>CM026402.1:45519705-45664851 GCA_014843695.1 Archivesica marissinica | reverse complement strand
TCATCCAATAGGAAACTAACCAAAATATAGCCACATCATCCAATAGGAAACTAACCAAAATATAGCCGCATCATCCAATAGGAAACTAACCAAAATATAGCCACATCATCCAATAGGAAACTAACCAAAATATAGCCGCATCATCCAATAGGAAACTAACCAAAATAGCCGCATCATCCAATAGGAAACTAACCAAATATAGCCGCATCATCCAATAGGAAACTAACCAAAATAGCCGCATCATCCAATAGGAAACTACCAAAATATAGCCGCATCATCCAATAGGAACTAACCAAATATAGCCGCATCATCCAATAGGAACTAACCAAAATATAGCCGCATCATCCAATAGGAAACTAACCAAATATAGCCGCATCATCCAATAGGAAACTAACCAAAATATAGCCGCATCATCCAATAGGAAACTAACCAAAATATAGCCGCATCATCCAATAGAAACTAACCAAAATATAGCCGCATCATCCAATAGGAAACTAACCAAAATATAGCCGCATCATCCAATAGGAAACTAACCAAAATATAGCCTCATCATCCAATAGGAAACTAACCAAAATATAGCCGCATCATCCAATAGGAAACTAACCAAAATATAGCCGCATCATCCAATAGGAAACTAACCAAAATATAGCCGCATCATCCAATAGGAAACTAACCAAAATATAGCCGCATCATCCAATAGGAAACTAACCAAAATATAGCCGCATCATCCAATAGGAAACTAACCAAAATATAGCCGCATCATCCAATAGGAAACTAACCAAAATATAGCCGCATCATCCAATAGGAAACTAACCAAAATATAGCCGCATCATCCAATAGGAAACTAACCAAAATATAGCCGCATCATCCAATAGGAAACTAACCAAAATATAGCCGCATCATCCAATAGGAAACTAACCAAAATATAGCCGCATCATCCAATAGGAAACTAACCAAAATATAGCCGCATCATCCAATAGGAAACTAACCAAAATATAGCCGCATCATCCAATAGGAAACTAACCAAAATATAGCCGCATCATCCAATAGGAAACTAACCAAAATATAGCCACATCATCCAATAGGAAACTAACCAAAATATAGCCACATCATCCAATAGGAAACTAACCAAAATATAGCCACATCATCCAATAGGAAACTAACCAAAATATAGCCACATCATCCAATAGGAAACTAACCAAAATATAGCCGCATCATCCAATAGGAAACTAACCAAAATATAGCCTCATCATCCAATAGGAAACTAACCAAAATATAGCCACATCATCCAATAGGAAACTAACCAAAATATAGCCACATCATCCAATAGGAAACTAACCAAAATATAGCCGCATCATCCAATAGGAAACTAACCAAAATATAGCCGCATCATCCAATAGGAAACTAACCAAAATATAGCCGCATCATCCAATAGGAAACTAACCAAAATATAGCCGCATCATCCAATAGGAAACTAACCAAAATATAGCCGCATCATCCAATAGGAAACTAACCAAAATATAGCCACATCATCCAATAGGAAACTAACCAAAATATAGCCACATCATCCAATAGGAAACTAACCAAAATATAGCCACATCATCCAATAGGAAACTAACCAAAATATAGCCACATCATCCAATAGGAAACTAACCAAAATATAGCCACATCATCCAATAGGAAACTAACCAAAATATAGCCGCATCATCCAATAGGAAACTAACCAAAATATAGCCACATCATCCAATAGGAAACTAACCAAAATATAGCCACATCATCCAATAGGAAACTAACCAAAATATAGCCACATCATCCAATAGGAAACTAACCAAAATATAGCCGCATCATCCAATAGGAAACTAACCAAAATATAGCCGCATCATCCAATAGGAAACTAACCAAAATATAGCCGCATCATCCAATAGGAAACTAACCAAAATATAGCCGCATCATCCAATAGGAAACTAACCAAAATATAGCCGCATCATCCAATAGGAAACTAACCAAAATATAGCCACATCATCCAATAGGAAACTAACCAAAATATAGCCACATCATCCAATAGGAAACTAACCAAAATATAGCCACATCATCCAATAGGAAACTTACCAAAATATAGCCACATCATCCAATAGGAAACTAACCAAAATATAGCCACATCATCCAATAGGAAACTAACCAAAATATAGCCACATCATCCAATAGGAAACTAACCAAAATATAGCCGCATCAGCCAATAGGAAACTAACCAAAATATAGCCACATCTAGGGTTGGTACTGACCCTGGTGCCTAAACATCATCTGGATCTCGACTATACCACAAGAAAAGTGAGTTTGTTAATCAGTACTTTGTAATATGCAATGCAAGTTTCGTCTGGATTTCTGCGCAATATAAAATCACTGTCATCACGATGTATGAAAGATGGAAATTTACAAAATATTTGCTTAATTAAAATGAAAACTGAATATTTACAAGATTGAAATGATAAATGCAGCAAAATCAACAAATTCGATGAAATGATGACACACGTTCCTAAAATAATGAACAACTGCTAAATGGTGGTGATTGATTGACTGCAGCTTGGCAAAACAACACTTAGTTTTAATAAAATACAGAGAAGCGAACATGCTACTGTAAAGGAGCTCTTTATTCATGTGGGTTTATTTTTGCTACGATAGCCAAATCATTTCTACAAATTCTATACACTTACGCTAAAGTGATCGCAGTTACTCAATGCTCGTGTAAATTGAATTATATTGTCAATTTAAAATTTCAAATCCCTACATCCCCCAAGATATTTCCAAAAATTACAAAAATGCTCTATTTAAAAATGTGTGAAAATAACCTAATGTGAAATGCTACCCCACTATAACAGTATTAGCAAAATAATAGACGACTCAACCCACAGAAACATCTCCCTTTACTGCCTATAAACCAACAGTGTATTATAATTCTATGTTCTCCGAGACGACCATCAAGCTTATTCTATGTGCTACAAGAGAACGATGCCGCTACAACAAATATCGTTGCAGTTTCTATGTTTCACTAGAAAACAATGAAGTAGCATTTGATTTGACCCTCGCATCAATAACACATTAACTACCGAGTGTGAGTATTCTAGTGGCCCTAGTTAGCCGCCATTTCCGGTTCTGCCGCCGCCGCCGTCGTCGCTTCCTGTTCAGCCACAGCTTCTCCGTTCTGTTGGACACCTCCGTATTCTCCGTTGTCCAATGGTTCTTCCTTTATTTCTGTCTCTGCGTATTCCCCTGCATCACCTTCACCTGAAACATACAGACAAACTTGATGCATGGTTACTATATAAAAACAAAGGATCCCAACTTACTGGACTGTTAATACATTTCGGGATAAATCACACTTGAACTACAAAGGGAGGTAACAGAAACGCTAGCAATGTTACTCATTGTGGGAAAAACATCAATGTAATATAGAAAGTGATTCAAGAGATGTTGTTAGAACAATTTGAAACCAAAATAATACACAGATAGGAATGCCAGGGTGAAAGCAACATCAGCTCTTATTCGTTGAATGGTTGTGCTAGAAATTACTGGAAAACACATTTAATTCATCAACTTAGCTAAAATGTTGCTTATATTGTGCAGAATATTTGCTCTCCAAATATACTTGGTTATTGACATAGTCGTGTTCAAAATGCCGATTTCTAGAATGAATATCATGTAATTGTACACGTTACAAATGGAATATTACCCGCGTGTTTCAGCAAATCCAACATTAGACATTTTGTATGTACTTATTGCGACTAGAATACTAGTAGCATTTCATCCGTTCTCCGTAGCTCCATCCCTCCGTAACAAATTATAATAGGAAAAACATTAACGTGTGTAGAACACGTTTAGCACGTTTTATTATAATTACTGACAGTTATGTTATTTTATGTTATATTTTATGTTATATTTCGGGTTTTACGCCTGCATCAGCACCATTTCGGGCTATATCGCAGGCGGGCAGTTTATCTAACAACACCTTTCCTGGGCAGGCTCCAGCGGTTAACCAGTACTTGGGTGCACCAACCTCCATAAGAAACTGCCAACTTTTTCATATAAATGAGACATGGTCTGAGCGGGGCTCGAACCCGTGACCATCAGTGATGATAGGTTACAGTGGTATACAAGTCATCGACTGTAACCACTCGACCACGGAGGCGGACCTATAATTAAGGACAGAAAAAAGGCACACTCGCAAACAGTACAATTTCGACTTTCTAGAACATGCGTAAGACTTTAAAGCCGAATATAGAAAGGCATTCCAATTTACATTAATCGAATAAAATGTTTGTTGTTTTGGTCACAATTCATTATATATACACAATCATATTTACACATATACACGTGCAAAACTGCATAAATTCAATCGATTAGTTTACCAGCTTGGTTACCTTGATCATCCTTGGCCTTCCTGTCTCGGCTGCGTGATCTCCTTCGTTTACGTTCTCTGTCCTTAGACCTGCTACGTTTACGATCTCGATCACGTGATCGGCTACGTCGTGATCTTTTCTTCCTGTCACCCTTCTCCTTATTGGTGTCTTCTTCTTCACCTCCTACAATACAGTACATGCTTTAGCATCACTAGGTAATCGCTTAACCCATTCAACACCAAGTAACTCACATGGACTGGTCCATGATATTCATAAACCAATAAATGAATCAGAAAATCACATTTGGACAAGTTCATTTATCAAAATGGGTAATTATGTCTAAAAATAGTCATATCACTGGCAAAAAGTGCAGATCCTGATGAGACGGCTCGTCACGAGCCGGCTCATCTGGATCTACACTTTTTGTAAGCCTATTTAGAGGTCTGTGGTGTTGAAAGGGTTAACAATTAAGTGTTCAATTAAGTAAGTGTTCTTGAAACGCAGCAAAAGATCATTCAATTGTTATAATTACAACAAATATTTTACAAATTATAAATTACCGATTCATCAACATCACCATACCATACAGATTCCATTACACTGTGTATATGTTCCTTTGGTGTTGGAACGGACTATATTTTTGTGTAGGCATGCATTAATAATTACCTTGGATACATAGAGAACGGATTCATTTTGGGCTATGACCGGAGGTCATGTGTGCTGAATCAGCCAATCAGAATCTTGACATTGCAAGCAGTGTTGTAATTATTATAGAGGTAAAAAAACAAATACAAAAATGTTACTCTAACGATTCTGATGTTACAACAAATTAAGAACACAAGCAATTTTCGCTTTGGTCGTGTGTTGCTGCACCATTTGTATCATTAGTTATGTCGATAAACTCTCCACTAACCTTCCTTATCACGTTTCCTGTCCCTACTCCTGCTTCTACGTCTACGTTCCACGCGTTCGCCACGATCCCTCTCCCTTGACTTTGATCGGCGCCTCCTCTCACCCCTGTCCCGCTCTGGCACCTCTCCTCTGTCTGGTCGTTCGGCCCTTTCTGGTCGTTCGGCCCTTTCTGGCCGTTCTCCCCGTTCTGCTCTCTCTGGTGCGCCTCCTCGGAATCCCTCATTGCGACCTCCGTAATCATCACGTCCGGAGAATCTTGTATTTTCCTCAGGGCCTCCTTTTCTTGTTCCACCTAGGCCGCCTCCTGTGACAGGAAAAAACATGAGCACTTAGTGTTACGTCATCTCGGCAGAGTACAGAGAGACTATGCAGCTTCAAGTAGTGTTTGTCGGCTGGTGGTCTATCATGATAGGTTAAACATGCATGGAGAATGGCTAGATGGAGATCACATATAGTAGCATCGAAAGCAACGAATGACAAAAACGGTATTCGAACATTCGCTTGGCTAGCTATTTGAATATTCGGAACGTGACCTTTTACCCGACATAGTATTGGTCCCCTCTATAATTTTCCTTCCAGAATGAAATGGGTTAAACTCCTATGGTCAATAATACCCAGTAAAAATGTCAATTCCAAATTAGGTCGCACCAATTAGCATGGATGACCTAAATGTGTTAACATTCCGACAAGGGAACAGCCATGTTATTTTAGTGTGAATCATTAAACACCTGTCGTCTGTTCTCAGGGCCTACTTATTAGGAAAATAAAGTACATGCAGTCCCAGTAATATCTATATAGATCTGTATCTGGAAAAGAGCTAGGACAGGTGACACTTAGCACATGTTGGACATCTGTTACGTTTATTTATCGTCATTACCGGTTACCCATATGAGCGACGCCTCCTGAAGAGATTAGTCATTTTAGATTTTTGGAGGATAGTGCAATGATACAGACAGAGACCCATTCCAGAGTATCTTGGTTCTTTTACGTGTACGGTGTATAGCACTGACACGAGACCTCGGTTTAAAGTCCCATCTAAAAGACATGTTGGACAGTACAGAGATGTCTATATCCAACTAATACAAATCATTTTGTCAAGCAATTACAATTTTTCGCTACTTTCATATATTATAAAAAGTTGTTTAGTTTATTATAGTGTCACCCCTATTGAAAGGGCCAGCAATTACTGACTTATGAGACACATTATTTATGACTATCAGTACTTCCCGAATCCTATGCGCCAACGAGAGTGATTAATATAAGTTATTGAAGCTTGTTTCGCGATCTTTGTAAAATAAATAAAGTTTAAGCTTTTTATGCGTGTAGGCCAGGCGCCAGACTAGTAGTTGGTAATCAGTAACCATTATTTAACTAACTGGCAGCTCACCAACCTGCAACCTCCCGCTCTGTGGACGCCTTAATCACTACTAGGCCACGGAGACAGTTTTATATTATTATATATATATTATATGTAGTCGCCTTATACTGAATGATAATAGCACTCGACTAAAGAAGCCAAGACCAATCACATACCAAGTCTCCTAGGTCGCCAGCCCTTCACGGTGCGGCCTCTCTCTACGTCCACTAGAACTCGTCTTCCATCAATCTTCTTACCATCCGCATGCTTATATGCAGCTATACGAGGAGAAAGTACTTTAAACTGAGCAAACAAGTATGTAAACAAACATGTTTTATGATAGTTTTATCAAATTCCAAGTTTTTAAATTCAAACAACTTTCTTTTCTTTTTTTTCGAATGTCGCATTGTCACAGCATGTATTACCATGATGCTCTGAAAGTGGACAATACTCGCAAATAAAGGGCAGCAAAACTGTGCTTAGTTGTATTTTATTATTATATAGTTGTATTTTATTATTATATATACAGCATCAATAAACAAGTGTAAAAAACGCTCAGTAAAACGTGTGCATTAATTTGGATAATAACTTCAGCTTTTGTTTACACAGTACTTAAGTCTTCTTCAGTAGGAATTTCCAATGTGGCTACATGCTTATAAAACCTTTCTCCAATCTCAAACTGATTGGTCGAGCAGAGTGTAAATCTCAGGCTCAACCAATCAAATTTCTTCAGTTGAAGTTTTGAGATCTCAGAAAAGGTTTATAACCTTGGAGGGCGGGGGTCTGTCTGGCACATTTACATCAACATTGCCTCACAGACCACAAAACCAGACCAAGTACCACATCTGAGCCAAAAGAGTACCGAGAAATCAAACTATGTACTGTGTTTATACCGGAAACGTTTATAATAGACATATTTTACTGCACGATTCTCGTATCATAGAAGAACGTGGTGGTGTTTAACTGTAAAATTGCAATAGCGGAACTTTCGAAAAATGTCCTTGAATTGTGAATTATGTCAATCAATCATTCGGAAAGCAAGTATTCAAAGAGAATCTCAATACTTACCCTGAAAGAGAAATCTTAATTTTATTAATTATTACACTTCCAACACGTTTTAAGTCCCAAAAATAACATGCCTGGGTTTTTGTTTATAATGTTTGTATTTGGTTGGGGTTTGCAGTGTTTTAGTTTTGAATAACAGTATTTATTTATTCAGGGTTTTTAATTGATCAGGGGTTATGTATCACATGAACATAACAAAAATAATACAGAACAAGAACTTACACCTAACCTACCCAATGGTTCCCTAAAACTGATGGTTTCTTGAAAAGCGGGCGGCATATATTTCGCACAATGGACCTCTCGGGATATTTCCATTGCAGCATGGGTCGTCGATAAAGATCCCACAATGGGATCAACCCAGCTTACCTGATTTTGTTTTGTTTTGCACAAAGAACAAAAATCACCCCCCAATTAAATGTTCTGATTAATTCATTTACTAAGAGAGAAATGCAAACATCTTTTACTTCATACCCCTTACACGGTATGATGTTTAAAAAAACGATCATTACAAAATTTAACCTGAGGAAGAAAAAAATTCTGAGAAAAAAAAGTTTAGTAATGTTTTTTGTATTTAACGTTTTATAACCCCGGCTTACCACTGTTATACAAACCCTAATTCTTGTGATATATTTTGAGCAGATAAATCAGGGACATATTCGTTACTGAATGGCGTACCATCGTTTTGCACTCTGAAGCAAAAATAATAATAGACATATTAGTCCAGTTCCAATTTGTTCCATCTCAAAATAACAATCTTTCAAAACTTTAACTTACCAATATTTTACCCCAAAACTTACCAATTTCCTTTACAAATGCTTTTTTGTTCCCCAAAATTTCAATTAATTAACAAAAACAACATTCAGCTCCTTCCAAAGAATGATATGAATAAACTTACCAAGTTTCAAAAATTTCTTGCCAATTACAACAATTACTTACCACTGTATTTGTCAATTTAACTTATTTTACATTTGCTCCCACCCCTTGTAAAATCTTACCACTGTCATCCAAGACGATGTAAAAAGGACATGGTTTTGAACTTACCACTCTTTATTTTTGCTTCAATTACCTGTGCGTAAACTCCCAGCAGTAACTTATATTCATACTATAAATGTAACAAAGTATGTATGCATTCAAACATTATTAAATCACACAGTACCAAACCACATTTTTACAATATCCATTGTTTGCTAGACCAAGTAAAATAATTTAATAAATATCAAATGCATGCAAAAAAACATAAATAATGATCATGTAAAACTATTGTTTACAATATTATCTGGATTCATATCATTTATTTGTATACATTATATTGTATTCATTACAGAAATAACCATTTTTTTGTATAATATTTTCTGTTGAAAACACCAGTAATTTACATATTATGTAGACTTTTGAAAAGCATATGATGGTATTTATTTGCAGAGGTTTGCGAACGGAACATATTTTTTATAATATTACGACTTCTTTCATATATTACTAAAAAATTTACATTTCAACGAATAATTATAGCTTAGGGATTAATTCTCTGTGATCTAAGTTTGGGGCACGTTTATTCTACATTTAAAGTCCTATTTTTTAGTGCGTACAATTATTTTTTGGGGGTGGAAAATTCATTAATTTAAAAAAAAATAATGCTGGATTTGTCTTAGGAATATTTAATTGCTTTAAAACATGTAATCATCATGATATAAATAATACTCTAGTAAGCAGTCACCAACTACACTGGGAAACATGGGTACACAATTTTTTTATTATTAACCCATTCAACACCAAGTAACTCACATGGACTGGTCCATGATATTCATAAACCAATAAATGAATCAGAAAATCACATTTGGACAAGTTCATTTATCAAAATGGGTAATTATGTCTAAAAATAGTCATATCACTGGCAAAAAGTGCAGATCCTGATGAGACGGCTCGTCACGAGCCGGCTCATCTGGATCTACACTTTTTGTAAGCCTATTTAGAGGTCTGTGGTGTTGAAAGGGTTAATGAACGTTTTGAAAATATCATTTAGTAATCCCAGCCTCTACTCAATACCTCTGGTTTTCCAGGGCAACAATGTGATATTTTAAATAGCACATACAGAAAGTGGTTGTTTGTTTTCCTCATTCATACAGAGTGTGCCAGCGCAAATGAGGCAAATAATTTCCACTAAATTCTCTTTGATTTCAGCCCAAAATGGATTTATGATGGCAAACACAGAACTTGCAACCAAAGGGTATATAAAATGCGTGCAACTTGAACTTCATATTGTGATCAAGTTCTAACAATGAATGAAATTGGTTTACATCCGGTTTACTTATGTGATAGATATAGCAACAGGGATCAATCTAGAGGGCGACAGATTTTTGTTATGGGAGAGGTGGGGTCCCGAGGGGACGAAATCAGGGTCCCTAGGGCAACCATTTTGCCCCCTGGGGATCCACTTCTCCAATAATAAAAAATCAGACAAAATATTGTCCAGTAAGATGGCACATTATAACGCACTCCTATTCAAATTGTGACGTAACAATATTTTGTTGAACTTTAATTAAATAACACAATTAACGGGTGCAAGCGCGCGCTGTCTTACTTCTCGCAAAAATGAAGACCTAGAATGATCCTTTTTTTAAAAGTTTATTTAACGTCGCTACCGGTTACCCATTTGAGCAACGGGCAGTTTACCTAACATCATCTTTCCTGCGGCAGGCTCAAGCGGTTTACCAGTACTTGTTGCATCAACCTCCGTAAGAAACTGCCAACTTTTTCATATAAATGAAACACGGTCTGCGCGAGGCTCGAACCCGTGACCATCAGTGATGATAGGTTACAGTGGTATACAAGTCAGCGACCGTAACCACTCGACCACGGAGGCGGTTAGAATGATCCCCGAGCATCCATACATAGTCTATCTTGTAATACACAAGCATTAACATAACACCCACAGCTTAGAGGAAACACTGTGAGAGATGATCAGTCATTAGCAGGTCACAGCCATGCATGCCACTGTCTAGAAATCAAAACAAGTAATTAGCCACATTCCTACTCAATTAACTCCCTTGTCTCTCATATTAATCCCATGATAATAATAGTTTGGTTACATGCTGACAGTAACTGTCCACAGCTGTTTCATAGGAGTTTTGAAAAAAAGAGAGAACATTCTGGGGGTCAGATGTTGGGAGAGAGGAACAGTGCTAAGTACAATTTTAGTGATTTTTATTGATAATATATTCAGTGACGATTGATCATATATTCACAGTAATGATTGATCATATATTCACAGTGATGATTGATCATATATTCAGTGATAATTGATAATATATTCACAGTAATGATTGATCATATATTCACAGTGATGATTGATCATATATTCAGTGATAATTGATAATATATTCACAGTAATGATTGATCATATATTCACAGTGATGATTGATCATATATTCACAGTGATAATTGATCATATATTCACAGTAATGATTGATCATATATTCACAGTAACGATTGATCATATATTCACAGTAATGATTGATCATATATTCACAGTAACGATTGATCATATATTCAGTGATAATTGATCATATATTCACAGTAATGATTGATCATATATTCACAGTGACATTTAATCATATATTCACAGTGATAATTGATCATATATTCACAGTGATGATTGATCATATATTCACAGTGATTATTGAGCATATATTCACAGTGATGATTGATCATATATTCACAGTGATAATTGATCATATATTCACAGTGATAATTGATCATATATTCACAGTGATTATTGAGCATATATTCAGTGATTATTGAGCATATATTCACATTGATCATATATTCAAATTGATTACTGGTCTTAACTTCAAATTAATTATTGATCATTTATTAACAATCACTGATCGAGAGCAAAACTATTTTTGAGAACTTCTTCACAGGTAACAATTTTTTTTAAACAAAATTCTTTCTCAATGGGTTTGAGTGGGGGGGGGGGAGGTAAGGTGTAAAACATTATCTAATTTAATCCAGTTCCCAGTTAATTCTTCAATACTTCATAAAATATGGTTCTGTTTACCATCACACTTGTACTAAATAGTGTGCATGTGACAGCCGGAGTATTCTCAACCATAGGTGATGCTATATGAATTTGCAGCATGAGGAACCTCGTATGCACCAGTTAATTGTTTCTACACATGGCAATTAGTACCTTCAAAATATGTAACCTTCGTAGTAATACTCAACACGATTTACAAAGAACACATATATTGGAGTAATACACTCAACACGATTTACAAAGAACACATATATTGGAGTAATACATGAAATAGGATTTACAAAGAACACATATATTGGAGTAATATATGGAATAGGATTTACAAAGAACACATATATTGCAGTAATACATGAAATAGGATTTACAAAGAACACATATATTGGAGTAATACATGGAATAGGATTTACAAAGAACACATATATTGGAGTAATATATGGAATAGGATTTACAAAGAACACATATATTGGAGTAATACACCATGATTGAGGTGGACTTTGCATCCTGCACACAAAATACCCATTCTGACCAAGTAAGTCTTTTTATTAATAAGTTTTTTTACCTGTCGTTTTATTGTATATAATAAAAGGAAAATATATATATTTTTATTTACTTCATTCTACTTTTATGAAGTGCTGAAATAAAATAATAATGAAATGTCAAATTTTCTACATGTATTTTTATTTATTCGTTTGTGGAGAAAATTGCATTGGTGTGGAATGTGTGTAGCTATGCAATAAAATGTCGGCAGTATGTATCGATACATTCTGTATTTACATAGATACATAGATAGGTAGGTCCATCATCCAGTAATAATTGTGAGTTATTCCTTGGGGAATAAGGGTGGGTAGGGTGATTTTTTTACCAAAAGTATATTAGGGTATCAGGGTTCATTCTAGGGCAGAATTTTTGGGAGAAGTGAGAAAGCGCATGATCGCTTCCTTAAATGGTGTTCTTTAACATACTTCTGCAAAATAGGGTTAAAATGCACAGTACAACCATTAAATACAACATTTGAATAGAAGGAGTGCTTTATAATGGGCCAGTGTATACTAGACACAATTGTGTTTGAAAATCGTAAAAACCAACAAAAAAACAGAAATGTTTGTTTAGATTTTTGATTTTGCACAGAATATAATTTTATATATACAGTGTTTCGACAATTTAATGTTTATGCTACAAACTTAAACTCCTATTAACACTATTGGGCATTGTCTTAATAAATTACCTGTTCTTTTGTCATTCATATAACTCATTTTGACTCCAGAGTAAATTATCGAGGGTATTTTATGACTATACTGTCAGTGGCAAGGCATATTCTGTCACAACCAGTGATAGCGCAGTGGCAGCATATTCCCTTCAGGTGTTTTAGCTCCACTATCCGTCATACAGCAAACTGCATACAGCCAGATCAGATGGCACATTGTGTGCACGCACGTTCTGTGCCATCTGATCTGGTTCTATGCTGGTTTCCAGCACAGTGAGAGGTAAATTAGTCTTCAAAGTCGCAATCATTTGTGCTACATTGATAATTAGAAATATTTTAAATATTTATGATACATCATTACATTGCAATCAATTCTCTCTGCCTGTGTTCAATATCAACATTTCATCCTGACAATCTGTTTAAATAATGGTCTGAAGTGAATTGCTCAAAATTCTAAAAACTAGTTAGGTTGAAGAATAAAGTGCTATGAGCAATTAGAAGTCATGTACTTAATACTAATCAAGCCTGAACTGTCAACTTCAATACATTATGTGCGTGTGTTTTACGTTTATTTATCGCAGCTACTGGTTGCCCATATGAGCGACGCCTCATGAAGAGATTAGTCATTTTAGATTTTTGGAGGATAGTGCAATGATACAGACAGAGACCCATTCCAGAGTCTCCTCTGGTTCTGTTACGTGCACGGTGGTGTAAAGCACCGACACAAGACCTCGGCTTAAAGTCACCTCTGAAAGACTGTTAATATTATTACGGTCAGACAGGGGATCGAACCTGCGATCCCTGGATTACCAGTCCAGCGTGTTAACCACTGGACTACAGATCCGTCTGTTTACGGTTAACAATACATGATAAACCGAGGACGGTAGTTATAAAACTATGCTCTCAACGCAAACTCGACCTTCAATGATGTCATTGGTTAATTTTAAGATTTGTCCATGGTTTGTGGGTTTGACCAATCAGAAAGTTTGAGACATTTATATATTTATATATATGCGAGGACAGTTTTATAACATCAAGACAATCCGCTATTTCTTTAATATTGCCACTGGTACCGAAGACAACAGCAGCCTTAATTCAAGAACATGATATTTATACAAGTTAATGTGAAACTTGCATAACTTTGCAAGCTGCAAGCAGAAATGATCTGCCTGTATCCCTCTCTCTCTCTACACAATGGCCAGGTATCAGAGTGTAACACAGGTATTCCGCAGGTGTTTCCCCATCAGAAAATAGAAAAACAATATTACAGAAGTAATACAATTTTCATGGCAATTTCAACCCCCCCCCCCCCTCATTAATGTATGGCAGCGAAACAACAATAACATCTAATCTCCTATATGTAGTGTATAGAAAGCTGAACTGTTGCAGCCAAAAACACAACACCTTTGCATAGACAATGTTTCCTAATAATGGAGACAATAATACCAGGAAAACAGATATCTGCAGTATCCTAGGAGATACTATTAAAGACTATTATGGAAACATGCCACAATGAATGGAATAAACTCTATGAAGCCAGGTGGAACCAGAGAGAAGCGGCTAAATAAAGTATTCATACCTCTAAAGCCATGGTCTACGGTCATGGTATGGAAAGACTAACTTACACCTGGATATCCCGCCAACCGCTTGGGGTCAAGATGGAAAGTAAAACATTCGAAAGGCGAAACAATACGATGCCACGTTATTGAGCCAACGGGTATGATGGAATATTTGCACTGACCAGAGATGTAACACTCCGTCAATGTTGGTCATGTGATATGATGATTCTACAATTCTTATAACACCCAGTCTTGTTTCGGAACGACCACCTGGGAATACCTGTGATTTAAAGTGTCAGATCGGCACACCACAAAATACTTACAATGCATGTCCCTCTCATGCTCATACTCAATAAATGCATAGCCTCTTGGTTTGCCCGAACCTTTGTCACTCAGTAGCTTGATCTGAAAATATAAAAGTAACCCTTTCAACACTACACACCTCTAAGTAGGATTACAAACAGTGTAGATCCTGATGAGCCGTCTCGTGACGAGCAGTCATGTAAGCATTTGCACTTTTTGCCAGTAATATTACTATTTTTTTAGACACAATTATCCATTTTGATAAATGACGGGTTCATTCTAGGTCAGAATTGTTGGAGGAGTGAGAAAGCGCGCGATCACGTCCTTAAATGGTGTTATTTAATAAACTTCAACAAAAATATGGTTAAAATACACAATATGACAATTAAATACAATATTTAAATAGAAGTGCTTCATAATGGACCAGTGTATATTACTGGACAACATTTTCGCCCACATCACCCTCTAAAATGATCCCTGCTGCATGATAAACTCACTCACTGTTCTTACTGGCTATAATTGCAGTGTATATTTTGATGCCCAGACAGATTAATTTTATAACAACTTTATGGGGGTTTATATATGCCAATTTCATCTTAACAATTAATTGATTACCGATAACTCTGCCTGGGCCTCAATTTGTTACTAGTATTGACCGGTGATATAACAGTAAAACTCGTGCATTGCTGTAAGTTCACCTGCCAGACTTGTACGTAATGTCTTTAAATAGGGGCGAGGTGTACGACATGACTTTGTGTATCCTGCGGGGTTTGCTCAGGATGGTAGAGAGTACAAGTTTTGGATGGGAGCTAACGATGGTTGTGGTGTTGATGGTGATGTTGATTATGGTGGCAGGGTTAATGTGAGTGATGGTGGAAGACTATTGTAGTAGATTATACATACACCTATTTGTGATATAACTGAGAAATCATACGAATGTACAGCATGCTGTCTGCAGGGAATAACTCTGCTGGAAATGCATTATAAAGACATGTTCCAACACATCATGTATCCTCTAGCCGTCGGCCTCTATGTATACATCATGTTCAGATAGCCGTCGTTCTCTATGTATACATCATGTATCCTCTAGCCGTTGTTCTCTATTTATACATCATGTTCAGATAGTCGTTGTTCTCTATGTATATACACATCATGTTCAGATAGCCGTTGTTCACTATGTATATACACATCATGTTCAGATAGCCGTTGTTCTCTATGTATATACACATCATGTTCAGATAGCCGTTGTTCTCTATGTATATATACACATCATGTTCAGATTGTCGTTGTTCTCTATGTATACATCATGTTCAGATAGCCGTTGTTGTCTATGTATATATACACATCATGTTCAGATAGCCGTTGTTCTCTATGTATACATCATGTTCAGATAGCCGTTGTTGTCTATGTATATATACACATCATGTTCAGATAGCCGTTGTTCTCTATGTATACATCATGTTCAGATAGCCGTTGTTCTCTATGTATACATCATGTTCAGATAGCCGTTGTTCTCTATGTATATATACACATCATGTTCAGATAGCCGTTGTTCTCTATGTATATATAAATCATGTTCAGATAGCCGTTGTTCTCTATGTATATATACACATCATGTTCAGATAGCCGTTGTTCTCTATGTATCTATACACATCATGTTCAGATAGCCGTTGTTGTCTATGTATCTATACACATCATGTTCAGATAGCCGTTGTTCTCTATGTATCTATACACATCATGTTCAGATAGCCGTTGTTGTCTATGTATATATACACATCATGTTCAGATAGCCGTTGTTCTCTATGTATACATCATGTTCAGATAGCCGTTGTTCTCTATGTATATATACACATCATGTTCAGATAGCCGTTGTTCTCTATGTATACATCATGTTCAGATAGCCGTTGTTCTCTATGTATATATACACATCATGTTCAGATAGCCGTTGTTCTCTATGTATATATACACATCATGTTCAGATAGCCGTTGTTCTCTATGTATATATACACATCATGTTCAGAATAAACAATTACTGGGTTGATGAAGTATCTTTACCAAGAACGTTTGAAATGCAGGTGTTGTGTCTCAGCAATTCTAGCCAAAACATTGGTTGTAACACTTGAAACACAGACATGCCAGGAACATGGCTGCATACTGCAGCTCTTCTCAAGGCAAGGGAAGGTCAGCGCTCTCTCTCTTTCCTCTCTCCCTCTCCCGGCACAGACCGAGTAGATGTAAACCCCTTACCAGCACATTAATCGGTGCTAGTTCCCTGTAGCTAGTTTTAACATGAGGCAACAATTTGTTTCCAAATTAATGACTGCCATTTAAAGACGCATGGCTCTTGTTGCCAATGTTGCTGTGACTTGCCGACATCAGTACTGCATTGGAGGTCATTAATACGTTTAATGATGTATAATAACGTACACTAACACGATGTATGGCAGCTGAATGTTTTTAAGAAGTGGAATTAAAACGTAGTCATTTTTCGCGTTTGGTTTGTTTCGTTGTTGGACAAAAACAAAATAATGACACGTTCGTTTGTTGGCCTTTCAACCAAGCAAATGGGAGCTACTATAATGCACAATTCGGACTCTGAGCTCGACTTGTCCAATGAGGTAAGATGAACAAAATTATAAAACCAATAATGAATGAGTAAAATGTGCTTTATTCATATTTTTGGTTGCGTTTTTTTGTAGTTATTTTTTGTCCCAGCTTCGTGTATGACATAAAAGATATAAACACGCGCAAATTTAAACACACGCAAATTTAATGGCAGCATTCCTGACAGTGTAAGCTACATCAACAATTAAATCTGATGGTGTCAATAAGCTACATCAACAATTAAATTGACACTTATTTCAATACAAACACAATCAATATCAGAATAAATTAAAACTTTGGTCCTGTAAAAATTGCTCCTTCAGAATGGTCAAAAACGTGTGGTGCCTAAAGAGTTTGAATCTACAAAGGAGGAAGGGAGATCAATCAATGAGACAACAGTTGTCACATAAAGAGGCACTACTCTGGTTCAGCTGTTTACTAGAACTGTCCTTATTACTTCACCTCCGACTAAGTCTGTATTAATCTATACATCAGTTTCTAGCCAGAGCAGCACAGCTCTCACAAAACAATGGGGAAAATGATAGAGATTCATTCAAGACAAACAGTTGAGCAAGTAATAAAAATGAACCGATTTATAGATATTTTGTTTCTGTTCCAACATTCGCAGTCGTTGACCACGTGTGACAATAAGAAGCGATTCTTTGAGTGTCACAGCATGATACGATTCAAGATGACAGACCGTATATAATAAGTAAGTTACTACATAACCTGCTAATCACCACTAAAGTTGCTTTTGCAAACAGCTTAGAGCCAGATCAGACGGTACGTTCTCCTCTGATCAGGCTGCTATTTGAATAGTGGAGCTAAACCACTTGTCTGAATAGCAAACAACATAGATCCTGATCAGACAAGACGTTGTTTGCACATTCCGTCCAATTTATTCGGCAAGATTAGGGTTAAAACCATTCCCAACCAATTTTTCATGGACACTTTCTTCTGTCAAACTATGCATAACATTTTGCAGAACTCCCAACACAGAAATGAACAGTTTTATTGCAGCCTAATAATGGATGAATGATAATTTGTTTTACAAGCTATAATATAATTATAGAGACCATAAGTCACCCAGGGACAGACATCCAAACGTTGTGTAGCTATATATATGCCGGGTATACCGTTGTGGGTTGGGCCAATGGAATGCACGACAGCTTTGTTGACCGAGGACAGTAACGGAATAATATGATGGTATATATTGTATGTGGGGGTTGTCCGTCTACAAACTGTACGACAATGGTCATATCGCGACAAGAAATAACCACACAAAATCATTAAGAACGCTCAAAGAGGGTTGGTATACAGTCAAATCCCACACGAATGACCACATTAACGCTTTCATCCGAGCCAACAAGAGTGATTAATATAAGTTGTCAAAGCTTGTTTCGCAATCGTTGTAAATAAAATAAATTTGTGTTAGTGGTCACCTCTAATATGCAGCCAACTTGCATTAAGCAGCCAGTTTCCAGATTCTCGATATGTTGTCTATTATACATATGACCTCTATTAAGCAGTCACCTGTGCTAAGCAGCCACCATTTGTGATTCCCTTGGCTGGCTGCTTAACACAGGTTTAACTGTAGCCCGAAGTGAGCGAGTATTGGTTTAACGGTGCATCAGCACAGTTCAGGCATTATCGTGACACTGTAACAAGAAAAAATGCTTAAGAATTTCATAAGCTAATAGAGTTCACCTGATTTGGGGGTTAGCTTTACGGAGTAAACCCGATTTAGGCTTAGTTTTACGGCATCGAGTTTTATGGAGTTTTAGCTTTACTGAGTAAATCAGATTTGGGGTTTAGTCTTATGGCATCCCCTTGATTTGAGTATTAGATTTACAAAGTCCCCTTGATTTGAGCATTAGATTTACAAAGTCCCCTTGATTTGAGATTAGATTTACAAAGTCCCCTTGATTTGAGATTAGATTTACAAAGTCCCCTTGATTTGAGTATTAGATTTACAAAGTCCCCTTGATTTGAGTATTAGATTTACAAAGTCCCCTTGATTTGAGTATTAGATTTACAAAGTCTGCTTGATTTGGGATTTAATTTCATAGTCAACTTGATTCAAGTTGATTGGGTGTATGTTCTACAGAGGGAGACACCTAGCTTGATTGTGGTTTTTGTTTTCCAGATTCAACTTGATTTGCGATTTACCTTCACAGAGTCGCCTTGACTTGGTGGGCATTAGTTTTACGAAGTTGCTTGATTGGGTATTTTACAATGTTGAGTTTATATGCTGCCAATTAGATGAACATGTTGGTCTTAATTCTCTGTAATAAACGACTACAGGTGTTGCTGCATGACTATACATACATACCGCTTACAAAAGCTACAACATAACATAGGAAATATAAATCGATGATTAGCCAGGATTATATATCATACAGAGATAATTGTTTCATATTCACTTGCCCTTTGACTTTTACTGGAAAACTTCCCCTCTGTAGCTTCCAAAATTTCTATTTGATGCCAATTACAAATACACATTTATCCACCTATTAACCCGCGTATCGTAGCACCTGGCAAACCTATCCTCCCCATTTTTAATAAAAACTGCGGGCAGCAATGTCTGCAGCCCTATTATGATGTGAGTTTAACCCTTTGCACGCTAGCGAATTCTGTGCCGTCTCATCTGGCTCTATGCTGTTTGGTAAAGTGATTTTATTTACTCAGCAGGCAAATGGTTAACCTTACGGATATTAAAAGCGGGTGGAGATTCTGTTGTGGCAATGCATCACCAGAATGCACGAGGACAAAATACGTTGGTGCATGTGAGGTATCTGAATTCATGGATTCCAATACACTTATATATTAATTCAATAAGAAAACACAGAAGTCGGCAGACTCAACAAAAAGTCCCAAAATATTAGACCAGGGTCATTTATTTGGATAAAATCATTTTTTTCATGAGCAAAATGGCTGGGGGGGGGGGTCTCATTATTAGAATAAATACGACATCACACCTTGGTGTGTTGAATCCTAAACATGAACCATCCTTAACCAAAAGCACTGAAACAATCTATTTATTTTCCAGAATCAAACTGTGTGGCAGTTCTGAGATTTAAAATACTGTTTCATTACAACATTACATCAGCACTACATGATAACCTGGGTCTGGGAGTTTACTGATAAACATGTTTAAAGTAATAAAACACCTTTCACGAAATTTAGATATCTTAGAAATGATTCATGGCTAATTTGATAATTCAAGTGTATTTTTATATATAAATATATCATGGTCGTATCGGTTTTCGGACCACTACGGTTTGTTGGTGACTAACTTTTGATGGTGAATCACTTCTAGTCAGCCTCTTTTATAGGAGATGAAATAATATTAATATATGTAATGTGATTATTCTTGCATTTAATGTGCTTGACTAAACTCGGGTATGCACAACATCTAAAATAAAAACTACAATTTGTGCCGTCCGATCTGGCTCTATGCTGTTTGCAAAGCAACTTGAGTTGCAATTAGCAGGTTAGGGGTTAACTCTTAATCAAAACATATCTCACTAGAAGTGATTGAATCAATGTCTCCAAATGCTACTTAGCACGAACACACCCATATGTGCACTTCAACAAACCAATGCTGTCGCACATAACACGAACACACCCATATGTGCACTTCAACAAACCAATGCTGTCGCACATAACACGAACACACCCATATGTGCATTTCAACCAACCAATGCCGTCACACAAAACACGAACACACCCAGATGTGCACTTCAACAAACCAATGCTGTCTCACATAACACGAACACACCCATATGTGCATTTCAACCAACCAATGCCGTCGCACATAACACGAACACACCCATATGTGCACTTCAACAAACCAATGCCGTCGCACATAACACGAACACACCCATATGTGCACTTCAACAAACCAATGCTGTCGCACATAACACGAACACACCCATATGTGCACTTCAACAAACCAATGCCGTCGCACATAACACGAACACACCCATATGTGCACTTCAACAAACCAATGCCGTCGCACATAACACGAACACACCCATATGTGCACTTCAACAAACCAATGCCATCGCACATAACACGAACACACCCATATGTGCACTTCAACAAACCAATGCCGTCGCACATAACATGAACACACCCATATGTGCACTTCAACAAACCAATGCTGTCGCACATAACACGAACACACCCATATGTGCACTTCAACCAACCAATGCTGTCGCACATAACACGAACACACCCATATGTGCACTTCAACAAACCAATGCTGTCGCACATAACACGAACACACCCATATGTGCATTTCAACAAACCAATGCCGTCGCACATAACATGAACACACCCATATGTGCATTTCAACAAACCAATGCCGTCGCACATAACACGAACACACCCATCCTTTCACTTCAACCAATCAATGTTGCCTTGCATAACACACCCATCCTTTCACTTCAACCAATCAATGTTGCCTTGCATAACACAAACACACCCATCCTTACACTTCAACCAATCAATGTTGTCTTGACTAAAACACCCATCTTTTCATTTCAACCAATCAATATCTACCTGCATAATATTGTCAACCAATACCTCCTGTCTTACAATAGTAGCATTATTAATTGCTCAGTGTTGTGTTTATTGCATTTAAAAATTGGTGTTGAGAGACACTAATATACGTGCATGTCTCAATGTTGGCTAAAACAGTGCAAACATTCCACGGGTATGGGTCATGTTCACCCATGGTGGGAGGGAGAATATAATCCTGCATGGAGACGCTCATGAAGATGAAAAATTGCACTGCATACCATTTTTTTATGCCAGCATCGTGCATAAAATATGCTAAAATGTGATCGTCTTGATATTACAATTAAAATGAATTTGCCCTGTAGAAACGGCGCTACAAATAGAGCAGGACTAAAACAAGATTAGCATAGTCAAAATAGAATTACAGGTATATTAAAAATTAGCATAGTCAAAATAGAATTAGGTATATTAAAAATTAGCATAGTCAAAATAGAATTAGAGGTATATTAAAAATTAGCATAGTCAAAATAGAATTAGAGGTATATTAAAAATTAGCATAGTCAAAATAGAATTAGAGGTATATTAAAAATTAGCATAGTCAAAATAGAATTACAGGTATATTAACTCTTTGCACGCTAGCGGCAGATAAAATCACCTTTGCAAACAGCATAGATGCTAAACTCTATGCTGTTTGCTATTCGGATAGTGGAGCTAAAACACTTGGCTGAATAGCAAACAACATGGATCCTGATCAGACGCGGCGTTACGCCGCGGCTGATCTGGATCTATGTTGTTTGCGAATGTGAT
The DNA here is from genome assembly GCA_014843695.1 of Archivesica marissinica. Classification (NCBI taxonomy): domain Eukaryota; kingdom Metazoa; phylum Mollusca; class Bivalvia; order Venerida; family Vesicomyidae; genus Archivesica; species Archivesica marissinica. The sequence continues at coordinate 45,642,086 of CM026402.1, read as the reverse complement.
TTTTTTTACTCGGCAGGCAAAGGGTTAAAAATGTTTGCTAACAAGTACAATTCTTAGAAATTGTAACTCATATTGAACAGGAATATGACTTTAAGCTATTCAACCCTGCGCCGTTTGGACAAACTGAAGTTCTCAGCAAATAATAAAGTGGACCGTAACAAATAACAATAATAACGAGGGAATAAATATCGATGAAAGGCGTTATTATACACCTTTACACCGAGACCTCATGAAATGCTGACGTAGGTACCACACAAAACTGTTCAATTATTCATTGCCTCCCTACTAATTTAATTGTCCAACTTGGTTGGGTCTCTAAATATGCCAGGACAGATACTATTATATAGGAGAAAAAACAATAAAAATATTAAACACAAGTGAATGATTGGATGTTCATTATTGTGCAATAAGTTACTGGCATATAGGATCATGTTACTGCACTCGGGTATAACATAGGATCATGTTACTGCACTCGGGTGTAACTGGCATATAGGATCATGTTACTGCACTCGGGTATAACTGGCATATAGGATCATGTTACTGCACTCGGGTATAACTGGCATATAGGATCATGTTACTGCACTCGGGTATAACATAGGATCATGTTACTGCACTCGGGTGTAACTGGCATATAGGATCATGTTACTGCACTCGGGTATAACTGGCATATAGTATCATGTTACTGCACTCGGGTATAACATAGGATCATGTTACTGCACTCGGGTATAACTGGCATATAGGATCATGTTACTGCACTCGGGTATAACTGGCATATAGGATCATGTTACTGCACTCGGGTATAACATAGGATCATGTTACTGCACTCGGGTAAACTGGCATATAGGATCATGTTACTGCACTCGGTATAACTGGCATATAGTATCATGTTACTGCACTCGGGTATAACATAGGATCATGTTACTGCACTCGGGTATAACTGGCATATAGGATCATGTTACTGCACTCGGGTATAACTGGCATATAGGATCATGTTACTGCACTCGGGTATAACATAGGATCATGTTACTGCACTCGGGTATAACTGGCATATAGGATCATGTTACTGCACTCGGATATATAACATAGGATCATGTTACTGCACTCTGGTATAACTGGCATATAGTATCATGTTACTGCACTCGGGTATAACATAGGATCATGTTACTGCACTCTGGTATAACTGGCATATAGGATCATGTTACTGCACTCGGGTATAACATAGGATCATGTTACTGCACGCAGGTATAACATAGGATCATGTTACTGCACTCTGGTATAACTGGCATATAGGATCATGTTACTGCACTCGGGTATAACATAGGATCATGTTACTGCACTCTGGTATAACTGGCATATAGATCATGTTACTGCACTCGGGGTATAACATAGGATCATGTTACTGCACTCGGGTATAACATAGGATCATGTTACTGCACTCGGGTATAACATAGGATCATGTTACTGCACTCGGGTATAATAGGATCATGTTACTGCACTCGGGTATAACTGGCATATAGAATCATGTTACTGCACTCGGGTATAACTGGCATATAGAATCATGTTACTGCACTCAGATATAACTGGCATATAGAATCATGTTACTGCACTCGGGTATAACTGGCATATAGGATCATGTTATTGAGTTAAGAAGCAGGTTATAGCCTGACTTTACCCAGCATACAGAGCTAAGAAGCAGGTCATAGCCTGACTTTACCTAGCATGCAGAGTTAAGAAGCAGGTCATAGCCTGACTGTACCCAGCATACAGAGTTAAGAAGCAGGTCATAGCCTGACTTTACCCAGCATACAGAGTTAAGAAGCAGGTCATAGCCTGACTGTACCCAGCATACAGAGTTAAGAAGCAGGTCATAGCCTGACTGTACCCAGCATACAGAGTTAAGAAGCAGGTCATAGCCTGACTGTACCCAGCATACAGAGTTAAGAAGCAGGTCATAGCCTGACTTTACCTAGCATACAGAGTTAAGAAGCAGGTCATAGCCTGACTGTATCCAGCATACAGAGTTAAGAAGCAGGTCATAGCCTGACTTTACCTAGCATACATAATTAAGAAGCTGACTTTACCTAGCATGTAGAGTTAAGAAGCAGGTCATAGCCTGACTTTACCCAGCATGCAGAGTTAAGAAGCAGGTCATAGCCTGACTTTACCCAGCATGCAGAGTTAAGAAGCAGGTCATAACCTGAATGTACCCAGCATACAGAGTTAAGAAGCAGGTCATAGCCTGACTTTACCTAGCATGCAGAGTTACGAAGCAGGTAGATGGCAAGGAGAATACTACTATTTAGATGCAATCAGTTTAGGTTTGCTTGCTAGTGCCAGATGAAATCACGTTTGCAAACAGCATAGAGCCAGGTCAGATGGCACCTGATCAGGCTCTTTGCATTTTGCTATTTGGATGGTGGAGCTAAAACACTTATAATAGAAAAAAACAGACCCAGACGTGGTGATCTGGATCTATGTTGTTTACAAATGTGATTTTATATACTCCGCAGGCAAAGATCTAAAGTTTGTCTTAAATATTTGGCATCAAGGTAAATGTATTTATTCCTACAACACATACACTCTAATTTGTAAATTTCTAATCTTTGATTGAAAAGAAGTATACAAATTTATGTCAGAACATTTCCGACCCATTGGTATGATGCCAAGATATTTTCTCTTGACTTTCCTTTGTAGGTTAATTGTACCTCAACCTGTTGCTACATAATTTGTAGACACATTTCTGTTATAAGAACTACAAAAAGCTAAAATCCTCAAAAGCTGTGTACCAGATAATCTGCGAGATAATATGTGTGTGCACGAATTTGGTTTGTGTGTGGGTTGAGATAATATGTCTGTGCACGAGATATTAGAGATATGTGCTGTGCAGAGATATCTACAGATAATATGTGCTGTGCACGAGATAATCTACGAGATAATATGTGCTGTGCACGAGATAATGTATGAGATAATATGTGCTGTGCACGAGATAATCTACGAGATAATATGTGCTGTGCACGAGATAATCTACGAGATATGTGCTGTGCAGAGATAGTCTACAGATAATATGTGCTGTGCACGAGATAATCTACGAGATAATATGTGCTGTGCACGATATAATGTATGAGATAATATGTGCTGTGCACGAGATAATCTACGAGATAATATGTGCTGTGCACGAGATAATCTATGAGATATGTGCTGTGCATGAGATAGCTGCGAGATAATAAGTGCTTTGCACGAGATTATCTATGAGATAATATGTGCTGTGCACGATATAATGTATGAGATAATATGTGCTGTGCACGAGATAATCCACGAGATAATATGTACTGTGCACGAGATAATCTATGAGATATGTGCTGTGCATGAGATAGTCTACAAGATAATATGTGCTGTGCACGAGATAATCTACGAGATAATCTTAACGGGCGGAGGATTATAACATTTGATTATTGCATATATTGAAGATCTGTTTTTATAAATGAATCTCTGCTTGTGAAAATACGATTTGTATACAATATATATTCACAGATATTTATTCACAAATTATCACACACTGTAAATGGTGGTTTACAAAAGTAAATTTGGAGATGAATCATGGTTGTATCTTTCCATTTGAAGAAAAACACAAGCTGGTTTTAACCCTTTCAACCCCACAGGCCTCTAAATAGGCTTATGAAAAGTGTAGATCCAGATGAGCCGGCTCGTAACGAGCCGTCTCATCAGGATCTGCACTTTTTTGCCAGTAATAATTATTACTATTTTTAGATAAAATTACCCATTTTGATAAATGAACTGGTCCAAAGGTAATTTTCTTATTAATTTATTGGTCTAAAAATAGCATGCACCAATCTATGTCAGTTACTTGGGGTTGAAAGAGTTAAGGACTACTTTGTTGTGTCATGGTAAAGTTCTGAAGCCTGTGTAAAACTGTAAATTATCAATTTAATAAAATGAAGGAAAGTTAACAATTAATGACAGCGACATTTTGGTGGGCTGATAATAAGCCATAAGGAGCCCATGGGTGCTGCTGGCAACGCTTTATCATCTACTCTTAACGTCTCCACCCAACAACCTGCGGCGACAAATTGCAAAGGGTTGCCAGGAGGTCATGTGTTGGAACACTTGAGTCTACAATTCATATTAATAAGATCAAAGTAAGACATTGGCCAATAAGATCAAAAGAAAATATAGGTCGAAAAACAAATTAGCATAAAAATTGAAATGTTTGGCAGTAACCTGGGTATACTTTCATCTAGCAAATTGTAAAGACTTGCAGCTGTGTTCTTGTTGTTTTAAACAAGATTACTTGCCTTATCTAACTGCCAATCTTCATAAAAGATGTGTTGATGTTTTTTGTCTCTGCATTTATTTGGTTGATTTTACAAGGTCAAATATTCTAGGAGTCACACAGCCAGTGTTTACTCAGAAGGAATTTGCGAGTTCACCATTTCTTTTGTATGTTTCACTTTTGGTAGGATGCACAACCTCTTTTGGTATGTTTCGTAACCTCTTTTGGTAAAAAACAAACGTCTTTTGGTATATGTCCATTGCAGCCTTTCTTTTGGTATGTGTCCATTGCAGCCTTTCTTTTGGTATGTGTCCATTGCAGCCTTTCACAAGCTATTTTGATTCATTCCACTGATATTTTCTTATAAAATCCTAACTCAACTATTATATCTCGAATTCAACATGTGATATTTGATCAATCAAAAACTGAGAATTGGAAGTGGCAACAAAACAGAATTAGAAACATATACCGTATTTAGCTGTGCATAGTGCGCTACCGTGTATAGTGCACACCCACGATCTGGCACGAAAATCGGCGGAAAAACTGAGTTCCTATGTATACTGAGCACGTGAAAAACGCAATTTTCCAAGTCAAAATTTAACATTTCTCAAGAATCGCTAAAAATTGTGCTCCGTGATTTTTACAACTTATATTAATCACTCGAGATATACCTCATCGAGTAACGGTAACGCACTCGGGCACACCTGCTCAAATCTCTCGACACGTTCTCAAACATCTCAACACGTTCTCAAACATGTCAGCAGATGCTCAAACTTCTCAACACGTGAAGCCTACCTAATTAACTGGGACCCATTGTGAAAGGTTTTTTTTTTATGCAATGCATTGTACATTGTACGGCGAAGTACGCGAAAAGTACGGGAAATATTACATACGATAAAACCACGTGATGTTATCAAATCGCCATTTTTTATGCATTTACCTTTTCAATTAAATTCATCAAAGTTTGCCAAAATAAACGAAATATATGCTAATTTTGTGGTCTTATTCATTTGATTTATTTATATAGACTATCGGCAACTGGTTTTAATAGCTAGTTTATAACGATTGTCGAATGTAACAACTTATAGAATGACTGTGGGCCGTTCGGGTCGAATTTCAGTTTGTTCACGAAATTTTGGTCCGGAAAAAAATGTCCTGATGTCTGTACTGGTGTATAATGCACAGTAGATAAAATGGATGAGGATTTCAGTAAGAAATGTGCGCACTATACACAGCTAAATACGGTACTATAAATAACGGTTAACTTTACATAGTCTGATTAGCGCAGTGGTTAGCGCGTTTGCTTGTAACCATTGTGACCGAGGTTCGATCCTCGGACCGGGAAGTATGTGAGATGGTATGGTGGCCGTCAGATCACAGGTGAGTTTTCTCCGGGTACTACGGTTTCCTCCAACATTACGCTTTCATCCTCGCCAACGAGATTGATTAATATAAGTTGTTAAAGCTTCTTTCGCAAAACAAATAGTAACTTTACATCTGGGTTAAAACAAATAGTAACTTTACATCTGGGTTAAAACAAATAGTAACTTTACATCTGGGTTAAAACAAATAGTAACTTTACATCTGGGTTAAAACAAATAGTAACTTTACATCTGGGTTAAAACAAATAGTAATTTTACATCTGGGTTAAAAGTAATTTTACATCTGGGTTAAAACAAATAGTAATTTTACATCTGGGTTAAGGTTAAAACAAATAGTAATTTTACATCTGGGTTAAAAGTAATTTTACATCTGGGTTAAAACAAATAGTAACTTTACATTTGGGTTAAAACAAATAGTTAAGGATATTAATAACAATTGTAATTTGTGCAATATATTGAAGTCCAGACCAATAGTCTTTGTACGATTGGGCCTCCGCAATAACACTCCCCGACATCCACATACCCATCAACAAACATTTGACAACGTCCCATAAATAACACATTCATTGATAGTTCAGAGAATTTGGGTTAACAGACTGACCAGTCGACTGAGCATCCAGGACAATTTGGTTATTAGAAGGGAACCATCCATGCGAAATGGCTTTATGGGACGCAAACCATCTGACTAAGAAATTGACTAGTTTTGCTGACAAATAATTCCTTAAGCATATTAGTTCATCAGAGCAAGCAAGAGTAATCACCTTATTGCTTTTAGTAAAAACATTCAAACATTTCTGGACCATTTCCAATCTCAAGTTCCACTACAAAAAATTGATGGATAGATAGAACCACGTACAACAAATTGACAGACATTTCGTATGAATTAAAATACATACACCTAGCTGAGCTTCTACTGGATTATACAAGATGTTACAACAGTGGGTTATATAATACAAGTAGTTCTCATCCCAATCATGTGGGAAATTAAGCAAAATGAAAGTAATTTATTTGATTAAATTTGTATGAATTGTTAATGACCATTCTGTAGAGAACAATTGTGGTCGAGCTGGAATCAGTAACAGTTAATGACCATTTTGAAAAGAACATAGGGGGATTAGCTGGAATCATTAACGAGTTCTGTCAAAGAAAATAAATTTCATTGATATTTTAAAATATTTAAAAGCTGTGTGTACTTTACATGACTGTGGATTCAATCTTTCTCTGGATATTTTCTGTATTGTAATAAATACTGCGACCGATAAATAGGAACCTCACACATTATTCATTGCCTCTTTAATAGAGGCCGACAACTTAGTCCAACTTCAAAAGAGCTGACTGATCCATCTTTTAATGAACATACTTTATCTTTACTTGAATCTTTATTTTTGCAAAAAATCAACCCCGAAAGTGGAAGCGAACATTTGCTGGACTGCACTTCAGACACAGAACTTGAAAATATATTGAAAATTCATGTTTATTTTACCGAAGGCTTCCATTGATGACAAAGTGTGGAATTCAGGAATTAATATAAGAAATCAATCAAGCCAGAACTTTTTTCCTGCTATTGAACTATTTATGCAGGCAGTAGGAAGCTGGCAGACTCCCATATAATGAAGGACTATTCTGGAATATTCTAAATTAGAACGTGTTAGATGCATGAATGATAAGATTTTTGGGTGATTTGATTGACCAATAGAGATGGCGTATAATCTATCTGGGGTCCAGGCTCTGCCCCAGTCGGTTCATGCAAGCAGGCATGGAAATTTCCAGTCTGGTATATGGGGCTCAGGCGGCGGCCAACGGAATGCAAGAAGCCATGAACGCGATCGTACTCACCCGACAACAGTGGCAACAAGTGAATCAGACGAGGTAATGTCTTTTTCTTTTTTCAACAAAACAAAAGATTATAATATTATCTACTCATTACTTTAGTACTGTCAACCTAATTCAAGCTTTGCTACAATCCTCTGATATCTACTCATTACTTTAGTACTGTCAACCTAATTCAAGCTTTGTTACAATCCTCTGAGATCTACTCATTGCTTTAGTACTGTCAACCTAATTCAAGCTTTGCTACAATCCTCTGATATCTACTCATTGCTTTAGTACTGTTGACCTAATTCAAGCTTTGATACAATCCTCTTGAGATCTACTCATTGCTTTAGTACTGTCAACCTAATTCAAGCTTTGCTACAATCCTCTGATATCTACTCATTGCTTTAGTACTGTCGACCTAATTCAAGCTTTGATACAATCCTCTTGATATCTACTCATTGCTTTAGTACTGTCAACCTTATTCAAGCTTTGATACAATCATCTTGATATCTACTCATTGCTTTAGTACTGTCAACCTTATTCAAGCTTTGATACAATCCTCTTGATATCTACTCATTGCTTTAGTACTGTCAACCTAATTCAAGCTTTGATACAATCCTCTTGATATCTACTCATTACTTTAGTACTGTCAACCTTATTCAAGCTTTGCTACAATCCTCTGATATCTACTCATTGCTTTAGTACTGTCAACCTAATTCAAGCTTTGATACAATCCTCTTGATATCTACTTTAGTACTGTCAACCTAATTCAAGCTTTGATACAATCCTCTTGATATCTACTCATTGCTTTAGTACTGTCAACCTTATTCAAGCTTTGGTACAATCCTCTTGATATCTACTCATTACTTTAGTACTGTTGACCTAATTCAAGCTTTGTTACAAGCTAGAGATAAATCCTTGGATACAACAAACTAGGTGGTAGATAGATAGTATTCTTCATATGAATGATCAGGGGAATTAATACTGCCCATGTGGTTCTGGCACACACTAATAGCTGTCATTTAAAGTTGGGATTACTGTCTTAACCTCACAAGAGTAAAAGTGGCATGCAATTATGGCTTGAACTCATATTGGTTTTTTTGCATTTCCTGTCTTCTTGTTTTTATATATATTTCTATATTTATTTATCGTGCCCCGATTAATCGGTCGACACCACAACAAGATTACTGTGTTTCACATTGTAGTCACATAACCTGATCTCTTACACGGCATTCTCTCAGCAAACTACTAGCCAACCCTGCTGATGCTCAACTATTTGAAAATAATCACAGATTCAAGCCAGCTTTAGGCAGACAAGCTAATGTGCATGTAGTGTACTTGTGTCACTACCGCTCAGAACCAAACGTACATCTCGAGCACTAATCTGTACAAAGCCTTACATATCTAGTATGCTATATCCATTGTTGTAGCAACAATATGGTGGACTAATCCATTCAAATCCAGTATGCTATATCCATACAGCTGTAGCAACAATCCGGTGGACTAATCAGGATCTGCACTTTTTGCCAGTAATATTACTATTTTTAGACAAAATTATTCATTTTGATAAATGAACTGGTCCAAATGTATTTTTTTATTATTAATTTATTGGTCTAAAAATATCATGGACAAGTCCATGTGAGTTACTTGGTGTTGAATGGGTTAAGAGAAGGATGTGACACTTAGGTCAGGGCTAAAGCTATGCTGCAAGGGGGGGAAGTAGTCTCAGTCAGCTGGCCATGCATTCTATTGTCCGTACTTTGAGCTCAAGGAGAAGATATTTCATATAGCAGACATTTAACCCGAGTATACAAACTACTCTTCCAACCTGTATACTGTAACTAGTTGCACGCTAACAGTGGACATTACAGTCAAATATGTTATGCAATTGTTTGTTTGTTTGTTAGTTCGGGATTTACACCTGCATCAGCACCATTTTGGGCTATATCGCCGACAGGCAGTTTACCTAACAACACCTTTCCTGGGCAGGCTCCAGCGGTTAACCAGTACTTGGGTGCACCAACCTCCGTAAGAAACTGCCAACTTTTTCATATAAATGAGGCCTGATCAGTGATGATAGGTTACAGTGGTATACAAGTCAGCGACCTAAACCACTCGACCACGGAGGCGGACTGTGTTATCGAACTACATGTCATTACGACACAAATGTAATGAAATTCCATGACATATTACCAGAGTGTTCAGCCACCAATAATAAAAACACAATAATCAATCCTAGGCTGTTATTATTTGAACTATTTATAGCCTTTATTTTACCCAGCATGCATCCCAGTTAAATGAAGGTGTAACTAAGCCCTGTAGGCACAACAATAAACATGCATTGGAACATATTGCTAGATAAACTCTCTCCTGTCTAAATGATATAAGAACAGGTTTATATTTCTAACACAGATAATGAATACCTATAGTATGTCAGGAATTAAAAAGCAATTGTAGTTTGCAGAATACAATTAAAGAGATGTTTAACACTTTGCATGTTGGGTAAAATAAAGGCTATAAATAGTTCAAATAATTGTAGCTGAAGACAATTCAGTAATGTGTATTTCTTAATGGTAATTAAGCAAACATGTCATGGAATTTCATTAGAATTGTGTCGATATGCTTAATGATATCTTTTAACCCTTTCCTCATAGAAGCACCTCTTGATGCCATTACCAATACGACATACATTGACAATGTAGTAGCCAAACCAATGTTCATAATAAAGGCCAGAATCTCATGTAATCCCAGTAATATCTATGGAGGTGGGATAGATATGGCGACTACTTATCCACAGCTAAATGGCTGCCGTTTGTATGGAGATATAATAGTATATTAACATAAATCTCTATGAAGGAAAGGGTTAAATGCAGTAATTTGATAACACAATTTAACAATAAAAATAATCTCTGGAAACAAATTCTTGCACCATCTACAAGATACACAACCTCAGAAAATATACCCTTTTTAGTAGATTTGCCTGCATGTCGGGAAAGTTGCATAATGTAATACCATATAGTTGACCAATCTACTAGAGATATAGTATACACGCAGGTATGTTTGGATTCCATACTTGTGAATTTCGTAATAGAACGTTTTCAATCAGTTTGGCCTCATGTAATAGAATGTTTTCAATCAGTTTGGCCTCATGTAATAGAATGTTTTCAATCAGTTTGGCCTCATGTAATAGAACGTTTTCAATCAGTTTGGCCTCATGTAATAGAACGTTTTCAATCAGTTTGGCCTCATGTAATAGAACGTTTTCAATCAGTTTGGCCTCGTGCAATAGAACATTTTCAATCAGTTTGGCCTCATGTAATAGAATGTTAAATCAGTTTGGTCTCATGTAATAGAACGTTTTCAATCAGTTTGGCCTCATGTAATAGAATGTTTTCAATCAGTTTGGCCTCATACTCATTCTAATCAAAACAGTGAGGATGCACATATTTCAACCCAACATCTTGTGACTTATATTGAAGCAAATGTGGCATCCTTGGTCAAGCGGTAGAGCATCGGATATGAAATAGAGGGGTCCCGGGTTCGATACTCGGTCAGGGTACAGAATTATGTAGTGTCCTTCAGCAAGCTTGGTTCCTTACACAAATTGCTTAGGTCGGCTAAGCCTGTCCATGATAACATTGCTAGTTCCCCGTTAAGGTCCTTATACAAATATATTTTAGTTCGACTGCGAAACAAGTTGCTACAACTTATATTAATCACTCTCGAGATCTCATTCCTGATGGAATCCATCGCCCCGAGGAAGAGGCAACGTGGATATTTAAATGCTTTGCCTAAGGGCACAATCTTAACGGCTCCAGTGGGGCTCGAACTCCAGGCCTTTCCCACCGGAAGTGGACGCGCTGCAACTGCGATATCACGACTCGCATAATTATTAAAGTGTTTGACAAAAATGGAACATACATACAATGTACATGGCATTCAGCAACATTATTTGTAGCACGCTTTGAACCATCACCATCGACTACCATCAACCAGCATAGCAATTGCATAGTTTGAATATTTTATAATCTCCCACCTGATAATCCAGGTAGGTGCAGTTTTTTTTCCAATTTCCAATGGAGCGTTCTATAAATAGCCGGCGATCATTAACAGCTTGATTAATGTTCAGTGAAAGTAGCTGATGGACAGAAATTATCTACACATGAATTGATAAAACACAGATATGAAAACAGTTCATCTGAGGGAACCAATCTCACGGGGAATCAGCCTTCAATACCAATCATACACAATTCACATTTGCATTCATTCTTTAAGCCTACTTGCACATACTAATCATATTTTGCTGTTGTGGCATTATGGTTTTTCTTCAGCTCTGATGCATGGTTGATGAACCGTGTTATATGCCGGGTACCGAGGGACTACATTGTTGGTACCCAGGGACGATAAAGCATGATTGAAAACGTTTGACATTGATTAATGACACGCATGATTATCAAATATAGTTTTATATGTAATATTGTTTTTATAGTGATTTTGGTGCATGCAGGGGCAATAACTCTGATAACAAGAGATGCAATGTAGAGGACAAAGAGGGTTGAACTGATATTGATAGGATAACTTGTCTGCAATACGTATGCTGTACCATTGGATAACTTGCCTGCAATACTTATGTTGTACCATTGGATAACTTGCCTGCAATACTTATGTTGTACCATTGGATAACTTGCCTGCAATACATTACCATTGGATAATGTGTCAGTAATATGTTACCATTGGATAATGTGTCTGCAATACATTACCATTGGATAATGTGTCTGCAATACATTACCATTGGATAATGTGTCAGTAATATGTTACCATTGGATAATGTGTCTGCAATACATTACCATTGGATAATGTGTCTGCAATACATTACCATTGGATAATGTGTCAGTAATACATTACCATTGGATAATGTGTCTGCAATACATTACCATTGGATAATGTGTCGGTAAAACATTATCATCAGATAATGTGTCAGTAATACATTATCAATAGACCATTGGTCAGTAATTCTTTTATCATTGGATAATTTGTCAGTAATACTTTATATAATTTGTCAGTAATACATTATAATGTGTCAGTAATACATTATAATGTGTCAGTAATACGTTATAATGTGTCAGTAATACCGTATCATTATATCACTTGTCAGTAATCTAGTCACCTCTGTTATGACACAGTTTCTACATGATTATAGTTTCTACTGGCACACTATTTCCCGTATTTTTCACACTGTATTGCCAAGATATGTGGATAGTTGTTCATTACGGAGTGCATAGCATTCATTATACACGGAGCATCAACCTGGCACACAAACGTAATTATTACATATCCACACAGTGTGTATGCGCACAGTACGCGCCATACACTTTCTTAACTTTCTTATTCCGTGACAAAGAGCAAATACATGGAATTAAAACTGGAAGTGTACAAACTATTGAGCAGCATCTTCTACTTTCATTTTACATAATTATAATAATTATACATTATAATGGAGTTGTTTGATTGTAAAACGGAATTACCGACGATTTGAAATATTTTATTTGCATACTAATTCTATAAATATCGGAACTACCGATGATTTGAAATATTTTATTTGCATACTAATTCTATACATATCGGAACTACCGACGATTTGAAATATTTTATTTACATAGTTACTAATTCTATAAATATCGGAACTACCGATGATTTGAAATATTTTATTTGCATAGTTACTAATTCTAATTCTATAAATATCGGAACTACCGACAATTTGAAATATTTTATTTGCATAGTTTCTAATTCTATAAATATCGGAACTACCGATGATTTGAAATATTTTATTTGCATAGTTACTAATTCTAATTCTATAAATATATATATAAAAAAACATAAAAAAAACAAGAACACATGTTTTATTAATTAACTTTATACATCAACATATTGCCAACAAGTTTGAATTCATCAGGGCAATAAATGATAGTTTTCATAATGATGCAGAATTCTTGTTCTGGGACGTACAGATGGATATGTCCAGTGGTAACACGCTGGACTGGTAATCCAGGTATCGCAGGTTCGATCCCCCGTCTGACCCTAATAAAAATTAACAGTCTTTCAGATGGGACGTTAAACCGAGGTCTCGTGTCGGTGCTTTACACTGTGCACGTAAAAGAACCAGAGGAGACTCTGGAATGTCTTAAACATACATTATTCTTCTTTATAGCAAGTTCAGCAGTTTGTGAAACTTGTTGTCAGGAACAATATCTCACCCAATACAATCAAACGTCAGGAACAATATCTCACCCGATACAATCAAACGTCAGGAACAATATCTCACCCGATACAATCAAACGTCAGGAACAATATCTCACCCGATACAATCAAACGTCAGGAACAATATCTCACCCGATACAATCAAACGTCAGGAACAATACCTCACCCAATACAATCAAACGTCACGAACAATATCTCACCCAATACAATCAAACGTCAGGAACAATATCTCACCCAATACAATCAAACGTCAGGAACAATATCTCACCCAAAACATCAAACTATCGGGCCTTGATCTCTATCACTCCGACAGTTTATCACAATTATTCCATTTCCTTTTCTTTTGCAACAATTTGTAATAAATTCTCCAAATTTTCATTTTGACGACCATGAATCATTATCGTATTCGGCTATTTGAAAATACAGCATCTGAATATTCAACAATCAATTAATATTTTCCTAATAATTTGTAAATTATGTGAAGACAAGCTTACCATTTTAAAATAGTTCCTTGAGTTTTGTTTGCTGGTTTGTAGCCTTTTGATGGCCAACATGAAATGTCACATAGCTAATTAACATACTGTGCATTGCAATTTCATAGACATACGAAGAAAAAAGACAATTAAGGACCTGTAATTTATAGACAATTTTCTTGTAAATGGAAACAGGGTAGTCTCAATGCAGTGATTAACGAGCAATAAACATGGATTACGCACAGGTCTCTGATAATCATATTGCATGGATTCGGTGGAGAGCTCCTGTGGATTAGAGCGTGTATGAGATTACTGGCGGGGTGGGGGGGAAAAAACACATTTTGTTTGTTGTGATAAGCAAACCATGGCAACGCAGCTCAGTACATCTATGTCCCCAGGACAGGGCATACAAGAATCGAACCAGGTAAAGCTTACTTCTAACACTGCTGTAAATCTCTATCGACTTATTGGATTATATTCTGCTAATTGGATTCATTCCACGAATTGGACGATTTTGGCTAATTGGGTTTATTTTCGATCACTAATTGGTTTGTTTTTTACTGTATTTTCCAATTTTCTTCTGTTTGCAACAATTTTGATACAGATCGTTATTGGGTGTAACTTACAAACAGATGTATATAATGGTATTCATCTGGGTCCATCTTTTACCTTTGAAAGACTTAGTTTCTTCCGTATTACATATCACAACCATTTTGCTGATAACTCTAAACTCTAAAGATTTCAGCAACATCACCAGACTTGATCCATTTCTTTATTCACTTAAAAACTATATATACTATGAATGTCCAAGTTTTATTTCATTCAGCCTTTAATGTTGTCCATATTTTCCAAACATAATCCATTGCTGTATATTACGTTGATGTATATTACATTGATGTATATTCCATTGCTGTATATTACGTTGATGTATATTACATTGATGTATATTACGTTGATGTATATTACGTTGATGTATATTCCATTGATGTATATTCCATTGATGTATATTACGTTGATGTATATTACGTTGATGTATATTACATTGATGTATATTATGTTGCTGTATATTACGTTGCTGTATATTACGTTGCTGTATATTATGTTGCTGTATATTACGTTGATGTATATTACGTTGCTGTATAGTATGTTGCTGTATATTACGTTGCTGTATATTCCATTGATGTATATTACGTTGCTGTATATTCCATTGATGTATATTACGTTGCTGTATAATCCATTGATGTATATTACGTTGCTGTATAATCCATTGATGTATATTCCATTGATGTATAATCCATTGATGTATATTACGTTGCTGTATATTACGTTGATGTATATTACATTGATGTATATTACGTTGCTGTATAATCCATTGATGTATATTACGTTGCTGTATAATCCATTGATGTATATTACGTTGCTGTATATTCCATTGATGTATATTACGTTGCTGTATATTACGTTGATGTATATTCCATTGATGTATATTACGTTGGGATGATCAAAAACAATATGATGTAAGATAGACTTCTGTACACTTGACAGGACAATATTTCTAAGACAATGGGGTGGGAGGTGGGATGATGGGAGTACAGGATTAAATATCAGGGAAGAACACTTGTTATAGTATTGCAATTGTTACAGTGGGCGGGGTTCATGCCACGTTGACATGTTGATGTAGCTTCAAATCTTGACTGAACCACATCACAACCCAGTATAAACAGGTAACACATCAACACTATATTCTAATCAAATTTCTTCAATCCCACTAAAACCCCAGTTTCAATTGTGCCCTTAGGCAAGGCATTTAAATTCCACGTTGCCTCTTCTCTCCCTCGTGGTGATGGATTCCATCAGGAAGTGATTAATATTAAGTTATAAGAACTTGTTTCACAATCGATCTAAAATAAATTTGAATAAACTAAAAACTAATAGCTATCTGCAAGCTTCTCCTGAATGACAGTTGGTGGCGATATTACACTGCAAGTTTCTCCTGAATGTGGAGCTTCTCCTGAATGTGGAGAAACAGTTGATGGAGATATTACACTGCAAGCTTCTCCTGAATGTGGAGACACAGTTGGTGGAGATATTACACTGCAAGCTTCTCCTGCATGTGGAGACACAGTTGGCGGAGATATTACACTGCAAGCTTCTCCTGAATGTGGAGACACAGTTGGTGGAGATATTACACTGCAAGCTTCTCCTGAATATGGAGACACAGTTGGAGATATTACACTGCAAGCTTCTCCTGAATGTGGAGACACAGTTGGTGGAGATATTACACTGCAAGCTTCTCCTGAATGACAGTTGGTGGAGATATTACACTGCAAGCTTCTCCTGAATGTGGAGACACAGTTGGTGGAGATATTACACTGCAAGCTTCTCCTGAATGTGGAGATACAGTTGGTGGAGATATTACACTGCAAGCTTCTCCTGAATGTGGAGACACAGTTGATGGAGATATTACACTGCAAGCTTCTCCTGAATGTGGAGACACAGTTGGTGGAGATATTACACTGCAAGCTTCTCCTGAATGACAGTTGGTGGAGATATTACACTGCAAGCTTCTCCTGAATGTGGAGATATTACACTGCAAGCTTCTCTTGAATGTGGAGACACAGTTGGTGGAGAGATTACCAGGAACAAGTGGTCTATTATAATATGAATCATGCTTCAGGTGTATGATTCCACTAATTGCTCATCACCATGACCATGTATCTAGTAGTTATGACATCAAATGACAGGTAATTACTGTTTCAGCATTCCTCCAAGTCCTCTAGCATATCACCAGTTTATCTGATCATCAGCTTATTCACCACGTTCCTCCGTCATTCATTCACCACGTTCCTCCATCGTTCATTCACCACGTTCCTCCATCGTTCATTCACCACGTTCCTCCATTCACCACGTTCCTCCATTCACCACGTTCCTCCATCGTTCATTCACCACGTTCCTCCATCGTTCATTCACCACATTCCTCCATCGTTCATTCGCCACGTTCCTCCGTCGTTCATTCGCCACGTTCCTCCATCGTTCATTTACCACGTTCCTCCATCACGTTCCTCCATCGTCCTCCACCACGGTCCTCCATCATTCATTCACCACGTTCCTCCATCATTCATTCACCACATTCCTCCATCGTGCATTTACCACGTTCCTCCATCATCCATTCACCACGTTCCTCCATCGTTCATTCACCACGTTCCTCCATCACGTTCCTCCACCACGTTCCTCCATCGTTCCTTCACCACATTCCTCCATCATTCATTCACCACGTTCCTCCATCATTCATTCACCACGTTCCTCCATCGTTCCTTCCTATTTAATGCACATGGCCTGGAGGTTATAAAATATTTCTCCAATCTCAAAACTCAGGTCTCGAGCGTCTGATTGGTTCAACTGACAGTAACACTCAGAATCAACCAATCAGATCATTTGAGCTTGAGATCTGAGAAAAAGCTTATAACCTCGGGGGCAGGTCAGGATATATCGTATCTAATGCACATGATCAGGATATATGGAGCAGGATTAGAGGCAACATCAGTATTTACTGGATGGGTGACTATTTTGCCCATGTCGCCTTGATTATATGAAAAGCTAAATCAACTTGTAAGAGTCTTCACATAGCTACTTGACCGAATTCCGTAACAAATTAATGAAAGTGTCAGAATCAGATCTGATATTTAGTGTTGTGTGTGGCAGCATAAACTACAACCATATGTACCGTGACCTGAACAAGCTTTTCAGGTCATTTTGTTCTGTGACCTCGAGTCAGTTCTGTATGCCACCCGAGGCAGAATCTCACCCATTTAGTGTTCTGTAACCCCAGTCAGTTCTGTATGCCACCCGAGGCAGAATCTCACCCATTTAGTGTTCTGTAACCCCAGAGTCAGTTCTGTATGCCACCCGAGGCAGAATCTCACCCATTTAGTGTTCTGTAACCTCAGTCAGTTCTGTATGCCACCCGAGGCAGAATCTCACCCATTTAGTGTTCTGTAACCCCAGAGTCAGTTCTGTATGCCACCCGAGGCAGAATCTCACCCATTTAGTGTTCTGTAACCCCAGAGCCAGTTCTGTATGCTACCCGAGGCAGAATCTCACCCATTTAGTGTTCTGTAACCCCAGAGTCAGTTCTGTATGCCACCCGAGGCAGAATCTCACCCATTTAGTGTTCTGTAACCCCAGAGCCAGTTCTGTATGCTACCCGAGGCAGAATCTCACCCATTTAGTGTTCTGTAACCCCAGAGTCAGTTCTGTATGCCACCCGAGGCAGAATCTCACCCATTTAGTGTTCTGTAACCCCAGAGCCAGTTCTGTATGCTACCCGAGGCAGAATCTCACCCATTTAGTGTTCTGTAACCCCAGAGCCAGTTCTGTATGCCACCCGAGGCAGAATCTCACCCATTTAGTGTTCTGTAACCCCAGAGCCAGTTCTGTATGCCACCCGAGAAAGATTCTCATATTTTCTCATCAAGTGTTGACATGGCGTCAGTCCTGTTTATGATCAGAGATAGAATTCTCAATCAATTAACGTTCTGTCATGTCTGTATGCAACACAAGGAAGACGCCTATGTGAGAAAGAAGTTGTTGGGTAGTTTTATATATTATTATTCAGTATTTCTGACCCTAATTCTCCAAAATATCCGGGTATAAATAACCTAGACCCGGGTATAAATAACCTAGACCCGGGTATAAATAACCTAGACTAGCAGGGTTCATTCTAGATCAGAATTTCTGGGAGAAATGAGAAAGCGCGCGATCGTGTCCTTAAATAGTGTTATTTAATAAATTTCAACAAAATATGGTTAAAATGCACAGTATGACCATTAAATACAACATTTGAATAGAAGACAGGCTTTATAATGAATGGGCCAGTGCATCTTACTGGACAAAATTTTGTATGAAAATTGTAAAAAATACATTTAAATATTTTTTAGGCAGAAATAAGTGGGGCCCCCAGAGGGCGAAGTCAGGGTCACTAAGGTGATTATTTCGCCCACATGGCCCTCCTCTATAATGATTCCCGACTAGTCACTAGATCCGCGCATATATATTTATTTATAATGTAGACTCACTATCAATAAAATTTTAATTGCTGTTCCAAAAATAAAATTTTAATTGCTGTTCCAAAAATAAAATTTTAATTGCTGTTCCAAAAATAAAATTTTAATTGCTGTTGCAAAAATAAAATTTTAATTGCTGTTCCAACGTTTTTCTTATCTCTCCAATTCAAAATGCACAAAATGGTATTGATCATTAGACCTCAATGATACTCTAAGCTGGTAGTACCAGGGCTTTCCCCCAGCACTATTCAAGTTCTAACATATACAGCGCTTAGTTTATACAAATTTGCAAATCGTAAATCGAGACCTCATTCCTGATGGAATCCATCGCCATGAGGGCGAGATAGGAGAGGCAACGGTATGCCTGATCGGACCCCATGCAGTTGGTATTCGGATAGTGGAGCTAAAACACAACATAGATCCTGATCAGTTGTGGCGTTGCATCATGGCTGATCTGGATCTATGTTGTTTGCACGTTCCTTCAAATTTATTCAGCATTGTATGGTTTAACCTGCACACGTTAAGTTTCAATTTGACAAAATTCTCTGTTGTTAGAAATTGGCATTTCACGAAGCAAAAATCAAGAGCTTATATTTTGTTCAGATAAAAAACCTGTAATATATATATATTATGAAATCAAATGTAGTGGCGTCCTGGATACGTATTACACGCATGAATATATCGCAATCGGAATCAGAAGTAATCTCGAGATATGCTGGCACATGCAGGAATAAAGAAACAAAGAGAGAGAATGCAAACATATGTTTTTCCGACATTATTCTGCCACGTTTGATTGACAACAATGCAGCAGAATGTGATGGATATTGCTGAGGGTAAATGCTAACGCATCACCATCAATGCCTCTGTGACGTAAGACCAGTATCTCCAGTCTTACAATATTCCTATCTCATCTCCTACATAAAATCCAAACAATGCATCAAACACATTTATACAAGTCAAAATCAAAGCACATCAATCAACTTTAATAGAACATCGGATTGCAACACCCATCTCCCACCAAAACAAATACTGTAAAGCAAATTGTATTTGATCGGAGAAATATATTTTATCACTTGACCGTTGGTCCTTTACAGACATCGACACAAATGATTGAGGACGACAGTCAATACAAATACAGCCAGCCACGATACTGTTAGCATGAGGAATGAATTTGGATTGAGGATTTGCTGAGCTTGACAATTCACGTTCTGAAGGCTGACCTGACAACTGCCATTGTTGCAGTTTATACACTGTGTTACTCTGGGTTACTGGAAAAACAATGTCCTATTTTTAGATAGAATCGTAGGTCGAAGTGCAATCAGATAAATTTAGACATGACCACAGAATGTTACCGTGACCCTAATAATTTCCCATAAATAGCTTTGGAACTTTTCCAATTTCCAGCAAATTGATTATTTTATTACTGGTAGTCAATTTTGGCACATATTTTCGACAATAGCTAAATTGGCAATTATCTAAGTTTCCTTCCTGCATTTGAACACCGATTGGGATAAATTGGTTTCTTGTGTCATACAATATCGATAATTTGCATAATATCATCTGGCTATTTATGTTAATTAGGCTGTGAATTATGTTACGGCTGTGAATTATGTTACATCGGCGTCACTGACTGGCGTTACATATTGATTGATTGTATTAAGTTAATTATCCAGAAGTCGGGGGGGGGGGAGGAGGAATAGATCATATTATGCCTTCACGGGCTGTATTTCGAGACTCAAAATTTAGTGACAAGGATTACCATTAATTAGCAAGTATGCCCTGTAGAAATATGGCGCAATGGATGGCGCCATGATGTCTATGTCAGCGAAGTCACTGAAAATAAAGCGATACATTTCGCCTGAATTGCCCCCTTTCGCTTGAGCCCTTCATGGTGACAATGCAATGCATGAAACTGATTGTGATAATGTTTCTCCGTACTTTGGACTCGAAATGGCCAAATTATCATTTACGCATAATATTAAGTCACAACAAAACATGACTCACTAATTCAACCAAATGATGTACAGTAAAAAAGAAAAGAGTATACAAGTAAATATAGATCGTAGTGTAAAATCAATTTAGTTGAATTTTAAATTGAATATGTAACCAAAATGAGATTAATTGTCGATTGCATGCCACACGATGTGTCCATGATACTAAATGCAGGAGCAAGAGCTACTTGTAAAACTGCTAGTGAAGTGAAGGGAGATAATATCATGAATAATAGAAACCAAGTGCTACATCCTTCTACTAGAAAAATTAAGAGCATCACCATACCACTACCGGCATGTCAACATTCTTCAGCGTTGCATGTCTGCTCATACAACTGCATTTTGCGTTTTGTTTATTGTCCCTACCGGTTGCTCCAATGAGCGAAAGCTTGGTCTTTTTCGGATTTTGGAGGAAACGCCTACGACATTAGTCACATCAGTATGGCACAGCTGTACTTACAAGTATCTCCATACATTTGACAGCCATTTTCTTATCTTAATCAATGAATAAGCAGTATACACATCTACCCCACTTCCATAGGTCACTGGGCATGTGTAGTGTCCATCCACAATGTTATTCCACCCTTATTGGCTTATTGTGGGTGCTTCTGTTTGTTTGACGACTATGATGCCAATGTGCATTTGGTATTTGGTAATGGCATCGAGAGGTGCTTCAATGTGGGAACGGATAATGGCGTCCAGAAGCGCATACAAGCGGGACAGTGTTAAAAACATGCATCCTTGAGAAAATGCGTGTGTGTGTGAGGTACGCACGGCAGTCTTCCCGAAATCCGTAGGACCGTCTGACATGTCAGACAAAAAATCCTTCGGTCAGACAAAATATATTGAAAGTTTAAGTGCATTTTAATCATTTGTCTGACCGGTGTCAGACAAACTCTGTTTCGTGAAGACTGGCACAGCAAAATGAATCACTGCTAGTGACAAGTAGGAGAATAGTGTGCATATAAGCTAATTCTGTTATTAAGATATATGACCGACAGAGATGCCAGAGAAATGTATTTTGTATATCAGGATTGATTATTTGTGAAAGTCGGAACACAATCCGAAAATAAACTGAGTTGGAAAAGCAGAGTTTTGGGCCAAGTGAATAGACGAATGCCATGTATCGAATGTATCGACTAAAAAGTTCAAGTCCACATTTCTAGAGATGAGTTGATGCGCAAATAGCTAAGTTCATTGTTCCCCGTCTTTTCAAACAAAATTATTGGTCATAAACAAACCTCTGGTACTAGTACTAGATTGACAAATCTTGGCAACAATTATTATCCTCGATAGTTAGAGCAGACATCGACAAAAAATGCAAAGTTTAACACTTCTTACTGTCATAACTTGAATCACTTAGTGTTGATCAAACTTCACCATGATATTATGCCAATAGACTTTGTGACACAGTTTGCGGTATATTGGAAAATAATTACTCATAATGTCTTGATCAGGTTCGAAAATGAACGTAACAGTCTCAGTAGCATTTATAATCATTGGATGGTTAATGTCTTGATTAGGTTCGACAACGAGTCCGACATATCTGTGAACTATGTATGGATCTTAGTTGACTCCAGGTTTCTCAAATTGACTCCAATTTTTTTCAATTTGCGACAGAAGTGGCGTGGCGCAGACAAATATATTCAGACAGAGGAAACCCAGAGAAACTCTTGTTATTGCAGATTTGGTGGTTATTATATACTAACAACTGGTAGACAGAGAAATCAACCTAACACTATGCAAGGTCTACCAATTCAACTGCTCTCATTAAGACTATACTGTACACACATTGACGAAAAACAAACGTAGTCACTTACTTTTCTGATGGGTCCATAAACTTCAAACTCTCGGCGCATTTTAGATTCACTTGTGTCGTAATTCTGAAATGAGAAAAACATGCATTGTAAATTACTGCATCCCACACTTTCATTAATCATTTCGACACAATTCAATGTCTTGTTTTGTTGAGAAAAGATTTAAAATATTTCCACTACCATACAACAGTTGTTTTCCCTACTGTTTTCCCTACAGTTATATATATATACTTTTATGAATTTCTTGTAAGTTGGGTGCAATTTTCTAATTTTCTTAAAAGGATACATAACTAACTCTTCCTTGTATGATTAGTAAATGAATGTGGCACAATTATTCAGTTCTTGTAAACTCATTTTTGTCTGGATTAATTGAGTTGTACAAACTGTCAACTTTGCTTAAATTTTTCCTCGATTTCTGCAATAAATCACATTGATTTTCACAATTATGGAAAGCCAAACTGCTGGTTATAAATTTGGCATATGTCCAAGTTTGTGGCCACTTTGAATGTGGCATTGCAGCCGAATATCTTTTTTAAGTACAATCTTTAGCTTAAACAAAATTATTTTAGCTTGATTGTAATACAAGATTTTACAATATTAGATTAATCGCTTTCAAGACCTCATCATTCCTGATGGAATCCATCGCCATAGAGAGAGAAGAGGAAATGTGGAATATAAATGCATTGATGAAGGAGAGAGAAGAGGCAATGTGGAATGTAAATGCATTGATGAGGGAGGAGGCAATGTGGAATGTAAATGCATTGATGAAGGAGAGGAGGCAATGTGGAATGTAAATACATTGATGAAGGAGAGTGGAGGCAATGTGGAATGTAAATGCATTGATGAAGGAGAGAGAAGCGGAAATGTGGAATGTAAATGCATTGATGAAGGAGAGAGAAGCGGAAATGTGGAATGTAAATGCATTGATGAAGGAGAGAGGAGGCAATGTGGAATGTAAATGCATTGATGAAGGAGAGGAGGCAATGTGGAATGTAAATGCATTGATGAAGGAGAGGAGGCAATGTGGAATGTAAATGCATTGATGAAGGAGAGTGGAGGCAATGTGGAATGTAAATGCATTGATGAAGGAGAGACAAGCGGAAATGTGGAATGTAAATGCATTGATGAAGGAGAGAGAAGCGGAAATGTGGAATGGAAATGCATTGATGAAGGAGAGAGGAGGCAATGTGGAATGTAAATGCATTGATGAAGGAGAGAGGAGGCAATGTGGAATGTAAATGCATTGATGAAGGAGAGGAGGCAATGTGGAATGTAAATGCATTGATGAAGGAGAGGAGAGGCAATGTGGAATGTAAATGCATTGATGAAGGAGAGGAGGCAATGTGGAATGTTGCATTGATGAAGGAGAGGAGGCAATGTGGAATGTAAATGCATTGATGAAGGAGAGTGGAGGCAATGTGGAATGTAAATGCATTGATGAAGGAGAAGCGGAAATGTGGAATGTAAATGCATTGATGACGGAGAGAGAAGAGGCAATGTAGAATGTAAATGCAGTGATTTAGGAGAGAGAATGTGCAATGTAAATGCATTGCCTAATGTTTCAATCGTAACGGCTCCAGGTTCAATCGTAACGGCTCTAGCGGGGCTCGAACTCTGGGCCTTTCACACCGAAGCAAACACGCTACCACGACTTCCCCAAAGTACATTCTTTCAGTTCCAGGGAGGAGATTCAAATGTAAAAGATTGTGGTCATTATTATCAAGTGCTTCAGAAAACAAAATCTATTGATTCCTCCAAAGAATTCTACTGAAAACACATCAACCATACCAGCATAAAACCAGCTACAATATGTAATCGATCTCGAGTAAACACATCAACCATACCAGCATAAAACAAGCTACAATATGTAATCGATCTCGAGACAACACATCAACCATACCAGCTTAAAACAAGCTACAATATGTAATCGATCTCGAGTAAACACATCAACCATACCAGCATAAAACAAGCTACAATATGTAATCGATCTCAAGTAAACACATCAACCATACCAGTATAAAACCAGCTACAATATGTAATTGATCTCGAGTAAACACATCAACCATACCAGTATAAAACCAGCTACAATATGTAATTGATCTCGAGTAAACACATCAACCATACCAGCATAAAACAAACTACAATATGTAATTGATCTCGAGTAAACAAACAGGAAAACAGGTTCAAACTGTCAGTATGCGGTCGATCTACACTCTGGTGTAGAGTAATATTCATTGAATGCTTATGATGCTTTTCAGTACAAATTTCTTCTGAAAATCGATCGAGAGTTAGTTTATACAAATTAAGTTTAGCTCGATTGCGAAACAAATTCTTACAACTTATATTAATCACTCTCGAGAACTCATTCCTGATGCAATGAATCACCGCCACGAGGGCGAGAGAAGAGGTAACATGGAATTTAATCGTAACGGCTCCAGCTGGGCTCGAACTCCGAGAGTTGCTCTCCACCCACCCCTCCAGTCTAACGAACAAAGCACAATTCTTGATATATATATATATATAATATAGAGAAGTAGTGTCATTTGAAAAATGTGTTGTTCATTTCGCTCAGGTACACTATAACACTGAATAAACTAATATGAATGTTTGCAACGGTCAAATTTAAATGTATGATGAAAAGTAGTTTTTAAAAAAATACGTATGTTATATTTTATTTATGTTATATATCGGGTTTTACGCCTGCATCATCACCATTTCGGGCTATATCGCCGGCGGGCAGTTTACTTAACAACACCTTTCCTGGGCAGGCTCCAGCGGTTAACCAGTATTTGGGTGCACCAACCTCCGTAAGAAACTGCCAACGTTTTCATATAAATGAGACACGGCCTGAGCGGGGCTCGAACCCGTGACCATCAGTGATGATAGGTTACAGTGGTATACAAGTCAGCGACCATAACCACTCGACCTCGGAGGCGGACAAATAAAACAACTAAATAAATAAAAATAATTTAAAAAAATACTAAAGAGAACGGCATACTAATTCAAAGGGAAGCAATACAATTACAAATCAAATAAAACTTTACACTGTGTGTGGGGGAAATATTAGCAACCAAGTAAAATATGCGAGTCAGTGTTCCCAACATCTCTGCAAGTAAACTGAGATCAATACATAGTAATCTAGAGCCATTCCATTTCATCCTTTCTCCACATTTACAGCATAATACCTACGTGTCAGTATGAACCTATACCAGTCAAACCGGTACAATATTCAGTAATGATATTTGGCAACATGAAGCTCTCTGGATTTCATTATGGTTTTCCTTTATACAGTTTTCTGTTGGCAAAAATACATGACAAGGTCGTCATAGCTCACACAGTAGGACATACTGATCTAACAAACCAACCAGATCGGTCAATTACCCTGCAAAGTAAGACAGGCTGATTTAACGAACCAACCAGATCGGTCAATTACCCTGCAAAGTAAGACAGGCTGACCTTTAACAAACCAACCAAATCGGTCAAGTACCCTGCAAAGTAAGACAGGCTGACCGTTAACAAACCAACCAGATCGGTCAATTACCCTGCAAAGTAAGACAGGCTGACCTTTAACAAACCAACCAGATCAGTCAATTACCCTGCAAAGTAAGACAGGCTGACCTCTAACAAACCAACCAGATCGGTCAATTATCCTGCAAAGTAAGACAGGCTGACCTCTAACAAACTAACCAGATCGGTCTATTACCCTGCAAAGTAGGACAGGCTGACCTCTAACAAACTAACCAGATCGGTCTATTACCCTGCAAAGCAAGACAGGCTGACCTCTAACAAACTAACCAGATCGGTCTATTACCCTGCAAAGTAAGACAGGCTAACCTCTAACAAACAAACCAGATCGGTCTATTACCCTGCAAAGTAAGACAGGCTAACCTCTAACAAACAAACCAGATCGGTCTATTACCCTGCAAAGTAAGACAGGCTGACCTCTAACAAACTAACCAGATCGGTCTATTACCCTGCAAAGTAAGACAGGCTGACCTCTAACACAAACAAACCAGATCGGTCTATTACCCTGCAAAGCAAGACAGGCTGACCTCTAACAAACTAACCAGATCGGTCTATTACCCTGCAAAGCAAGACAGGCTGACCTCTAACAAACAAACAAACCAGATCGGTCTATTACCCTGCAAAGTAAGACAGGCTGACCTCTAACAAACAAACAAACCAGATCGGTCTATTACCCTGCAAAGCAAGACAGGCTGACCTCTTAACAAACTAACCAGATTGGTCAATTACCCTGCAAAGCAAGACAGGCTGACCTCTTAACAAACTAACCAGATTGGTCAATTACCCTGCAAAGCAAGACAGGCTGACCTCTTAACAAACTAACCAGATCGGTCTATTACCCTGCAAAGTAAGACAGGCTGACCTCTAACAAACTAACCAGATTGGTCAATTACCCTGCAAAGTAAGACAGGCTGACCTCTAACAAACTAACCAGATTGGTCAATTACCCTGCAAAGTAAGACAGGCTGACCTCTAACAAACTAACCAGATCGGTCAATTACCCTGCAAAGTAAGACAGGCTGACCTCTAACAAACTAACCAGATCGGTCTATTACCCTGCAAAGTAAGACAGGCTGACCTCTAACAAACTAACCAGATTGGTCTATTACCCTGCAAAGTAAGACAGGCTGACCTCTAACAAACAAACCAGATTGGTCAATTACCCTGCAAAGTAAGACAGGCTGACCTCTTAACAAACAAACCAGATTGGTCTATTACCCTGCAAAGCAAGACAGGCTGACCTCTAACAAACTAACCAGATTGGTCTATTACCCTGCAAAGTAAGACAGGCTGACCTCTAACAAACTAACCAGATCGGTCTATTACCCTGCAAAGTAAGACAGGCTGACCTCTAACAAACTAACCAGATTGGTCTATTACCCTGCAAAGTAAGACAGGCTGACCTCTAACAAACAAACCAGATTGGTCAATTACCCTGCAAAGTAAGACAGGCTGACCTCTTAACAAACAAACCAGATTGGTCTATTACCCTGCAAAGCAAGACAGGCTGACCTCTAACAAACTAACCAGATTGGTCTATTACCCTGCAAAGTAAGACAGGCTGACCTCTAACAAACTAACCAGATCGGTCTATTACCCTGCAAAGTAAGACAGGCTGACCTCTAACAAACTAACCAGATTGGTCTATTACCCTGCAAAGTAAGACAGGCTGACCTCTAACAAACAAACCAGATTGGTCAATTACCCTGCAAAGTAAGACAGGCTGACCTCTTAACAAACAAACCAGATTGGTCTATTACCCTGCAAAGCAAGACAGGCTGACCTCTAACAAACTAACCAGATTGGTCTATTACCCTGCAAAGTAAGACAGGCTGACCTCTAACAAACTAACCAGATCGGTCTATTACCCTGCAAAGTAAGACAGGCTGACCTCTAACAAACTAACCAGATTGGTCTATTACCCTGCAAAGTAAGACAGGCTGACCTCTAACAAACAAACCAGATCGGTCTATTACCCTGCAAAGTAAGACAGGCTGACCTCTAACAAACAAACCAGATCGGTCTATTACCCTGCAAAGTAAGACAGGCTGACCTCTTAACAAACTAACCAGATTGGTCTATTACCCTGCAAAGTAAGACAGGCTGACCTCTAACAAACTAACCAGATTGGTCAATTACCCTGCAAAGCAAGACAGGCTGACCTATAACAAACTAACCAGATTGGTCTATTACCCTGCAAAGTAAGACAGGCTGACCTCTAACAAACTAACCAGATTGGTCTATTACCCTGCAAAGTAAGACAGGCTGACCTCTTAACAAACTAACCAGATTGGTCTATTACCCTGCAAAGTAAGACAGGCTGACCTCTAACAAACTAACCAGATTGGTCAATTACCCTGCAAAGCAAGACAGGCTGACCTATAACAAACTAACCAGATTGGTCTATTACCCTGCACCCAGAACCATGTATCAAGCACATATGAATGCAACCACAACCATGCAACAGGAATATATGAAATATTTAAACATTCAGTTATCGGTACAAATATTAATATTGATTATATTGACGGTCACGGATCACATCACCATCACAAATAATCTGGTTTGAGCTATCACCAACCATGCTGTTGTTGTTTTTTTGAGAAATTGACCTAATTATACCCTTTTACTTCATATAAATGTCATACAATATACAATACCACATATAGACATCATTATCATTCTAAGCCATTATCTACTCCCAATTATATTGATTATTGAATATCTAGTACAGTGAGCCGAACACTGTCTATTGCTGATCAGCAGTATGGAGATCAAACAAGCAATTGGGCATGTTGTGTTGTGAAGTAAATGGTCATAACAAACTCGACACAGATGTCACCATACATAATGTGAAGTAAATGGTCATAACAAACTCGACACAGATGTCACCATACATAATGTGAAGTAAATGGTCATAACAAACTCGACACAGATGTCACCATACATAATGTGAAGTAAATGGTCATAACAAACTCGACACAGATGTCACCATACATAATGTGAAGTAAATGGTCATAACAAACTCGACACAGATGTCACCATACATAATGTGAAGTAAATGGTCATAACAAACTCGACACAGATGTCACCATACATAATGTGAAGTAAATGGTCATAACAAACTCGACACAGATGTCACCATACATAATGTGAAGTAAATGGTCATAACAAACTCGACACAGATGTCACCATACATAATGTGAAGTAAATGGTCATAACAAACTCGACACAGATGTCACCATACATAATGTGAAGTAAATGGTCATAACAAACTCGACACAGATGTCACCATACATAATGTGAAGTAAATGGTCATAACAAACTCGACACAGATGTCACCATACATAATGTGAAGTAAATGGTCATAACAAACTCGACACAGATGTCACCATACATAATGTGAAGTAAATGGTCATAACAAACTCGACACAGATGTCAACATACATAATGTGGAGTACTATTGCAGTAAGTCAAATCATTACTGCCAATAAGAGACATCAGTTACTGCCCCTGAATACTTCCTAAAAGTAGGTAGGTCCTATTAAGTGATTTCCTCTGTTTTTATCGTTCGTTTCCTTTGCACAACATGCTAGCAATATTATTCCACTAACGCTTATTATGAGTATTATTATATTACTATATCTCGACAGATCTCATACAGTACAATTATGCAATGGGTACTTATTTGTAAAAGAATGTTATCAGTTAATTAACACGATTTTGATAAAAAAAAAATCATATTTATAATACCGCAACATCTGGCTAGGGACAACAGTAAAAACAAAGGATTCTAACTAAAAGGACCTATTCACATTTTGTAATAAATCAAGACATTATCTGCCAAGGGAGGTAATAGAATATTAGAGACATCTCTCATTGCAGTCTTCCATATATCAACTACACACCACAGAGTGCTGCCGAGTGCTGTGGTCATTCCACAAGACAAGTTTCTCTTTACAGAACTGGCATCTTACATCGAAGGCCATTAGGTACTTTCCAGGCTGACTGCACCCATTGTTTGTCTCTACAGATACGGCTTGTAAGTGTCCTAAAATGACCCTGCTAATCTTGCACCCATTGTTTGTCTCTACAGATACGGCTTGTAAGTGTCCTAAAATGACCCTGCTAATCTTACTGCAACATTGTCACATGCATCGATCAATTAACAGTCTGGAGTGGGTGTCCAGTGTAGTTGTTCAGAGTGGGTGTCTGGAGTGGATGTCCCAAGTGGGTGGCCAGAGGAGTGTTCCAAGTGGGTGTCTGATGTTTAAGCAGGCAAGGAGTGGGTGACTGTTGTGGGTGTTTTGGTTCCAGAGTGGGTGTTCCGAGTGGGTGTCCGGAGTGGGTGTCCAGAGTGGGTGTCCCAGAGTGGGTGTCTGATGTTTCACTAGGCAAGTAGTGGGTATCCGGAGTGGGTGTCCGGAGTGGGTGTCCGGAGAGGGTGACCGGAGTGGGTATCCGATGTTGCACTAAGATCAGCACCATTAGACAACAGAATATGCATGCAGTCTCCATACAATTCCACATGACAACACTGTCATTGCATAAAATGAATGGATAGCTATGTTCATTACAGAATAGGAGATGCATTGTATTATGTTCATTACAGAATAGGAGATGCATTGTATGAGACAACACAGATGATGGGATAGTGTGCATGCCATCAACATTTCTACTAAAACAATATATATCATTATATTTATAGATAAAGCAGCCTAGAATTTTAAGTAATTCCATGGAAATGGGGAACTATACTTGTATTTCACTATTTCACATCTGCCATTTCATATTTAGCAAGGAGTCTGGGGAAGGACTAATTGAGATATCTTTTGTCATTATTGTAAAAAAAATAATTCCAAGCAAGATCTCGTCTATTTCTGGCCTTGACAGTAATTTTCAATCACAATTTTCTCCTCACAAGCTGCTAAAACGAATTAAATCTCACTTTATCTCCCCCGTGTGATATAATGGAACACACTACTGGTGACTTTTATGTGAAAAAATGTTCTCGTATTCAGTTTCTCATGTCCCTAAAGATTTTAAAATACTGACAAATTGTGTATACTGGTAGTCAAAAGCTGAAAAATCATTCATTCTTCTCCAGCGTCCATTCTAGTATTGAAAAAGTAGAAATCCCCCCCCCCTCCATTCAAAAATCTGGGGGGGAATTGAACAAATATGGGGGATTAATATATATTCTATACCAGAGTGAATATACAGTAAATGGTACTACAGTGTAAGCAAGGCCGAGGATCGAGTTGACTAGTGCAAGGATTGACCAGGTACATGTATATATATATGTCAGAGCTGCATGCAGAGTATTTATACAATCGGCTGCCTATGGGCCGAGTCTGGACAGATTCAAATACCTTCAGATTGGTACTAGTGCAGGATCTTTAGAAAGATAGCGTGAATCTGGCGAATGCGCGTCCTAGAATGGACTCTGCTTCTCTATGCAAATTTCTTACTTGAACACAGATATTAAGTGTATTGTTTGTACATTTATGTATTAACACTCATACACGGCATATCATATGTATTTTATGACTGGCTTTAGCTACAGCCATTCATGACATTGCAAATTCAGATTACGACGATGACAGAAAATGTCCACTCAGTTGATGAATAATTGATCGATATGCACTGATGATTGAATGATGACGATAATTATGCAAACTGATAATTGAATGACGATAATTATGCAAACTGATAATTGAATGACGACGATAATTATGCAAACTGATAACTGAATGACGACGATAATTATGCAAACTGTTAATTGAATGACGATAATTATGCAAACTGTTAATTGAATGACGATAATTATGCAAACTGTTATTTTGAATGACGATAATTATGCAAACTGATAATTGAATGACGATAATTAAGCAAACTGATAATTGAATGACGATAATTATGCAAACTGATAATTGAATGACGATAATTATGCAAACTGATAAGTGAATGACGATAATTATGCAAACTGATAATTGAATGACGATAATTATGCAAACTGTTAATTGAATGACGATAATTATGCAAACTGTTAATTGAATGACACTAATTATGCAAACTGATAATTGAATGACACTAATTATGCAAACTGTTAATTGAATGACGATAATTATGCAAACTGTTAATTGAATGATGATAATTATGCAAACTGATAATTGAATGATGATAATTATGCAAACTGATGATTGAATGATGACAAATTGAATGTTGATATGCAAACCGATAATTGAATGATGTTGACAAGCAAACCAGCATATTTCACTGAGAAGTTGTCATTCTATCAAGCAATGAATATTTTCTGTGGAGTGTAATGCGTTCTGTGGCAACATAGAACATGGTCTGTGGAGGGGTTAGAACATGCTTTGTTGAGGGTTTGAACAAGGTCAGTAGAGGGCTTAGAACATGGTGTATGGCAGGGCCTATGGTGGGATTAGAACATGGTATATGAAGGGCTAAGAACATAGTATGTGTAGGGCAGGGTTTATAGAAAATGTATTTGCTTTGTTTACGTTACTTCTGGCATTTAGTGTGTGAGTCTACACAATGGGAATGAATGTACAGGGGCTACAGCACCAAAAATAAACCTCACTTGCTTTGCTCACCAAAGCACCAAATCTATATGATATGGATAAAAAATGTTCACTACCCACAAAGTAGTAGACAGGCAACTATGTATGTAATCAGATAACGCTGCCATAGAAACTACTTTTAATAGAAGTATTTGACAGTTGCCAGCTGAACCAATTGCAACCCACGAGTTACACTTTCGGAGAAATTTCCAAAATGAAACGACAAAGATTGACTACTACGAGAAATCAATATACATCGTAGATCTTGATACAGTAAATATTCACTATTGTGATCGTTTGTATGTGACCCGGCTAGCTCGACCTAAGAGCCGAATGATTGGCAGGTTCTGTGCCGTCTGATCTAGGTCTATGCTGTTTTATACTTTAGTTGTGATTGGCAGGTTCAGCAACAATGTACTAGTGCAGAAACGATTACATTAGCTATCATGTATATAAGCAGATAGCCGCACTAGTTGTTTTACTTGACAAAGTATCAATCATGCACAAGAGTTGTATCCCTTGTATATATATATACAAGTCAAAATGTTTTTATTTAATCAACCACACCATGTTACATTGCTCCGGATACATTTGTGTGATGGACAGACAATATCCCATCGGCTTTGCCAGTTCTAACAATCTTGCTAAACATCTTGTAGACATTTCAGAAAACAATTTTTTAATCTCAGAATACCTTGGAATGATAAATTGCAATAATAATAACCTATACTACAGAATCACTTCTACAGTATAAACACCCATCCCCCATAACAGTATAAACACCTGTCTTAGTATAAACACCTGTCCCCGGAACAGTATAAACACCTGTCTTAGTATAAACACCTGTCCCTGGAACAGTATAAACACCCGTCTTAGTATAAACACCTGTCCCCGGAACAGTATATGAAACAAAATAATCGCGGAAAAAAACAAATTCTGGAACAATTACAACAATTTTTCTTAGAAGTTGTTTCCCTTTATTTCAAGATTCCATAATGTTCATCCGCCATTTTACATCATAACGCCATGTATGTTTGTCAGACATCCGCTGACAGAAAACTTCGGGGGACATAGAGACCTGTGTGTGTAACTGAAGCATAAACTTCTTACATAGAATTCAAGCTTTTCTTAAAAACACAAAGGTCAAACAAAGCAACAATATTTAGAATCATCACAATTGCAATCGAACAAAGTAAAGGGTAAGGCAGTGGAGTCTTCTATTTACAGGAATCTATTGTCTAGGAAAAACAACTTGGTGGCGGAGGGGCATGAAAGAACTCTTTGCTATGTGATATATGTAAACAGATAAATTGCACAGGATATCAGTTTTTGTCATTATGTATTATGTACATTTCCAATCTTGGGAGACCAATTAATATAAGTCTGCACATCAATCAGGCTCTCTTTCGAAGCACATCATTTCTCTATGTCCACAAGCTACTTACTGGCTATTTATTTTAAATTTTTAAAATCGCACGCAATGAATGCCTTTTAATTTTTTTCCATGCATGCTTACATTTTCCTAGGTTGTAATTTCCACAAAATGACAGTATATCAAGTGATTTTTTTAAATTTTAGTTTATTTAACGTCGCTACAGGTTGCCGATTTGAGTGGCGGGCAGCTTACCTAACAACACCTTTCCTGGGTACTTGGTGCACCAACCAACCTCCGTAAGAAACTGCCAACTTTTTCATATAAAGTGACACGGCCTGAGCGGGGCTCGAACCCGTCACGGGTTCAGTGATGATTGGTTACAGTGGTAAACAAGTCAGCGACCGTAACCACTCGACCACGGAGGCAGACCCCATTATAAATAAGTATGAACCTTTCATATTTCTTATTATTCTATAATCAACCTTTTCCTGGATCCTAGAGGATGCACCATTTTGTTAACTTTCATAAAAGTAAACGGAAATCACAGCACTAAAGATGAACGTTTTGCAATTTGGTGAAAATATTTCAAGACATTGAGGACATTTCAAGGTGACGACCTCCATTTACAAGGATGCCCCGCCTCCATGGTCCAATATTGTCTAGGTATTTGTATTCCAAATAATAAGTTAATGACATAACATCTGCAATTTGTCTAGATTTATATCCTATATAAATTAACTCACTTTTATATACAGTTACTATGGACCACTTTGTTGAAAATTCTTCACCAAGAATTGTGGATTTATTATTCTTGGATCACGTTTTGTTTACCTGGGGTTGGTAGGATTCCAGATATCTAGCTTATTGATGTATATCACATTGAAGGTTAATATGATAACGCCAGATGCCACCAGCTAAACCGGTTAACCCTTTCAACCCAAAGTAACTGACATGGACTGGTGCATGCTATTTTTAGACCAATAAATTAATAAGAAAATTACATTTGGACCAGTTCATTTATCAAAATGGGTAATTTTATCTAAAAATAGTAATAATTATTACTGGCAAAAAAGTGCAGATCCTGATGCGACGGCTCGTTACGAGCCGGCTCATCTGGATCTACACTTTTCATAAGCCTATTTAGAGGCCTGTGGGGTTGAAAGGGTTAATATGATAACGCCAAATGCCACCAGCTAATTATTATGATATGATTTTTTTTCTTCTTATATCATAATATGATAAACAGAGATGAATATGGACTCGTTCATAGTTATCTCCCCTTGCCGTGGCCAGGAAACATGGAATGGCTTTTGGTTAGCTCAATGAAACTTGCCTCACCATACCAAAGATATGTAACATGGATGGTCTCTTCGTTGAATCAATGAAACTTGTCTAAACAAACCAAATATAGGTAACACGGATGGTCTCTTAGTTGAATCAATGGAACTTGTCTAACCAAACATACGCTATGTCACATGGATGTTCTCTAGGTTGACTTGATGGTCTTCGATGAATCAATGAAACTTGTCTAACAATACCAACGATAGGTAACATGCATGGTTTTACAGGTAACATGCATGGTTTTACAGTAGATTTCTCCTATCCAATGAAAAAGAAAAAAGCATTATGAAAAATTGGTTTACAGAATACCAGTCTTACTTTATTAGACTGTTTCTCAAGTCTATGCATATAATAATTGAGGATTAACATTTATTTATTTATTTATATTTCGGGTTTTACGCCTGCATCAGCACCATTTTGGGCTATATCGCCGGCGAGCAGTTTACCTAACAACACCTTTCCTGGGCAGGCTCCAACGGTTAACCAGTACTTGGGTACACCAACCTCCGTAAGAAACTGCCAACTTTTTCATATAAATGAAACAGTCTGAGCGGGGCTCGAACCCGTGACCATTAGTGATGATTTACAGTGGTATACAAGTCAGCGACCTTAACCACTCGACCAAGGAGGCGGACATTTGAGGATTAAAAGAAAAAAACTTTCCAAAGACAGCTTATTCAAATTCCTTCCCCAGTCATGCTACTGGAAATAGTAAGATTAACTTTAAAGCCTTTCGTTGTGACCTGTCAGGTTTTTGACTGACGGCTAAGCACTTTAGTTCTGCATCAATAATGGCATTACGTCTGTGTTGCCAAGTGTTAGTTCGGAACAAGTTCCCTCATGGATGCTGCACCATCAGATTACAAGGTGCAACAGTATCATTGGTTTCAAGAGACACTTGCACCCTGTTTGTTCACTCTTTAATTAGGATTAAGATTTTAAACCATGAAACCTAATGTTTCTGTGATGAAGCTTTAATGTGTCATCAACGTTTAAAGCAAGACTTAACGTTACATAATTATTGTCTTATAAGTATGAAAGCTCCAAATTGGATTTACAATAGCAAAAATAAATGTTTGTTGAATATGGATATTATGACAATGGACGATATAAAGAGTAAAGCTCAAGTAAAGCGTAATACATGCAAGGTTGATTCTAGGTCAGAATTTTTGGGAGAAGTGAGAAAGCGCGTGATCGCTTCCATGGTGTTCTTTAATATACTTCTGCAAATTAGGGTTAAAATGCACAGTACAACCATTAAATACAACATTTGAATAGAAGGAGTGCTTTTTAATGGGCCATTATTTTTAGGGAGAAGAGGGGCCCCCAGAGGGCGAAGTCAGGGTCCCTATGGTGACAATTTCGCCCACATCACCCTCTAGACTGATCCCTGACATGTATATTTTGCGACGCACAATCATGCACTCTGTATACTGTTATGTGTATTGCCCTCTGTATATTCTGAAGCAGTACAGACATGTACATTAAAGGCATGTATCCTAAATTATATATATATAAGAATATGCGAAGAAAAAACTACATGAAGAAAAATGATTTTAACAACCTGGGAATTTGAAAAAAAATTACCGTATTGTTTCTATTTAAAGCGCCACCTCTAATATAGGCGCCCACACGTAAAAAATGCAACATGAAAAACTAATGGCGCCCTTAACCCTTTACTCCATATATACGACTTTTCCCGTGTCTATCGACTCCTCCATTGATACGACATTTCCCGTGTCTATCGATTCCTCCATACATACGCATTATCCCGCTTTGTGGAGATCTGCATGCATACGACTTTTCACGCGTTTAAATTTCCAATACATTTATTAATGTCAGAAACCCCGCAAATGAATTAAAATAAGCATTGAACATTTATGAAACAATAGGCCATGAAAAATAATGGTGTTGCTATTTAAAATACTTACGAAAACGGCATGCGAAAATATCTTGAAATCGAAAGTAGGAATCCCCAATCGCTAGACGCTTGATTTAAACTTCACAGTAATTCCCAAACATATTTGTTCTAAAATGTGCTGGATTTCGGAACGAGGCACGGCCAATGATTAAATTTATTCATGAAAACAGGATTCCCCGAGAACAACAACCAATGAAAATGATGGATTTCCATATATCACGCATTACTGCCATGCATAAATGTGTCGAAATTGATCACACACCAGCGACTGTACCTGTCAAAACATCATGTCAAGTAGCTTGTATATTGCAAGCATACAGGCTTCTAGTATATTATATCCTTTGAAGTTTGTATTTCACAGAGACCACGGAGAACAGCGTAACCTTTGAACTTGGGTGGGTATGCCAAACAGTCAATACTCTTCGGATTAGGGAGTAATTATAATATTTCAACGGAAAAATTATGCTCGTACATCACCTGGTGTTAGAACACCCAAACACAAAGATCGACATTTATTGTCAATTTAATTCCTAATTACTATTGTTCGTTAGACCTATGGCTACTAATGTTTTTGATAGCCACGACGAGACTCAGTCGGAGTTTATGAAATTTACAAGAATTGAGGAAACCCATATGTCACGGGAGTGATTTTGCATTAAATCTTTATCTCAACCAGCCGATCAGAATATAGTATCAACCACGCATAACGCGCCTTCATCACTTGCTCCGCCCAGGGTCAAAACGCGTGGTTGATGTCATTATTCAGTTGCGTGGTTGAGAAAATAAGGCTTACCGTGATGCTGCGAAATTGGAACCAAATCGGAACCAGCGAGGTCAAAGTTAAATCTATTCATGAATATAATTAATTTTATCAAATAATAACCAATAAAAACGCTCTATTCCCATAGTTCACGCATGCATACTAATGAGGATACTACCAGACTCAGCTGTCAAAACACTGAAGCTTGTATATTGGAAATCGTGGTCCCCAAGTAATAAATCTAATCAAACATGGTATATTACATTATCACTTAGCCAGGGGCGAGAGATTAGCGTCTAATTACCGCCAATTAAATTTTTTATAGACATTTAGGATACTTCTGAATTAGTTTATTTGAGAACACCGACCAGTTATCATCGATCTTATAATATTTACATCATCATATTGCTAATTCAAAGCAAGATTATTTTATTATGGCTAGCATGTTTGACAGTGATTCCGACGAGTCCGAATTTTCTGGGTTTTCTGGCTCTGATATCGATTTAGACATCGATGCCGACAGTTCTGGTGATAGCTCCGACGAAGAACCCGTACCTATTCGTGGGGACGGATGGACATCCAACTTTTCACAGTTGAGGGTGCGTTACCAAAGATAATTTGAGTGTGTTTTTTTTACCGAGCTTGAGATACTTTTATTTCTATGACCGAATTTTAACTAAACATACAGGAACTATTCAATCAGATTATATCTGTGTGTGAATTATTAGATGTATTTTTAATGTAAATATTATGTAAATACTAGGTAAAGAATGTTGTTACGTTTTTGTATGATATTATTTACAGAACTGGAGTATATATAGCCTATGAAATTAAAAACATTAAGTTTAAATTTCAAATTTGACAGACAAATTAGTTTTCCATTTTCTTTACTGCCCAACTGCAACAGAAATATTTGTCCCACCAGTATGAAACTTACATCACTGAAAAGATAATTTAATTCTATAAAAACTTTACATTCATCACAAAATGGTAAAACTAATACTTCATACATTAATGTTGCCTAGAATAAGACAGGTATCAGGTCTTCATTATTTTCCCAATAACCTGCATGGAGACAGTGTAGTAAATGCATCTCTTATCTATGTCCTCTATTGATCATTGATTATCAATTATACTGTGTATTGTATGGACATGATGGGATAGCAGATAAGCCTATATGGATATGGAGTAAAGGGTTAAAAGGAAACAATTGGCTTACCTGTCGGTAGTACTATTGAGTAACGTAATCAACATATATATATACTCCCTAGCTAATGAATCACTGTGTATACTAAGTATGCATGAATAATATGCGTATCACTTGTTGAACGTGTATCGCTATCAAATGTATTTATTTTCACAGAAGAATTCACACAATATCTCTACAATGACTCGCGATATTCAAACCGAAAGTACAAGGGTAGTTATTTACATAGACACCATATAACAGTTTATAACGCGGAACAATCCACAGAAACACGTGACTTCTAGCTACTCGCCATGTTTGCCATTCCTACATAGTACATGTACCACATGTACAGAACATATCGATCGATTTAGGTAACAAACGATGACGTAGTAGCCGGCGCATTATGACACAGCATGGTCACTGAGCAGTTTCTTCCAATTAGTGGACAATTACCGATATTGACACAGAGATTTTTCACACGTATAAATTAATTAAGCTAATTACGCTTTTGTGTTTTGCATCGCGCCCATTCTATAAATAGGAACAATACGGTAATATAAATATGTTGATGAATAGAATTACATTTTAACAAAAAAGTATAGACATTTCTGTCTAATGGTATTATATATTTATTGACGACTTTAACCGGACTAATATAAATTATACTCCGGTCACATCGGATTTGTGTTGTACTTAACCCTTTCAACACCACAGACCTCTAAATAGGCTTACAAAAAGTGTAGATCCAGATGAGCCGGCTCGTGACGAGCCGTCTCATCAGGATCTGCACTTTTTGCCAGTGATATGACTATTTTTAGACATAATTACACATTTTGATAAATGAACTTGTCCAAATGTGATTTTCTGATTCATTTATTGGTTTATGAATATCATGGACCAGTCCATGTGAGTTACTTGGTGTTGAATGGGTTAAGTGTGAACATGGTATTATTTTACATCATTATATAGGAAACAAGTGTGCATCATGCCTGTAATGTCTGCAGTTTGGTGCTTGCAATCAACATGTCTGCATTGTACCATGTTACCACTGATTTCATTAATTAACTGGGCCCTCAGATCTCAACAAACCCTAGTCCTGATTTTATTTGACATTCCAATCTCCAGACATTTCTCAGTGTTTTTTATTTGCAATGTTTATTGACTTCTAATCAGTTTCTTCTAAGCTAGGTGTGTTTGCACTACTACTTTGTTGCACAAGAACAATGAAAAGAAAAAAACAAATCGCGAAGTAGTACTTATTTCCCCCGAAACATTTCAGACACACAATTGAAGTAGTACTTATTTCCCCCCGAAACATTTCAGACACACAATCGAAGTAGTACTTATTTCCCCCGAAACATTTCAGACACACAATCGAAGTAGTACTTATTTCCCCCCGAAACATTTCAGACACACAATCGAAGTAGTACTTATTTCCCCCGAAACATTTCAGACACACAATCGAAGTAGTACTTATTTCCCCCGAAACATTTCAGACACACAATTGAAGTAGTACTTATTTCCCCCCCGAAACATTTCAGACACACAATCGAAGTAGTACTTATTTCCCCCGAAACATTTCAGACACACAATCGAAGTAGTACTTATTTCCCCCGAAACATTTCAGACACACAATTGAAGTAGTACTTATTTCCCCCCCGAAACATTTCAGACACACAATCGAAGTAGTACTTATTTCCCCCGAAACATTTCAGACACACAATTGAAGTAGTACTTATTTCCCCCGAAACATTTCAGACACACAATTGAAGTAGTACTTATTTCCCCCCGAAACATTTCAGACACACGATCGAAGTAGTACTTATTTCCCCCGAAACATTTCAGACACACAATCGAAGTAGTACTTATTTCCCCTGAAACTTTTCAGACACACGATCGAAGTAGTACTTATTTCCCCTGAAACTTTTCAGACACACGATCGAAGTAGTACTTATTTCCCCTGAAACATTTCAGATACACAATCGAAGTAGTACTTATTTCCCCTGAAACTTTTCAGACACACGCTCGAAGTAGTACTTATTTCCCCTGAAACTTTTCAGACACACGATCGAAGTAGTACTTATTTCCCCTGAAACTTTTCAGACACACGATCGAAGTAGTACTTATTTCCCCTGAAACTTTTCAGACACACAATCATATTCTGAAGCAGCAGTACATGCACATGAGATCTTGTCACATGACATGAATGGGCAATTTAGGGCTGCAACAACACATTTCTGAGGTTTCATGCCACAATGTTCAAACAGATAGAAGTAGTTGCTGATGTGAAGATGCAGTAAAACTATGACATCTTCATTTTGCTTGGCCTCAAACCACCAAATTAATAGCAAGCAGACAGGATACAGTTTAATGCTAGACAATCTTCAACAATTGTGCAGTATGCGGAAATATAATTTTAAAATGTCAATTCCATTTCCCCAAGATCATAAAAAGTAGCAAACTCGGTCTGGTAGTGAAATTGATGCAAAAGAAATGGATAACGTTTAAATATTTCGGTAGTGAAATTGATGCAAAAGAAACAAATAATGTTTAAATATTTCGGTAGTGAAATTGATGCAAAAGAAAC
Organism: Archivesica marissinica; assembly: GCA_014843695.1. Taxonomy (NCBI): domain Eukaryota; kingdom Metazoa; phylum Mollusca; class Bivalvia; order Venerida; family Vesicomyidae; genus Archivesica; species Archivesica marissinica. The sequence continues at coordinate 45,599,711 of CM026402.1, read as the reverse complement.
AAATAATGTTTAAATATTTCGGTAGTGAAATTGATGCAAAAGAAACAAATAATGTTTAAATATTTCGGTAGTGAAATTGATGCAAAAGAAACAAATAATGTTTAAATATTTCGGTAGTGAAATTGATGCAAAAGAAACAAATAATGTTTAAATATTTCGGTAGTGAAATTGATGCAAAAGAAACAAATAATGTTTAAATATTTCGGTAGTGAAATTGATGCAAAAGAAACAAATAATGTTTAAATATTTCGGTAGTGAAATTGATGCAAAAGAAACAAATAATGTTTAAATATTTCGGTAGTGAAATTGATGCAAAAGAAACAAATAATGTTTAAATATTTCGGTAGTGAAATTGATGCAAAAGAAACAAATAATGTTTAAATATTCCGCATACACAAATAACTGCATGTTTCAAGTCACAAGACATAGCCTGAAGAAACAATTTGTTGTAATGAGTGGAGCCATTTCTGGTTAAGTTATAATTTTGGATGCTAAAAGCTGCTACACCTGGCATTTCGGTGTTATCATCAGAGACTTTACCAAACTACCCGGCTGTTAGTGCAGACCGAGGAACACTATGAATTAATGGTGACCATTTTACCGTAACGATGTATGAATGATGTATGCAGAATCTGTGAAATCTATTAAAATAGGGTCCATAAATTTAAAGAAAAATAAAGACTAAATTAATTGTGAATGCTATCCAAATATTGTACCAGTTTGGTGCAGTCTCTGATGCATAACAGCTTGGTAGTCTCTGATGCATAACAGCTTGGTAGTCTCTGATGCATAACAGCTTGGTAGTATGATGTATAACAGCTTGGTAGTCTCTGATGCATAACAGCTTGGTAGTCTGATGCATAACAGCTTGGTAGTCTCTGATGCATAACAGCTTGGTAGTATGATGCATAACAGCTTGGTAGTCTCTGATGCATAACAGCTTGGTAGTCTCTGATACATAACAGCTTGGTAGTCTCTGATGCATAACAGCTTGGTAGTATAACAGCTTGGTAGTCTCTGATGCATAACAGCTTGGTAGTATGATGCATAACAGCTTGGTAGTCTCTGATACATACCAGCTTGGTAGTCTCTGATGCATAACAGCTTGGTAGTCTCTGATACATACCAGCTTGGTAGTCTCTGATGCATAACAGCTTGGTAGTCTCTGATACATACCAGCTTGGTAGTCTCTGATGCATAACAGCTTGGTAGTCTCTGATACACAACAGCTTGGTAGTCTCTGATGCATAACAGTTTGGTAGTCTCTGATACATACCAGCTTGGTAGTCTCTGATGCATAACAGCTTGGTAGTCTCTGATGCATAACAGCTTGGTAGTCTCTGATGCATAACAGCTTGGTAGTGTGATGCATAACAGCTTGGTAGTCTCTGATGCATAACAGCTTGGTAGTATAACAGCTTGGTAGTCTCTGATGCATAACAGCTTGGTAGTCTCTGATGCGTAACAGTTTGGTAGTCTCTGATACATACCAGCTTGGTAGTCTCTGATGCATAACAGCTTGGTAGTCTCTGATGCATAACAGCTTGGTAGTCTCTGATGCATAACAGCTTGGTAGTCTCTGATGCATAACAGATTGGTAGTCTCTGATGCATAACAGATTGGTAGTATGATGCATAACAGTTTGGTAGTCTCTGATGCATAACAGCTTGGTAGTCTCTGATGCATAACAGCTTGGTAGTCTCTGATGCATAACACCGTAACTATGTAGGTTTTAAGTTGTCTTCTATCAATTTTGTGGGAGATCCAAGAGTTGCAGCATTTCAACCACAAACCGTTGCTACCATGCTACTGCTATGTTGCTACCATGCTACTGCTATGTTGCTACCATGCTACTGCTATTCATAATATTACTACTGCTATGTTGCTACCATGCTACTGCTATGTTGCTACCATGCTACTGCTATGTTGCTACCATGCTACTGCTATCCATAATAGTACTACTGCTATGTTGCTACCATGCTACTGCTATGTTGCTACCATGCTACTGCTATTCATAATATTACTACTGCTATGTTGCTACCATGCTACTGCTATTCATAATATTACTACTACTATGTTGCTACCATGCTACTGCTATCTATAATATTACTACTGCTATGTTGCTACCATGCTACTGCTATGTTGCTACCATGCTACTGCTATGTTGCTACCATGCTACTGCTATCTATAATATTACTACTGCTATGTTGCTACCATGCTACTGCTATGTTGCTACCATGCTACTGCTATCTATAATATTACTACTGCTATGTTGCTACCATGCTACTGCTATCTATAATATTACTACTGCTATGTTGCTACCATGCTACTGCTATGTTGCTACCATGCTACTGCTATGTTGCTACCATGCTACTGCTATGTTGCTACCATGCTACTGCTATGTTGCTACCATGCTACTGCTATGTTGCTACCATGCTACTGCTATCTATAATATTACTACTGCTATGTTGCTACCATGCTACTGCTATGTTGCTACCATGCTACTGCTATCTATAAAATACCACTGCTAATCAACTTTTATTCAGGTTTGCAGCACCAAAACAATTCTTCAAAGGCTCATTCATCAGCTGCCTTACACCACACAAATTGGTTCTGCCTCCAAATAACCTGCTGCCAAATGTTTTATCGAAAAAAAAATGTACTAACAAAATAATTAGGAGACCTTCATGAGGCATCAACAATAATTGGCCATTGACAAGTTAGCAAACACCATTGGACAACATAATCTATTATGAGAACTATAAATGGTTTAGCAAGCATTACATCAGTTTTGGATATACATACACAATTAGCAATCGTGTGTTGAACTTTGTAATTACTGCTTAGCAATAGATTACATTAGAAAGGGTATAGCTACAAATAAGAGGGAAACAAACAGAGGCCATAGGCAAATGATTCTTGTTGGTAAACACATTGGCATAATACTGTTCATTTAACAGAAATTCTTGTTGGTAAACACATTGGCATAATACTGTTAATTTAACAGAAATTCTATACACTGAAATGGATTGGATTGGACGGAATGACAGTCAACTAATCTATACTTCTATGTGACTATCCAAATTACTTTTTTGTTTGCCATAAAATTAATGAAGCCACATAATCACAAATGGAATGAATAGATCTGGTATGAGCCACCAAAGTACAAAATGTGGATGAACATAAACATTCAAATCATAGCCAATATGCATGACAGCAGAAAACACTGTTTCATTATAAAGCTAATATGGGAGGTCAACTTATATGGAACTAACTCTCTTGTTCAGGTTTCATGATCATGCAAAGTGAAGAGTATGTATGTTCCTTTAATGTCAAACCCCTCGCGGGGACTTAGACATGTTTTCCTGGGCAGGCTCAGCCGACCTAAGCGATTAACCAGTACTAAGCAATGTGTGTGAGGTGCCTTGCTCAATGACACTACATACGTGGCCTGACCGAGTATCGAACCCAGGACCGTTCGATTCCAAATCCGACGCTCTACCACTGGACCACGGACGCCACACTAGAGTAAGTAGCCAGGAAAGAGGAGCAGATATATTTTGCCTTGTCAGTCATATAAATATATTTATTTGGTTTAAACATATTTATTCATTCATAATGTACACAGTACATATCTATTGTATACAGAATGAAAATGGATTTAATGGAAAGCTTAAAGCTTATTGAGATTGTCTCCTTAATATTTATTTAACACCAAACCGTTAATTGGTCCGTATTGAGTTTCTGATCATATCAACGCCTGGGGAAACTTGATGTGTATTCTGTGTAATTATTGATTAGCATTAATCCTATTAATAAGCCTATTAGCATGTGACTAATTAATGATGTAAAAGGGAGGCAACTGCATAATTATGCTGATTTAATTATTCATTGGAAAGTTTTAAAAAGTACAGTGCGTGTCTGATTTGACGTTTTTACTCAAGATTTAATAGTTATTCATCGTCTTTACTTACTTCACTTCATGCACGTCAAATCGATCCTTTACAACAGAAACGTAATAGTTAAAATCCATCATCTCGTTGATATAACGCGTGAAATAATCTGTTGACAAATTTTGGCAATGTAAATGAGGCTACGGGAACATTCGCGTATTTTCAGGGATGATCGTGTATAACCGTCGCTGTTAGGGAGGGAGCGTTTAAATGGGGGTATATGGTATAGTCTTGCCAATTTGCATTATATTGTATGTATGTATGTTCCATTAATGTCAAACCCCTTGCGGGGGACCTAGACATGTTTTCCTGGGCAGGCTAAGCAAGTGGTTAACCAGTACTAAGCAATGTGCATGAGGTGCCTCTTGCTCAATGACACTACATACGTGGTCTGACCGAGTATCGAACCCGGGAACGTTCGATTCCAAATCCGACGCTCTACCACTTACATTAATCAACCCCAACAAAGTTCATTTATAGCTAGCAGTCTGTGTGAACTAAACAATGGGGATGACGTTTCTTGCTCAAAGACATAACGATGTACTTTAGATATAAATTATGGGAAAATCATTGTTATCGTTTCAATGAAAATTGATATATTCTATACCTAACAACAATTTAGTCACGCATTTAACATTTTAGTGCTACCATTTAGACTGTGACAAAGTATGACTAGCAAATTATTTGGAGATTTTGGAATCTGGAATATCCTGAAGTATCGATTGGTGGTGTGTGCTATGTGGAAGGAGAGGTTGCTAGTTCCATCAGATACGCTAACAGAGGGCCAACATTTGTTGTAGAAGGCAGATGCTCTATCTAAATGCCCATCTTAATCGAATAAAACATAATTATAGAACATTTGTTGCTTGTACCGCCAATACAAGCATTTGAATTTTCGTAGTTGTATTGTTATATATTGGCGTACCAGCGCACCAGCGCACAAGCCCTATGTATATATGCATGCAGCAAATACGCTCTTGGGGAACCTACTTCATCAAAATCTCACATTGGAACCTACATTTAGGGTTCATTCTAGGTCAGAAATTTTGGGAGAAGTGAGAAAGCGCGTGATCGCTTCCTTAAATGGTGTTCTTTAATATACTTCTGCAAAATAGGGTTAAAATGCACAGAACAACCATTAAATACAACATTTGAATAGAAGTGCTTTATAATGGGCCAGTGTATCTTACTAGACAAATTTTGTTTGAAAATCGTAAAAACCAAAAAATATTAGAGGGCGAAGTCACCTAGGGCGACAATTTTCGTCCACATCACCCTCTAAACTGATCCCTGACATTTACTCACACCCTGTACAAAGGGTATTTTCTGGTAATATAAAGGTACAATGATTTAAGAAAACAGAAGCAAGCGACTGGTTTCAATACTTTCGTTGTTTATATATTATAAGCGACTGGTTTCGATATTTCCGTTGTTTATATGTCATAATTCTTGGAAAAACTGTGGAATCATGGATGATAAACATATTCCTTATACATATAGTCAAGAAATGTCTGCCAAATCCCACAATATGTAACTTACTCTTATGGTACCCCATTGCAATCCAGAAAATGATAGACTGTTATAACGGACATTTGTCATTTACACATTCCTGTATGGAAATGAGCAAGTATTCAAATGTACGCGTCTATCTCGGTGGTTTTCGCAATATGCATAACATTATTTAGGATACAATTGTGGCTCTGAACATCGATTCGCACTCCCGAGAATTTATTTTGAATTCCATGCATACAACAAAATTGATAAGACTCGGCGCGGACTCGATGCATGTATTCGGTATGGAAGCTTAGTGGAGGCATGGTATAGAGTTCGGAGAAACAAACTCTCCGAACTCGTTCTATACTCATGGATGAATGGGAAATTATGTTCAGCATTAACTGGTTTCACATTGTTTCAGCTTCGTTGCATTGTGTGGTGGGAGTTTGAAATCTCTTGAGAATCTATACATTACACATATACAAGTTGTTTCCAATGTTTTTTCCTCAACATCAATGATTTCGGTATAAACAGGTTCATTGGAAACATGCTCTGGCAACAATCTGAAGCATACATCACTTTCAGAAAAATTGTCAGCAAATTGAAATACACCCCAGAGACCTCATTGTCAGCATAATTATGAACAAACATAAAACCTATTGAACACAATGTAAACACCAGTGTCTATAGAGGGCTCTCATTTAGACATTTTAATCATTTTTGGAGAGCGACAAAGTGGTTTTAAGCATCAGATGTTCAGTATAAAAATGGTTTACTGTTCACGGTTGTTTTTGGGGCTTAAAGTCGCAGTAACTGCTTATGCTATATGGCGACTCTCCGGCTATTACCAGTGGAGCACGAGCCCAGGAGCCCCTCCGAGCAGTATTTAATGCACGGGTAGCGGGTATGGAATGAGGTCTCAACAGCGATTAGTCTAAATTTGAAGAAAACAAAACTTTGTTTCGTTATCCAGCTGAAAATAAATTAGTATAAAGTAAGAAAGCACTGCCTCAGCTTGTACCCTCATGTGCATTAGAAGATACTGCAGTACTGTATTATAATTAACTACAGTAGCGCAAGGTGAAGTGGAAGGGAGAGACTGCATTTTCTCACCTATAGACAGGCTTTTCTGCCGTTTTGGGGGGAGGCGAGATAAATCTGTCTCGCCGGGGAGACAAGGGGACCACTGTATGCTAATTAGATATCACGTACAAGTCTGGCAGTTTCCGTTTATTTCCGCGTCCAAATTTATATAAATTCATTAGATCAAATTTATATCACTTTGTTGGATAACCGTAAAATCCGAACACTGCCATGAAGCTACGTCATTATGAGAACAGAGATACGTCATCGATGACGCAATCAATGACGTAGCGCTACCATTCATGTATTGTTGATCATGTTCCTACTATTACAATTTGACCCACAATGCACATTTGTTTGTAAACATATCGCCCTTTGCACGCATCTTCAGCCCTCGGGTAGGATTACCTTATCCGCAACTCTTGGAGGTGCTAGATTTACTTTATCTACTACAAAGTGCTTATTTTCTTCCGCTTTATTCTGGATATGCTTATTTATCATCGCCCCCTGGTTAATCGGGGTGATACCACCCCCTCCCGGTACGCCTCAAGAAGAGTTATTTTATTTCTTGGACGATAGTACAGATGGTTCTTTTATATTGCTCTGTGTTATAACACTAGACCTTGGTTTATAGCCCCCTCTGAAACACGGTTAATATTATTATGATCATACTTCCAACGTGTCCACCACTGGACGACTGAAGGATTGGTTTATTGCATTCTCCAGCTGTTACTTATCTATCTATCTATCTATATATATATATATACATACATACCCTGCAGCTATTGCATAAACACATAAACCGCAAATCCTGTTATTGTGCTGGTGCAACAGATGTTTTATATTTAATGATGTTTTATATTTAAGCATATCAATAAAACCCAAGGACAATACTTGCATAGCTCTCTTTGGCCAGCTTGTAGGCTATCTATCAGCCAGCTTGTGTGCTATCTATCTGCCAGCTTGTAGGCTATCTATCGGCCAGCTTGTGGGCTATCTATCTGCCAGCTTGTAGGCTATCTATCAGCCAGCTTGTAGGCTATCTATCGACCAGCTTGTAGGCTATCTATCTGCCAGCTTGTAGGCTATCTATCAGCCAGCTTGTGGGCTATCTATCTGCCAGCTCGTGGGCTAAGATGGCCAGCTTATGGGCTATCGGCCAGCTTGTTGGCCATCTATTGGCCAGCTTGTATATAGATGATTTTATTTAGCTATCTATTGGCCAGCTTGTATATAGATTTTATTTAGCTATCTATTGGCCAGCTTGTATATAGATGATTTTATTTAGCTATCTATTGGCCAGCTTGTATATAGATTTTATTTAGCTATCTATTGGCCAGCTTGTATATAGATTTTATTTAGCTATCTATTGGCCAGCTTGTATATAGATTTTATTTAGCTATCTATTGGCCAGCTTGTATATAGATTTTATTTAGTCCCATTATATACATTAATCTGAAAGCATTCATTAAAGCGACACTACATCGCAAAAAGGAAATGCATGTTTTCAAGCATAAATGCATTGCTACTACAATTTCTTCTGAACACATTCGAACACTAACATTGAATCATTAAACAGTGTTTTTGTGGTATACAAACTTTCAAAAGTGAAAGTAGGATTTCATACAACGGTCATCCAAGCTCCTGAATTGACGTTTGCTTATCATTGGAGTCAATACTAAACACGTGATACTTTCAATTAGAGATAATTTAACTAAGATTAGGCACAAATGTGAGATATCACGGTAAATGTGTACCATATCTCGTATTATTCAGGATAAACGCATTGTATTACGCATGAATGTCGACCTATTTACATTATTTTATTATGTCAGCAAACCGCGTATACGACGTTCTTTATTTGTTGAAATACTCAATTTTTGAGGCAAATATTACCATATAATAGCCAATTACATTCTGCAGACATTTGCGTTTTCACTGATGTAGTGTCACTTTAACGATCATATTGGGATATTTATGATAAATGGCATTGTTAGGGTTTCTGGAACAAGCCTAATACAAATTACTTCATCTACAAACAAAGCCTTCATTTAATATATAATAATGCTTGGACAGTTCATACAGTTTAACAAACAGAAAGCCATCATTTAATACATAATAACGCTTGGACAGTTTACCTATTTCAATAGGAATGAATAACATAGCAGTATGGAGATAAATTCCATATTTGGCTATGGAAAGATCAAGATTGTATACACCGCATATCGAGAAAAAAATTCACTAGTAATTACCTAAGATGAATGGTACTACTTGCAATGCTTAGTGAAATAGAGAGCGAAGAGCACTCATTTATTTGAAAGGATTACAAACAAGGGAGTATAAAGTAACAGCTGTTTGTGTGACATATAGCTGATAAAAAGAATTAAGAGCATTCAATATCGACAATAATTTAAAACTATTGCTATGGTACCTCTACATGTGCCGTTGTTGACACAGTGGTCAATAGCTGTCATTGACTTAACCGAACGACAGTCAGTATATATATAGTCTTGAAACAAACACTGATGCGATATTGTCATGAAAATTGGATATGTTACTGCCTAATGGTTTTAATTGGGACATTAATTGTGTGGTTACTATAATGTATCTTTGATGATAGTTATTAGCAACTGGTATGTACAATAGTGGTCATTTAATGCTGCTGCTGCTGCTATTGTAGGTTTTGTTTGAAGCCATTGCATTGTTTTGTTATTTTGTTTTACATGTTGACTAACCAGATATACTGCCATGTTTTTTTGATGTTGCTGTTGACAACTGTGACAATCATAGTAGACAGTGTGAAGCATCCACACTGGGATCTTTAATAAATGTGAGAATAGTGTTAATATTGCTAACCAAAACGTGAATTTCTCATTAGATACCAACCAACCGTCACTTAAAATAACGCATGTGTTTTAAAGGATTGTATTCGAAGTTACATCAAATATTGCCCTGTGTTTTAAAGGATTGTATTCGAAGTTACATCAAATATTGCCCTGTGTTTTAAAGGATTGTATTCAAAGTTACATCAAATATTGCCCTGTGTTTTAAAGGATTGTATTCGAAGTTACATCAAATATTGCCCTGTGTTTTAAAGGATTGTATTCGAAGTTACATCAAATATTGCCCTGTGTTTTAAAGGATTGTATTCGAAGTTACATCAAATATTGCCCTGTGTTTTAAAGGATTGTAATCAAAGTAACATGACATATTCGCCGTGGAGTTACATAACATGATGGCCTGTGTTGTAACGGCTTACATTGGGAGCTACGTAACATGATGGCCTGTGTTGTAACAGCTTACATTGGGAGCTACGTAACATGATGGCCTGTGTTGTAACGGCTTACATTGGGAGTTACGTAACATGATGGCCTGTGTTGTAACGGCTTACATTGGGAGCTACGTAACATGATGGCCTGTGTTGTAACGGCTTACATTGGGAGTTACATAACATGATGGCCTGTGTTGTAACGGCTTACATTGGGAGTTACGTAACATGATGGCCTGTGTTGTAACAGTTTACATTGGGAGTTACGTAACATGATGGCCTGTGTTGTAACGGCTTACATTTGGGAGCTACGTAACATGATGGCCTGTGTTGTAATGGCTTACATTGGGAGCTACGTAACATGATGGCCTGTGTTGTAATGGCTTACATTGGGAGCTACGTAACATGATGGCCTGTGTTGTAATGGCTTACATTGGGAGCTACGTAACATGATGGCCTGTGTTGTAATGGCTTACATTGGGAGCTACGTAACATGATGGCCTGTGTTGTAACGGCTTACATTGGGAGCTACGTAACATGATGGCCTGTGTTGTAACGGCTTACATTGGGAGCTACGTAACATGATGGCCTGTGTTGTAATGGCTTACATTGGGAGCTACGTAACATGATGGCCTGTGTTGTAACGGCTTACATTGGGAGCTACGTAACATGATGGCCTGTGTTGTATCGGCTTACATTGGGAGCTACGTAACATGATGGCCTGTGTTGTAACGGCTTACATTGGGAGCTACGTAACATGATGGCCTGTGTTATAACGGCTTACATTGGGAGCTACGTAACATGATGGCCTGTGTTGTAACGGCTTACATTGGGAGCTACGTAACATGATGGCCTGTGTTGTAACGGCTTACATTGGGAGCTACGTAACATGATGGCCTGTGTTGTAACGGCTTACATTGGGAGCTACATAACATGATGGCCTGTGTTGTAACGGCTTACATTGGGAGCTACGTAACATGATGGCCTGTGTTGTAACGGCTTACATTGGGAGTTACACAACATATTGACAGTTTGTTAGTAACAGTGTAACATGCACTGTGCACACAATACAGCATAAACTCATGGATGCATTATTGACAAACCAGCTAACAACAACATATACTGCCAACATTGACATAAAACAAACCAGCCAACAACATACTGAAAATACTGCCAACATTGGCATAAAACAAACCAGCCAACAACATACTGAAAATACTACCAACATTGGCATAAAACACACCAGCCAACAACATACTGAAAATACTGCCAACATTGGCATAAAACAAACCAGCCAACAACATACTGAAAATACTACCAACATTGGCATAACACAAACCAGCCAACAACATACTGAAAATACTACCAACATTGGCATAAAACAAACCAGCCAACAACATTGAAAATACTGCAAACATTGACATAAAACAAAACAGCCAACATTGGCATAAAACAAAACAGCCAACATTGGCATAAAACAAAACAGCCAACATTGGCATAAAACAAACCAGCCAACAACATACTGAAAATACTACCAACATTGGCATAAAACAAACAAGCCAACAACATACTAAAAATACTACCAACATTGACATAAAACAAACCAGCCAACAACATACTGAAAATACTGCCGACATCTGCATAAATACAAAACAGCCAACAACATACTGAAAATACTGCCGACATCTGCATAAATACAAAACAGCCAATGAAATTCTGCCCATATCTGTAAAAATATAACCCAAGGGGCTAAAAATATGGAAGTCCCCTTATCTCTTATCAGTAGAGATTCTCAATTATTCTATTAGGGGCAAATAATAGATAGAACAGCCAAATATGTTTCATTGATACAATAATGACATGTGTTCTTATGCATGACAGTACTGTGAAAAACATAAAACCTTACAACGACATTTCCCTTCGGAGGACACTATTCTACCAGCAATTGATATACTGTGGATACACTCTGATTTTATTATGCATTTGGAGTTTATCCGAAAGACGTTTCTTGACAAATTGTGTCATGTCTACTCCCATTAACAAGAACAATGTTCTCTGACAACATTGCTAACATAATCCAATTCTATTTTAACAGTTAGCACGCTGTAGGTGAAATGAGCCGATGACAAATGTGTAATATTTTTCCTTGAAAGAAGCTTGACATTTCATTCAAATCGTTCCAAAAAGATTTTTTTCTTCAATTTTTTAACTTTTAAAAAAAAAGAATCGCGATGATTTGAATGAAATGTCAAGTCCTACTTTCTTGGGAGAAAATAAGAAAAATATTACACATTTATTATGTGCTCATTTTGCCTACAGCATGCTAAAGGTTAAGCAACAGTGTTGACAAATCAAGCTGAACGTGTGTGTCAGGAGTATGAATAATAATTGGTACAATTCCGGATCAATCTGTATGTATTTCGAATCAAGCCTGTGGAGAGGATTTTAAAAGTCATAATAATATTGATCAGGCTAGATACAGAGATTAAATGGCATGGCGATTATTCTTAAATTTGAGTAAAATATGTCTCAATTATTTTTCAATCTCTTGAAATCGTGCTACGAGAGTTTAATATTGTGTTACTGCAGGCGACAAAAGACACCATGAATTACAGCAATTCCACGGTTACGGTATGTGTGTTTATTTTTTAATGTCTTCAGTTAATTACTTGTATTGTGTTTACTATTTAACTTTAGAACGCATCTTCCAAGATGTAGATAGATGTTTATCGATTCTGTTACCCATTGTTTGCATAGTCTGATATATTTATCATTCTATCGATCATGGTGTTAATACAATTCTGGGCGTTTTAAAATTTATTTTACAACGATTGCGAAGCAAGTTTTAACAACTTAAATTAATCACTCTCGTTGGTGCAAGTGAAATCGTAAATGTGGTCATTCGTGTGGGAGAAAACCGGAGTACCCGGAGAAAACCCATCTGTCCGATCTGGCGACCACCGTACCATCTCACATACTTCCCGGTCCGAGGGTCGAACGCAGGTTGCATTGGCGAGAAGCGAGCGCGCTAAGCACTGCGCTAATCAGACAGCCTTTGTTGGCGATTGTTGTTGCACCCGAATCAAACTGGAAGAAATTCATCATTGCTCAACAGTTACTTATGTCCATCAGTATAGTTGACCTATATCGTTGACCTATGTCCATCAGTATAGTATTATAGTTGACCTATATCGTTGACCTATGTCCATCAGTATAGTATTATAGTTGACCTATATCGTTGACCTATGTCCATCAGTATAGTATTATAGTTGACCTATATCGTTGACCTATGTCCATCAGTATAGTATTATAGTTGACCTATATCGTTGACCTATGTCCATCAGTATAGTATTATAGTTGACCTATATCGTTGACCTATGTCCATCAGTATAGTATTATAGTTGACCTATATCGTTGACCTATGTCCATCAGTATAGTATTATAGTTGACCTATATCGTTGACCTATGTCCATCAGTATAGTATTATAGTTGACCTATATCGTTGACCTATGTCCATCAGTATAGTATTATAGTTGACCTATATCGTTGACCTATGTCCATCAGTATAGTATTATAGTTGACCTATATAGTTGACCTATGTCCATCAGTATAGTATTATAGTTGACCTATATTGTTGACCTATGTTTCATCAGTATAGTTGAACTATGTCCATCAGTATAAATTCAGAAATTCCAAAAACTGATACTGTAAATGTTTTTCGCGTGCTGGTAAAAAATTTCCGAAAAATAAATTGCTTAAAAATGTTGAAAATGATTGTTGGTATGATATAAAAAAAACAATGAGGGTGGTTATTGAACAATTGCTTGAAGGTCCAGAGTTCGAGACCCGCTGAAGCCGTTACGATTGTGCCCGTAGGCAAGGCATTTAATTTCCACATTGCCTCTTCTCTCTCCCTCGTGGCGATGGATTCCATCAGGAATAAGGTGTCGAGAGTGATTAATATAAGTTGTAAGAGCTAAAATAAATTTGTATTAACTAATTGTTTGAAAATAAACCACATATGGGGAAATTGTGCTTAACCCTTTCAACACTACAGGCCTCTAAATAGACTCAACAGGATCTGCACTTTTTGCCAGTAATAATTATTACTATTTTTATAAATGAACTGGTCCAAAGGTAATTTTCTTATTAATTTATTGGTCTAAAAATATCATGCACCAGTCCATGTCAAGTTACTTGGGGTTGAATGGGTTAAAGTGGAGAATAAGGTTAGAATAGGCTGTAAAAATGTCTTTCTTCAGCAACACCTCTGATTGAATTGTTAAGACATAAATTGCCTCATTCAAAACTTATCTTGTACTGGAACAGATGCCTTTAGTGCGGACATTTCCGACATTTAAATCACACAATGACAATCAACATCCCCACGCTCCTCACTCCAGGACATTAATATATCTCTAGAAGCCACTTTTGGAATAAAATTACAGACAAACACGGATTCATAAGACGAAACACGGATTCATAAGACGGACACTTGTTCATTATCTCAGTGGTCTTTGCCTTCCAGTAATGAGTAACAACTGTAGAATTTTACCATAACCAGGGAATAAAAACTGTTTCACACACTTTGTTAATTGCGATCTACTACAGCATGTTAAATAAAAGCTAACAAACGTGGACACAAATGAAACCAAACAAGAATCAAACATCAAGCTGTTACATTCAAGCTGATTCGTCAAGAATCAAAACTCAACCTGTCACGTTCAAGGTGATTCGTCAAGAATCAAACCTCAACCTGCCACGTTCAAGGTGATTCGTCAAGAATCAAACCTCAACCTGTCACGTTCAAGGTGATTCGTCAAGAATCAAACCTCAACCTGTCACGTTCAAGGTGATTCGACAACGATTACCGATGCAGTAACCATAGAATGGCAATACCATAATGCTATGTGGGTTAGTCTGAATTGTGCTGGAAGTGTGATTCAGTATTTTCCCAGAAGATATACTGATCCATCGAAAATAATAGGGGTGGGGGGGGGGGGGGCGTCGGGGAGATTTCACTTTCTGAAAAAGCAGAAATCTAAGACGAAACAATTTTAACATGATCGGCTATCCAATATAACCCCACCTTCCCATTTAACGTCCTGTGGCAACACATATCTAATTAAGTAAATATGACAACAATAAACCCAAGAAATTTAGAATTGAAATACATGCAACCTGATTAGAGGGCCCTTGGTAGATGGCGATTGATGAATCCAAATTTTGAAATATTGGAAATACAATCAAACATCTCTGACAAAACTGGGTTGGCTTAATTATTACAAAAATCAATTGCACTGCCAAACACATTTGATACACACTGTACAAGTACAGTGGTACTTATTAAAATAATTCATTATTCTCTATGAACTGGGAAGTGTATAAAACCTGCTACACTCACATTAAGGAATAGTACCAAATGTGTGTTTTGTTTTTATTATTTAGATTATTTATCGTCGCTACCGGTTGCCCATTTCTATAATTATGCCAAAACAGCTTCATTGTCTCTACAACATCTTTCCCAAGCAGGCTCCAGTGGTTAACTATTACTTGATGCATCAACCTCCGTAAGACACCGTCTGAGTGGGGCTTGAACCTGTGACCATCAGTGGAGGTGGGGTAGATATGCTGACTGCTTATATACATTGACAATGTAGTAACCAAACCAACATTCATAATGCAGTAATATCTATGGAGGTGGGGTAGAAATACTGACTGCTTATATACATCGACAATGTAGTAACCAAACCAACATTCATAATGCAGTAATATCTATAGAGGTGGGGTAGATATGCTTACTGCTTATCCACTGATTAACATCTAAATGGCTGTTGTATGTATGGCTAGTAAGAAGTATGTATACTAGCCAAATACTCAATGTGGGACATGGATAATGGTCATTTGCATAAAGGCACAAGAGCGGATATTACACAAATTGAAGCAATATGGTTTTTATATCAAAGAATCATACATATAATTACCCATAAAACTAGGCATTATAAGGTCGAAAATGATTGCAGTATATGGCAGTAGAAACATTATTTTCCCAGGCTGTAATGCAAAATTACTTCCAAATCATCCCATTTTGTGCGTTTCTTCATAGGTCATTGTTCAAAGCAAGCTATACGTCATTTTGCACTGCACCCATGGGAAAAATAACAAAATTGCAATTTTCCATTTCTAAACGAGATTAATCCAGTGCCTCAAAAGTGTAGGACAGAAAATACACGACAATAAGATTGTTGGTAAATATACTAGGCAGGGTACTGGTCCAACGCGATATGCGAAATATGTATATAAACAGAAAACCAATATAATCCAGTTGGTATCGACCAGGTATAATGAGATACACTCACTTAGTCAAAATAAAAGCGTGTCACTATATCTTAGTGTAATGGTATCGTCCTCAAGCGTTGCATTTATATTAACATGCATACATGACATTATCTGGTACATAGCACACCACAGGGATCACATATCCATGAATACATTTGCTCGTCGCCATACCATCTACTACTTAGAGACTGTAATTCTGATATAATACCCCACCCACATATCACCTGCTGTGACACCTGTGATATATATCTGTAAACTATAGAATCTTTGAATCGTTCTACTATCAATCTTGAAGCTTTGAATCGTTCTACTATCAATCTTGAAGCTTTGAATCGTTCCTACTATCAATCTTGAAGCTTTGAATCGTTCCTACTATCAATCTTGAAGCTTTGAATCGTTCTACTATCAATCTTGAAGCTTTGAAATTGTTCTACTATCAATCTTGAAGCTTTGAATCGATCCTACTATCAATCTTGAAGCTTTGAATCGTTCCTACTATCAATCTTGAAGCTTTGAATCGTTCTACTATCAATCTTGAAGCTTTGAATTGTTCTACTATCAATCTTGAAGCTTTGAATCGATCCTACTATCAATCTTGAAGCTTTGAATCGTTCCTACTATCAATATTGAAGCTTTGAATCGTTCCTACTATCAATCTTGAAACTTTGAATTGTTCTACTATCAATCTTGAAGCTTTGAATCGTTCTACTATCAATCTTGAAGCTTGAAGCTTTGAATTGTTCTACTATAATCTTGAAGCTTTGAATCGTTCTACTATCAATCTTGAAGCTTTGAATCGTTCTACTATCAATCTTGAAGCTTTGAATCGTTCTACTATCAATCTTGAAGCTTTGAATCGTTCTACTATCAATCTTTTGAAGCTTTGAATCGTTCTACTATCAATCTTGAAGCTTTGAATCGTTCTACTATCAATCTTGAAGCTTTGAAATGTTCTACTATCAATCTTGAAGCTTTGAAATTGTTCTACTATCAATCTTGAAGCTTTGAATCGTTCTACTATCAATCTTGAAGCTTTGAATCGTTCTACTATAAATCTTGAAGCTTTGAATCGTTCTACTATCAATCTTGAAGCTTTGAATTGTTCTACTATCAATCTTGAAGCTTTGAAATGTTCTACTATCAATCTTGAAGCTTTGAAATTGTTCTACTATCAATCTTGAAGCTTTGAAATGTTCTACTATCAATCTTGAAGCTTTGAAATTGTTCTACTATCAATCTTGAAGCTTTGAAATTGTTCTACTATCAATGCTGAAGCCATCATACAATCGTGAAGCCATCATACAATCGTGAAGCCATCTCATACAATCGTGAAGCCATCATACAATCGTGAAGCCTTCATACAATCGTGAAGCCATCATACAATCGTGAAGCCATCATACAATCGTGAAGCCATCATACAATAGTGAAGCCTTCATACAATCGTGATGCCTTCATACAATCGTGAAGCCTTCATACAATCGTGAAGCCTTCATACAATAGTGAAGCCATCATACAATCGTGAAGCCATCATACAATCGTGAAGCCATCATACAATCGTGATTCATGATGCCATCATACAATCGTGAAGCCTTCATACAATAGTGAAGCCTTCATACAATCGTGAAGCCTTCATACAATAGTGAAGCCTTCATACAATCGTGATGCCTTCATATCTACCTACTATCAATGCTGAAGCCTTCATATCTACCTACTATCAATGTCGACGAAGCCTTCAAATTGTTCTACTTATAATCAAACTTGAAGCTTTCATATCGTTCTTTCAATCATAATATTTATTGTTTCACTTCAGCTACACTGCCAATACAACCACACCTATAGATCACATATTCAGCTGCATGCATACAGTTTTATTGCAATTTTTCTTGTTTCAATTTCCTCTGAAATCTATTGACTAGCACTGCAGTCAGATATAGATCGGCTGATGAACTTCTCCGAATATCCTCGGAGAGTTGGCTTCCGTAATATTAGGACACGAGACTAGTAAATTCACTAATCAAATATGACTCGCATGTTGTAGTTTTTCATCGTCGAAACATTTTTTGAAAACTATCACTCAGTGTTAGTTTAAAACATTTATTTCAGTATTTTTACATGTAATCAATAAATGAACAGTTTACATATAATTTAACAGCAGTAAACTGAAAGGAATTGGAACGAAAGAAATCTTATATAGTTTGGCAGTGAAACAACGGTTTTCACCATAACCTGAAATTCCCAGATAACGTTTGTTTTCCCTGTTGATTATTTATCTATGGGACATATATAATGATATCCAGGTGGTGTGAAGTTCTCACCTTTGGGCAATTTGAAATATTCAAGATTTACAGATTGGCCCCCTACTGCCGGACTACTAGGGTTGGAGGTTATATCCTGAGCACAGAAGTAATAAAATGGCCCGATTGGCCATATATAGCACAAGGTAGAGAGTCACCAGACCACCACTTCCCTCCCCTATGTCAGATAATGTATTCAATCATCACGAATCTGTAGTCCAGTGGTAACACGCTGGACTGGTAATCCAGGGATCGCAGGTTCGATCCCCCGTCTGAGCATAATAAAATTAACAGTCTTTCAAATGGGACGTTAAACCGAGGTCTCGTGTCGGTGCTTTACACCGTGCACGTAAAAGAACCAGAGGAGACTCTGGAATGGGTCTCCGGTAGCGACGATAAATAACCGTAAAACACACACACAATCGTGTGCAAAACGTTTCTGAAGCGTACACTGCATACAAGAACAAGAATTCAACTTCAAATCCAAAACAGCTTCATTGTCTAAAACAACTTTATTCTATAATTATGCCAAAACTGATTAATCTTGTATCAATTGCTTGAAGCAACATGTTTAACTTTGTAATACATTAGCTATGACCAAATTGACAATGTTTTTATTATATATATAATTATGTACTTTCTTTACAGTAGCAAAATTGTTTACATTTGTACTGGAGCAAAGATCAATTGTTTACATCTATGTTTTCTTCTCCCATCAAAGCAACACTAGTCTTCAAATGATGTTATTTAGAAGTTTCAAATAAAGCGTCTATGAACTTGAAGCAACTACCCAATTATTGGACTTGTTAAAGCAACAAACAATTCATGTTTGTACAGCATTAAATGAACCCATGGTTTTAACCTGTATGTAGCCTGCCGAATAAATTGGAATGTTGTTGGAAAGCTCCACCATCCGAATAGCAAACAGAATAGAACCGGATTAGACGTACGTTCTGTGCACGTTCTGTGCCATCTGAACTGGCTCTATGCTGTTTGCAAAAGCGACTTTAGTTGTGATTGGCAGGTTACGAGTTAATTAGGCATCATTATAGCACAAACTATTTGCGTAAGACATTTATCTCCACTATACATCTGTGTAAAAAAGAGAGTCAAATATTGCATTTACATTACTGTATATACTCGTATATAGGGCGATCTCGCCTATAAGACGACACCCCTACTTTGGTCCTGAAATCTATGGTTTTGGCATGCACTCACTATCTAGAGAGCGAAAAGGGAGATGTAGTATCACATAGTTGCCTCATTTCTGCGCACTGCAACAACCCTCACTCAATCCAGCCCATTATACATTCACATGCCCACAGATGACTGCACCCAGGATACAAACTCTATAAAACAAATACCTATTGAACCTTTTGAGATTTGCTGGAAACCCTGGAGAGATGCACCTTTAATGTTCAACTCTGGCTGAGGCTTCATTTCCTATCTGTTTTATGTATTTTTTCTACAAACTTTGTATAATTTCCAACTTTAAACAGTCTATTATTAGACCCAGTAATGTGTATTATAGGTGGGGGAGGATGATAGTTCATGATAAACTGCAAGAGCATCTAGAATAGGTAGGTATACACATCTCTTCAAAAGTTTGTGCACATCAACAATTTTCTAAAATCTGAAATACATCTGCAAATCCTTGAATGGCCATTTCTCAATGGACAAACAACCGCACACGCATTCTAATGGTGCTGGAAGCTTGCTACTTTGTACTTTTTGTAGACAGATGATAACCCTATGCATGCTAGCGGTGAAAGTCAACAGCCAAATATGTCATGAAATTTTAATTCTAATGAAATGCCATGACATATCCCCCCCCCACCAGTTTCAGTTACAAATAAGAAAAACACATTAATGAATTGTTGGCTGCTACAATTATTTGAACTATTTATAGCCTTTATTTTACTCAGCATGACGTAAACATCTATAATAAGATAGATAGTATGTATAGCAGCAAGTGATGAAAAATGGTGCAGCTGAGAACTTTTGGAGTGAAGTGTACAAACACAGAGCTATCTTATAAATCCTGAAAGTTGTACCAAGAGAATCTCTCAATCTACCCCTACCTGCCAAATGTTATATGAAAGGTATCTTCCTTCACCAATACAACCTGTGTTTCTATAATCCTACATGTACTATCATTATTGAGGAAGCACACAATTGCAGCAGAGTATATCCCAACACATTGCTAAAATAATTGGATTCATTGCCCGGAAATTTTAATCTTCTAAGGTATGTTGTTTTTTCTATTCTATTTTGGTTTAAACATATTTTATACATTCATAACATAACATACAACATACAGTACATAACATATCAATTGTATCCAGAATGAAAATGGATTTAATCGAAAGATTAAAGTGTATTGAGATTATCTCCTGTGCGTGTGTGTGTTTGTGTGGGGGATAGGTAGGTAATGATTTATACGTTTAAGGGAAAGTTTGTTTTCAAGTCCTTTATACATCCCTTTTGATTGTTTCTCTAATTTTAATTACGAATTCTTAACAGGATCATAATTTAACACTAACATGCTAATCGCAACTAAAGTAAACAGCATAGACTAAAAGTCAGATCAGATGACACAGAACGTCAGGCTCTATGCTGTTTGCTATTCGGATAGTGGAGCTAAAATTGAAACAACATAGATCTCGACATGTTTGCATTCATTTATTCAGCATTTTCTTGGTTATATTAATTTTGCCTTCATGGCAGCAATTGTCAGCTATGTCAAATACTTTCATGTGAGGACAGTGGTTCCACATGGGTGTCGACATGTGCAGGAAATACTGCACAGAGCAGCACCTGCAGTCTACATAAACCAACAGAAGCTGAATGGTCTGTGTTGGATGGTTATCCGGATATCTGGGCTGGATATATGGGTAACACTGGGATGGATATCTGGGCAACACTGGGATGGATATCTGGGCAACACTGGGTTGGATATCCGGATATCTGGGCTGGATATATGGGCAACACTGGGTTGGGTATCTGGGTAACACTGGGATGGATATCTGGGCAACACTGGGTTGGATATCTGGGTAACACTGAGATGGATATCTGGGCAACACCAGGGTAGATATATGGGCAACACCAGGATGGATATCTGGGCAACACCAGGATGGATATCTGGGCAACACCGGGATGGAAATCTGGGCAACACTGAGATGGATATCTGGGCAACACTGGGCTGGATATATGGGCAACACCAGGGTGGATATCTGGGCAACACCAGGATGGATATCTGGGCAACACTGGGACATATCTGGGCAACACCAGGATGGATATCTGGGCAACACTGGGACATATCTGGGCAACACCAGGATGGATATCTGGGCAACACTGGGACATATCTGGGCAACACCAGGATGGCTATCTGAGCAATATTAGGATAGCATGAAACTAATCAAGGTTACAAGCAAATACCAGTATAAGACTGTGCTAACTGGCATTAATGTCATGAAACTATGCACAATATTTTTATATGATCATGAGCCAATATTCTCTTGGTAGCATTCATCATGACTTGACATGCTTCCACCATGCACCTATCAGTGTTAATTACAAATTACTGCACCCGCTCCAAACACCTACAAAATCATCAATCACAATCAAGGGCAGCCAAAGTTATGGGTAGACAAGGTAAAGCAAAGATAAGAATTGATATCCCTTGCCTAATGATGTTTACAGTGGATAGATAGGTAGAGTAAAGCCAAGATATAAACCAGGGATTGTTGAATTGGAGGGGTGATTGTTGGTGTAGAAGGAACCTTTTGGAGGAAGTTGGTTTGCAGGGAGGGATGTGAAAACCAAGTGTAGGTAATCATATATATCAGCTTCTTATCCGACATATTTATTTATTTATTATATTTATATTGGCGGCCAAGCAAGGTGGAGAATGGTTCTGTTATTAAATTACTTTCTTGGGCAAGGTGGAGGATGGTTATGTTATGAAATTACTTTCTTGGGCAAGGTGGAGGAGTTCTGTTATTAAATTACTTTCTTGGGCAAGGTGGAGGAGTTATGTTATTAAATTACTTTCTTGGGGAAGGTGGAGGCAGTTCTGTTATTAAATTACTTTCTTGGGCAAGGTGGAGGCAGTTCTGTTATTAAATTACTTTCTTGGGGAAGGTGGAGGCAGTTCTGTTATTAAATTACTTTCTTGGGCAAGGTGGAGGCATTCTGTTATTAATTACTTCTGGGCAAGGTGGAGGATGGTTATGTTATTAAATTACTTATGGGCAAGGTGGGGGGGGGGCAGTTATGTTATCAAATTACTTTCTTGGAAAGATGGGTGCAATTATGTTATCAAATTACTTGGCATGGAAGGTGGAGGTGACTCGGTTATTACTTGGCATGGAAAGGTGGAGGTGGCTCGGTTATTACTTGGCATGGAAGGTGGAGGTGTTTTTGTGTGTGGAGGTGGCTCGGTATTACTTGCATGGAAGGTGGAGACTCGTTTTGGGGGGGGTGGTGTTTTTTGGCATGGAAGGTGGAGGTGGCTCGGTTATTACTTGGCATGGAAAGGTGGAGGTGACTCGGTTATTACTTGGCATGGAAAGGTGGAGGTGGCTCGGTTATTACTTGGCATGGAAAGGTGGAGGTGATTCACGTTATTGCTTGGCATGGAAAGGTGGAGGTGGCTCGGTTATTACTTGGCATGGAAAGGTGGAGGTGACTCACGTTATTACTTGGCATGGAAAGGTGGAGGTGGCTCGGTTATTACTTGGCATGGAAAGGTGGAGGTGACTCAGTTATTACATGGCCAGACATATAACCATGGTGACTTCTGCTACACAATTAATTGAAGAAACCAATACCTCAGTTTCCCTCTGTAAATTCTCAGTATATTCTCTTACAACATATTAGCAAGCAAAACTACAATATTAGCTAGGTAAAATGAAGATGGACTGGGATCAAAATAGCATCAATTTATGAAGCAGATTCAGCAAAGCAAAATCTGAGTATTTCATTAAACAAGAGGCGATTTCATTTGTCTACAAACACACCCAAGTACAAGACAAAAGTGTATCAATTACAAGGCAAAGTGTATCAATTACAAGGCAAAGGATGTCAAGTTAAGACAAAGGATGTCAAGTTAAGACAAAGGATGTCAAGTTAAGACAAAGGATGTCAAGTTAAGACAAAGGATTTCAAGTTAAGACAAAGGATTTCTTGTACAAATTAGACTGAAATATATCAAACTTGTCAAGTAATGAACACCAAGACAATCAAAACAATGATATGTTGTCTACAAAATAACACCTGCAACATTGGCAAGTTCTAGTGGCCTGGATCTCAAGCCTGTAATTGTGGGTTTAAGCCTCCACTCCGCAACTAATGAAGTCCATAATGAGGCCAGCCTTAAAAAATTGTTTGTTTGGCATAATCCGACCGACCAAGCTAAATTCCTGCCAATTTGTTGTTTTTTACGAGTGCCACATGTAGGACAGATGTTAGTTATTGAAGAAACTAGTTACAGTTAGTATGTTAGTTACTGAAGAAACTAGTTACAGTTAGTAGGAAAGATGTTAGTTACTGAAGAAACTAGTTATAGTTAGTAGGAAAGATGTTAGTTACTGAAGAAACAAGTTACAGTTAGTTGAAGCATCCCAGGTTCTTTTAAATACCCAGTGTACGGGACCCATACACAAGACCATTGTTTATAGTCCCATCTTAAGACTTAACCCTTTCAACCCCACAGGCCTCTAAATAGGCTTATGAAAAGTGTAGATCCAGATGAGCCGGCTCGTAACGTAATTATTACTATTTTTAGATAAAATTACCCATTTTGAGGATCTGCACTTTTTTGCCAGTAATAATTATTACTATTTTTAGATAAAATTACCCATTTTGATAAATGAACTGATCCAAATGTAATTTTGTTATTAATTTATTGGTCTAAAAATATCATGGACCAGTCCATGTCAGTTACTTGGGGTTGAAAGGGTTAATATTATTATGGTCAGACGGGGGATCGAACCTGTGATCCCTAGATTTAGCAGTCCAACGTGATAGTAACCAAACAATAGCGTTAATAAATTTGTCATTAGAGGGACATACTAGTACACTATTCTTAGAGAAACATACTCAATCAACCAATGAAGTCACTTAAAACAAACAAACAGACAGATTATCCATATTTACAATTTGTCGAAATCAAGACCAATACTCGATACCCTTAATACCACAGCATGACTACAATTGCATATTATTTTTGTCTGCTAACAGGAAATTATTATGATTGAATAAACATTGACTTCTGGCTCTAGTTTCTATCTGCCTCCTGCTTTCTGCAAGTGATCAATATGGGGGAAATTGCAACACCTTTCACTTAGTTTTTTCCAATGAAGATTGACATGTCGGTAGAGTCCACACAATACACGGGTGCATTAGGAGAACACCTAACAGGAGTTGTACCATTCACTAATTGGCATGCCACACCTAACAGGAGTTGTACCATTCACTAATTGGCATGCCACACCTAACAGGAGTTGTACCATTCACTAATTGGCATGCCACACCTAATTGGAGTTGTACCATTCACTAATTGGCATGCCACCACACCTAACTGGAGTTGTACCATTCACTAATTGGCATGCCACCACACCTAACTGGAGTTGTACCATTCACTAATTGGCATGCCACACCACACCTAACAGGAGTTGTACAATTCACTAATTGGCATGCCACACCTAACTGGAGTTGTACCATTCACTAATTGGCATGTCACACCTAACAGGAGTTGTACCATTCACTAATTGGCATGCCACCACACCTAACTGGAGTTGTACCATTCACTAATTGGCATGCCACACCTAACTGGAGTTGTACCATTCACTAATTGGCATGTCATACATCACTTCATATTCGCAATTTTCCAGGGTACTTTGACAAGCTTTTTATATGGTACTACAGTCAGCATTTATATATGTAACGAGGGAACTGTGACAAGTCTTTATATATGTAACGAGGGAACTGTGACAAGTCTTTATTTATGTAACGAACGAACTGTGACAAGTCTTTATAAATGTAACGAGGGAACTGTGACAAGTCTTTATATATGTAACGAGGGAACTGTGACAAGTCTTTATATATGTAACGAGGGAACTGTGACAAGTCTTTATTTATGTAACGAGGGAACTGTGACAATTCTTTATATATGTAACGAGGGAACTGTGACAAGTCTTTATATATGTAACGAGGGAACTGTGACAAGTCTTTATAAATGTAACGAGGGAACTGTGACAAGTCTTTATTTATGTAACGAGGGAACTGTGACAAGTCTTTATATATGGAACGAGGGAACTGTGACAAGTCTTTATATATGGAACGAAGGGACTGTGCCCAGCATGTATAACATGTACTCTTGTTACAGCTCCCACGAGTTGATACAGCTCGGCGAGTTGTTACAGCTCCGAGAGTTGCTACAGGACCGTATTACCCTACAAGTATTCTGCAGTAGAAGAGAGCTAGGATGTGTTTTACTTTTAGTGGATCCAACTACAACAGTTCACTACAATTAAGTATATATTCCCGTAAAGAGAGACATGGGCTTATGAGCTTTTAAGGCAATTGTCTCCATATAGCAGACATCATCCTTGTAATCTGGAGTTGCCTACAACTGCCCAGAATTCCTGCCTGCAGATATACATTGGTGCTTCAGCTAAAGGGCCATTAGGGAGATGGTCTCCCTTATCTGTCTCAATTGACACATTTTGATGTCTGGAAGAAAAGTTGTAGACATTACCTTGAGGACAAATTGACAAAAGCTTCTACTTTGTATATCTTACACTTCTGCACTGATCCCCTCCCTGTCTGGCAGCGGTGTTTCCATACACATTATAATTATACATGTAGATGACAGTGTCTTATTTACCACATGTCATTGCAGAATTATTTAACCCATTCAACACCAAGTAACTGACATGGACTGGTGCACGATATTTAACCCATTCAACACCAAGTAACTGACATGGACTGGTGCACGATATTTAACCCATTCAACACCAAGTAACTGACATGGACTGGTGCACGATATTTAACCCATTCAACACCAAGTAACTGACATGGACTGGTGCATTCAACACCAAGTAACTGACATGGACTGGTGCATTCAACACCAAGTAACTGACATGGACTGGTGCACGATATTTTTTACACCAATAAATTAATAAGAAAATTACATTTGGACCAGTTCATTTATCAAAGTTGGTAATTTTTGTCCAAAAAATAGTAATAATACTTGCAAAATGTGCAGATCCTGATAGGACGGCTCGTGTTGAAATGTTATATTATACCTTATATTATGCAAATAGTCTTATAATACAACAGAATTAATATTAACAAGACCTTTTCATTCTGGTCACAGCTATACATGCTCTTCTGTAAAACATTTATCATTAAATTTGATGTGTACATGCTAAAAATGGGGTGGGGGAGGCATGCCTCCGTACCCCCATAATCCTCGAAGCTCGGACATGGTAATACCATCGTACACACCAAGGTATTTTATTCAACCGTTTCTTTCCTGGTACCCGGCTCTACCGCTCATACATTAAATGATAGCTAAGTGGCTGCTGTCATAATGGTGGCTGCCAGTAATATATTTATGTGGGAATGGCTTACGTTTCAAAGATGCTGACAATAGCAGCTGTTTATTACAATTCAATTTGTAAAATGATAAATCATACACACAAACAAATATCATATGTTCCTTGCCATATGTCGACCATTTGTTCAACCAGAAAATGTGATCAGAGTAATATGGCTACTTAAGGCCACGAGAAAAGCAAAAAAAGAAATTTGGAAAATTGGTTTTACAGCAATTATTAACCATAGAAAAAACTACTACACAAACGGCATAAATTATTGTTGTGCATCAGTGCATTTTTTACGATTTATAATGAAATCTAGTCAACCAGATATCTCACATTGAGACTAGTTTCATTCAAAATGAGAGAGAAAAAACAGTGTCATATCAAATGTAAAGTGTACAAAGTAAGCTCAGCATAAGGAGCTTAACCCTTTCAACACCACAGACCTCTATTTAGGCTTACAAAAAGTGTATATCCAGATGAGCCGGCTCGTGACGAGCCGGCTCATGATGAGCCGTCTCATCAGGATCTGCACTTTTTGCAAGTAGTATTACTAATTTTAGACAAAATTACCCATCTTGATAACTGAACTGGTCCGAATGTAATTTTCTTATTCATTTATTGGTCTAAGAATATCATGGACCAGTCCATGTCAGTTACTTGGTGTTGAAAGAGTTAAAGCCATCTTTATTCAAGCTAAGCTTAGAAGACACTTAATGTGGCCGACTTATGGACGGAAATATACGATACTGTAAGATTTGGTAGGATTGGAAATGGGCACCGAATGCGAGACAAACTTGCTGCAAGATAATCTCACATAGTCTACGGGAATCCTACACAAAATCTCCATATCAAACAATGTTTTGTGTGAAAACATTTGTATCTCTTTAGGGATTGCTTACTGAATGAAGTGTGTAAGGATACATACAGCAGAGATAAAAAAAGCGGAGAAGACAACACAAAATACGTCCCTTATCCGACTGTAATAAACTACAAGAACTCGCCTTTGAACGGGCATTGAATTTTAATACGCCTCTTAAATAATGCATTCAGTTTTTCTGCAAGTCTGCAGACAAGTATAGAATTCTGTCAATAAATACAGCAAGCGCATATGATACGTGTGACAAGTCTTTTATGCGATATAATACGCAGTGGTAATGTAATCTGCCACACAGTCCTCGGAGAATAGCAAGAAAGCTGGTCGTTATTGATAATACTTGTGCTCCCAGAACACGAATCAAACATCGACCCAACATAGGTGTAATGTTCAGAAATTTGAATAAAAGGTAGGGGACACATATCATGTAGTTCAATGGTTAGTTAACACATTGTAATGCGAATCCAGCGTCTGACCCTAAACAACATTAGTTTATACAAATTTATTTTTAGCTCGATTGCGAAACAAGTCATTTCAACTTATATTAATCACTCTCGAGACCTCATTCCTGATGTAATCCATCGCCACGTGGGAGAGAGAAGAGGCAACGTGGAATTTAAATGACTTGCCTAAGGGCATAATCGCAACGGCTCAAACTCCAGACCGTTCGCACCTGAAGTGAATGCGCATCCACTGCGATATCACGACTCCAACTTAAGTCTTAAACAATATTAACAGTCTGCATCTTGCACTATCCCCCAAAAAGCAAAATGACTAACATACTTCTGCAGGCGTCGCCCCGATTAACGAGGAGGGGCAGATAGAATAAACAGATCAATTTTTTTTTCAAAACATCTAAACATATAGTAAACAGACTCTAAGCATATTAACTCTAAACATATAGTAAAGCATATTAACTCTAAACATATAGTAAACAGACTCTAAGCATATTAACTCTAAACATATAGTAAACAGACTAAACATATTGTAAACAGTCTCTAAACAAATATTAAACAGACATGGCCAGAAATGAGATTTGCAATTTTCTGTGTGTTGCTAGTAATTGGGCAGGTATTTCAGTGCTTATGATAAAGATGACATTGGAGAAATAGTTTCCTATGCTAACTTCTCCCTTGCATAACCAGTCAACAAACTTCTCCCTTGTATAACCAGTCAACAAACTTCTCCCTTGAATAACCAGTCAACAAACTTCTCCCTTGTATAACCAATCAACAAACTTCTCCCTTGTATAACCAATCAACAAACTTCTCCCTTGTATAACCAATCAACAAACTTCTCCTTTGTATAACCAATCAACAAACTTCTCCCTTGCATAACCAGTCAACAAACTTCTCCCTTGTATAACCAGTCAACAAACTTCTCTCTTGAATAACCAGTCAACAAACTTCTCCCTTGTATAACCAGTCAACAAACTTCTCCCTTGTATAACCAATCACCCAATTTTCCCTTGCATAACCAGTCAACAAACTTCTCCCTTGTATAACCAGTCAACAAACGTCTCCCTTGTATAACCAGTCAACAAACTTCTCCCTTGTATAACCAGTCAACAAACTTCTCCCTTGTATAACCAGTCAACAAACTTCTCCCTTGTATAACCAGTCAACAAACTTCTCCCTTGTATAACCAATCACCCAATTTTCCCTTGCATAACCAGTCAACAAACTTCTCCCTTGTATAACCAATCAACAAACTTCTCCCTTGTATAACCAATCAACAAACTTCTCCCTTGTATAACCAGTCAACAAACTTCTCCCTTGTATAACCAATCAACAAACTTCTCCCTTGTATAACCAGTCAACAAACTTCTCCCTTGTATAACCATAAATCACTGTCCCGGTTTGAAGGTCTAGCTTCAGCTCTTGGTATTATTAACAATGGAGTTGTCAATTCTTTGATATTTACTCTCAGCTCACAACAATCAGAGAGCTATAGACCCAGTTCAAAGAAGAGAAATTTAAAGTGTTCTAAGGTGCATGCACACAACACACAGAACAAACCACATCTGGTACATATTGCATTACACTGCAATGTGCTAGCTCTCTAAATGCCTGCACATTTTCCAAAGCCAACCTCCCTGTCATCTAGAGGAATGAGCAGTCAATCAGGCAGGCACTTCACAAAAATCAAGTCTGCCTTTTAAAGAAAACATCAATTCTCATTTATTAGCTGCCCTGCCCCTGGCAAAATAACCAATTTGCCATCGTGGGGGGATACACAGCTGAAGTATTTCCCACTTAGACACTGACAGGGACCATTACGCATTGCGGTGGTGCAAATTGTGTGCAAAAAATTGAAATTGTTTCAAATTTAGCTTTGGGGTATAAATTAAAGTGGCTTTATAGCATGGTTAGAGTAAGGTTATTTTTTATTGTCTTGCAACTAGAAAAAGGTCAATATTGGTGTATACAATCCAATATATAGCCAATATACTTGATAGTCATAAGGTCCATACATTGGCTTACAATATATATATTCTGGAGCATCGGAAGGACAATGATAATATTGAGCTATTGGCAGCCAGTGCAAACTCACTGGAGTTTCATAGAACATTGTTTGAAAATGTGGGAACATGTATGTAACATGTGCTGCCAAGCTGATGATTGAGCTTATTTACCCTCACCTCCGGTGAACCATGTGGGTGAGCGTAGGTGTCAAGCTAGAACAGTCTGCTGAATGTGTGACAAAACACCAACATCTGCGGCGCCTACTTACAGGTTGTGTGAATGTGTTACATCTTGTTGAACATTTGAAGTATCTTGTTCAATGCTTGAAGAATCAAATTCAACGTTTGATGGATCTTGTTTAACAATTGAAGTATCTTGTTTAATGCTTGAAGCAATCAATTCAACATTTGAGGTATCTTGTTTTAACATGCGAAACATTGTTTTAACATTTGCAGCAACAGTTGAAGTATCTTGCGAAACATTTGAAAGAGTCTTGTATAATGCTAGAAGTATCTTTTTTAACATTTCAATGAAGTTGGTCAAAAATTAAGAGTTGGAACTGGGCCAACATAGAAAAAAGATGTGTGAACTGTGAGAAAACACGATGTCAAGTACCGACTGAACTGTGAGAAAACACAATGTCAAGTACCGACTGAACTGTGAGAAAACACGATGTAAAGTACCGACTGAACTGTGAGAAAACACGATGTAAAGTACCGACTGAACTGTGAGAAAACACAATGTCAAGTACCGACTGAACTGTGAGAAAACACAATGTAAAGTACCGACTGAACTGTGAGAAAACACGATGTAAAGTACCGACTGAACTGTGAGAAAACACAATGTAAAGTACCGACTGAACTGTGAGAAAACACGATGTCAAGTACCGACTGAACTGTGAGAAAACACGATGTAAAGTACCGACTGAACTGTGAGAAAACATGATGTAAAGTACCGACTGAACTGTGAGAAAACACTATGTAAAGTACCGACTGAACTGTGAGAAAACACAATGTCAAGTACCGACTGAACTGTGAGAAAACACGATGTCAAGTACAGACTGAACTGGGTCCGCCTCCGTGGTCGAGTGGTTAAGGTCGCTGACTTGAATACCACTGTAACCTATCATCACTGATGGTCACGGGTTCGAGCCCCGCTCAGACCGTGTCTCATTGATATGAAACAGTTGGCAGTTTCTTACGGAGGTTGGTGCACCCAAGTACTGGTTAACCGTTGGAGCCTGCCCAGGAAAGGTGTTGTTAGGTAAACTGCCCGCCGGCGAAATAGCCCAAAATGGTGCTGATGCAGGCGTAAAACCCGAAATATAACATAACAGACTGAACTGTGAGAAAACACGATGTCAAGTACTGTCAATCAAGACCTGTGTTATTTATCTACAGTCCTCATTAAATCCATGGAGTTCTATATAACACAGGTCCATCTTGTATTTCGTTTGTCGATCTTAGGGGGCGGACCGTAGGGCAATTGGCGACTGGTAAATTAACTAATATCTCATTATATGACAATGTTCAATGACCGTTATATATATATACACCCAACTACATCTCTAGCGATCAATATGGAACATGCTCCTCCACAGTAATACATTCACACCTCGTCAAATTCCATAATCAAGCTCAAGTTAAATATCGCTCAATTCTTCAGGCGGCCCTCTGGTACATTACTCTTTACACAAAGAGCGCTTCTGTCACTTTCTCCGCTAGCCAGCTAGTTCCTATGGAAATCTCGATTGCATGACAATGGTAAACATTCTACGATATGTTACGGCAGGAAAATAAACCTATACAGACAAAGTCACTCAAAATGGTAATTTGTCTGGGAGCAGACAGTCTGTACTTCATGGAACTCCTTCAAAGAAAATACTGTAAAAACTCACTTATAATAAAAAGGCATTTATTTTCATCAATATTTGCAAGTTTGTTGTATGTCTAAGATTGAATTGATTCTACACAATGAAAGTTGTAACTTCATAATTTATAGAAGAAATTTTCCAATTTGAACGTAACCCTTTCAACACCACAGGCCTCTAAATAGGCTTACAAAAAATTGTAGCTCATGATGAGCCGCCTCATCAGGATCTGCACTTTTTGCAAGTAATATTACTATTTTTAGATTACTATTTTTTTTACCAATTTTGATAATGAACTGATCCAAATGTAATTTTCTTATTCATTTATTGGTCTAATAATATCATGGACCAGTCCATGTCAGTTACTTGGTGTTGAATGGGTTAAAAGTTCATCATTGTATAACATATATATACATAAAAGCATTCACGTGAAAAATATGTCAATATGAGAAATCAACATAACCACGTCTTCACAATGTCCATCCCACCTGTGTTTTCACCGACAGCTACCCAGTGGTTTCACGCTTAACGAGTGCCATCAGCAATTGTGTGCTTTACGTTTATTTATCGTCGCTACCGGTTGCCCATATGAGCGACGCCTCCTGAAGAGATTAGTCATTTTAGATTTTTGGAGGACAGTGCAACGATACAGACAGCGACCCATTCCAGAGTCTGCTCTGGTTCTTTTACGTGCATGGTGTACAGCACCGACACGAGACCTCGGTTTAAAGTCCCATCTGAAAGACGTGTTCATTTTACTATGGTCAGACGGTCATAATAGTGTGTGATAGAACATGTATTTATAACACTATCAAATGACACCCAGAATGCACAAGAGAGAATCCCAAGAACAAGTGTTCACCCACTAGAAACGCCCTATTTTCCATCAGCACCCTGTCCATTTTCAAATCCTAGCTGGAGCACTGCAATGCTTGTAGCTTCTTTGACTTGATTAACTTAACTCTTCTTTGTGGTGAATATAACAGATAAATATGTCATGCAATTTCATTAAACTTGTGTCATAGCGACACAATTCTAAAGAAATTCCATGACGCCCGGGTTTAGTTTATACAAATTTATTTTAGCTCGATTGCGAAACAAGTTATTTCAACTTATATTAATCACTCTCGAGACCTCATTCCTGATGGAATCCATCGCCACAAGGGAGAGAGAAGAGGCAATGTGGAATTTAAATGCCTTGCCTAAGGGCACAATCGTAACGGCTCCAGTGAGGCTCGAACTCCGGACCTTTCGCACCTGAAGCGAACGCGCATCCACTGCGCTATCATGACGCCCGGGTTTAGATTACAAATACCAACAAGCTTTAATGAATTGTCGGCAGCTGCTACAATTATTTGACCTATTTGTAGTCGTAATTTTACAAAGAGCTTTACAGTTTTGGCTTCACATTTCATCGAGATCAAAATAAAATTATTAGATTATGAAACCAAAATATCAATGATGTATGAAGTAGTACAATAAAAACTCATTAACCCATTCAACACCACAGACCTCTAAATAGGCCAACAAAAAGTGTAGATCCGGCTCGTGGTGAGCCGGCTCATCAGCATTTGACCTTTTTGTCAGTAATATTACTATTTTTACACAATATTATATCATTTTGATCAAGGAACTGGTCCAAATGTAATTTTCTTATTAATTTATAGGTGTAAAAATATCATGCACCAGTCCATGTCGGTTACTTGGTGTTGAATGGGTTAACCCTTTCCCTCATGGAAGCACCTCTTGATACCAATACGACATACATTTACAATGTAGTAGCCAAACCAATAATAAAGGCCAGAATCTCATGTAATCCCAGTAATATCTATGGTGCCTACTTATCCACTGCATGATAGCTAAACGACTGTCGTTTGTATGGAGATATAATAGTATATTAACCTAAATCTCTATGAAGGAAAGGCTTAAATGGCTGTCGTTTGTATGGAGATATAATAGTATATTAACCTAAATCTCTATGTAGTCCCAGTAATATCTATGGAGGTGGTGTGGATATGGCGACTACTTATCCACTGCATCTACTTATCCACTGCATGATAGCTAAACGACTGTCGTTTGTATTGAGATATAATAGTATATTAACCTAAATCTCTATGAAGGAAAGGGTTAACCCATTCAACACCAAGTAACTCACATGGACTGGTCCATGATATTCATAAACCAATAAATGAATCAGAAAATCACATTTGGACAAGTTCATTTTTCAAAATTGCTATAGAGTTATGTCTAAAAATAGTCATATCACTGGCAAAAAGTGCAGATCCTGATGAGACGGCTCGTCATGAGCCGGCTCATCTGGATCTACACTTTTTGTAAGCCTATTTAGAGGTCTGCGGTGTTGAAAGGGTTAAACAGCAATGCTTTTTGTTTTGATGTAAAGTGTCGATTAGGATGAAAGCGAGTAATGCAAACATTACATCAACACAATGGCCAGTAACCCATTCAACATCGTTCTTTCATTGTATATATCTAGTCATTGATTGACATGCATTTGTTGTATAAAGATTAAACACAACAATTAATGTCAATTCTGTACTTAATTGCGGCTCTATACAGGATCATTTGAAGGCACCACACAGGGTATGTGGACACAAATGGGAATTCAGGCACTGCAAATTCTTGATACTACATACATGTACCAGAGGATCTGTAGCGGTAAAGGTAACATACATGTACCTGAGGATCTGTAGCGGTAAAGGTAACATACATGTACCTGAGGATCTGTAGTGGTAATGGTAGACAGTCAAAAATACTGTGAAATTGAATTATCTTTATAGTTATACTCTCTAGTCGTTCTATTGTTCCTTCTTCCATATACACAAACACTGAGACTAGCTTTACCACAACTGTGCTGCACATCTAGAGCCCAATACCATTTCCACACCCCACTCAGTCTATACCGTAACATTTTCACAGCACTAGCCCGAATAACAACTACATTACAAAAATCAATGAAATAGTTCAACGACTAAAAATTTCTCGCAATTTCTACTAGCCCAAAAAGAAATTAACTAGCCCTGGCCTGCTTTGGGCTAGTGGACCTAGACCAAAGCTATTGGGTTACGGTGAAGAACTTGCCCCCCCCCCACACACTGCAAAACTACTAACAAGGGAGATCGTCTGCATAACTTGATGAGATTCGAGATAAAATCCCTTCCTGCAGCTAACACATGATCTCTAATTTCCACCTCCTTTGACTAAAACAAGTGCTGCTGCAAAATCTCCCAGAAATTAAATATTAAAAGTGATGCCCTCAAGGGACTTCTGTAAATCCATTCTCTATTCTGATAGCTCTGTCACTTGGTTTCTGGGCAATCAGTTCCACATGATTATGTATGCTCTGGATCAGGCCGTTAACGACAGTCCTGTTCATTTTTAATATTTCAATACATTCTGTTTTTGTATTCGGTAACGATCGCTAG
Source organism: Archivesica marissinica (assembly GCA_014843695.1). Taxonomy (NCBI): domain Eukaryota; kingdom Metazoa; phylum Mollusca; class Bivalvia; order Venerida; family Vesicomyidae; genus Archivesica; species Archivesica marissinica. Next base: position 45,564,016 of record CM026402.1, on the reverse strand, counting down.
TTTAGTGTGAACAACATTTTAGAAGTTCAATAGCAGCATTAACGTGACTGTGATGTGTAGTCGTTTACAACAATATTAATTAAATTTCCATTCAGTTAAACGTAAGGTGGAAAAATTGTGCATCGGATAAAATTTAGAACTTTCAAACTTGAATCTTGTGAACCTTATTTTGTATACGTGCACAACTTGCGAACTTGGAGAGTTATTTCTATTTTCCATTCAACATGTGGTTTTTTTCCGGAAAAGTTTTGCAATGCAATAAATGGACACGATTCTGACATGACATACCGGTAGTTCTAATATTATATCATTCTGAAAAGATGAAAAGACAATCGACGAGCACTGAAGCAACATTGATGGAGAAGCAATAAAAACGAATATGGGTTTTTAAATGGAGAACTGGTAATAGTACATGGATGGTAATGGCTGATGGGTAATGGGGTGTCAAATGGAGAACTGGCAATAATAAATGGATCGTAATGGCAAAGAATGGAGTGTTAGATGGAGTGCAAGTAATATATAGTATTGGATGATAATAGTCGATGAACTACTAGTAAATTTGGATATTGACAGAATAGTTGTAATGGTGATGAGTAGTAGTGATGGGGTGGCAACAGCAAAGGAATGATAAATAGAATAATTAGGTTACGGTAATATAAAATGAAACAAAAACAGCTCTCTTTAATATGGCCATTGTCTATGCAAAAACTGAAATGTGTTCAGAAAAGGAAACCGCAATGCAAGTTGTGTTTAACACCTAACCTGCTTATCACAACTAAACTTGCTTTTGCAAACAGCATAGAGCTAGATCAGACGTCTGATCGGGCTCTATTCTGTTCGATATGCGGATAGCGGAACTAAATCACATGACTGAATAACAAACAACATAGATCCTGATCAGACGTGGCATAGCGCCACAGCAGATCTGAATCGATGTTGTTTGCACGTTCCTTCCAATTATTCAGCAGTGTCCAGATGAAACTGCCCGGAAATCAGGTCAAACCGTTCACAAATTGGTAACCCCTAATATGCAAAGCCAGAAGTTATGCAAGAAACCTGTCAATCAAATGGGAGTGTTATTTATTCTATCAAAAGTAATACATTTGTAATTATTTAAAACAAGTGTGATAAAATAGTTGATAATTATGACGCAGACAACACAGACTGTAGGAAACGAAATCATAATAATGATGCTCGTCGCTATATTTAAGATTTATAAAAAATTTAGTTGCAAAGAAAATGGGGTATAACGAGCTGTTTTGAAGCAAGTGGATTGAATTAACCCTTTCCTTCATAGAGATTTAGGTTAATATACTATTATATCTCCATACAAACGACAGCCATTTAGCTATCATGCAGTGGATAAGTAGTCGCCATATCTATCCAACCTCCATAGATATTCTAACCTCAATATATTACTGGGACTACACGAGATTCTGGCCTTTATTATGAGTAATGGTTTGGCTACTGCATTTCAATGTATGTCGCATTGGTAATTGCGTCAAGAGGTGCTTCTATGAGATAAATGGTTAAAAGTGTTACACCCGAAAAATACTCTCCACTAGAGTACTATGTTGAGAATACGATGTTGAGAGTACGATGTTGAGAGTACGATGTTGAGAGTACTATGTTGAGAGTACTATGTTGAGAGTACGATATTGAGAGTACGATATTGAGAGTACGATGTTGAGAGTACTATGTTGAGAGTACGATATTGAGAGTACTATGTTGAGAGTACGATATTGAGAGTACTATGTTGAGAGTACGATATTGAGAGTACTATATGCTGTTGTTTTTATATACTGAACTCAAAACATTCCCTCACTACAACACTCGGGATTGTGGACGGGAGGGAATGTTGTGGACGGGAGGGAATGTTGTGGATGGGAGGGAATGTTGTGGACGGGAGGGAATGTTGTGGACAGGAATGTTGTGGATGGGAATGTTGTGCACGGGAGGGAATGTTGTGCACGGGAGGGAATGTTGTGCATGGGAGGGAATGTTGTGCACGGGAGGGAATTGTTTGTGCATGGGAGGGAATGTTGTGCACGGGAGGGAATGTTGCACGGAATGTTTTGGACGGGAGGGAATGTTGTGGACGGGAGGGAATGTTGTGGACGGGAATGTTGTGGCGGGGGAGGGAATGTTTGGACGGGAAGGGATTTTGTGCATGGGAGGGAATGTTGTGCCGGGGGAGGGATGTTGTGGACGGGAGGGAATGTTGTGCACGGGAGGAATGTTGTGCATGGAGGGAATGTTTGCACGGGAGGGAATGTTGTGCACGGGAGGGAATGTTGTGCATGGGAGGGAATGTTGTGCACGGGAGGGAATGTTGTGCATGGGAGGGAATGTTGTGCACGGGAGGGAATGTTTTGCACAGGAATGTTGTGGACGGGAGGGAATGTTGTGGACGGGAGGGAATGTTGTGGACGGGAATGTTGTGGACGGGAGGGAATGTTGTGGACGGGAGGGAATGTTGTGGACAGGGAATGTTGTGCACGGGAATGTTGTGCACAGGTATGTTGTGGACGGGAATGTTGTGCACGGGAATTATCACAATGACTTAGAGTAATTTCAAAGTGAAGTTTCTACTGCGATGCATACAAAGTGTTTTCGCAACACCTTCAAGTTCGTAATTTGTTGGGACGTGAGCAAGAAGACGTATGCCGTCAAGTACTCGAGCATTGAACGTATTCTTGTGAACAAAACGGAAGACATTTCCTGCAAGCTAAATGAAAAATCTGATAATTAAAGATGGCACAACTGTCATTAAGTCAAACAGCTTCTTAAATTAAACTTCAAATTTAGGCAACTGTATATTAATTAACCCTTTCCTTCATAGAGATTTAGGATACTATACTATTATATCTCCATACAAACGACAGCCATTTAACTATCATGCAGTGATAGTCGACATATCTATCCCACCTCCATAGATATTACTGGGACTACATAAGATTCTGGCCTTTATTATGAACATTGGTTTGGCTACTACATTGTCAATGTATGTCGTATTGGTATTGGCGTTCAAGAGGTGCTTCTATGAGGAAAGGGTTTAATAAAATTTATGTTCTAAGACTTAGAGTAGCAGTAGCCTTGACATTCTAACAAATTACTTTCATATGGTAGGAAGTAATCCATTTCTATATTATATAATGTTCCCCCCCTCAATGTGGCGGGATAACTACATGTGGTCAAAACTATCCAGAGGACAGATCAAATAAGAAAATTTGTCGTCATAGTAACATTCACAGGATAATGCAAAACTAGAGTGACACGTCACGAAACTACATCGTGCAATGATTTATGGCGAACTACTTTCAATTTTCCATACCTTATTCCCTTAATTTAATTGTATTTCACCATTATACTCAGAAACTGAAACAACATGCAAAACCGATGAACTAATACAGTCCTCATGAAACGTTGCCGGTGTTTGTCTGACACTGGTCAGACAAATGATTAAAATGCACTTAAAATCTCAATTAATTTTGTCTGACAGAAGGAGATCAGGAATACTGCTTCATATATGGAACTTCAATACTATGCTAGACACTGTTAATGGATTCCGTGATCATTCGTGGACGACTCTTAATGGTTAATTAAAGCAACAATTGTTTTACCGATTTAAAAACTTGTCCAAAAAAATAAAATACAACAAGAAATATCATAGGTGATAAAGCCTAAAGAATATCTTGGTTTGCTTTATTGTCACAAATGTCAAACGCATAGACATTGCAAAAGTAATGGTAACTAGTTACCGCACTATGTTAGAAGTTTGCTGGAATTACATGCAAATACATTGAACACATCTCTCATAATTATGTACAAACTGGCATCTGCTTGAAATTTTAGAGGTATATGAAACGGGTGTCAACAACTAGCAGTTCTTTGTAGCTGGAATACTTTAGTTGAAATACAACCATATGTCTTATTTACCCAACTTTTGATTAGATTGGAAATTAACTTTGTTCTAGATATCTTCAACATGTACAGTAAAGACGTAATATCTTCAACATGTACAGTAAAGATGTAATATCTTCAACATGTACAGTAAAGACGTAATATCTTCAACATGTACAGTAAAGACGTAATATCTTCAACATGTACAGTAAAGACGTAATATCTTCAACATGTACAGTAAAGACGTAATATCTTCAACATGTACAGTAAAGATGTAATATCTTCAACATGTACAGTAAAGACGTAATATCTTCAACATGTACAGTAAAGACGTAATATCTTCAACATGTACAGTAAAGACGTAATTAATTATCGACGAAATAATGTTATATTCTCGTTGCCATAAACAGACATCGCGATTAAATTTATTTTATATATATGATGGAAAATGTTACTACCACATGTTAAATAGCTATAAAACACGACGCTTACACGACATCCAAATGGCGTTTTAAAATACAGATCGATTTCAATAAACAGAAATTATGTTGGTAATGTTAGCGGCTGGGAACCAAAATTCCCAAAATAGCAGATGAACGAGGCCATCTCTGAAAAACACCCATAATTTATTGAACGCATAAAAAGATGAAAAGTACAAAAGATAACTTTGAATCACTCCTCCACTAACAATCTACAGGCGAAAACACTGCCCATTCAATCTGCGACTATATTGACATCCCATTACCATGGAAACAAATTCTTGAAAATGCAACAGTTTTCTGCAAACAGTGAAGATTATTTTACTATTATGACAGTGATATAGCAATACTGATGTCAACGAAGGAATTATAATCCAGAAACAGCAGAATAGTAACGACAATCTGCAAGATATAAAAGTTAGCGTCGGTATCTACAGCGTTTACAAAAACTTATTTTCTCTTCAAATCATTAACTGAAAGCCTTCGACTACATTAAATACAGTCTGGTCACATCGAACTATTGTTGCAACTTTAGTATAAAATATTGGTGACATTTGGAATGCACTAATCTGTATATAGACAGGCAGTAAGTTTTAAGGAATGTCTTGTGCAGCTTACATGATGGACTTATAATGGCTGGCACAGCATGGCCTACGCCGTGAGGATGTTTCATTTACACAGCAGTCAGGGACAGGGACAGGTATGTCCTCTTCTAGATTTACTATATCGTCTTTGTGTGTAACCGTGTACAGGGTTATTAACGCATATTGCCGATAGCAATCTGCGCTTAAATATGCACTTGAATCGGTCGTTTTTATTTTATTTTGGGAAGCTTGTAAAATCAATGTTGAAACTTTAAACACTCTGCATATCGGTCGTTTTCTTCTGCCAACCCTACATGTACTTTATTGCTATTCCCCCAATTCTTGATAAATAGAGGATACCAATTTTGTTTGCTTCAGCGTATTAGCGAATATAAATTCACAAAATAAACATTGAAAAGCAGTATTATCACATGGGTCTCGAGTCCAAACACGTTCACAATATTTCAAACTGCGCCGGTCAGGAACAACAAGTGCAGAGCAATGAGAATAAAACTGCTTTCAGCCGGTGAAATGGGGTGGGGGAACATGGCGTTCAAGCTTTTCGGGCGGGAATCATATGTGCGCGATTCCAATCCAAGACGGTTATTTCCAATGGGGGATCCAAGGGGATATAATAGAAGCTGTCATTTCCGGTGAAATGAATAATACTTAATCCTTACAGGAATTTGGTGAGCTTCTGCCGACGTGAGCTGTCAATGTGTACAGTAAGTCGTGAGCTTCTGTCAATGTGCAGAGTAAGTCGTGAGCTTCTGTCAATGTGCACAGTAAGTCGTGAGCTTCTGTCAATGTGCACAGTAAGTCGCGAGCTTCTGTCAATGTGCACAGTAAGTCGCGAGCTTCTGTCAATGTGCACAGTAAGTCGTGCGCTTCTGTCAATGTGCACAGTAAGTCGCTAGTTTCTGTCAATATGCACAGCAAGTCGCAAGCTTCTATAAATGTGCACAGTGAGTCCGTGAGCTAGTGTGAACATGCTCATCCCATAAGCTGTAAATGGCAACTGCCACGAGATACCGAAAGTAGTCCACTCCGGAAGCGTGCACGGTGCAGGGATTTCGAGCACCAGCAGTAACTCTTCTAGAAGCATTGTGTATGTTGGCAGCTTCATTACAAAGTCAATGTGTGTATGTCGAGTCCATCTGCTCTCCGTTATCTTCTACTGACTTAATGTCATTATAGCAAACCAACACAGCCCGTCGGAAACGAAAACAAAGAAATTAGGAGAAAATTGTTGCGGATAGAGCCAGACAAATGTTTATTTACATTGTTATTCCACTGTGAAAGCAGTTATTTCATTGATTATTCAGACCATTACGTTCATGCTTACTGATTTTCATCTATGGTCACTTATCGGTGGCTCTACTTGTTTTATTTTTTTGTTATCAATCTGAACAATTGTCTGTCTGCCACTTTACCATGTACTTAATAATACAATATCGTCTGAGCTGCTTATCGAAGCCGCTCAAGCTGTTAAGATCCACTCCTTTTCTTCATTGCAATGATATGAACATAAACTGTAAAACCTGGCTTCTAAACATGTACACGTTATCGGAATAAAACTGTCAAACAGAGGCAGTTAACAAACAGTACTGTGACAACTGTCAAGCAGAGACAGTTAACAGCACTGTAACAACTATCAAAGATACAGTTAACAGCAATGTAAAAACTATCAAACAGACTGTTAACAGCAATATGACAACTGTCAATAAGAGACAGTTAACAGCAATGTAACAACTGTCAAACAGACAGTTTACAGCAATATAACAACTGTCAAACAGACAGTTAACAGCAATGTAAAAACTGCCAAGCTCAGGCAGTTCACAGCACTGTAACAACTGTGACAGACTAAGTATGACATCAAAGTGTTAACAAAATAGGTATTATACTAATATCCGAATAGTTACCTATCCGAAATGTCCTACGCAATGTGGTTATATAAAAAGTGAGCGACACAATTGGAATTTATAATCAATGGTTCTTTTCTCCACTCCGATTGTTGCATGACAGACTTTCAAGCCAAGAAATAAAGGAATCCTGCCCATATCAAATAATTCCAGGAAATGTTTCACAAGAGTCCGAAATTATTGAAGGGTTATTGTATCAGGGAAGTGTTTTCTCGGAATTCTTTGAGAAATCATGCACAAGAGGGTACTTTACTTGTCCGCGAAAGAAGTGCTGTACAACATTGGCAATTTTACGCAAGATATTGAGAATAACATCACATAATTGTTATAATTGCGGTCTACTTGTATTTTGCTAAAACTCTGGAGAATACAGACCTCAATGTTTTAGACCTCATAATGTTTTATGCAGTAACAATACAGCTCCCAAAATATAAGCATGCTTATATATCGTTTGCTAGCTTTTGGAGTCTGTTTTTACATTTCAAAATGCTAAATCTATAGAGTGTATTGGCAAGGGGGGTTCATATCCCAAGAGGGCTGCACCATACCCCGACTTCAGGAACGCCATTCCTGCGTGCTAACTGGCGTCCATTAAATGTCCCACTTTTCAATTGATTTTTCTCACCATCTACCGTTCTAAAAATATAATATCTTAGTAATGCTCAATTGATCCTTGCAAAAAGCCTGTCTGGTAGCATGTAGAAACTAAGTACTAATGATTCCACGAATATCATCTTCACACTTCCTGTTCAATTTATTGGTAGGATAGTCTGTAAGAAGATGTAAGACGTGGATTTTGACATTTTTAACAAATTAAAAGCCAGCATTAGCAGAACACAGATGGATTGAAGTGTCTTCTTTCCTGAAGGCAACATTTTCTGATATCTGGCACATTCTGTATAACGGTGATTGTTAGCCTCTGTATAACGGTGATTGTTAGCCTCTGTATAACGGTGATTGTTAGCCTCTGTATAACGGTGATTGTTAGCCTCTGTATAACGGTGATTGTTAGCCTCTGTATAACGGTGATTGTTAGCCTCTGTATAACGGTGTTGTTGTTGTTGGCGATTGTTAGCCTCTGTATAACGGCGATTGTTAGCCTCTGTATAACTGTGACTGTTATCCTCTGTATAACTGTGACTGTTACTCTCTGCATAACTGTGATTGTTAACCTCTGTATAACTGTGACTGTTACCCTCTGTATAACTGTGATTGCTAAACATCTGCCCTCTGCATAACTGTCACTGTTAGCCTCTGTATAACTGTGACTTGTTACCCTCTGTATAACTGCGATTGTTAACCTCCATATAACTATGACTGTTACCCTCTGTATAACTGTGATTGCTAAACATCTGCATAACTATCACTGTTAGCCTCTGTATAACGGTGAATGTTACCCTCTGTATAACTGTGAATGTTACCCACGGTGAATGTTACCCTCTGTATAACTGTGAATGTTACCCTCTGTATAACTGTGAATGTTACCCTCTGCATAACAGTGACTGTTACCCTCTATGAAATAACAACTGTGACCTATACACTCTACTCTGTCTACCTGCGACAGTCGCACTTGTGTACAGTCAAACCTGTGTTAGTGGTCACCTCCATTAAGCAGCCAACCTGTATTAAGCAGCCACTCTCTGTGATTCATTTGGCTGGAGGATAGTGCAATGATAACAGACAGAGACCCATTCCAGAGTCTCCTCTGGTTCTTTTACGTGCACGGTGTACAGCACCGACACAAGGCATTGGTTTAAAGTCCCATCTGATAGACTGTTAATTTTTTTAGGGTCAGACATCTAACCTGCGATCCCTGGATTACCAGTCAAGCGTGTTACCACTGGATTATATTCCATAAAGAGAGTATTTCATTTTAAGAAATATTTCATTCAAAAACAGCTATGTTTTCTACTATATATAGTATATATATGCTACACTCTTGAGAAATATTTCATTCAAAATCGCTGTTTTCTACTGCAAGATATAAAACAGTAATATATATATATATATATATATACACATTCTGCATTCAACTGTCATTTTCACCCTCCTTCATCCAATTCCCCAACTCATGTGTGCAAAGATAATATAATATTACACACATTCCTCTTCTGACTACTCAAGAGTTCCCTCCCTTACTAAGAGACAATTCCAACGCCACCCTTTTCAATATATGCCCTCCAAATCAATGTATGTTAAGCAATAAAACTGTGTACCTTAAATTTGCTCAGGTTGTCACGAAACACCCACCATTGCTGAGCAGAGTTTTCTTGCTAATACACAAAAACGTACACAAACCCAAAAACAGTCAGTTAACGCTCCACAGACTCTATATGTAAATCGGGACATTTAAACAAAAGGCCGGGTGAATGTTTGATGTATGGGTGAATGTTTGATGTACATTGGACATCCAATCAATGGCTAAATTAGGGCACACTGACACACCATTGCTGGACTGTAAGAGACAACCAAATTTAGTTTTGAGGAACACTTGGTTTTGACCTCTATACGATTCCGCCAAGCACTTTTTAAAAATCCATTTAGATTCGTGAACAACCAATAGTTATTTATAGTATTGCAACGTCCCAACCTGGTGTTCAATAAACCACAATTTGAAAGAAGGCCAACATCAAGAATAACTCAACCTCATTCCTGATAGAATCCATCACCACGATGGAGAGAGATGAGGCAATGTGGAATTTAAATGCCTTGCCTAAGTGCACAATCATAATGGCTCCAACACTAGTTGAATGCTAGCATGTGACAAAGGGTTAATAAATACACCCAAATGGACTATTTGCTAGGTCATTTACATCAATAACATTTTTCTCTCGCTATTTTGTTACAATATTAGATGACATTCTACAACTTTCACAAAATCATTTCCATAAACTTTTCATAATGCGCAGAATATGAATAATAAATAAATGTCGAAGCAAACATTGCAATGACGGCAACAGTACAACAGGGACAAACAACCACTTTATTACCCAGCATAACTGGGGGGATTAATGTATCTGACATTAAGTAATAAGTCTACCGGCAACATATTTTGAGCGCCATGGCAGTTCATAATTTTTAATGATTTCTACTTAGAAGCTACAGTAGTGAATTGGTACAATTTTTTTTTATCCTTTTGCACTTAACCCGTACGCATCCTGCCAATCTCAACTAAATTCGCTTTTGTAAACAGCATAGAACCAGATCAGACGGATCAGGCACTATTCTGTTTGCTATTAAGTGGAGCTAAAACACGTGTATGAATAGCAAACATAGATCCTGATCAGACGCAGCGTTACGCCATGGCTGATCTGGATCTATGTTGTTTGCACATTCCGTCAGGTTAGGAGATGTTGAAGTAGTGAAACAGAACTGACACCGAGTCATAACGCAGAAACATCTACATAGTTCAAAATATAAAATATATCCCATTTCTACATGTGAATGAATTACCTCCCCTACTCTACACAAACAAACTATTTCAGATAATATAATTTAGTTGGCTTAACCCATTCAACCCAAAGTAACTGACATGGACTGGTGCGTGATATTTTCAGACCAATAAATTAATAAGAAAATTACCTTTGGACCAGTTCATTTATCAAAATGGGTAATTTTATCTAAAAATAGTAATAATTATTACTGGCAAAAAAGTGCAGATCCTGATGAGACGGCTCGTCACGAGCCGGCTCATCTGGATCTACACTTTTCATAAGCCTATTTAGAGGCCAGTGGGGTTGAAAGGGTTAAACAGCATTTATTGCAATATGTAAATCACATATAACACACATAAGACAAAGGATCAAGTAGGAAGCTAAAACTAGCTTTTATAAAAACTTTTTCCTTATAGGTTTAGTTAGGTATCTAAATATGTAATCGACAATTTCAATTCCTAACCAATGACCCTATACAAATACTGGTCCACAATTTCTAACCAATGACCCTATACGAATACTGTTCCACAATTTCTAACCAATGACCCTGTACGAATACTGTTCCACAATTTCTATCCAATGACCCTATACAAAAATACTGTTCCACAATTTCTAACCAATGACCCTATACGAATACTGTTCCACAATTTCTAGCCAATGACCCTATACGAATACTGTTCCACAATTGCTAACCAATGACCCTATACAAATACTGTTCCACAATTTCTAACCAATGACCTAATACAAAAATACTGTTCCACAATTTCTAACCAATGACCCTATAAAAATACTGTTCCACAATTTCTAACCAATGACCCTATACGAATACTGTTCCACAATTTCTAACCAATGACCCTATACAAATACTGTTCCACAATTTGGCAACTCTTAATGATGAGATTACATGCACCCACACACAGCAGGGTTAATAAAAATGCAATCAGTACGATAAAATAGCCCAAGAAACGGTCCCAGTATTGTTTCATAGAAAACTACAAACTTATACACAACCTTAGTTAATGACATAAAAACAAAGAACATGCAAAAATGAATCACCTGTATAACCTGCCCAGATTGTACTAAAAATATCAATTATCATGTGTTTACTATTGTTCCAATGATTAAGTTTCATATCGTGGACTTATATACTCGCATAATATGACAGTAAAATCATATCTACGATCAACTACAATTGTTTTAAATTTCAAAATGTTGACAATCTGCGACAGGCGTTTTCGTTCATGCGAATTAATTAACATTGGAACTATTTAAGAGACACGAGAAGTCATTATTTATACCTTAATTTGAAACAAAATACACTACTAACACTATTATATGCAGCCGATGTTAATGGATGTAATTAACATGAAATTGATATCAACTATTAATATATAAATACGTAAAGTTAACATTGAAATGAGTTTTGGATTGCTTGCAAATTAAATGGAATTCAAGGAGATATTCTTCGGACGATATTAAATAGGGGTGTAACGATTCATCGAAATCACGATGAATCACGATACAGGTACCGCGATTCGATGCACGATTCATGTTAACCCGTTTTCGATTCGATTCAATGTTTGCACGACCGGCTGATAAGAATAGATCTGGGAATCCCGGCCTCAGATTCTATGGTTCCCGATCTGTAATTGATCGCGCGCTATGGGAACTGTATCTAGAAAGCCGGTAAACATGCCTATCTAACTGATTGGTGATGACTGACGAGGTAATCCGAAGGTGATTGGATCTTTCGCACATTTTCCCGCTCGCACCCGAGTCGTTTCGTTTCTACGTCGATCTCGCTATAAAATAGTGAGGTGCGAAACGGCACGAGGCGAACAGGTTGGAGAGCGCAAGAACCGCGGTGCGTTCCGACAATTGACTGGTTTGCGCAATTGCTGATTGAGCGATGATATTAATATGCAATAATGGATAACCCGACAACAAGTTGCATATTTCTGACGTCACGAAACAACATGGCAGACGAAATGAAACTGACAAATCCGCCAGCATCATTTCGGTCGCCAGTTTGGCAATATTTTGGATTTGAGGTGTCCGATCGAAATCGCAGCAAACCAATTTGCAAAATTACATATCTATACATGTACATGGACTAGTTCTAACTGAATTTTGTGTGAATTGCTAATTATGCTAACTAGTCTCGAAAGCTGATATGCATCTATAGATGGACTAACTATGAACTTTGTGTGTATTAATGATAATTAATCCTAATTTTAATTCCAGTTGTTTCACTTGTTTGTTGAGTTACAGAATTAAATGTGTTTCATTAATTCAACTTTATTTCTGTACTTTATCATACAAGTAATTATGAGTTTTCTCTAAAAATGCTTCACTAATAGTGTAGATCCTGATCAGACGTTACTAAGTAATCGCAATCAGAGAATGGGTCGTTAGCCCCTATTCAGTCAATTCAATTATACGTGCATCGCGATGCGCATCGTATCGTACAGCTTGTATCGCGATTCGCATCGCATCGTGTGGTAAGCGCATCGTTACACCCCTAATATTAAACTGCTTTAACCCATTCAACCCCAAGTAACTGACATGGACTGGTTGGTGCATGATATTTTCAGACTAATAAATTAATAAGAAAATTACATTTGGACCAGTTCATTTATCAAAATGGGTAATTTTTGTCTAAAAATAGTAATATTACTGGCAAAACGTGCAGATCCTGATGAGACGGTTATTACGAGCCGGCTCCTCTGGATCTACACTTTTTGTAAGCCTATTGAGAGGCCTGTGGTGTTGAAAGGATTAATGTTAGCAAGTGACATAACTTGTGAATTGTTTTATAGCGTAGATCGACAAAAACAAGTCAAAACAATAAAATGTATATACTGTGGAGACCTGCTTGAAATACTAAGGAAATGGTTCCGTGGCAACAGTAAAGTAGTGTGTGTTGTGTGTGCAGAATAGCGGCAGAATTGGTATATAACTGTCCTTAGGTATCTTGTGTTAGCGTTGAATTTGTGTCACTGGTCAGACAAATGATTAGTTTACACAAATTGATTTTAGTTTGATTGCGAAACAAGTTCTTACAACTTATATTAATCACTCTTGAGACCTCATTCGTGATGGAATCCATTGCCACGAGGGAGAGAAGAGGCATTGTGGAAATTAAAGCTTAGCCTACGGGCACAGTCGTAACGGCTCCAGACAAATGATTAAAATGCACTTTAAAAATTCTAATTTATTTTTTTGTCTGATATGTGAGGCGGTCCTGTGGATTTTGGGAAGACTGTATTCCAACGATTGAAAAGTGCAACCGATATTACTAATACATTGGTTCAGATCAAACGTACTGGTACAGGATCTGTTTCATGAGGGTATAGAGTCATTCATTACTCAATCAAAACAGATGGTGGCAGTATTGCCAGTCTTGGTGAGCGAACAGCAAGATTATTCTCATCAAAGTTAATCAGTGTTATACTTAGAGCTAAATGAAAGGGTGGTGTACTCATTAACAATATATAGGCACGTCAGACCTCACAGGCGGGGACCCAATACCCCACCTACACTTAAATGGAAGGACGCCCCACACCCATTAACAATATATAGGCACGTCAGACCTCACAGGCGGGGACCCAATATCCCACCTACACTTAAAGGGAAGGACGCCCCACACCCATTAACAATATATAGGCACGTCAGACCTCACAGGCGGGGACCCAATATCCCACCTACACTTAAATGGAAGGACGCCCCACACGCATTAACAATATATAGGCACGTCAGACCTCACAGGCGGGGACCCAATATCCCACCTACACTTAAATGGAAGGACGCCCCACACCCATTAACAATATATAGGCACGTCAGACCTCACAGGCGGGGACCCAATATCCCACCTACACTTAAATGGAAGGACGCCCCACACGCATTAACAATATATAGGCACGTCAGACCTCACACCCATCTTACTGTACATAATATCTGTATATATTATATTCAGTCAATTTTGACTCGAGAGAAAATTTACGCCAAGATCCATTATGAAAATGGACCCCAGTTCAATATGTGGACATGTGTTTACATACACTAGAATTGGGACGCGCTGACCATGCCCATACTTTGCTGCATGAAGAAAATATAACATTCTTTGTACGGTTACTGTTGAACATGGTACATTTCAAGAAACTAGACAATAGCACTCGGAGAGATGCAAACCATTGCACTGGTATTGATGGGAACACCCGATATGAAAACTGGCCTACAATAATTACCAAATACAAAATTGATCGCCCAGTCCAAAGACAACCACTAATATGTACATGTATATATGACAACTACATATGACAGCTACAAAGACCTACACGACACAAGAGAGTGGTAGTACTTACTATTCTTGCAACGAAGAGTGTCTTGTACGGATCTGTCACTGCATTCTGTGAATGTGGGTCCCCTGGTTAGAAAAGGAAGCAGGGTAAATTATATCGCAATGACAACATTTCTCGGTCCCTCAATCTCGAAATTACCCCAGGACATTTTATTATACAAATTTATTTTAGCTCGATTGCGAAACAAGTTATTTCAACTTATATTAATCACTCTTGAGACCTCATTCCTGATGGAATCCATCGCCACGAGGGAGAGAGAATAGGCAACGTGGAATTTAAATGCCTTGCCTAAGGGCACAATCGTTACGGCTCCAGCGGGGCTAGAACTCGGACCTTTCGCACCTGAAGCGAATGCGAACTTCCTCAAGACATTGGTTAGCATATAATCATTCACCCGTAAAGGGCCGCAATTAAATTTTAAAGGGATCATAATATTGTTACATAATAAGAATGAATATGTGAGCTATATAAGACGACACCCCCATCCCTGCTTTGGTCCTGAAATCTGTGGGTTTTGACATACACTCGCATATAAACGGTTGATAAAATGGCACAAGTATAAATTGCATGTTTGGCCAGTGCAAGTTGAAGAACTTTTAAGTGTCGGAGTGCTTGCTTTCTTTTCTAAAACATAATTATGGATACCATTTAACATTTTTGGGATCTTCAATTTATTTATTTTAGCACTCATTATAACATAATCTGGTGGTTAAAAACGTATATATACGAGCATGGACTATCAAACTGAGCAAGTATTTCATACAAAATCTCTTCAAGTTTGTGTGTGTTTTACTTTATTTATCGTCGCTACCGGTTGCCCATATGAGCGACGCCTCCTGAAGAGATTAGTCATTTTAGATTTTTGGAGGATAGTGCAATGATACAGACAGAAACCCATTCCAGAGTCTCCTCTGGTTCTTTTACATGCACGGTGTACAGCACCGACACAAGACCTTGGTTTAAAATCATATCTGAAAGACTGTTAATTTTATTATGGTCTGACGGGGGATCGAACCTGTGACCCCTGGATTACCAGTCCAGCGTATTAACCACTGGACTACAGATCCGTCTGTCCCTTCAAGTTCCATTGACAATAGTGTCTATATACTCACTGTTGATACAATTACTTACATAAAGCCAAGTCTTGTTCCAGTTTGTAGGCAATTTGTTCTGCTCTCTCTTTCCTCTGAAATAGGCAATTACAATGTTATATTGAAGGGGCTTCTGTGACAAATTTAACCCTTTCCCTCATGGAAGCACCTCTTGACGCCATTACCAATACGACATACATTCACAATGTAGTAGCCAAACCAATGTTAATAATAAAGGCCAGAATCTCATGTAGTCCCAGTAATACCTATGGAGGTGGGATAGATATGGTGACTACTTATCCACTACATGATAGGTTAATCGCTGTCGTTTGTATGGAGATATAATAGTATATTAACCTAAATCTCTATGAAGGAAAACGTTAATAGTATTTCAAGACGAAAAGTTTATATGAAATGAAAACAATTCTTTATCACATGGAACAACAGCATTTGAACAGATTTCGCCACGTTCCATCTTGACTCATTGACCTACTTTCGATGACCTAACAACACACTTTGGATAATAGTTAAACTGTTTCAATATAGCAGCATAGGACACTATTGGAAGTCTACAATCTTCACCCTCATTTACCAGGGTTCCCGCTGTGGGTCGCCAATGGCGCCAAAAAAACAAATATTTTGTGAATTGGCGGAAATAGTTGGCGCAACTTATTTTAAAAATTGTTGTTTGTTTTTTGGGCACATATTTTGTCAAATACATGGCTTCAAATATTTATTTGTGAATTATATGGCTCTTAGTTGGCTCCAGTGTTTTTCAATTGGCGACATTCCGATAGAAGGAATCCTGATCTACACTGATCTCCCTAATTTGAAGGTTTACCCTATGCCCTCTCTCTGTATGCTTCAAACAAAGGAGATTCCCTGTGCAAAATCACAAGTGTGTGAAACTATGCAGGTTGCCCGCTGTTCTCCAACAATGGCGCCAATTGCAACAAAAACAAAATTTAATACTGGTGCTAAATTTTGTCAATTGGCGGAAATATTTGGCACAACCTTTTTTTGTTTAATTATTTTTGCCACATGTATTGTCAAATACATGGCTTCAAATATTTATCTGTGAACTATATGACTGTTAGTTGTCTCCAAGTGTTTCAAACTGGTACCAGTTTTTTTCATTTGGCGACAGAAGTGGCACAAGACAAAATTCAGATAGAGGGAACCGTATCTATGTTTTTGGCAACGGTATCCCTACCCTTAAATATAATGGCCTTCAGATATGGTTAGATAATTACATAATGACTACAGTGTAAGGTCACTAAAAAGACATCAATTTTCAGACAAAAGAAGCAATTTATTTCACAACTTTGTTCATATTTCATTCTTCTCCAGTAATGCATTATAGACACGACCCAGTATATTTGCCAATAGCTGCCAAATGCACACATGTCATCTTCCATACACATTACAAAGATAACAGATAACGAAGTAAATTATTGACAATTAATTAAAACAATATTGTATAACTTCACCCACCTGTCTGCAAGACATTAAATAAATTATATTTATTAACCAATAGTAATTATTCAGCAGATAATTAGGCATAACTTAAACAAACAATTTGTAACAAAAACATCTGTCTCCCTATATTTTCTCTGGCAGTTATTGAAGAAGACAGGCAACTGGGTGCTTTGGGTGTAAATCTAAAAAATAGTTATGGTGAACGTTTCAAGTTATTTCAAAATACCAAGCCCAATTCGAGAGATACGAGGCGAACATGATTTCTGATTTCGGACGGACGTACATTGTTTTCGTTTCATCATATTTCAGTCACTACACAATTTCCCATCCAATCATACAAAGTACTGGACAAGGGGAGGCAATCCAATCCAATGCCGACTACCTAAACCATTCATGCGCAGTGTTTATAAAATAATTTGTATTCCAATTCTATGTAATATAAATCTGCCACACCCCCAAAACACACGGAAGCCATTTCCAGTTGTTGATTATACAACCTACTGCACATATGACTACAGCCCTGAATAGCTGGAGAGAAGAATGTAAATAATGGTCCTGCAGAATGATTAACCCTTTCAACCCCACAGGCCTCTAAATAGGCTTATGAAAAAGTGTAGATCCAGATGAGCCGGCTCGTGACCCCAGTAATAATTATTAATTTTAGACAAAATTACCCATCTTGATAAATGAACTGGTCCGAATGTAATTTTCTTATTCATTTATTGGTCTAAGAATATCATGGACCAGTCCATGTCAGTTACTTGGGGTTGAATGGGTTAAACTATGCCATAAAGAGTTGCGATTACACAGTTAGGAACTTCTTTTGTATGTATTGAAGTTGTTAGTAAACATAGAGAAATTATTATAATGGATAAAGGACATGTTGAGTCGTCTACCCACAAGGTATTGTAAAAGTATTGTATAAATACACTACCAATGTATAAATACACCAAGTGATTGAAGACATTTCCACAATGACACATTTACAATAGAAGAATCTACTAAACCAATTTCATTCTGGATACCGTTCAAACAGTATTTGCAAACAACATAGAGCCAGATCAGCCACCACAGAACGTTCCGTCTGATCAGGCTCTATGCTGTTTGCTATTCGGATGATCTTGCTAAGACACTTATCTATGTAGCAAACAACATAGATCCTGATCAGCACGCAGTGTCACGCTGCGGCTGATCTGGATCTATATTGTTTGCAAAAGCCTTTAAATGTATCTAGAATGAAATGAGTTAAGCAATGTGTATTCATTGTTATATACACTTGAAAACAACTTTTCACAACACAAAATGTGATGGACAATTTTTCTACTGGGCAAGTTTGTATTTGACGAAAATATTAAAATTACTGAACCGTAACCACTTCCGAAATTAGGCAAAGAAACACACTTGCTCTAACAGGTTGCACAATAGCAATAAATTAAACAGTGAAAGGACAGGATTGGATATCACTATATATAGTAGTCGAAGCATATATCTAAATACAACCTATTAATAACAATAGGCAAGTCTCTATACAATAGTCAATACTGTTGCTATTATTTACGTTTAGAAAATGTCACAATGCTGGTTTTTAAGACAGGTTCAACAACATTCAAACACTTCATAATAAATTCAGGATTGTATTCTTTAGTATGGATAATTCGGTATGTGTAATAGTCTTTTATTCTAATTTCTCTTTTGTGCGATACATAATTACATTGTACCTGTAGATGTGGACAAAGATGCTTAACCCGTTAACCCATTTGATTCTGGATACCGTTCAAACAGTATTTGCAAAGAACAGAGAACCAGATCCGCCGCCACGGAACATGCCGTCTGATCAGGCTCTATGCTGTTCAGATGATCTTGCTAAGACACTTGGCTATGTAGCAAACAACATAGATCCTCATCAGCATGCAGCGTCATGCTGCAGCTGATCTGGATCTATGTTGTTTGCAAAAGTCTTTAAATGTATCCAGAATGAAATGGGTTAATCCTAACGCCATACAACACCTCGGTAGCGGATCAGTGGTCAACACGCTGGACTTGTATTCCAGGGGTCGCATGTTTGATCCCCGATATACCATACTAAAATGACTTGTAGCACAGTCTTTCGGATGAGATTTAAATAGGACTTGTGTTGGTGCTTTACACCGTGCAAAAGAACCAGAAGGGTATCTGGAATGGGACTCTTTGTCTGTATCATTGCAGTATTCTCTAAAATGATACGGGCAACAGGTAGCGACAATAAATAAACGCAAAACACACAACAAACTTTACGGCTCTCGACATTCTAGGTCCTAATGTGTGGGAGAAGTGAGTGATTACACCCTTAAATTGTGTGTCTTTTAATAAATTCCAACAAAATAGTCACAATTTGACAATTTTGAACGAGACATTAGGCCACTGAACAATATATTGCTTGAAAATTCCACACGAAGTGTGGTCGCCAGGGGACGGAAGTCAGGGACCGACTAGGGTGACAATTTCACCCCAGTCACCCTCTAGAACGACCCTTTTACCTTTATTGATTCAAATGTATCCGCTGATCCATGTTGTTATCTATTCCCATAGATATTGATCATTGGGTATATATTACATTGTGCCTATTACTGATCAGCAGAATGGAAATAAAATGTGTAATTAGCTTCTTATGTTGTGGAATAACGGGTTAAAACTGGTTAACCAACCAATTAAGATTCAGTGCGCTATTTTATACTTTGGAATCAAAACCACTCCCGTACTGCAGGCAGGGTTGATTCTACTAATTTCTAGAAGGCGACATGGGCGAAATAGTCGCCTAGGGACCCCGACTTTGGGTGACCCACTTCTCCCCCAAATTTCTGACATTAGGAAGCTAGAATGAGCCCTGTATATGTTCATTGATGGCAAAAACTAGAGGTTGATTTGGAAGATACATGTATAGTGCGAGGTTGATTTGGAAGATACATGTATAGTGTGAGGTCGATTTGGAAGATACATGTATAGTGCGAGGTTGATTTGGAAGATACATGTATAGTGCGAGGTTGATTTGGAAGATACATAGTGCGAGGTTGATTTGGAAGATACATGTATAGTGCGAGGTTGATTTGGAAGATACATGTATAGTGCGAGGTTGATTTGGAAGATACATGTATAGTGCGAAGTTGATTTGGAAGATACATGTATAGTGCGAAGTTGATTTGGAAGATACATGTATAGTGCGAGGTTGATTTGGAAGATACATGTATAGTGCGAAGTTGATTTGGAAGATACATGTATAGTGCGAGATTGATTTGGAAGATACATGTATAGTGTGTCACCAAGTTGACCCATTTCTCCCTATTTCGAACTTACACTTTAAGCGTACACACCTAAAATCCCCCCCCCCCCACTGTTTTCAGACCGATGTAAAATTGGCAATAAAAAAATTACAGACGGGGGTAAAACTAGACGGTCGGTCAGGAATCAAACCTCTTTTTTTACACCTAATGCTATTGTTTTCAGATTTCTTACTTCCTTTCACATCTTTTGCTTGCTTGTGTTGTGTCATTGTTTTTGCATATATGGTGTGGTGTTCATCGCATACTATGTATCATTGTAACTATACCTTTCTTTCCTTTCTCTCATCTTTGGTTTCCACTCTTGTTGGTGGAGGCGTGTCTTTTGGGTCCTGTCAATAACACAATATTTGCAATTACTCTTTAAAAAAAAAATAATATATATATATATAAAAAATAACACATTTTTCGCACAAAACAATTATCTTGTGACGTCAAAATCATATAAAATGCATCCATGGGAATAAATGCAGTACAATAATCAATTCTCACATGTAAGTCTGGCATTACAGGAAAACAGATCTAGAAACCAATACTATAGGGAAAAGTCTGTATCACTTTATTTCACAACGTATTGAATGAAAATACCTTCATCGCCAGGTAACGAGCAGCTAGCCATTCCTACAAGGATGTGTACGTGCTCACGAGAATTTTATCAATCGCTGTCAGATTTATTGAAATTAAGATCAATAGGGTTTCCTACAACATTCATCTAAGCTCACAAGCAGGCACAGAATGCATAAAACTAAGTAACGTCAAGTCAACAGATATGGATTTTTTGGCAACTGTTGCATTGTTTTTAATGATTTGATCAAATAATTTCAGCCCAAAGACCTAGATGCCAGTGAATCTCATCGCCTAGAACGAATACAAGCTGCCAAACGAATCCGACGGAGCAAATCGGCACCAACAAGTGCTCGAACTGGATCTATAACTGTGAATCCACCAAAGGAGGAAGAGAACACATCAACATGCCTTCCAAACATTTTCAAAATGCAGCAGAAGTCGGATAAACATAAAGACAAAGAGAAAGACGAAACATGTGCTGACATTCCTTCACCAGTCTCCGATCCACCACCATATGAATCGGTGAGAAACGATCATAATGAAAATGCTCAGGGAGCAATAACCACCTACAAGAACTACCAGGATGATGGGAACGAGCTCAGGGATGAATCTACAGCACCACTTCTTGGAAACTGTGAACAACCTAGACGGTGAGTCCATTTTTATTTCCTTTTTCTTTCTCAATCTTTGCTAATTCCTATCAATGGTATCTATATTTATTTTTAAATATAAATGTTTGATCCAATTACAACTGAAAATCAGATCAGCTGTGCTTGTATATATTCAAAACCAACACACATAAATCAATTAACCAATGCAAAGAGAATATATTGCCTTCAAATTATTTACAATATCGGACTTCTAAATTATGTCTACAATTAAACTCAAAACCAAAAATTATCCACAAAATTTCTTGCATTGATTTTAGACAAGATACATTTGTAATTGCTTTGCTTTTTGTGGAGAAATCAGGAATATATCATGGCATTATACAGGCACACTGAACTCTCCCTCTACACTGGTATATTGATTTCAAGCCGAATCAGATATTATTATCAGCCTTTAGCAACCATTCCTAGCTGTGGCAACCTTATTATTAGAACAGCAGAAATGACATGTCTATGTAACGTTAATGAACATTGCTTTCTGTTATGAAGTGTTTGTCTGAAGCTACATAATAAACTTATGGCTAACAGTAAAGGATAATGCATGCCATTGGCTTGAAGTTCACATTATGCTAACATAACAAGCTGCGCATGAATAATTTATAGAGATGATTCTATACTGGACTGCTAATCAAAACGTGTGTGTGGCTAAGCATTTGGACAATCTAAACAAATAGTAATCAGTGCTTTGAAAAGCTTTTTATGGCAGTGGATTTCATCAATGTATTTGGATTAAACTTCATGGAGTACCTAGTTCGAACTGAGCGAAATATGTATTCGCTTGCTGTTGGATCATTACACATAACTAGAACATGACACGATGGCTACCTTAGTTTCCGCCATATTGGAAACACTGTAAGTTTCGTTTTGTTTACATTTACAAAATAGTAAGCTAGAATGATGCGACATAAGTTGTATAAAATGTTAAAACGATAATTACCTCAAAATCTTTGAGAAATACAGCTACCCCACCATAACTGTTCCTTTTCTTCTCATGACCGAGTTTGTCGGCTGGTGGTACGTAAGGAATAGGGTCCCTGGCTGCGAAAAGTGCCAGTAAATTTGGAGGCAAAAATGCCGTCATTACAAATGTACTTGTTTGCTACACTTCTAGAAATATAATGCACCAGTGTATAACTTTCTCGTGAGTTTTATCGACGTTTTCCCCGTTGGCTAAACTTCGCTGTATACAATCGATTACACGCTGATACCACGTACCTGAAAACAGCAATACCGCATTACACACTCCTATACAGTTCAATGTACTACTATTTGACGTATACCTACGACTCAGGAATGGTGTATTACGCGGTTAAAATTGTTAGCGTTTATGAATGGTTAAAAATGTATCTGTAATATAATGAATTTCAATAGGATTTGTAACATCAATGGGAAAATTTATACGACCCTATTATCTACAAAGAATAAAAAATTAATTCTAAAACATTTATGGTCCTAAAAGAGTTTGATAGCTTTGATTGGCTGACGATCAATACTTAATCCAACTTGTGTAAACGCTTTCTGTTGACAACAACACTCCAAACTGTCAAAATATCAGCAGTTTGGGCATAGAATGCCTTTCGTCCGGAGATGATTTCCGTGCAAATGTGGACTTGGGCATATCAATTAAATCTCGAGAAATAAAAGAACATAATTTAATTAAACTTAATGAGTGACTATATGCAATAATTGCACTTTTAGTTTTATTGAAAAAGTGTCTAAATCTAGCGCCGAAATTCCAAAATCCGCTGTACATAAATGAACGGATACTTGTGGAAATCGAACTTGGCACTCGCTTGACTTCTGTTTGCATGGAACAGTCTCGCATGATAACAGTAGATAATAGAACGAGGGAGCCATTGTTAGTTCATCAATATAAATGAGCGCAAATAGTGAACGGTTGTACTGTTAACGCTTTTTGCTGAATTTATGACGTCAGCAGTTCGATCGACTACTGACTATGTTGCTTTCCAGCATAACGAGTTAGTGTGTTTCATTGTGTATTATCACGCTGTCAGTTGGCGAAAGTCACTGGCAGTAGCAAGTATATCTTTATGGAATTATTTATTCATGAGTTACTACAATGCAGGGTAATTCTGTGAGGTGGTGTTGGGAATATCAGTCAACATGCATGGTCATGGATTTGTTAGGGTAGAAAGACTTGCTCACAATAATTTTATGGAAACTTATACCAGTTTATATTATTTGATTATGTGATAATGTGAATGTGCAATAATGACATAACTCGGAG
Source organism: Archivesica marissinica (assembly GCA_014843695.1). Classification (NCBI taxonomy): domain Eukaryota; kingdom Metazoa; phylum Mollusca; class Bivalvia; order Venerida; family Vesicomyidae; genus Archivesica; species Archivesica marissinica. The sequence continues at coordinate 45,539,966 of CM026402.1, read as the reverse complement.
TAAAATGTCGATAAAACTCACAACGAGGAAATTTTAGGTTAGGAAATGCATTAAAAAAATTGTGTGTTCATTTTTGTAAAATAAACTATCAGAATGGAGGTTGCTATGTTGTGTAGTGAGGGGCAGCAGGGTAATGGTGGGATAACATCCACATATATTCCCATGAATCAACGTCCTCATCGTTCCAATCTTCAAAATTCCAGGTCATTTCCAAAGCTTACAGAGGATGATCACCTGCGACCAAATGATGGGATGGGTCAACAGAGTACAGACTACGAGACGTGTGAGCGAGTGGTGATCAACATCAGTGGTCTCCGCTTTGAAACTCAGCTGAAGACTCTTAATCAATTTCCTGAGACACTGTTAGGGTGTCCTTCAAAACGTAACAGGTTCTACGATTCCTTAAGGAATGAATACTTCTTTGATCGAAATAGGCCATGCTTCGATGCTATTTTATATTACTATCAAAGTGGTGGGCGTTTACGAAGGCCTGTAAATGTTCCTCTAGATGTCTTTGCTGAAGAAATTAAGTTCTACGAATTAGGATCAGCTGCTATTGAGAAATACCGTGAAGATGAGGGATTTATCAAAGAAGAAGAAAAACCGCTTCCACAAAATGAATTTCAAAGAAGGGTATGGTTACTGTTTGAATACCCCGAAAGCTCAACTGCCGCAAGAATCATTGCCATTTTCTCAGTGCTAATTATTTTACTTTCCATTGTGATATTTTGCTTGGAGACTTTGCCTGAATTCAAGCATTACAGAGTTGTGAATGAAACCATTAATGGCACAGGTTCAATCGAGGAAGATGATATACCGAAATTCAATGAACCATTCTTTATTATAGAAACCTGTTGTATAATTTGGTTTACTTCGGAACTTCTTGTTAGGTATGCCTCATGCCCTGGAAAGCTAGGATTCTTTAAGAATATTATGAATGTTATAGACATTGTTGCAATCATTCCATATTTCATTACCTTAGGGACAGTTATTGCTGATGAAAGTAAAAGTAACAACCAGGCAATGTCCCTAGCCATTCTGAGAGTGATAAGACTGGTCCGTGTCTTTCGTATTTTCAAGTTATCAAGACACTCGAAGGGACTTCAGATTCTTGGACAGACCCTGAAAGCCAGTATGCGTGAACTCGGATTGCTCATATTCTTCCTGTTTATTGGAGTTATTTTGTTTTCTAGTGCAGTTTATTTTGCTGAAGCAGATGCAGAAGCATCACATTTCAAAAGTATACCGGATGCATTTTGGTGGGCTGTGGTAACAATGACAACTGTAGGGTATGGGGATATGCGTCCAATCGGAGTATGGGGAAAGTTGGTTGGATCACTATGTGCCATTGCCGGTGTATTGACAATCGCGCTGCCTGTGCCTGTTATAGTCTCCAACTTTAATTACTTTTACCATCGAGAAACTGAATACGATGATAGAGGAACGTACCAACATGTGCAGTCTTGTCCAGATTATTCGAGAAAGAAGGATTCGCTCATTTCTGGTGACAGCGGTTCTGAATTAGAAATGGGCGAAAGTGGTAGCTTATGTAATATCATGGAAAAAAGTAACGAAAATCACACTAATTTAAATAAAAATAATAACCCGTCTAGTGTTAACAATTTGAGCATTGAAACAGACGTGTAACATAGCCCACCAATACAAACTGTCTTCACCACATTAAAGATTGTTATCATCAAATTGAGAATGGTTAAAAAGTCCTTTTTGAGATAGCTAAGCATTCAGTAAGAGAGTATATTCACAAGATTGAAAATGAAGCAATAGAAGGCAACCAAAGAGCGAATATGGAATATTACATAAAGTTAAAGGATACCTTGTCGGGGATTAAGATTGCAGTATGAGTTGCACAGTTACAGATTCATGCTCAGGAAGTCAGGGGTAGAGCAATCTGTTTAATTAACACCTTCCTTTCTTACATATTGCTGTGAAGATAGAAATGTCCATTACCAAGAAAACAAATAATAAAGGCTCTAAGGGGTTGGTTGGTTGGTTGGGGGAAATATCATACAACACTATGGGCATTAAGGCAAAGCTTACAATGTATGATAACTGTTTGTTCTCACAAAGCACTGATGTAATAAAATAGTTTATGGAGAAAATAGGATCAAAATAGATGATTTTTAGCAGATGTTGCATTGGGTGTGTGTGTTCTTTCTCCATTTCTGAATGATTACCTGCTGTGATATGTTATGTATATATTATTGATGTACAGTTAGTGGCTAAAAGTTGGCGACAGTTTTTACATTTTCCAATCCATGTCTTTCTTGAGAAATCCTCACCCAAGTTGTGGACTTTTATCCATGGCACAGACTTTAATCCATGGCACAGACTTTATCCATGCTGTGGAGTGTTTCCATGGCACTTGCATGGCACAGTGATGTGTATACATTGAAATAGGGATTTGTATCTTCTACATAATGGATCGAGGAATTGATTATTATTGAAGCATTTCTCAAAATGACGCAATATGTATATAAGCCGTGTTATATCAGCTATTCTGATACTAAAAGTCATTTTCAGCTATAGATTTCTACCTCAGAAATGAAAGAATACACCACCGTTTGGCTCTCGGCTGTAACACCGGATAAAATTTCAAAAGAGATAAGTTGTACTCGTGAAAAGATCTTAGTTTGTTGTGGATAACAGATTTGGTGCAAGACCAAGTTTCAATATGATCCACGACGGAAAAATATGGTCTAGAGAATAACTGATGAACAACGTTTGCGGTATTTGTATATGACATTGTCATACGTTATTATGTATGTAAAAGCAATTAGAGCACCTATTTAATCAAACGGACCTGCAGTCAAGACTTTTTTATTTGAAATATCACGATATGTTTCGAGCATAATATATATTCCTTGTATAGATCACTTTTAACACTATGCAGTTTTAAACTTATATCATTGCACCATGTACTACTTTTTCTCAACTCTTGGATTAAAAAAAGAAAAGAACTGGGACGTTTGCATGTCTTTCGTAAGAAGATGATCAGGGGTAAAACAATGGAATGTAAAAACAACAACCGGCATAGAAAGGACAACGTACATTCCAGCATCGGAATTATATAAGTGAACTTGAACTATCAGCATAAAGGCAGTTGGCATGACAACGAGTGGACACACCAATGGTAAGTCACTACATTGTATGTACATTTAGAGTTAATGAGCAATTATAGGTACTCTAATGCCAGGGTGGATTATAATTCAGGCGTCGCATACACTCCAATTTTCATGTAGCCATTTTGACGAGATAATAATTTTATTGTTATTGACATGTAGATAGATGTACATTGTGGTTTACTTCATTAGCCAAGTGCAACTAAACAGTTTGCAGCCATTTTCACAAAGTGGTAGCAACTGGCTGTAATTGGTAGTGACTGAAAAGCATTGATAATGGCTGAAGTTGTTGCTAATGCCTGAAGTTGTCTCTAATGACTGTGTTGCTAATGACAGAAACCGTCGCTAACGTCTGAAATTGATGCTAATGGCTGAAAAATGCAATTCACTGCTGAAATTGTCTATAATGGCTAAAATCTTCAATAATAGTTGAAGTCGCTAAAGGCTGAAATCGTCAGTAATGGCTTGGAGTCACTAATGGTTGAAGTTGCTAATGACTGAAGTCGTTAAAGGCTGAAGTCGCTAAAGGCTGAAATCGTCAGTAATGGCTTGTAGTCGCTAATGGCTGAATTCATTGCTTAATAGATGAATTTGTTGCTAATGGCTAAAATCTGTTGTGTTATTGCTTTCATAGTGGATTTGTTTTGCAGCAAAACAGTATGGACAAATTGTCATTGAGGAAAAAGTATTGAACCATGATAATGTTGATGTTTGTTTGCACCATGTTGGTGTTTGTTTAACATAATAACTTGATTTGTCCAGTCGGCAATATTTTTGTCTGCGAGGGAATCTAAAACAATTTTCGCTGGAGTTCTTTTCTGTAAACTCGTGTTCTTCTCTGTAGACTCGTGTTCAGTTCATATTCCCATGTCAGAGTACATGTGTGCTCACATTACTTGCCCAGGTTAAATATACTGTATACCCAATGTCTGTCATCTGTCCGTCAACATTGAATGAGACCTCCTACCATACTACTGGATCAATTCCATTGCAACAAAGAAATTCCATTGAAGGATATAAACCAGTTGATCAGAATGGGACTTCTTGTTTATTGAAGGATATAAACCAGTTGAGCAGAATGGGATTTCTTGTTTATTGAAGGATATAAACCAGTTGAGCAGAATGGGATTTCTTGTTTATTGAAGGATATAAACCAGTTGAGCAGAATGGGATTTCTTGTTTATTGAAGGATATAAACCAGTTGAGCAGAATGGGATTTCTTGTTTATTGAAGGATATAAACCAGTTGAGCAGAATGGGATTTCTTGTTTATTGAAGGATATAAACCAGTTGAGCAGAATGGGATTTCTTGTTTATTGAAGGATATAAACCAGTTGAGCAGAATGGGATTTCTTGTTTATTGAAGGATATAAACCAGTTGAGCAGAATGGGATTTCTTGTTTATTGAAGGATATAAACCAGTTGAGCAGAATGGGATTTCTTGTTTATTGAAGGATATAAACCAGTTGAGCAGAATGGGATTTCTTGTTTATTGAAGGATATAAACCAGTTGAGCAGAATGGGACTTCTTGTTTATTGAAGGATATAAACCAGTTGATAAGAATAAGACTTCTTGTTTATTGAATGATATAAACCAGTTGAGCAGAATGGGACTTCTTGTTTATTGAAGGATATAAACCAGTTGATAAGAATAAGACTTCTTGTTTATTGAAGGATATAAACCAGTTGATAAGAATAAGACTTCTTGTTTATTGAAGGATATAAACCAGTTGAGCAGAATGGGACTTCTTGTTTATTGAATGATATAAACCAGTTGAGCAGAATGGGACTTCTTGTTTATTGAAGGATATAAACCAGTTGAGCAGAATGGGACTTCTTGTTTATTGAAGGATATAAACCAGTTGAGCAGAATGGGACTTCTTGTTTATTGAAGGATATAAACCAGTTGATCAGAATGGGACTTCTTGTTTATTGAAGGATATAAACCAGTTGATAAGAATAAGACTTCTTGTTTATTGAAGGATATAAACCAGTTGATCAGAATGGGACTTCTTGTTTATTGAATAATATAAACCAGTTGAGCAGAATGGGACTTCTTGTTTATTGAAGGATATAAACCAGTTGATAAGAATAAGACTTCTTGTTTATTGAAGGATATAAACCAGTTGAGCAGAATGGGACTTCTTGTTTATTGAAGGATATAAACCAGTTGAGCAGAATGGGACTTCTTGTTCTTGTTTATTGAAGGATATAAACCAGTTGATCAGAATGGGACTTCTTGTTTATTGAAGGATATAAACCAGTTGAGCAGAATGGGACTTCTTGTTTATTGAAGGATATAAACCAGTTGATAAGAATAAGACTTCTTGTTTATTGAATGATATAAACCAGTTGAGCAGAATGGGACTTCTTGTTTATTGAAGGATATAAACCAGTTGATAAGAATAAGACTTCTTGTTTATTGAAGGATATAAACCAGTTGAGCAGAATGGGACTTCTTGTTTATTGAAGGATATAAACCAGTTGAGCAGAATGGGACTTCTTGTTTATTGAAGGATATAAACCAGTTGATAAGAATAAGACTTCTTGTTTATTGAAGGATATAAACCAGTTGAGCAGAATGGGACTTCTTGTTTATTGAAGGATATAAACCAGTTGATAAGAATAAGACTTCTTGTTTATTGAAGGATATAAACCAGTTGAGCAGAATGGGACTTCTTGTTTATTGAAGGATATAAACCAGTTGAGCAGAATGGGACTTCTTGTTTATTGAAGGATATAAACCAGCACTAGACAAAATTTAATGATCGCTCGCCCATATGGTTCGCCGGAGGCGAGGATAAATAAGCTCAATCATCATCATCAATTTATTGATCAAACTATGCTGCATATATATCACGTTTCTTTAGACTGCATGTGTCGAGGAAAAAACCGTAATATATCTGTCATAATTACAATGTATAGCCAGTTAAAATACATATCATGATTGTGTGCTGTTAAAGCGACATTACATCGCAATAAGCCAAAAATACATATTTTGCGAATACATGCAGGGTTCCCTCTGTCTGAATGTTTGTCTGCACCACTTCTCCCGCCAATTGAAAAACACTGGAACCAATTAAAAAAACTTGGAGCCAAACTAAGAGCCATAGAGTTCACAAATAAATATGATTTAGCACCAATATTTGTTTTTTGGCGCCATTGGCGACCAACAGCGGGAACCCTGACATGTAAATAGCCCTGCCACTACAGTCTTCCAAAGTAATTCGAAGACTAATTTTCAATCAATAAACAATGTTTTTGCGGTCTGCAAAAGTAAAAGTAATATTTCATATAACGGTCAGCCACGCTCCTAAATCGATGATCGTGTCTTTTATTGCAGTCTGCATGTATGGGAAATGCGTGATACTGTCGTTTAGAGATACTTTAATAAAATCAGATAATTAAAAACCTAAATATGCATTGGCACAAATGTGAGATATAACAGTAAATCTGTACCATAAATGTTGTTATTCATGATATGCGCATTCTATTATGCATGAATGATAACCCTATTTACATTATTTTGTTAGAATATATGTCAATAAGCAGCATATACAATATACGACGCTTGTTTATTAACCCATTCAACACCAAATGACCGACATGGACTGGTGCATATTTTTAGACCAAAAAATTAATAAGAAAATTACATTTGGACCAGCTCATTTATCAAAATGGGTAATTTTTAAAAAAAATAGTAGTATTACTGGCAAAAAGTGCAGATCCTGATGAGACGGCTCGTCACGAGCCGGCTCATCTGGATCTACACTTTTTGTAAGCCTATTTAGGAATCTATGGTGTTGAAAGGGTTAATTGAAATACTCAGATTCAGTTACAAGTATTTTCGAATGGAATTATACCATTATTTAATATAGGATATTACATTCAGCAGAAATTTGCGTTTTTCATAATAATTTATAATGTCACTTTAAAATGTTGTCTTATAATAATATTGTCCTTTTCAATGGATATAATAATCTGGCTATATTAACCCATTTCATTCTGGATACATTTAAAGCCTTTTGCAAACAACATAGATCCTGATCAGCATGCAGCGGGGTAATCTGGCTATATTAACCCATTTCATTCTGGATACATTTAAAGGCTTTTGCAAACAACATAGATCCAGATCAGCCGCAGCGTGACGTTGCATGCTGATCAGGATCTATGTTGTTTGCTACATAGCCAAATGTCTTAGCAAGATCATCTGAATAGCAAACAGCATAGAGCCTGATCAGACAGCACATTCCATGGCGGCTGATCTGGCTCTATGTTCTTTGCAGATACTGTTTGAATGGTATCCAGAATGAAATGGGTTAATGAACACAAGAAAACCCAATGAACACCTTGAGTCTTAAACAGCAGGCATTATCTTCATATTAATTACAAACTGTGTACCCCTAGTCTTATTTTAATACAGTTTATATACCGTATATGGTTTTTTTAAATTCAATGTCAATATATGTATTTGTGCAGTAAACTGAGAATTTAATGAACCTATTGAAGACATAGAGCAAAAACTTACTTACAACAAAGGTCTGTGTAAATGGCAGAGTTGATAATCCTATTATAGGAGGATTAAGGGTTATAAATGGAAGACTATAAGAAGATCTGGAGCTTAGCAAACCTTGGCATTATTTCTAGGCATATATCCAACACTTCAAAGACAAAAACTAGTTGAGTGTTCTAACTTTTACATATCGGATCACAAGGTCTTTGTCAACAACAAAATTATAAATTTTAAAGGTTCTATTTAAGTGTTTTTTTCTTTTTCACAATAACTGTGGCCAATTAGTGAGCATTTAGGGTTTTATTTATGAAATAGGTGTCGGTTTCACCAAATTACAGATGGTTATGTAGTCCAGTGGTAACACGCTGGACTGGTAATCCAGGGATCGCAGGTTCGATTCCCCGTCTGACCGTAATAAAATTAACAGTCTTTCAGATGGGACGTTAAACTAAACCGAGGTCTCGTGTTGGTGCTTTACACCGTGCACGTAAAAGAACTAGAGGAGATTCTGGAATGGGTCTCTGTATCATGCACTATCCTCCAAAAATCTAAAATGACTAATCTCTTCAAGAGGCGTCGCTTATATGGGCAACCGGTAGCGACGATAAATAAACGTAAGACACAAACATTCACCAAACTATCGTAACTACATTGTGTTGTACCTCACTAGAAAACTGGTCAATGGTTCTACCGGTGTTCGAATGGGCGCTCTGGGTCTTCCTCCTCAAATAAGAGCTGGAAAGTAGCCATATGACATGAGCTGTTGGTGCCACGTTAAACTCCCAAAACAAAGCTAAAACATGCTTTAAAATACATTTGACTATAATGCCAATATATTATGTGCGTTTATTTAAACTTTATTTATTTTACAACGATTGCGAAGCAAGTTCTAACAACTTATATTAATCACTCTCGTTGGTGCGGATGAAAGCATAAATGTGGTCATTTGTGTGGGAGGAAACCAGAGTACCCGGGGGGAAAACACACCTGTCCGATCTGTCGACCACCGTACCATCTCACATACTTTCCAGTTCAATGATCGAACCCGGGTTGCATTTGTGAGAAGCGAGCACGCTAACCACTGCACTAATCGGACAGCCAAGGCACCAAAACTATAATTCCCATACAAATTTATTCTGATGATAGCATTAGTAAACCATCAAAATAAATATCCATAAAAATATCGAGGTAATTTACAAATTTCATTTTCATAAAAACCATCAGTTACTAATCATTTGTGGGCTGCATCATCAAATTTAAAGTTTAGTTAAAGTCAAATTCCAGTTCTCTGGAATCCCTCTAAACTGAACAGCCTCTGTACCAGAGGAGAACTTCGGTTTGGAGTGGTTTTCGGTCTAGAGGTGTTTTCAGAGAGGGGGGGGGGGTAGCAAATTTCTCTAGAAAAACATGTATAAATGACACTAAACTACTTTTAATACATTTCTGCATTTCTATATAAACACATGTACAGGAAAGCCTAGAAATGACACTGAAACTACTTGTAATAATACAACACTGCATGTAAGGAATGCATTTGAGTAAACAATATGTCGACTGATTGGTTTAATTGATGGAAGGTGTTAACATTCAGGCAGGCTAAGGTCATTCAGATTAGGATTTTCGCCTCGGGGATAATTTGAAATAGAAATATGCACAAATGGTCCGAAAACATGTTCGGTGTTTGGAAAAGAGGGGTTCCGGTTTATAGAGGTGTTTTTACATTGAATGAAGAAGGAACAATATTATCAAAACTAGGAAAATCGTCCGGTTTAGAGTCGTCCGGCTTAGAGGGAATTCCACTTTAGAGGGGTTCCGTTCTTGAGGGGTTATACGTATGATTCAGTAAGGAAATCCAACCTAAGACATTTTGATATTCGAGAGAAAAAAATATAATCTTATGATGACAAAGATAGTCTTTTTTTGTTCGGCTTTCTCCATAGCTCAAATGTTGTTCGGCTTTCTCTATAGCTCAAATGTTGTTCGACTTTCTCCATAGCTCAAATGTTCGACTTTCTCCATAGCTCAAATGTTGTTCGGCTTTCTCCATAGCTCAAATGTTGTTCGACTTTCTCCATAGCTCAAATGTTGTTCGACTTTCTCCATAGCTCAAATGTTCGACTTTCTCCATAGCTCAAATGTTGTTCGGCTTTCTCCATAGCTCAAATGTTGTTCGACTTTCTCCATAGCTCAAATGTTGTTTGACTCTCCATACCTCAAATGTTGTTCGGCTTTCTCCATAGCTCAAATGTTGTTCGACTTTCTCCATACCTCAAATGTTGTTCGACTTTGTCTATAGTTCAAATGTTGTTCGACTTTCTCCGTAGCTCAAATGTTGTTCGGCTTTCTCTATAGCTCAAATGTTGTTCGACTTTCTTCATAGCTCAAATGTTGTTCGACTTTCTCCATAGCTCAAATGTTGTTCGACTTTCTCCATAGCTCAAATGTTGTTCGGCTTTCTCCGTAGCTCAAATGTTGTTCAACTTTCTCCATAGCTCAAATGTTGTTCGGCTTTCTCCATAGCTCAAATACTGTTCGGCTTTCTCCATAGCTCAAATGTTGTTCGGCTTTCTCCATAGCTCAAATGTTGTTCGACTTTCTCTATAGCTCAAATGTTGTTCGACTTTCTCTATAGCTCAAATGTTGTTTGGCTTTCTCCATAGCTCAAATGTTGTTTGGCTTTCTCCATAGCTCAAATACTGTTCGGCTTTCTCCATAGCTCAAATACTGTTCGACTTTCTCCATAGCTCAAATGTTGTTCGACTTTCTCCATAGCTCAAATGTTGTTCAACTTTCCTCGTAGCTCTCACGATCGTACTTTTTTTTTGCCATTTCGAAGAAAATTATTTAGCATAAAAGAAAATAATATAATACCCAAAATTGCTTATAACAATGCTGCCAAAAATGATACTGAGCATATAAATATGTCAGAAGATGTAATAATAATTATGACATTAAGAATTATGCATGCACGATCAATCTTTGAAATCTGTGTCAGTAATCATGTGTCGAGGTCAAATTGTTAAAGCACAGACTATGGACTAGAAATCTAGTTTTGAATTGTTTTCTTCTCAACAATATTGAATCATTTTTATGCCGTCTTATGCTCCTTTTGCACCTATACAAAATATTGTGCCTGCTTTATTGTTTAGTTTATACAAATTTATTTTAGCATGATTGCGAAACAGGTTTTGCAACGTTAGATTAATATTTCTCGAGACCTCATTCCTGATGGAATCCATCGCCACAAGGGAGAGAGAAGAGACAATGTGGAATTTAAATGCCTTGCCTAAGGGCACAATAGTAACTGCTACAGCTGGGCGTGAACTCCAGGCTTTTCGCACCTTAAGCGAACGCGTTACCACTGCGCTGTCGCGACTTCCCCACGACTATTTTATTGTGCAGAGTTTTCTCGCCATCTGTTTTATTAGTTTGACAGGTTGGGAACAATATGATCGCGTCTATATGTCTGTCAGTCACACTTTTGTGTCTAGGCTGAAACTTTGTTATGCAACGGGGAATTTTGAAGTAATTGGGCACAATTGTTCACCACATAATGATGAAGGGTCTAAGACCTGGGACCCTACATCAAAGGTCAAGGTCACACTTTGAGGTTTACAGTAAAATATTTGTATGTTTTGTGTCTGCAGTGTAACTGTGTAGTGTAATAGGGGCTTGTGAAATAATTTGTCACAAATGTTCACCACATCAAGATGACGTGTCACATCCAAGACACAGGACCTTACCTCAACGTTCAAGGTCACACTTAGAGGTCAAACATCCAGTATTGATGTACATAATGAAGTTGTGAACATGATTTTCAAATGTCACCTTGATGAGATGATGTCATTACCGTCATACCCCCCCCCACCCCATTGCTCATTTTGTTTTCAACTGTCTAATCCCAGACAAGTTTCAATGGCATACTATGAGGGGTAATACACAGAGTAAAGACTCACATTTCTACATATATGCCTTGGGTTACATCATTCAGTTCACATGAATTGCTGTCATGAACCTCTGTGTATATTGTTGTTGTAGTTTATGCATCAATCGATATAGCTTAACACAGGTGAATAGCCCAGATCCTTGGGTCATCGTCTGAAACATACGGTAATAATCATATGACCAAATACTATACAACTTTCAACACACCGCCACACTCAAACTCCGGGCCTATAGCACCTGAAGCGAACACGCTACGACTGCGCTATCACGACATCCATAAGCATCCGAATTATTAGAATGTAACAAGATCGGTTTTTTTGTATGAAGAATAATCATAATCCAATCAGAACGCTCGTTTCAACATGAATTGCGCCGCTTTAGAAATTTTCAAAACAAATTGAAAATGCTACGAAATCTCTTTTTGACGTACATTTTTGCCGAATAAACCTACACGTTAGTGGCAACACATTTTATTGATAATGTTATTCACAGTTAAAACTCTCCCGTCGAAGATTTTTTTTTGTTGCTGACAGAACCCGTGTCCTAGTAGGGAAATGTGACCTGCTATGGTCAATGTCTGTGGCAATTGTTTGCAAAGTATACATGCATGCAGCTTAAAGTTGTGTTTTATTTGAAGACCAATATAAAGACTCGGGATAGGCGTTATATTTGGACAGCTTTGTACAAAATTGTTTCAGATAGGGCCATTTTACTAATCGATGCGAAATCTGACATCCCACAGAGTAGAATCCCTGTACTTAAATATATATACTAGTACCCCCAAACGTGCCGAATCCCTGTGATTTTGCATTTAAAATTTATTTAGTCCAGATTTGCGACTTACCGTGTTCCCCGACCTGATAAATTGATCATCCTTGGAACAGCATAGACTGTAAGACACGCCTTTTCTAGCGAGGAATGCTGCCTAACGCTGCTAATGCGCATCCACGTAGCATCGAGCGCGCATGTCAACTGCATATCATTAGTGAGGAAATTCATACAAAAATGGATACAATCGGGGAAAATTTACAATAGCAATGTAAATAGTAATCTATCATAGGGTGCATTACCTTCTAAGCATAATACACTATATTCAATTTGTATCGCCGCTCATTTCTGAGCTTCCGAGTGATGAATATAATGGTTGTGAATTCCAAAGCTGACATTTATCCACTTTCGTCCGCTTTATGGGTGACAATAGCAAAGAAATTCATGTGCGTAAATCAATTTAGCATTCATTATTAACTCTTTCAACCCCAAGTAACTGACATGGATTGGTGCATGCTATTTTTAGACCAATAAATTAATAAGAAAATTACCTTTGGACCAGTTCAATTATCAAAATGGGTAATTTTATCTAAAAATAGTAATAATTATTACTGGTAAAAAAGTGCAGATCCTGATGAGACGGCTCATTACGAGCCGGCTCATCTGGATCTACACTTTTCATAAGCCTATTTAGAGGCCTGTGGGGTTGAAATGGTTAATTAAACTAGCACAATCTCATACATCGCAATTTCACATTTCTAAGCTGAAATATGATTTTGAAATTTGAATAACTTATTACCGGCTATTGAAAACTGTGAATAATGGGGAGTAATAATTGTTAATCAATATCTCAAGTGCACACTCCACATGCATGCATAATTGGCCTACTGTGTTATACTCTCCGAATAGGGAATGGATTTTGGTATATTACACATTTGAAGCTAAGCTGTTGATTGCCACCCCCAAGGAATGGATGTTGATATATTTCACAATTGAGGCTGATGAGCGCACCCCCCCCCCCCCGACATCCCCTCAGATGTTCTCTATAATTTACATGTAAAGAAAATTTAATGACAGCGCTTCTAACCCTCAACCCCACAGGCTCTAAATAGGCTATGAAAAGTGTAGACCAGATGACGGCTCGTGACAGCCTTCTCATCAGGATCTGCACTTTTTTGCCAGTAATAATTATTACTATTTTTAGATAAAATTACCCATTTTGATAAATGAACTGGTCCAAAGGTAATTTTCTTATTAATTTATTGGTCTAAAAATAGCATGCACCAATCCATGTCAGTTACTTGGGGTTGAATGGGTTAAAGTCCAGCTGTACTAACTAGAGTTATATGTCTGCAAAACTCAGTGGTCAATCCATTTGATTATGGGTACCGTTCAAACAGTATTTGCAAAGAACATAGAGCCAGATCAGCCGCCATGGAACGTTCCCTCTGATCAGACTATATGCTGTTTGCTATTCAGATGATCTTGCTAAGACACTTGGCTATGTAGCAAACAACATAGATCCTGATCAGCACGCTGCAGCTGATCTTGATCTATGTTGTTTGCAAAAGCCTTTAAATGTATCCAGAATGAAATGAATTAATGTCGTTTACTTCAAATCACTTGCCCCTTACCGCTGCTTGTTTGAATCCCAGTAGTTGTCAAATTCTTTCATCTGAACAAACTATGCAGCTGGTATGCGGAAGGTCGGTGGTTCAACATGAGTGCCCCTCCAGGCCTGAAATACTACTCGAAGAGGCACCTGTTGTCATCCTCCGCCAATTATACTAGTAGCTGGTGAGTTGTCATATCACTTTAATTGCTAATGCAACTTTAACCCTTAACCTGCCAATCACAACTAAAGTCGCCTTTGCAAACAAGATAGATCCAGATCAGCCATGGCCTAGCGCCATCGCGTCTGATCAGGATCTATGTTGTTTACTATTCAGATAAATGTTTTAGCTCCACTATCCGAATAGCAAACAACATAGATCCAGATCTGCCATGGCGTAGCGCCATCACGACTGATCAGGATCTATGTTGTTTACTATTCAGATAAATGTTTTAGCTCCACTATCCGAATAGCAAACAACATAGATCCAGATCAGCCATGGCCTAGCGCCATCGCGTCTGATCAGGATCTATGTTGTTTACTATTCAGATAAATGTTTTAGCTCCACTATCCGAATAGCAAACAACATAGATCCAGATCAGCCATGGCTTAGCGCCATCATGACTGATCAGGATCTATGTTGTTTACTATTCAGATAAATGTTTTAGCTCCACTATCCGAATAGCAAACAACATAGATCCAGATCAGCCATGGCGTAGCGCCATCACGACTGATCAGGATCTATGTTGTTTACTATTCAGACAAATGTTTTAGCTCCACTATCCGAATAGCAAACAACATAGATCCAGATCAGCCATGGCGTAGCGCCATCGCGTCTAATCAGGATCTATGTTGTTTACTATTCAGACAAATGTTTTAGCTCCACTATCCGAATAGCAAACAACATAGATCCAGATCAGCCATGGCGTAGCGCCATCGCGTCTGATCAGGATCTATGTTGTTTACTATTCAGATAAATGTTTTAGCTCCACTATCCGAATAGCAAACAACATAGATCCAGATCAGCCATGGCGTAGCGCCATCGCGTCTGATCAGGATCTATGTTGTTTACTATTCAGACAAATGTTTTAGCTCCACTATCCAAATAGCAAACAACATAGATCCAGATTCTACAGAATGTTCAGTGTGATCTGGCTCTATGTTGCTTGCTGCGAATTGGCAGGTTAACCCATTCAACCCCAAGTAACTGACATGGATTGGTCCATGATATTCTTAGACCAATAAATGAATAAGAAAATTACATTCGGACCAGTTCATTTATCAAGATTGGTAATTTTGTCTAAAATTAATAATTATTACTGGCAAAAAAGTGCAGATCCTGATGAGACGGCTCGTCACGAGCCGGCTCATCTGGATCTACACTTTTTCATAAGCCTATTTAGAGGCCTGTGGGGTTGAAAGGGTTAAGGGTTAAAGTCAAGTTACTGATATGACACATACGAAACTAGTATACCGAGTCATGGCCTGGAGGTTATAAAACTTTTCTCCAATCTCAAACTCTGTCTCAAGCATATGATTGGTTATGCTGAGTGTAATACTCAGACTCAACCAATGAAATTCCTTGAACTCGAGTTTGAGACTCGACCAATGAAATTCCTTGAACTCGAGTTTGAGACTCAACCATTGAAATTCCTTGAACTCGAGTTTGAGACTCAACCATTGAAATTCCTTGAACTCGAGTTTGAGACTCAACCAATGAAATTCCTTGAACTCGAGTTTGAGACTCAACCAATGAAATTCCTTGAACTCGAGTTCGAGACTCAACCAACGAAATTCCTTGAACTCAAGTTTGAGACTCGACCAATGAAATTCCTTGAACTCGAGTTTGAGACTCAACCAATGAAATTCCTTGAACTCGAGTTTGAGACTCAACCCAATGAAATTCCTTGAACTCGAGTTTGAGACTCAACCCAATGAAATTCCTTGAACTCGAGTTTGAGACTCGACCAATGAAATTCCTTGAACTCGAGTTTGAGACTCAACCAATGAAATTCCTTGAACTCGAGTTTGAGACTCAACCATTGAAATTCCTTGAACTACAGTTTGAGACTCAACCATTGAAATTCCTTGAACTCGAGTTTGAGACTCAACCATTGAAATTCCTTGAACTCGAGTTTGAGATCTGAGAAAAGTTTTATAACCTCCGACCCACTCTCACCATTGTTCTTCGTCATCAGACTTCGTCATATTGTCAATATGGAAATGTTCATTAATTTGTACTAGCCGTGGGTTGTGTCCAGACTATTAACATATATCAGACTTCTAATAAGCATTATACTGATGGCTGTTATCCAAGCTACATAAACTGATCTAATCTGTGAGCTAGTCCAGTTCATATTACCTCACTTGATCCAGCCAAAGCTCAAGATGACATTTTGTCGTGGGGGGGGGGGGTGTTGTCTGTCATCCGTCAATCAAATCATTAGGGTTTGGAGGTCATTAGTAGCCCAAAAACGCGAATTTCATATTCACTTTGGAACTGGTATGTTGTATAGTTTTTCAGCCGCCATCTTGTTTTGGTTCGCCAAATTACACAAGACTGTCTTCGTTCTATGGCTAGTAGTACCTCTGCTATAGTT
This sequence comes from Archivesica marissinica, assembly GCA_014843695.1. NCBI lineage: Eukaryota > Metazoa > Mollusca > Bivalvia > Venerida > Vesicomyidae > Archivesica > Archivesica marissinica. Next base: position 45,523,389 of record CM026402.1, on the reverse strand, counting down.
TGTGATAGAGTCGGGTGAGCAATTTAGAACTTCTAGGTCCTCTTGTTAACCCTTTCAACACCACAGACCTCTAAATAGGCTTGAAATGTCATACATAAGCCACCAAAGGTCTTGTAACTCTATCCTAGGACACCCCACTCTATTAAAAAAATATGGATAAAATTTCAAGTTCCTGTGGTCTGAACCACCTCTGAACCAATTGGTCAATAGAATAGTAGGGTGTTAACCACAGACCTCTAAATAGGCTTACAAAAAGTGTAGATCCAGATGAGCCGGCTCGTGACGAGCCGTCTCATCAGGATCTGCACTTTTTGCAAGTAATATTACAATTTTTAGAAAATAATTTACCCATTTTGATAAATGAACTGATCCAAATGTAATTTTCTTATTAATTTAATTGGTCTAAAAATGTCATGGACCAGTCCATGTCAGTTACTTGGTGTTGAATGGGTTAAGCTACTGGAAGGTCTGACAACCAATCAAATGAAGGCCACAGTAACTATTGCAAAACTAATATGCTTATGAATATTTATATCATTTGCCCTACACCACTATGTATGTAAGTTCGAATCCCATGTGGGGTGTCAAATTCATTCCTGCAGGCTTCCGAACGGTCTTGGTTCTACAATGCACCCATAAAATGGCACATACGTGTATGTCTAGAATAAAAGTGTTACTGTCTTTAACCCTTTCAACACCACAGACCTCTATATAGGCTTACAAAAAGTGTAGATCCAGATGAGCCGGCTCGTGACGAGCCGTCTCATCAGGATCTGCACTTTTTGCAAGTAGTATTACTAATTTTAGACAAAATTACCCATCTTGAAAAATGAACTGGTCCGAATGTAATTTTCTTATTCATTTATTGGTCTAAGAATATCATGGACCAGTCCATGTCAGTTACTTGGTGTTGAAAGAGTTAATAGCTAGCTAATGATCTAGGGTTAGGTCTTACATGTATGTGGCTATGAAAACATTTATATAGTATTACGTTTACATGGCTAATGAGAATATTGGGATATCCACTTAACATATACATATTTGGGTACGTTCATGTGACCGTCCGTGCCTGACATACTGCTCGGACGAGCACACTAAGTCTTCCTCCACCAATAATAGCTGGAGAGTCGCCGTATGACCTAAGCTGTTTGTGTGACATTAGCCCACAAAAAGCGTATGAATATATATATATATATGTAGCCTATCATTAAACAGTCCTCTTCAATCTCTGATCTGTCAATTACAGCGGGAAAATTGCCCTTTTCATGTAATTTACGTATAACCGGAACATAAAGACATTTTTCATATTTAGATGATAATTATAGAGAACTCATTCAGTCACTGTTCAACGTTATTGTCACAATTACAGGTGCAAGGTCATATATATATGCACTCTGTTGCGTCTTAACTATCGGAGAATTTGAAATAAATTGGTGTACCGGCAATAGCCCATTATATAGTTTATACAAATTTAATTGTAGCTCGATTGAGACACAAATTCTTACAACATTTCTTTAACCGCTCGCGAGGCCTAATTCCTGATGGAACCCATCGCCATGAGGGAAAGAGAAGAGGCAATAAGGAGTTAAGACTATTGCCTAAGACCATCACCACTGTGGTTCTGACTGGTTTCAGACTCATAACGTCTCAATTACAAGGCGGACATATAGGGTCCAGGTTCATTAAGTATATAGTGTATGCCACTTCTAACCAGTATTTTGTGTCCATTCCATATCTCTTGAAGTGCTTGAGGCACCATGACATAAATGTTCACCCATTCAAAACCAAGTAACTGACATGGACTGGTCCATGATATTTTTGGACCAGTTCATTTATTAAAATGGGTAATTTTGTCTAAAAATAGTAATATTACTGGCAAAAGTGCAGATCTTGATGAGACGACTCGTTACAAGCTGGCTTATCTGGATCTACACCTTTTGTAAGCCTTGTGGTATTGAAAGGGTTAATGTCCAAATCCATTTGCAGCTAGAAGGTCTCATATCAGGGTTTGGGTTGGGGAGAGATATTCATCGTTTTGCAGTGGCATTATCTCATATCGGGGTTTGGGTTGGGGAGAGATATTCATCGTTTTGCAGTGGCATTATCTCATATCAGGGTTTGGGTTGGGGAGGGATATTCATCGTTTTGCAGTGGCATTATCTCATATCAGGGTTTGGGTTGGGGAGAGATATTCATCGTTTTGCAGTGGCATTATCTCATATCAGGGTTTGGGTTGGAGAGAGATATTCATCGTTTTGCAGTGGCATTATCTCATATTGGGGTTTGGGTTGGGGAGAGATATTCATCATTTTGCAGTGGCATTATCTCATATCAGGGTTTGGGTTGGGGAGAGATATTCATCGTTTTGCAGTGGCATTATCTCATATCAGGGTTTGGGTTGGGGAGAGATATTCATCGTTTTGCAGTGGCATTATCTCATATCAGGGTTTGGGTTGGGGAGAGATATTCATCGTTTTGCAGTGGCATTATCTCATATAGGGTTTGGGTTGGGGAGAGATATTCATCGTTTTGCAGTGGCATTATCTCATATCAGGGTTTGGGTTGGGGGAGAATCATCGTTTGCAGTGGCATTATCTCATGTTTGGGTTGGGGAGAGATATTCATCGTTTTGCAGTGGCATTATCTCATATCAGGGTTTGGGTTGGGGAGAGATATTCATCGTTTTGCAGTGGCATTATCTCATTGTTTGGGTTGGGGAGAGATATTCATCATTTTGCAGTGGCATTATCTCATATCAGGGTTTGGGTTGGGGAGAGATATTCATCGTTTTGCAGTGGCATTATCTCATGTTTGGGTTGGGGAGAGATATTCATCGTTTTGCAGTGGCATTATCTCATATCAGGGTTTGGGTTGGGGAGAGATATTCATCGTTTTGCAGTGGCATTGTCTCATATCAGGGTTTGGGTTGGGGAAAGATATTCATCGTTTTGCAGTGGCATTATCTCATATCAGGGTTTGGGTTGGGGAGAGATATTCATCGTTTTTGCAGTGGCATTATCTCATATCAGGGTTTGGGTTGGGGAGAGATATTCATCGTTTTGCAGTGGCATTATCTCATGTTTGGGTTGGGGAGAGATATTCATCGTTTTGCAGTGGCATTATCTCATATCAGGGTTTGGGTTGGGGAGAGATATTCATCGTTTTGCAGTGGCATTATCTCATGTTTGGGTTGGGGAGAGATATTCATCATTTTGCAGTGGCATTATCTCATATCAGGGTTTGGGTTGGGGAGAGATATTCATCGTTTTGCAGTGGCATTATCTCATGTTTGGGTTGGGGAGAGATATTCATCGTTTTGCAGTGGCATTATCTCATATCAGGGTTTGGGTTGGGGAGAGATATTCATCATTTTGCAGTGGCATTATCTCATGTTTGGGTTGGGGAGAGATATTCATCATTTTGCAGTGGCATTATCTCATATCAGGGTTTGGGTTGGGGAGAGATATTCATCGTTTTGCAGTGGCATTATCTCATGTTTGGGTTGGGGAGAGATATTCATCGTTTTGCAGTGGCATTATCTCATATCAGGGTTGGGGAGAGATATTCATCGTTTTGCAGTAGTATTATCTCATATCAGGGTTTGGGTTGGGGAGAGATATTCATCGTTTTGCAGTGGTATTATCTCATATCAGGGTTTGGGTTGGGGAGAGATATTCATCGTTT
>CM026402.1:45474226-45518705 GCA_014843695.1 Archivesica marissinica | reverse complement strand
AGGAAGGGTAGATTGGGAGCCAGTGTTTGATATGGTAGTTGACTAAGGAAGGGTAGATTGGGAGCCAGTGTTTATATGATAGTTGACTAAGGAAGGGTAGATTGGGAGCCAGTGTTTATATGATAGTTGACTAAGGAAGGGTAGATTGGGAACCAGTGTTTGATATGATAGTTGACTAAGGAAGGGTAGATTGGGAGCCAGTGTTTGATATGATAGTTGACTAAGGAAGGGTAGATTGGGAGCCAGTGTTTATATGATAGTTGACTAAGGAAGGTAGATTGGGAACCAGTGTTTAATGATAGTTACTAAGGAAGGGTAGATTGGGAGCCAGTGTTTATATGATAGTTAACTAAGGAAGGGTAGATTGGGAGCCAGTGTTTGATATGATAGTTGACTAAGGAAGGGTAGATTGGGAGCCAGTGTTTGATATGATAGTTGACTAAGGAAGGGTAGATTGGGAGCCAGTGTTTGATATGATAGTTGACTAAGGAAGGGTAGATTGGGAACCAGTGTTTATATGATAGTTAACTAAGGAAGGGTAGATTGGGAGCCAGTGTTTATATATGATAGTTAACTAAGGAAGGGTAGATTGGGAGCCAGTGTTTATATGATAGTTAATAAGGAAGGTAGATTGGGAGCCAGTGTTTGATATGGTATTGACTAAGGAAGGGTAGATTGGGAGCCAGTGTTTATATGATAGTTAACTAAGGAAGGGTAGATTGGGAGCCAGTGTTGATATGATAGTTAACTAAGGAAGGGTAGATTGGGAGCCAGTGTTTATATGATAGTTAACTAAGGAAGGGTAGATTGGGAACCAGTGTTTATATGATAGTTACTAAGGAAGGGTAGATTGGGAGCCAGTGTTTGATATGATAGTTAACTAAGGAAGGGTAGATTGGGAGCCAGTGTTTGATATGGTAGTTGACTAAGGAAGGCTTGATTGGGAGCCAGTGTTTGATATGATAGTTGACTAAGGAAGGGTAGATTGGGAGCCAGTGTTTGATATGGTAGTTGACTAAGGAAGGCTTGATTGGGAGCCAGTGTTTGATATAATAGTTGACTAAGGAAGGGTAGATTGGGAGCCAGTGTTTATATGGTAGCTGACTAAGGAAGGGTAGATTGGGAGCCAGTGTTTGTATGGTAGTTGAATAAGGAAGGCTAGATTGGGAACCAGTGTTTATATTGTAGTTGAATAAGGGAGGCTAGATTGGGAGCCAGTGTTTGATATAAGAGCTGACTAAGGAAGGCTAGATTGCGAGCCAGTGTTTGATATAATAGTTGACTAAGGAAGGCTTGATTGGGAACCAGGGTTTGATATAAGAGCTGACTAAGGAAGGCTTGATTGGGAGCCAGTGTTTGATATAATAGTTGACTAAGGAAGGCTAGATTGGGAACCAGTGTTTATATGGTAGTTGAATAAGGAAGGCTAGATTGGGAACCAGGGTTTGATATAAGAGCTGACTAAGGAAGGCTTGATTGGGAGCCAGTGTTTGATATAATAGTTGACTAAGGAAGGCTAGATTCGGAACCAGGGTTTGATATAAGAGCTGACTATGGAAGTCTTGATTGCGAGCCAGTGTTTGATATGGTAGCTGACTAAGGAAGACTAGATCTCGAGCCTGTGTTTGATAAGCCTGTAATTATCAAGGACAGAATTATAAGCTATAATACACATTTGCGGTACATAAATGTTCTTGAGACTGCTACCTTTGACAGAAAATTATAGAATTATCGACTGCTACTCTCGTTTAAAGCGCCGTTGTTCTGGATACATTTACATTTTCCGATATTCCATAGGAAATAGGAAGAGCGTGTGAATTTCTGCAAAAAAAATCAATCGGCCGTTGTACAAGTAGCTTTGACAACTGTAACAATTTACCACCGTTGTTGATCAATGTTAGAGACTAAAATAGTTCTACTGATACATTAGTCCTGAATAAAATACAATGAAGGTATTGGACCATAATTTAAACCATCAAGTAAATATACACAGTATAATTATGGACAAAACTTGTTTGGACTCGAATTCTCCATTAATTGCTGTTTGTGGCTTAACCCATTCAACCCCAAGTGACTTGACATGAACTGGTACATGATATTAACCCATTCAACACCAAGTAAATGACATGGACTGGTGCATGATATTAACCCATTCAACACCAAGTAAATGACATGGACTGGTGCATGATATTAACCCATTCAACACCAAGTAAATGACATGGACTGGTGCATGATATTTTTAGACCAATAAATTAATAAGAAAATTACATTTGGACCAGTTTGTTTATGAAAATGGGTAATTTTGTCTAAATATAGTAATATTACTGGCAAAAAAAGTACAGATCCTGATGAGACTCATCTGGATCTACACTTTTTGTAAGCCTATTTAGAGGCATGTGGTGTTGAAAGAGTTAATAGGGATACTTAATAGTTTTATATTAGATACATATACTGAAATGGTATCATTGTTAGTTTATACAAATTTATTTTAACTCGATTGCGAAATAAGTTCTTACAACTTATATTAATCACTCTCGAGACCTCATTCCTGATGGAATCCATCGCCACGAGGGAGAGAGAAGAGGCAACGAATTTTTGCATATTTCTGGTTAATTTAGTTAAAAATTTCAAATGCAGTATAACATATTTAGTCTGAACACAGGAACTTGAAATGTTATCCATAAGCCACCAAAGGTCTTAACTCTATCTTAGGACACCCCCCTGTATTAAAAAAATATGGATACAATTTCATGTTCCTGTGGTCTGAACCACCTCTGAACCAATAGGTCAATAGAATAGTAGGGTGTTAACCCTTTCAACACCACATACCTCTAAATAGGCTTACAAAAAGTGTAGATCCAGACGTGACGAGCCGTCTCATCAGGATCTGCACTTTTTGCCAGTAATATTACTATTTTAGACAAAATTACCCATTTTGATAAATGAACTGGTCCAAATGTAATTTTCGTATTAATTTATTGGTATAAAAACTGATCATGGACCAGTCCATTTCAGTTACTTGGTGTTGAATGGGTTAAGTTGTTCGCCGTTTATGCCAAATTATGGGCAATGTATATAACTGTCTTGTATATTATACTGCTACAATACAGTTTATATTCCCATGTAGTATATTTAAAATTAAACTTTAGTAATTCATATCTAACTTTTTATTTGGAAACTGTTGAAAAGCTCATTAGGGTTAGGAGGTCATTAGTAGCCCCTTAAACACGGTCTGGACCACCAGTCTTAGCTCATAAACCTGGTCATAACTTTATCATACCATCATGGGTTTTTGCCTTGTCCACTTCAGTGGAAATTGAAATGTAATCGCCATCAACAATTACATATTTGCATATAATTAAAAACCGTCAGCTTTCATAGCTTGCATACTGTTCCTAAGGGTTGTTCCCTTACGCCCACAGTAAGACGCCCAACTTAAATTTTGGCCAACTATAGTCTGATTCAAAAATTATTTATGTGTATCAAACCTCAAACATTATCATTTCTCGAAAGCCGTGAAAGTTATTGCTTTGAAACTTTGCGTACACATCCGAGGACTAATTCTCTACATCCACAGTAAGTCCCCACCCCTACCACTGACTTTGAAACTTTGCGTACACATCCGAGGACTAATTCTCTACATCCACAGTAAGTCCCCACCCCTACCCCTGACTTTGAAACTTTGCGTACACATCTGAGGACTATTTCTCTACATCCACAGTAAGTCCCCACCCCTACCACTGACTTTGAAAACTTTGCATACACATCCGAAGACTAATTATCTACATCCACAGTAAGTCCCTATCAATGACCTTGAAATTTGGCCATTAGTTTAAGATGCACACACACCTACATGTAATTCCACACTTGAACGATGAAATATGTTGTGTTTAGTTTCATTAATATATATACACATTATAATACCATGAAGTAGGTTTGGTGTCATGTTTCCTTTGTATCTATCTAACTGTTCAATTCTGCAATAGTACTACGATGTAGTTCTTGTGCTGTGTTTCCGAAGTTAGATACCTCTATTTCGACATTAAAGTTGGTGTTTCATTATCTATGTACCGTTATTAATTCTCCACTAATACCATGGAGTAAGTTTGGTGTCATGTTTCCTTTGTATCTATCTAACCGTTCAATTCTGCAATAGTACTACGATGTAGTTCTTGTGTTGTGTTTCCGAAGTTAGATACCTCTATTTCGACATTAAAGTTGGTGTTTCATTATCTATGTACCGTTATTAATTCTCCACTAATACCATGAAGTAGGTCTGGTGATGTATTTTCTTAATTCCATAGAAGGATTTATCTAAAGGAACACAGGAACTTGAGAACCCCCTTACTTTCCAGAGTGATGATTTTTCATCTCATTCATTACCTATAAAACCGTTGCACCTATCCTCATTTTACAGGTACAACTAGGAAACTGCACCATTTGGTAGTATTCATTTTCCCCCCCAATTTTTTCCAGAGAAACAAGTACCCACCTAGGATGGGCCAACTGCTGCGTCCAGGCCAGTTTTGCTGTCTAAGTCTGGTGTTACTAACTTAGCACCCCTCCCCCTTTATATTTTCCCTATCTATGCCATAATGGAACTAGTTTGTAATTACCGGTATCTAAGTAAGCCAACGGCTCGCCACTGACACTATTCCGCCACATATTGTGGGTGAAGTATTTGTACCTATCATCAGATGCTAATTACTACAGGATAAGTGGAATATTTTGCAGCCATATTGCAACAAGATATGTCATATTCCTCCTTCCCTATGCTTTGTGTTGGAAATTAAAGAATCATTCTAATGACCTCCATCAACATATTATATACAATCACTCAGTGCACGAGAAGCCCCAAAAAAAACATACCTGGCATATTCAGTTCTTCAGCTCCTAGAAAACTATGCCAAACTATACACATTTGTCAAGAGTAGTATTTGTAGATACTTGTAGCAGGTATATAGACCAAATTATGTATGTAATACTAGCCAAAAAATGCATTACTCATGAAATAAGTTTTTCCCTCTGCCCATCTGTCTTCATTCTAACTTCAATGTATGCCCTTGTTAACCCATTTGATTCTGGATACCGTTCAAACAGTATTTGCAAAGAACATAGAGCCAGATCAGCCGCCACGGAACGTGCCGTCTGATCAGGCTCTATGCTGTTTACTATTCAGATGATCTTGCTAAGACACTTGGCTATGTAGCAAACAACATAGATCCTGATCAGCACGCAGCGTCACGCTGCGGCTGATCTGGATCTATGTTGTTTGCAAAAGCCTTTAAATGTATCCAGAATGAAATGGGTTAACAACTACACGGAATGCTCCCAGATTTAGTATATAGTATATCCCTTGTTAACAACTACATGCAATGCTTCCAGGTTTAGTATATAGTATATCCCTTGTTAACAACTACATGCAATGCTCGCAGGTTTAGTATATAGTATATCCCTTGTTAACAACTACATGTAATGCTCCCAGGTTTAGTATATAGTATATCCCTTGTTAACAACTACATGTAATGCTCCCAGGTTTAGTATATAGTATATCCCTTGTTAACAACTACATGTAATGCTCCCAGGTTTAGTATATAGTATATCCCTTGTTAACAACTACATGTAATGCTCCCAGGTTTAGTATATAGTATATCCCTTGTTAACAACTACATGTAATGCTCCCAGGTTTAGTATATAGTATATCCCTTGTTAACAACTACATGTAATGCTCCCAGGTTTAGTATATAGTATATCCCTTGTTAACAACTACATGTAATGCTCCCAGGTTTAGTATATAGTATATCCCTTGTTAACAACTACATGTAATGCTCCCAGGTTTAGTATATAGTATATCCCTTGTTAACAACTACATGTAATGCTCCCAGGTTTAGTATATAGTATATCCCTTGTTAACAACTACATGTAATGCTCCCAGGTTTAGTATATAGTATATCCCTTGTTAACAACTACATGTAATGCTCCCAGGTTTAGTATATAGTATATCCCTTGTTAACAACTACAGGCAATGCTTCCAGGTTTAGTATATAGTATATCCCTTGTTAACAACTACATGCAATGCTTCCAGGTTTAGTATTAGTATATCCCTTGTTAACACTAATGCATGCTCCCAGGTTTAGTATATAGTATATCCCTTGTTAACAACTACACAGAATGCTCCCAGATTTAGTATATAGTATATCCCTTGTTAACAACTACATGGAATGCCTCCAGGTTTATTATATAGTATATCCCTTGTTAACAACTACATGGAATGCTCCCAGGTTTAGTATATAGTATATCCCTTGTTAACAACTACATGGATTTACATTAGCTTGACAATCATCTGTCCCCAACAATTAGACTTGTACCTGCATTTCCATTAGCATGACAATCATCTGTCCCCTGCAATTAACATTGTCCCTGCATTTCCATTAGCTTGACAATCATCTGTCTCTGGCCATTAGCATTTCCCTGCATTTCCATTAGCTTGACAATCATCTGTCCCCTGCAATTAACATTGTCCCTGCATTTCCATTAGCCTGACAATCATCTGTCCCCTGCAATTAACATTGTCCCTGCATTTCCATTAGCTTGACAATCATCTGTCCCCGGCAATTAACATTGACCCTGCATTTCCATTAGCTTGACAATCATCTGTCCCCGGCAATTAGCATTGTCCCTGTATTTCCAATATACTGACATTTTCCCCAGAATTATGGCCCTCTGAACATATTTACCTCGCTGGACCCCTTGTTGGATTGGCACCCAATATGGCGGCAGGAAGCATCAGTATTATGTCTAGTTGTGTAATCTGGTTGGATGATTACAGCATTTGAACAGTTTTTAACACACACCTTGTCCACACTTTCATCATTCAAAAAGAATTCAGTGTTTTGTCTCGCCTGCAAAGTTGTAAAAATATTGGTTCGGCATTTCAAATGGGGACCATTGATAAGGTACAAATACTACAATTATTACTTTTTATTGCCACGATATTTTATGCTTTCATTACCCCACTGAAGCAACAGTCACATACAGTAAAAGCCCTCATAAAGGCCGACCCTATATTTAGACCGCCCCTATATTAAGACCGCCCCTATATTAAGACTGCCCCTATCGTAAGACCGCCCCTATATTAAGACTGCCCCTATAGTAAGACCGCCCCTATATTAAGACCACCCCTATATTTAGACTGCCCCTATATTAAGACCGCCCAGCTATTAAGACCAGTTTTTCTCAGTCCAGAATTATTTCTTCTACTGTATATTTCAATGGTCACTAACCCCCGTTATTCAATAATAAGACCAGTACCGCTGTAGCCGTTACAATTGTGCCCTTAGGCAAGGCATTTAAATTCCACATTGCCTCTTTTCTCTCCCTCGTGGCGATGGATTACATCAGGAATGAGGTCTCGAGAGTGATTAATATAAGTTGAAAGAACTTGTTTCGTAATCGAGCTAAATTAAATTTGTATAAACTAATAATAACATGACACCAGTTTCAAACCAAGTGTTATCTGACTGTGTTTATTTTATTTACGTTTATTTATCGTCGCTACCCGTTGCCCATGTGAGCGACACCTCCTGAAGAGATTAGTCATTTTAGATTTTTGGAGGATAGTGCAATGATACAGACAGAGGCCCATTCCAGAGTCTCCTCTGGTTCTTTTACGTGCATGGTGTAAAGCACCGACACGAGACCTCGGTTTAATGTCCCATCTGAAAGACTGTTATTTTTATTAGGGTCAGACGGGTGATCGAACCTGTGATCCCTGGATTACCAGTCCAGCGCGTTACCACTGGACTACAGATCCGTCTGTAATTTGTATATTATATTTGTACTAATTTATTTTAGCTCGATTGCGAAACAAGTTCTTACAACTTATATTAATCACTCTCGAGACCTCATTCCTGATGGAATCCATCGCCACGAGGGAGAGAGAAGAGGCAACGTGGAATTTAAATGCCTTGCCTAAGGACACAATCGTAACGGCTCCAGCGGGGCTCGAACTCCGGGTCTTTCGCACGTGAAGCGAACGCGCTACCACTGAGCTACCACGACTTCCACTAGAAGCTGTAATTTGTCTGCGTTATCTGACACTTATTAAGACGTTGCTATGTATTGTGTCATCTCATGTCGTAAATGTGTGAAAGTTGAGTTTATTTCAAACAATATAAACTAACAAATATCATTAGAGCAATTCTGTGCAGACGGATCTGTAGTCCAGTGGTAGCACACTGGACTGGTAATCCAGGGATCGCAGGTTCGATCACCCGATGGGACTTTAAACCGATGTCTCGTGTCGGTGCTTTACACCATGCATGTAAAAGAACCAGAGGAGACTCTGGAATAGGTCACTGTCTGTATCATTGCACTATCCTCCAAAAATCTAAAATGACTAATCTCTTCAGGAGGTGTCGCTCATATGGGCAACCGGTAGCGACGATAAATAAACGTAAAACACAGACACACAGCAATTCTGTATAACATGCATACAATTATAAAATATTTATAATGTAATGTTCTCATTTCTAAATTATTCTCACTTATCAATATTTATCATTTACTTCACTGGAATTTTAAAATAAAATTTATAATCATGGTCATATAATGATGAATTAAAAAGGGAAATATTCTGATATTTCATAATTTAGTGAATAAAAAAACATTACCATATATTTCTTTTATTGCATTGATCTCATAATCTTGAATGGTTTTCTCTGCAGCTATTCCTAGTAAATATAACATATTTGATATCTCCTTCCATATTAATACGGTTTGGGAACTCAATAATGAGACCACCGTGCTAATAAGACCACTTTTTTTGAAGACCCGTAAGTCCTATTATAAATAGGGTTTTACTGTAGTGGGTGGGGGATGTACGATGTTATGGTTTTGGGATTATACGATTGCACTTGTCCGTCCGTATGTATGTATATAGGTAGGTTATGTTGGCACCCATTAAATGGCACATACGTGGTTAACCCTTTCAACACCACAGACCTCTAAATTGGCTTACAAAAAAGTGTAGATCCAGATGAGCCGGCTCGTGACGAGCCGTCTCATCAGGATCTGCACTTTTTTCAAGTAATATAACTATTTTTAGAAAAATAATTACCCATTTTGATAAATGAACTGATCCAAATGTAATTTTGTTATTAATTTATTGGTCTGAAAATATCATGGACCAGTCCATGTCAGTTACTTGGTGTTGAATGGGTTAAGAGAACAATAGATTTACTGCCGAGTGGTCTAGGGTTATGGGTTATGTGGCTTTAAACACTTTTCTGTGGCTATAAAGTTTGTTTATGTTGCTATAGAGAGCAAACGAAAAGCCACTTTATATGTCTGTCCGTTCGTCCGCACCTATAAACTGGTACTTGCATGGTTAAGAGAACAAACAATATACGTTTATGTGACCATCAATTCCGTTTATTTGGCTTGTCCACGTGTTCTCACCAACATCCCTAGTTGGATTTTCACCAAACTTGGCAGGAAGCATCTGTATGATGTCTAGTCTTTCATACATTGTAACCCAGTTCATGCTTCATCTCTAAAACTTTATAATATGAATACGGCAAAGCCTCAAAGCGAGCTCAAGCATAGATACCGGTATAGTCATTTGGAGCAGCTAAAACGTATCTAAATAATATGAAATAGGCGCTATATATGAATGGGGAAGGTCCGCCTCGTGGTCGAGTGGTTAAGGTCGCTGACTTGCATACCACTGTAACCTATCATCACTGATGGTCACGGGTTCGAGCCCAGCTCAGGCCGTGTCTCATTTATATGAAAAAGTCGGCAGTTTCTTACGGAGGTTGGTGCACACAAGTACTGGTTAACTGCTGGAGCCTGCCCAGGAAAGGTGTTGTTAGGTAAAACTGCCCGCCGGCGATATAGCCCAAAATGGTGCTGATGCAGGCGTAAAACCCGAAATATAACATAATATGAACGGGGAAAGCCAATAAAAGTTTGAAGACAAAATCAATTTCTGAACTAGATATTATAGGAGGAATATAACTAGCCTACATACGAGTGAGGAATTTGACATCTAAGGAAGATAGACTGACGACAATGATTATGCTTTTCTTGTGGACAGCAGGTGTGCGTGTGTGGCTGATGAGCGTTCTATAAACAGAATAAAAATTGCAACCTTTTTTTTTTTGCGATTTGACTTTAACCCTTTCAACACCACAGACCTCTAAATAGGCTTACAATAAGTGTAGATCCAGATGAGCCGGCTCGTGACGAGCCGTCTCATCAGGATCTGCACTTTTTGCCAGTGATATGACTATTTTTAGATATAATTACCCATTTTGATAAATGAACTTGTCCAAATGTGATTTTCTGATTCATTTATTGGTTTATGAATATCATGGACCAGTCCATGTGAGTTACTTGGTGTTGAATGGGTTAATAGAGGTTCTTTCAAGTGTGATTATTGAAAATGAACTATTTCCAACGAGGTGTTCGATACATTCGTTCAATGGGACGGTATGTATTTTATTTGCCAAAATAAATGTTAACACTGTACCATAATATTGTAGATTTTCTTCTCCAAACGAAGCCAAAACCACAATGTCTCGTATAAATTAGAACAGGGAAACCCCAATGTGCCTCGTTTTCATTTCTTTGAGTCAGTGAATCTTGTTCGATTTGAGGTAAGAATGCTCATCCGGTACCTCCATGTATATTGTAGTTTTTCCGGGGAAAATCAAGCTTCCATTAAACGTCAGGTTTGCAGGTGCGCGTGCGTGGCTGATGAAAATTATTTTTTAGATCAATATCGACACTCTTCTCTCAACTCACGTTACTGTAAAGCTGGCATAGCGAGCGGACTGTAGAGTTTGCCACTGCATAGGACTCTTTATTGCAATTGTACCTCATGTATTGGATTCTTTTATTACTCCACTGAGGAGTGGGAGAGACATACAGATTTTTCGAAAACAATTTCTAGTTATTAATTTGTTTTCTACCAGTAATATTTGATGATAGCTTGAAAACCATATTATTGACCCCATCTTGAAAACCATATTATTGACCCCATCTTGAAAACCATATTATTGACCCCCATCTTGAAAACCATATTATTGACCCCATCTTGAAAACCATATTATTGACCCCATCTTGAAAACCATATTATTGACCCCATCTTGATAACCATATTATTATGTCTTGTTATATTATTGTAAAATATTGTTTTTGCTTCTGTCGATTGTACATCCGTCCGTCCGTGTATCCACATCCATAAAATAGGACTTGCCTGGCTAGGAGAACAATTGATTTACTGTCTAGTGGTCTAGTGTTAAGGGTTAATTGGCTTTAAAAACTTGTGGTTATATATGAATTCCGTTTCTGTGGCTATAGATATCAAAGCAATAGCCACTTCATATACAATGTCCGTCTTTTCGGTATACCTTGTCCGTGCTTCATCTTAAGCAGGAAGCATCGGTGTGATGTCTAGTTGTGTATATTTTAACCACATTCCATTGGGTGATATTTTGCCGATTTACAGACATTTGAACATTTTTATAACTCAAAAACCTTTTCCACGAGTCATCTTCACAAGTTCACAACCCTGTGTGGAATTTTCACCAAACCAGTGGAAGCATCGGTATGATGTCTAGCTGTGCATAATGTAATACCATTCAGGTTGAATGATTTGTTTACGGCCATTTATAATTTTTTATAACACAAAGCATGTCCATCCACGCTTCATCTCGAAAACCCTTGTTGTATTTTCACCAAGCTTGGCAGGAAGAACAAATATAATTTTCTAGTTGTCCATATTATTATTGCTACAACACAATTCTAATGAAATTCCACGACATATTTCCAGAGTTTTCAGTTACAAATAAGAAAAACACATTAACTCTTTCAACACCAAGTAACTGACATGGACTGGTCCATGATATTCATAAACCAATAAATGAATCAGAAAATCACATTTGGACAAGTTCATTTATCAAAATGGGTAATTATGTCTAAAAATAGTCATATCACTGGCAAAAAGTGCAGATCCTGATGAGACGGCTCGTCACGAGCCGGCTCATCTGGATCTACACTTTTTGTAAGCCTATTTAGAGGTCTGTGGTGTTGAAAGGGTTAATGAATTGTCTGCTACAATTATTTGAACAATTTATAGCCTATATTTTTTCCCAGCATGCAAAGTTAAGATGGAATAATGGCACGAAAAGAGTTCTGACTTATTACAAATAATCTGGTACATAATTTTCTTTGCAGATCTTGTACATTTGGATTAATTTACAAGATCATATTTTCATGAATCAAATAACGAGCACATAGTTTTACAATGTCGTGTGTTTTCGCTATGTTGTGAATGACCAAACTTGGACCGTGCTTTCAGTTTGTGATGCTATTACTTTTCCACCAGGTTCTAATTTGGTTTGGAATACACATGAAATCTAGAAATTATGTGGAAACACCAGTTCTTGAGCACTATGATCCGGTGTACAGTAGAACAAAGTGGGGGAGTACTGAGGTACCAACATTCTACTTGTAAACATGTGTAGTACATTATGATTATGTGTAACTTTCCTTCTAATGTCTTGTGGCAGATAGTTATGGATATATGTTAATTGCCTGGAATTAATTGAAAACAGGTTGTTTTATCAGTTCACAATATGTTCCTCTTATTGTTGAACATATAACACTATGGTATGTTACTCTTATTGTTGAACATATAACGCTATGGTATGTTCCTCTTATTGTTGAATATATAACAGTGTATGTTCCTCTTATTGTTGAATATATAACACTATGGTATGTTCCTCTTATTGTTGAATATATAACACTATGGTATGTTCCTCTTATTGTTGAATATATAACACTATAGTATGTTCCTCTTATTGTTGAATATATAACACTATGGTATGTTCCTCTTATTGTTGAATATATAACACTATAGTATGTTCCTCTTATTGTTGAATATATAACACTATGGTATGTTCCTCTTATTGTTGAATATATAATGCTATGGTATGTTCCTCTTATTGTTGAATATATAACAGTGTATGTTCCTCTTATTGTTGAATATATAACACTATGGTATGTTCCTCTTATTGTTGAATATATAACACTATGGTATGTTCTTCTTATTGTTGAATATATAACACTATAGTATGTTCCTCTTATTGTTGAATATATAACACTATGGTATGTTCCTCTTATTGTTGAATATATAACACTATGATATGTTCCTCTTATTGTTGAATATATAATGCTATGGTATGTTCCTCTTATTGTTGAATATATAACGCTATGGTATGTTCCTCTTATTGTTGAATATATAACACTATAGTATGTTCCTCTTATTGTTGAATATATAACACTATGATATGTTCCTCTTATTGTTGAATATATAACACTATAGTATGTTCCTCTTATTGTTGAATATATAACACTATAGTATGTTCCTCTTATTGTTGAATATATAACAGTGTATGTTCCTCTTATTGTTGAATATTTAACACTATGGTATGTTCCTCTTATTGTTGAATATATAACACTATAGTATGTTCCTCTTATTGTTGAATATATAACGCTATGGTATGTTCCTCTTATTGTTGAATATATAACACTATGGTATGTTCCTCTTATTGTTGAATATATAACACTATAGTATGTTCCTCTTATTGTTGAATATATAATGCTATGGTATGTTCCTCTTATTGTTGAATATATAACACTATAGTGTGTTCCTCTTATTGTTGAATATATAACACTATGATATGTTCCTCTTATTGTTGAATATATAACACTATAGTATGTTCCTCTTATTGTTGAATATATAACAGTATAGTATGTTCCTCTTATTGTTGAATATATAACACTATGATATGTTCCTCTTATTGTTGAACATATAACATTATGGTTTGTTCCTCTTATTGTTGAATATATAACACTATGATATGTTCCTCTTATTGTTGAATATATAACAGTGTATGTTCCTCTTATTGTTGAATATATAACACTATAGTATGTTCCTCTTATTGTTGAATATATAACATTATGGTATGTTCCTCTTATTGTAGAACATATAACATTATGGTTTGTTCCTCTTATTGTTGAATATATAACACTATGGTATGTTCCTCTTATTGTTGAATATATAACGCTATGATATGTTCCTCTTATTGTTGAATATATAACACTATAGTATGTTCCTCTTATTGTTGAATATATAACACTATGGTATGTTCCTCTTATTGTTGAATATATAACAGTGTATGTTCCTCTTATTGTTGAATATATAACACTATGGTATGTTCCTCTTATTGTTGAATATATAACGCTATGGTATGTTCCTCTTATTGTTGAATATATAACACTATGGTATGTTCCTCTTATTGTTGAATATATAACGCTATGGTATGGTCCTCTTATTGTTGAATATATAACGCTATGGTATGTTCCTCTTATTGTTGAATATATAACACTATAGTATGTTCCTCTTATTGTTGAATATATAACACTATGATATGTTCCTCTTATTGTTGAATATATAACACTATAGTATGTTCCTCTTATTGTTGAATATATAACACTATAGTATGTTCCTCTTATTGTTGAATATATAACACTATGGTATGTTCCTCTTATTGTTGAATATATAACAGTGTATGTTCCTCTTATTGTTGAATATATAACACTATAGTATGTTCCTCTTATTGTTGAATATATAACACTATGGTATGTTCCTCTTATTGTTGAATATATAACACTATAGTATGTTCCTCTTATTGTTGAATATATAACACTATAGTATGTTCCTCTTATTGTTGAATATATAACGCTATAGTATGTTCCTCTTATTGTTGAATATATAATGCTATGGTATGTTCCTCTTATTGTTGAATATATAACACTATGGTATGTTCCTCTTATTGTTGAATATATAACACTATGGTATGTTCCTCTTATTGTTGAATATATAACACTATAGTATGTTCCTCTTATTGTTGAATATATAACACTATGGTATGTTCCTCTTATTGTTGAATATATAACACTATAGTATGTTCCTCTTATTGTTGAATATATAACGCTATAGTATGTTCCTCTTATTGTTGAATATATAACGCTATAGTATGTTCCTCTTATTGTTGAATATATAATGCTATGGTATGTTCCTCTTATTGTTGAATATATAACACTATGGTATGTTCCTCTTATTGTTGAATATATAACACTATGGTATGTTCCTCTTATTGTTGAATATATAACACTATGGTATGTTCCTCTTATTGTTGAATATATAACACTATGGTATGTTCCTCTTATTGTTGAATATATAACAGTGTATGTTCCTCTTATTGTTGAATATATAACACTATGGTTAACCTGAATCCAATTACTGATTATATCTCGTGTCTGTGGTTTCATGACAAGCCAATTATATGTAATAAAACAATGTATACGGTTCGATCAATGATTTTGATTCTCCTTTAAATCGACACTAAATCAGCAAAAAAGAATATTTCTACAGAATGTAATTTCCTATTATAATTTGTTTCCAAGCATAAATGCCACAGAAACTGAGTATTTCAACTAATAAACAAACATTGTATATGTTTGTTGACATAACAAATTGATATAAACACTTCTAAAATAATGTGTGACACAGAGATATTGTGAAAAAACTACAAATTTACCTTTATATCTCCTCACCCTTTGCACCTGCACATAAAATCATTTTTGGAGTACTCTGAATTAACCAGTAACCTGCCAAATAAATTGAACGGAATGTGCAAACAACATAGATCCAGATCAGCTGCGGCTTAATGCCGCGTCTGATTGGAAATATATCTTGTTTGCTATTCAGACAAGTACTGTGTATTAGCTCCACTATCCGAATAGCAAACAGCATAGTGACTGACCAGAGGGCACTCTCTGATCTGGCTCTATGCTGTTTGCAAAAGCGACTTTAGTTGTGATTGGCAGGTTAAGAGTTAACCTACATCTAAATGACAGCGTCATGTGATTACCTCCCCTGTATAATAGGATTGGGTAATAAGCAAATGTCCCCTTTGGGGGTTATGTTAACAGTTTCAGAAATTTCCACTTTCACGAGTTTGTAGATCGCATAATCCTCGTTTTGTTGGTTTAAACATAATTATTCAAATTATTTCGGAAGAATGTGTATTAGCAATGCTCTTTATACGTGAAAAATACATTTCTTTTGCTCTTTGCGATGTAATGTCACTTTAAATATTGAATCATCATATCTATTGAATGAATCGTTATTGGGGTTGCACATCGGATCTTTTTAATTTTAATCCTTCAGGTAAAGTTTTGTAATAATAACGGGGTCACCGCCGTGGCCTTCGTACAAAATTGTATGCCTTTGTACAAATACCTGTCTATTGCATCAATGTAGCACTAAAGTACTTTGATGAAACACCAGATAACATAATAGAATGCATCACTTGAGAAGACCTTCTGTTAAAATACCAGTTTCTTACACCGACCTTGTTTTTATTCCGGTATAATAGCAATTCATGACTTATTGTTGATTTCACATTCATTACAATCAATATACTGTTTTTATTTCCGATCTATTCCCTCTCTAAAGACATTCATACAGTTTCTTACACTAAGATCTACGTTCTCTGTAAAGATGTCAATGCAGTGCTTATAGTGTGTCATTTGATTTGGAGGCACCGAATAAAATAGAATGCATCACTTGTGGATGATGACCTAGATGTACTTGTTAAAATGTTCGTCTCTTGCACTAAGATCTACGTTCTCTCCAAAGATGTCAATGCAGTGCTTAGTGTGTCATTTGATTTGGAGGCACCAAATAAAATAGAATGCATCACTTGTGGATGATGACCTAGATGTACTTGTTAAAATGTTCGTCTCTTGCACTAAGATCTACGTTCTCTCTAAAGATGTCAATGCAGTGCTTAGTGTGTCATTTGATTTGGAAGCACTTGTGGATGATGACCTAGATGTAGTTGTTCAAATGTTCGTCTCTTGCGTCTCTCTAAAGATGTCAATGCAGTGCGTGTACTTTCATTTGGAATAGATTGAAGCACTCGCAGATAATGCTAGTAAAGATGGTTTTACAAACACATTATATATCTGTGTTATTATTGAAGCTGATACCATAAAACCATTTATCCGTTAATAATCATGAGAAGTGAAATTTCAGAGAAATGAATGAAATTCTCTGAGAAGTTATTTTTTTCCCTCTCATTCACTTCTTTTCTTTCTATTGCTGTTGATGAATATTGCAGGAAGTGTTGGGGCGATTTAGGTGTATCATATAAAGCATGTGTTGTCTCCATAAAACATTACCCATTCATTTGTTTACCAGATGTGTTTATATAATGTGTATTTGTTTGTATATCCCTGTAACTTATGGTGGTATTTAATGTTTAAAGCAGCACTATGTCGTAATAAAGGATGTTTTTTGGTAAAATATAAATACTAATGTATGTGTGTTTACAAAAATTGAAATAGTCGCTCAGAAATGATAAAAATCCAATAAATATACACCGTCGTATACGCGAATTGTTTATCAACATAAGAATTGTGTTTATCAACACACGAAATGTAAACATGCACAGCGCGCATGCGTGAAACAACAGTGGATGTAGAAAAGCACGTTGGAATGTCACCATATTTTAAACATGAAAGACTATCTATCTATCTTTCTCTAATGTCGAATCCCTCGTGGGGATGTAGACATGTCCCTAAAAGACTTATATAACAGAGGTATAAATCGACATATCAAGTAATTCAATTAAAAAAGACAACGTGGGACAAATGGGGACAATACGTTCCGATTGTAAATAAGTGCGTGACCGACTCAGAAAGTCCTACTTTTGGTTTTGAGTTAGTTTTATCGCAAAAAAACACTGTTTACTAATTGAACATAATAATTATACAAATTATAATGTAAGAATGCGTAGCAGCATTGCTACCCATACGTAAAATTTGAATTTTTCAAATATGTTTTATTTCATACCATAGAGGGCTGCTTTAAGGGGGTTGGCTAGCCTTTATCAATTTAATTAAACATCCTTTTGTCATGTATATTGTTGACTGTCGGTGTACCATACGGGACCATTTCAATGATTTGTTTAGATATGTGAGTTAAACATCCTTTTGTCATGTATATTGTTGACTGTCGTTGTACCATACGGGACTATTTCAATGATTTGTGTAGATATGTGCGTTAAACATGCTTTTGTCATGTATATTGTTGACTGTCGGTGTACCATACAGGACCATTTCAATGATTTGTGTAGATATGTGAGTTAAACATCCTTTTGTCATGTATATTGTTGACTGTCGGTGTACCATACAGGACCATTTCAATGATTTGTGTAGATATGCGAGTGACTTATACAGGAAATTGAAATGAAAGTTTTAAAAACATGCTAAATGTGATTTACGCACATTAATTTATTTTCTCTTGTCATTTAATTGGTCGATGAAAGTGAATTCAGAAATGTCAACTTTAGATTTCACAGCCGCCATGCCGACCACACGGAGAAGCTCGGAATACTATTTTGAATACTGTGTGCTATTTTTAGAAGATCGGGCATCTCTTATAGAAACTGTGTCAAGTTACATGTATATCACTAAATATGATAGATACAACACTAAATATGATAGATACACTAAATATGATAGATACACTAAATATGATAGATACAACACTAAATATGATAGATACACTAAATATGATAGATACACTAAATATGATAGATAATATTAGCAAAGCAAATATACAGGCTTCCCTCTGTCTGAATGTTTGTCTGCGCCACTTCTGTCGCCAATTGAAAAATACTGGAGCCAATTTAAAAATATTTGAGCCAACTAAGAGCCATATAGTTCACAAATAAATATAGGAAACCATATATTTGACGTGCCAAAAAAAAAAATTAATTTTTAAAAAGTTGCGCCAAATATTTTCGCCAATTCACAAAATTTAGCGCCAATATTTGTTATTTGTCGCAATTGGCGCCATTGGCGACTGACAGCGGGAACCCTGATATATAAAGAGACATATAAAACCTGTAAAACAGAATAGGAATTTAAAAAATCAGAACAATGTATGTCTGTCTATATTGGCCCAAATACGATGTTTAGAAAAATTGGAACTGTAGTTTGAAACTGTATGGTTAACTAATGCATCTCTTGAACAATAGATTATTTAATGTAACTTATATAGACCATTAGAAATATCACAGTCAGCCCAAGTAACTGCGAGCATGTTTGACCTTGGTTTGAGTTAGTCGCAAAATTATGTGACAGATTTTTAGAGGGTAAGACGTTACCATTAATTCATAAATAATCGTAAAGACTCTAATAAAACTAGAGATCGAGTCATACATAATCTAGCGCATCTTACAAGTCATAGCCCCTTAAGTCTTGATAGAACTTTGAAGAGCACCTGATTGAATTCAAGAAGACTCTGTGGTTACAGTGGCCGCCTCATAATCGTAAGGTTATGAGTTCGAACCCAGCCAGAGCCACTGTGATGTACTTAGGCAAGACTATGTAAGAACTTGTTTAGCAATCATGCTAGAATATATAATGCATTAACTATTTACATTCAATGTAAAGATAGGAAATTATATATCATACATGTATTGAATTCAAAGATAGGAAATAATATATCGTACATGTACTGAATTCAAAGATAGGACATAATATATCATACATGTACTGAATTCAAAGATAGGAAATAATATATCGTACATGTACTGAATTCAAAGATAGGACATAATATATCATACATGTACTGAATTCAATGTAAAGATAGGAAATAATATATCATACATGTACTGAATTCAATGTAAAGATAGGAAATAATATATCATACATGTACTGAATTCAATGTAAAGAAAGGAAATAATATATTGTACATGTACTGAATTCAATGTAAAGAAGGGAAATAATATATCATACATGTACTGAATTCAATGTAAAGAAGGGAAATAATATATCATACATGTACTGAATTCAATGTAAAGAAAGGAAATAATATAGCATACATGTACTGAATTCAATGTAAAGATAGGAAATAATATATCATACATGTACTGAATTCAAAGATAGGAAATAATATAGCATACATGTACTGAATTCAATGTAAAGATAGGAAATAATATATCATACATGTACTGAATTCAATGTAAAGAAAGGAAATAATATATTGTACATGTACTGAATTCAATGTAAAGATGGGAAATAATATATCATACATGTACTGAATTCAATGTAAAGAAGGGAAATAATATATCATACATGTACTGAATTCAATGTAAAGAAAGGAAATAATATAGCATACATGTACTGAATTCAATGTAAAGATAGGAAATAATATATCATACATGTACTGAATTCAAAGATAGGAAATAATATAGCATACATGTACTGAATTCAATGTAAAGATAGGAAATAATATATCATACATGTACTGAATTCAATGTAAAGAAAGGAAATAATATATTGTACATGTACTGAATTCAATGTAAAGAAGGGAAATAATATATCATACATGTACTGAATTCAATGTAAAGAAGGGAAATAATATATCATACATGTACTGAATTCAATGTAAAGAAAGGAAATAATATAGCATACATGTACTGAATTCAATGTAAAGATAGGAAATAATATATCATACATGTACTGAATTCAAAGATAGGAAATAATATAGCATACATGTACTGAATTCAATGTAAAGATAGGAAATAATATATCATACATGTACTGAATTCAATGTAAAGAAAGGAAATAATATATTGTACATGTACTGAATTCAATGTAAAGAAGGGAAATAATATATAATACATGTACTGAATTCAATGTAAAGATAGGAAATAATATATCGTACATGTACTGAATTCAATGTAAAGATAGGAAATAATATATAATACATGTACTGAATTCAATGTAAAGAAGGGAAATAATATATCGTACATGTACTGAATTCAATGTAAAGAAGGGAAATAATATATAATACATGTACTGAATTCAAAGGTAGGAAATAATATATCATACATGTACTGAATTCAATGTAAAGAAAGGAAATAATATATCGTACATGTACTGAATTCAATGTAAAGATAGGAAATAATATATCATACATGTACTGAATTCAATGTAAAGATAGGAAATAATATATAATACATGTACTGAATTCAATGTAAAGATAGGAAATAATATATAATACATGTACTGAATTCAATGTAAAGAAAGGAAATAATATATCATACATGTACTGAATTCAATGTAAAGGTAGGAAATAATATATCGTAGATGTACTGAATTCAATGTAAAGGTAGGAAATAATATATCATACATGTACTGAATTCAATGTAAAGAAAGGAAATAATATATCAATTCAATGTAAAGATAAGACATAATATATCATACATGTACTGAATTCAATGTAAAGAAGGGAAATAATATATCGTACATGTACTGAATTCAATGTAAAGAAGGGAAATAATATATAATACATGTACTGAATTCAATGTAAAGATAGGACATAATATATCATACATGTACTGAATTCAATGTAAAGATAGGAAATAATATAGCATACATGTACTGAATTCAATGTAAAGATAGGACATAATATATCATACATGTACTGAATTCAAAGATAGGAAATAATATAGCATACATGTACTGAATTCAATGTAAAGATAGGACATAATATATCCTACATGTACTGAATTCAATGTAAAGAAGGGAAATAATATATCGTACATGTACTGAATTCAATGTAAAGAAAGGAAATAATATATCGTACATGTACTGAATTCAATGTAAAGAAGGGAAATAATATATCGTACATGTACTGAATTCAATGTAAAGAAAGGAAATAATATATCATACATGTACTGAATTCAAAGATAGGAAATAATATAGCATACATGTACTGAATTCAATGTAAAGAAAGGAAATAATATATAATACATGTACTGAATTCAAAGGTAGGAAATAATATATCATACATGTACTCAATGTAAAGAAAGGAAATAATATATCATACATGTACTGAATTCAATGTAAAGATAGGAAATACTATATCATACATGTACTGAATTCAAAGGTAGGAAATAATATATCATACATGTACTGAATTCAATGTAAAGATAGGAAATAATATATCATACATGTACTGAATTCAAAGGTAGGAAATAATATATCATACATGTACTGAATTCAATTTGAAGAAAAGAAATAATATATCGTACATGTACTGAATTCAATGTAAAGATAGGAAATAATATATCGTACATGTACTGAATTCAATGTATAGAAAGGAAATAATATATCATACATGTACTGAATTCAATGTAAAGATAGGAAATAATATATAATACATGTACTGAATTCAATGTAAAGATAGGAAATAATATATAATACATGTACTGAATTCAATGTAAAGAAAGGAAATAATATATCATACATGTACTGAATTCAATGTAAAGATAGGAAATAATATATCATACCTGTACTGAATTCAATGTAAAGATAGGAAATAATATATCATACATGTACTGAATTCAATGTAAAGAAGGGAAATAATATATCGTACATGTACTGAATTCAATGTAAAGATAGGACATAATATATCATACATGTACTGAATTCAATGTAAAGAAAGGAAATAATATATAATACATGTACTGAATTCAATGTAAGGTAGGAAATAATATATCATACATGTACTGAATTCAATGTAAAGATGGGACATAATATATAATACATGTACTGAATTCAATGTAAAGAAAGGAAATAATATATCAGACATGTACTGAATTCAATGTAAAGATAGGAAATAATATATCGTAGATGTACTGAATTCAATGTAAAGAAAGGAAATAATATATCATACATGTACTGAATTCAATGTAAAGGTAGGAAATAATATATCATACATGTACTGAATTCAATGTAAAGGTAGGAAATAATATATCATACATGTACTGAATTCAATGTAAAGAAAGGAAATAATATATCATACATATACTGAATTCAATGTAAAGGTAGGAAATAATATATCATACATGTACTGAATTCAATGTAAAGGTAGGAAATAATATATCGTAGATGTACTGAATTCAATGTAAAGGTGGGAAATAATATGTCGTAGATGTACTGAATTCAATGTATAGGTAGGAAATAATATATCGTAGATGTACTGAATTATAGGCTAACTCACAGGAAGTACAGCGTAACACAACTGGCCCAATCAAAATTAGAAATGATTGCACCACTCTATGTCTTAATGTAATTGCCAACTAATAGCAAGAATGCCAGCGGCCGATGGTCCATTTCTGTGTCCTTGTTGTATGACGGTTATTGTGTGACATATTTAATTATTTATACAGTAATCACTGAAGTATTGGGTTTTACAAAGTTTAATAGTTTAACAGATTAGAGTTTTTTACGTTTCTGTTTTGGATTATCTGCTAATATATAAACTTGACCGATGTGGGTTTAGGCATGCACTCGCCTATGAGATGACCCCACTTACTTTGGTCCTGCAGTCTGTGGGTTTAGGCATGCACTCGCCTATGAGATGACTCCCCTTACTTTGGTCCTGCAGTCTGTGGGTTTAGGCATGCACTCGCCTATGAGATGACCCCCCCTTACTTTGGTCCTGCAGTCTGTGGGTTTAGGCATGCACTCGCATATATTAATTATAAGATAGTTAGACTGGTTGATAAAATGGACACCAGATCATGTATAAATTGCGTGATTGGCCAGTGCATGTTGAAGACATTTTCAGTGTCAGTAATAAATAGTGTTTATGCTTTTAATGTACACAACATATTTTCAGTATCTGTGTAAAATAGTGTTTATGCTTTTAATATGTATACACAAAATATGTTCAGTATCTGTGTAAAATAGTGTCTATGCTTTTAATGTACACAAAATATTTTCAGTATCCGTGTAAAATAGTGTTTGTGCTTTTAATGTACACAAAATATTTTCAGTATCCGTGTAAAATAGTGTTTGTGCTTTTAATGTACACAAAATATTTTCAGTATCTGTGTAAAATAGTGTTTATGCTTTTAATGTACACAAAATATGTTCAGTATCCGTGTAAAATAGTGTTTGTGCTTTTAATGTACACAAACTATGTTCAGTATCCGTGTAAAATAGTTTTTATGCTTTTAATGTACACAAACTATGTTCAGTGTCTGTGTAAAATAGTTAAAATATGTTCAGTATCAGTGTAAAATAGTGTTTATGCTTTTAGTGTACACAAAATATTTTCAGTATCCGTGTAAAATAGTGTTTATGCTTTTAGTGTACACAAAATATTTTCAGTATCCGTGTAAAATAGTGTTTATGCTTTTAATGTACACAAAATATTTTCAGTATCCGTGTAAAATAGTGTTTATGCTTTTAATGTACACAAAATATTTTCAGTATCCGTGTAAAATAGTGTTTATGCTTTTAATGTACACAAAATATGTTCAGTATCAGCGTAAAATAGTTTTTATGCTTTTAATGTACACAACCACTTCAGCAACCTCCATTAAAACTTTAAAAAAAAATGTGAAGGGTATACATCGGGGTCTTACCTCAACGGATAAATGACCTTTTGTCCCTCATTTACAATAGTTTTGGGCGGACGGACAGACGTATTATAAACTCGAAACATAACAACGATGATACAGTCCCATTCATGCAACATTTATTGATTTACAGAGATTTATCTAGAATACGTGCAAGGACGCCCACTAAATATTATTGTTTTTACAGTCTGCCCAAAGAATGTATTTCCAAAGGTTTGATGCAGGGGCGAATCTATGAAATGACATTAGGAAGTCTGTGAGTTGGCTAGGGGTTCTGGGGACATGCCATAAAAAATTTGGGAGAGCATTGTGTTTGGTGCATTTTCAGGGTGGTTTGTTTGTGTTAAATATGGTAACAGTGAAAATATATATATATAATAGGTCATAATGACGATCGAATGCATAAAATATTACGCAATGATACAGATTCTAATAATAGAGTGGTGGAACCTATGCTCGGCGTATTCCTATGCTCGGCATATTTTTTCCATTTACATCCGTATTTAAAATATATAAATAGTTTTAACCTATTTTTGCTGACAGAGGTGAAGCATGGTTCAATAGCGTTCTGTTGTGCGTACCGGTAGCCTAATGTAACGGTCACCTGACTGGTTCATCAGACAAATATAAACAGAAAACTTGTTGAGAAATGTTTTCCACCAAAATGATGCGGTTTATGAGCATTTCAGATAGTTGTAATATTGTTAGTTATTGATGTTACTGAGTCAAAATAATATATTCAACATATACCCATGCATAAATTAAAAAAACTCATGTACGCCGTGCATAGGTGCCCTATAGTATCTAGTTCCCCATGGAAACAGGTACCGTTGTGAGAACTGTATTGAGGCGCATGGTCACCTAATGAAGCTAAAATTTTCAACAACAATTTTTTGAAAGTTGTTTTCACGACTTAAGAAAATAATAATATACGGCAAGTGTATTTAACTTTTTTAATAGGCCATGGTATGTAGGATTTGCGCCGAGCATAGGTTCCACCACTCTACATGTTTACTGTACAGATGGAAATTGTTGTTTTTAATCATATTTAATCGTTCCGCCTCCGTGGTCGAATGGTTACGGTCACTGACTTGAATACCACTGTAACCTATCATCACTGATGGTCACGGGTTCGAGCCCCGCTCAGGCCGTGTCTCTTTATATGAAAAAGTTGGCAGTTTATTACGAAGGTTGATGCACCAAGTACTGGTTAAATGCTGGAGCCTGCCCAGGAAAAGTGTTGTTAGGTAAACTGCTCGCTGTCAATATAGCCCGAAATGGTGCTGATAAAGACGTAAAACCCTTTATATTCAATGTTTTAGTTTATACTAATTTATTTTAGCTCGATTGCGAAACAAGTTCTTATAACTTATACTAATCACTCTCGAGACCTCATTCCTGATGGAATCCATCGCCACGAGGAAGAGAGAGGAGGCATGTGGAATTTAAATGCCTTGCCTAAGGACACAATCGTAACGGCTCCAGCGGGGCTCGAACCCGTGACCATCAGTGATGATAGGTTACAATGGTATTCAAGTCAGTGACCGTAACCATTCGACCACGGAGGCGGAACGATTTCGCACGTGAAGCAAACGCGCTACCAGTGAGCTATCACGACTTCCACGTAAAACCATAACAAACAAACATTGTAATTAACGTATAATTGTAACCTATATGATCTGCGAGCGTATCATATTGTATTGTACCTATGCTTCACAGACGTGAGGGTGATTGCGTGCCGGGTGCGCCCTCCCTGGATCCGCTAGTGTGTTGCACCTGCCCCTCGTATATTACATTGTGCATAATTTCAAGATTGTTTTTCTCATCATTTCAGTTGATTATGACCAGTCAACAGAAGAGGGAACAGTCTCGTACACCGTGCTGCATCGTACACCGTGCTGCATCGTACACCGTGCTGCTTCATACACGTGCCACATCGTACACCGTGCTGCATCGTACACTGTGCTGCTTCATACACGTGCCACATCGTACACCGTGCTGCATCATACACAACGTGCTGTATTGTACACCGTGCTGCATCGTACACTGTGCTGCATTGTACACCATGCTGCATCTGTACACTGTACTGCTTTTAATTAATTCTGGCAAACGATCATTGCGTATTACGACTGCTGCCATCGATTACAAAAACTGCTGTAGTCTGCAAAATTATTTCCTGGAATATACTCTGTGAATCTTTCAATGAAATGTGTGTGAAGCATCCACCGAGAGTCTCCGCTGCACAATCTCAACCCTTGACACAAAAACTGCTGTAGTCTGCAAAATTATTTCCTGGAATATACTCTGTGAATCTTTCAATGAAATGTGTGTGAAGCATCCACCGAGGGTCTCCGCTGCACAATCTCAACCCTTGACACAAAAACTGCTGCAGTCTGCAAAATTATTTCCTGGAATATACTCTGTGAATCTTTCAATGAAATGTGTGTGAAGCATCCACCGAGGGTCTCCGCTGCACAATCTCAACCCTTGACACAAAAATCTGTGAATAATTATAATAGTTTCTAATAAGCATCCCGCCATAATGAAAAATAAAGTGAAATAGACCGGACACGCTAGACCGGACACGCGCATGCATGGAAATTATTATGATGTGCCCGATCAAAAGTGCAAATGCAAAATGGAGATACAGGGAAAGTAATGCAGATGCAAAATGGAGATACAGGGAAATACTTAATCAACTTTGGTTACTAGTTAGATGTATTTAAGATTGAGATATTGAAGCAGTTTGACTGTATTCACCTGTATTTCTTCACATGGATTTGACCAACAGTGCTCCAAGACTGGCTGCTCACAAAAGGGTGGCAGTATTCCTGCTCGACTGTTCACTGTGGTGCACATGTTTTGCTATTCACTTAGGTTTGACTGTTCGTACAGATATGGCAGATGTTACTGTTGACCAGGGATCATTCTAGAGGGCGATGTGGGCGAAATTGTCGCCCTAGGGACCCTGACTTCGCCCTCTGGGGGCCCCACTTCTCCCTAAAACAAAAAAAATTTAAAATGCTTTTTACGATTTTCAAACAAAATGTTGTCTAGTAAGATACACTGGCCCATTATAAAGCACTCCTTCTATTCAAATGTTGTATTTAATGGTTATACTGTGCATTTTAACCATATTTTGCAGAAGTATATTAAAGAACACCATTTAAGGAAGCGATCACGGGTTTCTCACTTCTCCCAAAAATTCTGACCTAGAATAAACCCTGCTGTTGACATTACTTGGCTGTGGTCTAACAAACAACTGTGGTCTAGTATGACTGTTTACCTTGGTCAAGCATCAATGACACACAAGTTAATGGAATCGGCCCAATTACCGGAATCTAACAGAAAGGGATTTAATTTACAAAAATCAGTCTTTCGTTATCAGCCTTCGTTAAACGAATAAACAGAAAATAAATGATTATTCGCGTTTGTAGCCATTGTAACTGCTCAATTTATGTAGTAAGTGCTATCTTTGGTGCAATCAGATTTGGTGATCTAAGCGCGAATTAAAATCTGTGCACAATTATGGTACTGATTGCTGTGCTATTTTGCAAAATGCACAATATGTTTGTTCTTCCAATCTAAGATGATTTGCACGGGAATTATGTCCCGGCACAATTACATCAATGATTTGCACGGGAATTATGTCCCGGCACAATTACATCAATGATTTGCACAGGAATTATGTCCCGGCAAAATTACATCAATGATTTGCACGGGAATTATGTCCCGGCACAATTACATCAATGATTTGCATGGGAATTATGTCCCGGCACAATTACATCAATGATTTGCACGGGAATTATGTCCCGGCACAATTACATCAATGATTTGCACGGGAATTATGTCCCGGCACAATTACATCAATGATTTGCACGGGAATTATGTCCCGGCACAATTACATCAATGATTTGCACGGGAATTATGTCCCGGCTCAATTACATCAATGATTTGCATGGGAATTATGTCCCGGCTCAATTACATCAATGATTTGCACGGGAATTATGTCCCGGCACAATTACATCAATGATTTCACGGAAATTTACTGTCATTTCGGTTTTTTCGCGCTGGTTGTACAAATAGCATTATGATGTTTACGATTGTTTTCACAAACCAAATGATTTTGACTCGATGGATTTTGACTCAATGAAGCCTCTGAGGTGTAATGGATATGGTGTGCCCCCTCGTAACTGAGAGGTTGTGAGTTAGAGTCCTGTAAGAACCATGGCGGTGGTGTCCTTGCAACAGTCATTTAAATCCACATTTCCATCAGGAATGAGGTCTTTAACCCATTTCATTCGGGATACCGTTCAAACAGTATTTGCAAAGAACATAGAGCCAGATCAACCACCACGGAATGTGCCGTCTGATCAGGCTCTATGCTGTTTGCTATTCAGATGATCTTGCTAAGATACTTGGCTATGTAGCAAACAACATAGATCCTGATCAGCACGCAGCGTCACGCTGCGGCTGATCTGGATCTATGTTGTTTGCAAAAGCCTTTAAATATATCCAGAATGAAATGGGTTAATGAGGCGATTAATCTAATGTTGCAAAATACTGCTTCGCAAAATAAATCCCCAGATAACTATGTAATCCTATACCACAATGAAAATTAATTTACCAACTAATTTCTAAAGCTTTAAATTGAATTTAAATAATAAAGTAAGTCTGATTCCGGTAATTTTGGCTAATTCCAGAAAGATGTGTATATAACTGTCACAAGTCCATCTAGATTCAAGGTATACAAAGTACTGTTTCTCCATGGTTAAAAATAGAAAAGAGGGCAATAAATTGTAAGCTTCATTCATTGGCTGTCCATCTTACATAAGCAGGTACATATAGTAAATTGCCAGCTTCATTCATTGGCTGTCCATCTTACATAAGCAGGTACATATAGTAAATTGCCAGCTTCATTCATTGGCTGTCCATCTTACATAAGCAGGTACATATAGTAAATTGCCAGCTTCATTCATTGGCTGTCCATCTTACATAAGCAGGTACATATAGTAAATTGCCAGCTTCATTCATTGGCTGTCCATCTTACATAAGCAGGTACATATAGTAAATTGCCAGCTTCATTCATAGGCTGTCCATCTTACATAAGCAGGTACATATAGTAAATTGCCAGCTTGATTCATTGGCTGTCCATCTTACATAAGCAGGTACATATAGTAAATTGCCAGCTTGATTCAATGGCTGTCCATCTTACATAGGCAGGTACATATAGTAAATTGCCAGCTTGATTCAATGGCTGTCCATCTTACATAGGCAGGTACATATAGTAAATTGCCAGCTTGATTCAATGGCTGTCCATCTTACATAGGCAGGTACATATAGTAAATTGTCAGCTTGATTCATTGGCTGTCCATCTTACATAAGCAGGTACATATAGTAAATTGCCAGCTTGATTCAATGGCTGTCCATCTTACATAAGCAGGTACATATAGTAAATTGCCAGCTTGATTCAATGGCTGTCCATCTTACATAAGCAGGTACATATAATAAATTGCCAGCTTGATTCAATGGCTGTCCATCTTACATAGGCAGGTACATATAGTATTACACTTGCTGATGCTTCAAGGATGACACTATGAGTTTGTGAAGAGATGTGGAGTGTGTGAAGAGATGTGGAGTGTGGGAAGAGATGTGAAGTGTGGGAAGAGATGTGGAGTGTGTGAAGAGATGTGGAGTATGTGAAGAGATGTGGAGTGTGTGAAGAGATGTGGAGTGTGTGAAGAGATGTGGGGTGTGGGAAGAGCTGTGGAGTGTGGGAAGAGATGTGGAGTGTGTGAAGAGATGTGGAGTGTGGGAAGAGATGTGGAGTGTGTGAAGAGATGTGGAGTGTGGGAAGAGCTGTGCAGTGTGTGAAGAGATGTGGAGTATGGGAAGAGATGTGGAGTATGGGAATAGATGTGGAGTGTGTGAAGAGATGTGGAGTGTGTGAAGAGATGTGGGGTGTGGGAAGAGCTGTGGAGTGTGTGAAGAGATGTGGAGTATGGGAAGAGATGTGGAGTATGAGAAGAGATGTGGAGTGTGATGCATGTTTTTTTAAATCTTGATCTGAAATCTCTTCCTGCTTCCATGGTCAGTAAACTGGAGGGAAATTTAGTTAATTATTTACATTTTAATCAAAGATTTATATTGGTAACCAACGCAGGCTTAAGCTGCACCCTTGAAATAGGGATAAGTTAACATATACAAGGCAGAAGTTTAATGTATACAAGGGAGAAGTTTAAGGTATAGAAGGGAAAAGTTTATGGTATACAAGGGAGAAGTTTAAGGTATACGAAGGAGAAGTTTAAGGTACATGAGGGAGAAGTTTAAGGTATATGAGGGAGAAGTTTAAGGTACACGAGGGAGAAGTTTAAGGTATACGAGGGAGAAGTTTGTAGACTCAGCCAAGTATTATCTATATATTCTACATGAACACACTTTTCCCCCTAGCTCAAAATAGGGAGTAGTGTCTCCCCAAATATCCCACTAGCTTATGCCCTGCAGTATAATTGATAAACCATAATAATAATTCTTTAGTCGAGTTTTGGTCCCCAATGTGGGCAGCATCAGCTTCTCCATCATTTCAAACAAAATTACCTTCAATTAATTGTCCATGACATCTATTAGGTTCTATTAGGTTGTCCATGACATCTATTAGGTTGTCTATGACATCTATTAGGTTGTCTATGACATCAATTAGTTGTACATGACATCAATTAGGTTGTCCATGACATCGATTAGTTACCCATGACATCGATTAGTTGCCCATGCCACTCCATAGACATTTGTTTGCACCATAGCAATGTGAATGTAGTGTTGTGATGTCCAGTATGGCATTATCAATGCAATCTTAACCTCTAGCATGCTGTAGACGAAATGAGCAGATAACAAATGAGTAATAATTTTCTTATCTTTCCTAGAAAGTAGGGCTTGACATTTCATCCATATCATCCTGATTCTTTTTTTAAAAAATCAAAAAAAAAAAATTGAATGAAATGTCAAGCCCTACTTTCTAGGAAATATAATAAAATTAGACGTTTGTTACCTGCTCATTTCACCTACAGGATGCTAAAGGTTAATACAATGTGTGCACCTTAGCCACTTATCGCTGGGTCACACGTTATAGTGTGTTTTAGCGTTAGTGTTTTCATTGACTTATCTATCTTCATAAAAAAGCTTATTGATTCCCACTGATCTTGTAATTTTATTAATTATTACAAAAACTGGTAAGTCGACAAGTCAGATGAATTCATATTGGCCCCTTTTCCATTGTAAGATACCCTGTGTCTTGCTGATTTTAGAGACCCATCATGTATTGTTCTTATACATATAAAAGATGTGATATACACTGTATCCCTGGCAAACATGCACCTCTAGCCACCAGCAACATGCATTAGCAGCCACAATTTCATACCAAAAATTCAGAGTTTTTTCCTTCTATATTTAGCAGCCACAATTTCATACCAAAAATTCAGAGTTTCTTCTATATTTAGCAAAAAAGTCAGAGTTTTTGTCTGCTACATTTAGCAGCCACATTTTCCTATTTCCAAAATTTCACAGTTTTTTTCTTCTACATTTAGCAGCCACAATTTCATACCAAAAATTCACAGTTTTTGTCTGCTACATTTAGCAGCCACAATTTCATACCAAAAATTCACAGTTTTTGTCTGCTACATTTAGCAGCCACATTTTCCTATTTCCAAAAATTCACAGTTTTTCTTCTATATTTAGCAGCCACATTTTCCTATTTCCAAAAATTCACAGTTTTTGTCTGCTACATTTAGTCCCTCAGCATTTTACAACCACTTTGTTTCAATTTCAAGTCCTCAATGGTGGCAGTTATGGAGAAGTTGTACTGTATTTTTGGTGACAATTCCAATTGAAGACATTAGAAAACTTCATTTCCGTCTTGAGATAATTATATAAATCATCCAAAAACAATCAATTTACCTGTACTTGGAAACATTACTTGTAATCAATCAATTTTACCTGTAATTGAGCAATTTATCTGTTATTTTAAATTACCTGTATTCCAGCAAAGTTACCTGTAATCCAGCAAAGTTACCTGTAATCCAGCAAAGTTACCTGTAATCAAGCAAAGTTACCTGTAATCCAGCAAAGTTACCTGTAATCCAGCAAAGTTACCTGTAATCCAGCAAAGTTACCTGTAATCCAGCAAAGTTACCTGTAATCCAGCAAAGTTACCTGTAATCCAGCAAAGTTATCTGTAATCAAGCAACGTTACCTGTAATTGAGCAAAGTTACCTGTAATCAAGCAGTTACCTGTAATCCAGCAAAGGTACCTGTAATCCAGCAAAGTTACCTGTAATCCAGCAAAGTTACCTGTAATCAAGCAAAGTTACCTGTAATCCAGCAACGTTACTTGTAATCCAGCAAAGTTACCTGTAATCAAGCAAAGTTACCTGTAATCCAGCAAAGTTACCTGTAATCCAGCAAAGTTATCTGTAATCAAGCAACGTTACCTGTAATTGAGCAAAGTTACCTGTAATCAAGCAGTTACCTGTAATCCAGCAAAGGTACCTGTAATCCAGCAAAGTTACCTGTAATCCAGCAAAGTTACCTGTAATCAAGCAAAGTTACCTGTAATGAAGCAAAGTTACCTGTAATCAAGCAAAGTTACCTGTAATCAAGCAATGTTACCTGTCATTGAGCAAAGTTACCTGTAATTGAGCAAAGTTACCTGTCATTGAGCAAAGTTACCTGTAATGAAGCAACGTTACCTGTAATAAAGCAAAGTTACCTGTAATGAAGCAAAGTTACCTGTAATGAAGCAAAGTTACCTGTAATCAAGCAAAGTTACCTGTAATTGAGCAAAGTTACCTGTAATTGAGCAAAGTTACCTGTAATTGAGCAAAGTTACCTGTCATTGAGCAAAGTTACCTGTAATTGAGCAAAGTTACCTGTAATTGAGCAAAGTTACCTGTAATTGAGCAAAGTTACCTGTAATTGAGCAAAGTTACCTGTAATTGAGCGATTTACATGTAATTGAAAATAATAACTTTGTATAAGTGCATTAATATTTGATTGATTGCTCATGTTTATTCATGTGTAAGATGTGAAGATGGAGTGTATGTATGTAAATTGCTCAGTTATAGATCTAGAGATAGCTGGATTGCTTACCGGTATCTTTCAGTAGCGATCTCACCAAAATATATATGAGTAAATACGTTGGGCAGGGTTCCCGCTGTAGGTCGCCACTGTCGCAAATTGCGACAAAAAACAAATACTGGTGGCGCTACATTTTGTGAATAAGCAAATATAATTTTATTTTTTTCCAAATATTTATCTGTGAATTAACTATATGGCTCTTAGTTGGCTCCAAGTTTTTCAAATTGGCTCCATTTTTTTTCCAATTGGCGACTGAATTGGCGCAGCAGACAAAACTTCAGACAGAGGGAACCCTGTATTTGTGTCTTTAATCAGATGATAACTTCAGCCCAAAAATCTGTTTTATGAGTACATGAGTAGTATCCATAGAGAGCTATACAATGTGAGACATTCTGTACAATGTATATAAGTATCTGGCTATATTGGCACACAAGTAATGGCTTTGTAAGGTTGGTCTGCAGTGTCAACACAGGAGTTGTGGCTTCTGATGCAAGGCTATCTGCGGCATTTCATCCCGACATGCAGGGCTTACCCGCATCTTGTGCTATATCGACTAGACTAGATTTATCATGTTAGTAACTTTACCGTGTTTAAGCATCGCCATTGGAATAAATAAATAAAACGTGAGTAGTGGCAGACGTCTTATTTAATCCTTCTAGTTTTGCAATATTATGTATTTTAATATTTTCCAATACATTCTTGGTTTCGGCATGTCCACGAATCCTCTTTTGAAATGCAACATAATTATGGCTTTTTTAAAAACTGTCTGACGATATGTGCACAGTGACCTGTGGGTGACATTGTGGCTGCATGTTCATCAACCATTCTAATTATCCGCTATATTCTGGCAGACATCAACCAGACATAGTAGTACTATTGTGCCAATTGGTCGGGATGTTAGATCTTGTATTGTAATACAATGTATAAAGAGTTACGTTAGCCTTGCATTACACACAATCCAGTCCGGTACCACACTGACAAAGTGCTCAATATTCATGTTTTGATATTAGTTTTTGTTGATGAATGAACTGTTTGTCTGACAGACTGGTCCAAAAGAGAAACATTTATCCCTGTTATATGCTATTATAGAAGAGTTTATTAGAGAATTACAATGATGGAGGGTTTAACCGTTTGCATCCCTACAGCCTGCTGTAGAGATTTCCTTTATATAAAGTTACTTGAATTCATTCTATATTTAACCTTTTGCATCCCTACAGCCTGCTGTAGAGATTTCCTTTATATAAAGTTACTTGAATTCATTCTATATTTAACCTTTGCACACACCCCTACAGCCTACAGTAGAGGTTTCCATATTATAAGACAGAAGAGAGTCAATTACTTGAATACAACGACGAAGCCAACCTAATTATTGTCGGCTTAGCCATTGCACACCTACATCCTGCTGTAGCCAGCTTAGCCATTGCACACCTACATCCTGCTGTAGCCAGCTTAGCCATTGCACACATACATCCTGCTGTAGCCAGCTTAGCCATTGCACACATACGGTCTGCTGTAGCCAGCTTAGCCATTGCACACCTACGGTCTGCTGTAGCGATTTTTCAATTATTGTAAGGTAGAAGAGATAGACATATGCGTTAGATTGATTTAACCCTTAACCTGCTTATCGCAACTAAAGTTGTTTTTGCAAAACAGCATAGAGCCAGATCAGAAGGCACAGAATATGTCGGTTGATCAGGCTCCATGCTGTTTGTTGTTTGGATAGTGAAGCTAAAACACTTGGATCTATGTTGTTTGCACATTCCTTCCAATTGATTCAGCATTTTAAGGGTTAACTTGCTGTAGAATGGGTAATAATAAAGTGATCTATTTGCGTTTTACATGTTCGGTATCATTCTATCTGGTGTATGCTGCAGAAAATGGTTACATATACATGAGATATGAGTGTTGTATATGGAAGACCGAGTATACAGATACGTACATTCCAATATACAGGCTGTACACCCACATATACTTGGATATACAGACTGTACACCCACATATACTTGGATATACAGACTGTACACTCACATATACTTGGATATACAGACTGTACACTCACATATACTTGGATATACAGACTGTACACTCACATATACTTGGATATACAGACTGTACACTCACATATACTTGGATATACAGACTGTACACTCACATATACTTGGATATACAGACTGTACACTCACATATACTTGGATATACAGGCTCCGTACACTCACATATACTTGGATATACAGGCTCCGTACACTCACATATACTTGGATATACAGGCTCCGTACACTCACATATACTTGGATATACAGACTCCGTACACTCACATATACTTGGATATACAGGCTCCGTACACTCACATATACTTGGATATACAGGCTCCGTACACTCATATACTTGGATATACAGGCTGTACACTCACATATACTTGGATATACAGGCTCCGTACACTCACATATACTTGGATATACAGGCTCCGTACACTCACATATACTTGGATATACAGGCTCCGTACACTCACATATACTTGGATATACAGGCTCCGTACACTCACATATACTTGGATATACAGGCTCCGTACACTCACATATACTTGGATATACAGGCTCCGTACACTCACATATACTTGGATATACAGGCTCCGTACACCCACATATACTTGGATATACAGGCTCCGTACACCCACATATACGTGGATATACAGGCTCCGTACACCCACATATACTTGGATATACAGGCTCCGTACACTCACATATACTTGGATATACAGGCTCCGTACACTCACATATACTTGGATATACAGGCTCCGTACACTCACATATACTTGGATATACAGGCTCCGTACACTCACATATACTTGGATATACAGGCTCCGTACACTCACATATACTTGGATATACAGGCTCCGTACACTCACATATACTTGGATATACAGGCTCCGTACACTCACATATACTTGGATATACAGGCTCCGTACACTCACATATACTTGGATATACAGGCTCCGTACACTCACATATACTTGGATATACAGGCTCCGTACACTCACATATACTTGGATATACAGGCTCCGTACACCCACATATACGTGGATATACAGGCTCCGTACACCCACATATACGTGGATATACAGGCTCCGTACACCACATATACGTGGATATACAGGCTCCGTACACTCACATATACTTGGATATACAGGCTCCGTACACCCACATATACGTGGATATACAGGCTCCGTACACTCACATATACTTGGATATACAGGCTCCGTACACCCACATATACTTGGATATACAGACTGTACACCCACATATACTTGGATATACAGACTGTACACTCACATATACTTGGATATACAGACTCCGTACACCCACATATACTTGGATATACAGACTGTACACCCACATATACTTGGATATACAGACTGTACACCCACATATACTTGGATATACAGACTGTACACCCACATATACTTGGATATACAGACTGTACACTCACATATACTTGGATATACAGACTGTACACTCACATATACTTGGATATACAGGCTGTACACTCACATATACTTGGATATACAGGCTGTACACTCACATATACTTGGATATACAGACTGTACACTCACATATACTTGGATATACAGGCTGTACACTCACATATACTTGGATATACAGGCTGTACACTCTCATATACTTGGATATACAGACTGTACACTCACATATACTTGGATATACAGGCTGTACACTCACATATACTTGGATATACAGACTGTACACTCACATATACTTGGATATACAGACTGTACACTCACATATACTTGGATATACAGGCTGTACACTCACATATACTTGGATATACAGGCTGTACACTCATATACTTGGATATACAGGCTGTACACCACATATACTTGGATATACAGGCTGTACACTCACATATACTTGGATATACAGGCTGTACACCCACATATACTTGGATATACAGGCTGTACACTCACATTTTGGTTGTATATACTTGGATATACAGGCTCCGTACACTCACATATACTTGGATATACAGGCTGTACACTCACATATACTTGGATATACAACTCCGTACACCCACATATACTTGGATATACAGGCTCCGTACACTCACATATACTTGGATATACAGGCTCCGTACACTCACATATACTTGGATATACAGGCTCCGTACACTCACATATACTTGGATATACAGGCTCCGTACACTCACATATACTTGGATATACAGGCTCCGTACACTCACATATACTTGGATATACAGGCTCCGTACACTCACATATACTTGGATATACAGGCTCCGTACACTCACATATACTTGGATATACAGACTCGTACACTCACATATACTTGGATATACAGGCTCCGTACACTCACATATACTTGGATATACAGGCTCCGTACACTCACATATACTTGGATATACAGGCTCCGTACACTCACATATACTTGGATATACAGGCTCCGTACACTCACATATACTTGGATATACAGGCTCCGTACACTCACATATACTTGGATATACAGGCTCCGTACACTCACATATAGGATATACAGGCTCGTACACTCACTATACTTGGATATACAGGCTCCGTACACTCACATATACTTGGATATACAGACTGTACACTCACATATACTGGATATACAGACTCTGTACTCACATATACTTGGATATACAGGCTGTACACTCACATATACTTGGATATACAGGCTCCGTACACTCACATATACTTGGATATACAGGCTCCTTACACCCACATATACTTGGATATACAGGCTCCTTACACTCACATATACTTGGATATACAGACTCTGTACACTCACATATACTTGGATATACAGACTCTGTACACTCACATATACTTGGATATACAGACTCTGTACACTCACATATACTTGGATATACAGACTCTGTACACTCACATATACTTGGATATACAGACTCTGTACACTCACATATACTTGGATATACAGACTATGTACACTCACATATACTTGGATATACAGACTCTGTACACTCACATATACTTGGATATACAGGCTCCTTACACCCACATATACTTGGATATACAGACTGTACACTCACATATACTTGGATATACAGGCTCCTTACACCCACATATACTTGGATATACAGGCTCCTTACACCCACATATACTTGGATATACAGACTCTGTACACTCACATATACTTGGATATACAGACTCTGTACACTCACATATACTTGGATATACAGGCTCCTTACACCCACATATACTTGGATATACAGGCTCCTTACACCCACATATACTTGGATATACAGACTCTGTACACTCACATATACTTGGATATACAGACTCTGTACACTCACATATACTTGGATATACAGGCTCCTTACACTCACATATACTTGGATATACAGACTCTGTACACTCACATATACTTGGATATACAGGCTCCTTACACTCACATATACTTGGATATCAGGCTCTGTACACTCATATATACTTGGATATACAGACTATGTACACTCACATATACTTGGATATACAGACTCTGTACACTCACATATACTTGGATATACAGACTCCATACACTCACATATACTTGGATATACAGACTGTACACTCACATATACTTGGATATACAGACTCCGTACACTCACATATACTTGGATATACAGACTCCATACACTCACATATACTTGGATATACAGACTGTACACTCACATATACTTGGATATACAGATTGTACACTCACATATACTTGGATATACAGACTGTACACTCACATATACTTGGATATACAGACTGTACACTCACATATACTTGGATATACAGACTGTACACTCACATATACTTGGATATACAGACTGTACACTCACATATACTTGGATATACAGACTCCGTACACTCACATATACTTGGATATACAGACTCCATACACTCACATATACTTGGATATACAGACTTACCTCACCATATACTTGGATATACAGACTTACCTCCATATACGATATACAGACTCTGTACACTCACATATACTTGGATATACAGACTTGTACACTCACATATACTTGATATACAGACTCCGTACACTCACATATACTTGGATATACAGACTCTGTACACTCACATATACTTGGATATACAGACTCTTACCCTCCATATACTTGGATATACAGACTCTACACTCACATATACTTGGATATACAGACTGTACACTCACATATACTTGGATATACAGACTGTACACTCACATATACTTGGATATACAGACTGTACACTCACATATACTTGGATATACAGACTCTGTACACTCACATATACTTGGATATACAGACTCCGTACACTCACATATACTTGGATATACAGACTTGTACACTCACATATACTTGGATATACAGACTCTATACACTCACATATACTTGGATATACAGACTCCGTACACTCACATATACTTGGATATACAGACTGTACACTCACATATACTTGGATATACAGACTGTACACTCACATATACTTGGATATACAGGCTCTGTACACTCACATATACTTGGATATACAGGCTCCGTACACTCACATATACTTGGATATACAGGCTACATACACTACCATATACTTGGATATACAGACTGTACACTCACATATACTTAGATATACAGACTGTACACTCACATATACTTGGATATACAGACTCCGTACACTCACATATACTTGGATATACAGATTGTACACTCACATATACTTGGATATACAGACTGTACACTCACATATACTTGGATATACAGACTGTACACTCACATATACTTGGATATACAGACTCTGTACACTCACATATACTTGGATATACAGATTGTACACTCACATATACTTGGATATACAGACTGTACACTCACATATACTTGGATATACAGACTCGTACACTCACATATACTTGGATATACAGACTCGTACACTCACATATACTTGGATATACAGACTGTACACTCACATATACTTGGATATACAGACTGTACACTCACATATACTTGGATATACAGACTGTACACTCACATATACTTGGATATACAGACTGTACACTCACATATACTTGGATATACAGACTCCTACACTCACATATACTTGGATATACAGACTGTACACTCACATATACTTGGATATACAGACTCCTACACTCACATATACTTGGATATACAGACTCCTACAATCACATATACTTGGATATACAGACTCTACAATCGCATATACTTGGATATACAGACTCCTTACACTCACATATACTTGGATATACAGACTCCGTACACTCACATATACTTGGATATACAGACTCCGTACACTCACATATACTTGGATATACAGACTCTGTACACTCACATATACTTGGATATACAGACTGTACACTCACATATACTTGGATATACAGACTGTACACTCACATATACTTGGATATACAGACTCCCTACACTCACATATACTTGGATATACAGACTGTACACTCACATATACTTGGATATACAGACTGTACAAT
Source organism: Archivesica marissinica (assembly GCA_014843695.1). Lineage (NCBI taxonomy): Eukaryota > Metazoa > Mollusca > Bivalvia > Venerida > Vesicomyidae > Archivesica > Archivesica marissinica. Next base: position 45,477,472 of record CM026402.1, on the reverse strand, counting down.
CACATATACTTGGATATACAGACTCTATACCCTCCCATATACTTGGATATACAGACTCTGTACACTCACATATACTTGGATATACAGACTCCGTACACTCACACATACTTGGATATACAGACTCCGTACACTCATATATACTTGGATATACAGACTGTACACTCACATATACTTGGATATACAGACTCCGTACACTCACACATACTTGCATATACAGACTGTACACTCACATATACTTGGATATACAGACTCTGTACACTCACATATACTTGGATATACAGACTCCGTACACTCACACATACTTGGATATACAGACTGTACACTCACATATACTTGGATATACAGACTGTACACTCACAAATACTTGGATATACAGACTGTACACTCACATATACTTGGATATACAGACTCTGTACACTCACATATACTTGGATATACAGACTCCGTACATTCACATATACTTGGATATACAGACTGTACATTCACATATACTTGGATATACAGACTCCCTACACTCACATATACTTGGATATACAGACTGTACATTCACATATATGGACTCAATTTCTGCAAGTGTTATTTAACCAATTAAGTGGATCCACTTTTAGACATAATAGAATCTGGTTAACTCAATTTTGCATAAAGTATTGTTGTTAATTATAGTAGGGTCCCACTTTTTGACATAATCGTCCATACTTGTCTATAAGACGAGTTTTTTACCACCCTATTATGGCCTTAAAGTGACTTCCCGTCTTATAAATGAGTGCTAAATATAAATTAATGTGTTAAATAGTATCCATAATTTTAGACACTTAAAATTCCTTGCACTTGCCAAACATTAAATTTATAAATGGTCTGGTGTCCATTTTATCAACCTGTCTTACTGTATATGTGAGTGCATGCCAAAACGCATAGATTTCAGGACCAAAGTAGGGGGGTCGTCCTATAGATGAGATCACCTTATAGGCGAGAATCAATGGTAAAAGGATATGGGAATAATTTGTCCAAATTTTGAACTAGATCATGGTAATGGTTAACCCATTCAACACCAAGTAACTGACATGGACTGGTCCATGACATTTTTAGACCAATTAAATCAATAAGAAAATTACATTTGGATCAGTTCATTTATCAAAATGGGTAAATTATTTTCTAAAATTGTAATATTACTTGCAAAAAGTGCAGATCCTGATGAGACGGCTCGTCACGAGCCGGCTCATCTGGATCTACACTTTTTTGTAAGCCTATTTAGAGGTCTGTGGTGTTGAAAGGGTTAGGTGGAAGTGGTTGGTATGCGAAGTAAAGCATTAGTAAGTTTGATCCAGGCCTTTACTGATCAAAACCACATATATAATGCAGACGTCACACACAAACTCTATATAGCTTTGTAAATGTTTAATGTACTTTATGACAGGTGATTTTCATCAGGATGCAATTTAAATGGTGGATATTGATCTGTGAACATGACCAATATGTTCTAGATTACTTAAATATTTAAGACAAACGCCATGTGCTACTCGATACAATAAATCTTCTTTATTATTAACCATTCTCCACATAGAATCAATCCCCTCTTGACACCATTACTAATACCACATGCAGTGATAAGGTAGTAACCATGCCAACATTCATAATCAAGGTCATAAAAGTCCAAGTAATAACCTATGGAGGTGGGGGGGGGGGTATATACGACTGCTTCCACTGAAAGATAGCTAAATGGCTGTCTTATGTATGAGGTGGGGTATATATGGCCTGCTTATCCACTGAATGATAGCTAAATGGCTGTCTTATGTATGGAGGTGGGGTATATATGGCCTGCTTATCCACTGAATGATAGCTAAATGGCTGTCTTATGTATGGAGGTGGGGTATATATGGCCTGCTTATCCACTGAATGATAGCTAAATGGCTGTCTTATGTATGGAGGTGGGGTATATATGGCCTGCTTATCCACTGAATGATAGCTAAATGGCTGTCTTATGTATGGAGATGGGGTATATATGGCCTGCTTATCCACTGAATGATAGCTAAATGGCTGTCTTATGTATGGAGATGGGGTATATATGGCCTGCTTATCCACTGATTGATAGCTAAATGGCTGTCTTATGTATGGAGGTGGGGTATATATGGCCTGCTTATCCACTGAATGATAGCTAAATGGCTGTCTTATGTATGGAGGTGGGGTATATATGGCCTGCTTATCCACTGATGATAGCTAAATGGCTGTCTTATGTATGGAGGTGGGGTATATATGGCCTGCTTATCCACTGAATGATAGCTAAATGGCTGTCTTATGTATGGAGGTGGGGTATATATGGCCTGCTTATCCACTGAATGATAGCTAAATGGCTGTCTTATGTATGGAGATATAGTAGTATATTAGCCTAAATCTCTATGGAGGTGGGGTATATATGGCCTGCTTATCCACTGATTGATAGCTAAATGGCTGTCTTATGTATGGAGATATAGTAGTATATTAGCCTAAATCTCTATGGAGGTGGGGTATATATGGCCTGCTTATCCACTGATTGATAGCTAAATGGCTGTCTTATGTATGGAGATATAGTAGTATATTAGCCTAAATCTCTATGGAGGTGGGGTATATATGGCCTGCTTATCCACTGATTGATAGCTAAATGGCTGTCTTATGTATGGAGATATAGTAGTATATTAGCCTAAATCTCTATGGAGGTGGGGTATATATGGCCTGCTTATCCACTGATTGATAGCTAAATGGCTGTCTTATGTATGGAGATATAGTAGTATATTAGCCTAAATCTCTATGGAGGTGGGGTATATATGGCCTGCTTATCCACTGATTGATAGCTAAATGGCTGTCTTATGTATGGAGATATAGTAGTATATTAGCCTAAATCTCTATGGAGGTGGGGTATATATGGCCTGCTTATCCACTGAATGATAGCTAAATGGCTGTCTTATGTATGGAGATATAGTAGTATATTAGCCTAAATCTCTATGGAGGTGGGGTATATATGGCCTGCTTATCCACTGAATGATAGCTAAATGGCTGTCTTATGTATGGAGATATAGTAGTATATTAGCCTAAATCTCTATGGAGGTGGGGTATATATGGCCTGCTTATACACTGAATGATAGCTAAATGGCTGTCTTATGTATGGAGATATAGTAGTATATTAGCCTAAATCTCTATGGAGGTGGGGTATATATGGCCTGCTTATCCACTGAATGATAGCTAAATGGCTGTCTTATGTATGGAGATATAGTA
>CM026402.1:45426952-45473226 GCA_014843695.1 Archivesica marissinica | reverse complement strand
CAAGCTACTGAAATAAATATGTTGAAGAAACATGGCATAACATGGCATACATACAAGCTACTGAAATAAATATGTTGAAGAAACATGGCATAACATGGCATACATACAAGCTACTGAAATAAATATGTTGAAGAAACATGGCATAACATTGCATACATACAAGCTACTGAAATAAATATGTTGAAGAAACATGGCATAACATTGCATACATACAAGCTACTGAAATAAATATGTTGAAGAAACATGGCATAACATTGCATACATACAAGCTACTGAAATAAATATGTTGAAGAAACATGGCATAACATTGCATACAAACAAGCTACTGAAATAAATATGTTGAAGAAACATGGCATAACATTGCATACAAACAAGCTACTGAAATAAATATGTTGAAGAAACATGGCATAACATTGCATACAAACAAGCTACTGAAATAAATATGTTGAAGAAACATGGCATAACATGGCATACATACAAGCTACTGAAATAAATATGTTGAAGAAACATGGCATAACATTGCATACATACAAGCTACTGAAATAAATATGTTGAAGAAACATGGCATAACATTGCATACATACAAGCTACTGAAATAAATATGTTGAAGAAACATGGCATAACATTGCATACATACAAGCTACTGAAATAAATATGTTGAAGAAACATGGCATAACATGGCATACATACAAGCTACTGAAATAAATATGTTGAAGAAACATGGCATAACATGGCATACATACAAGCTACTGAAATAAATATGTTGAAGAAACATGGCATAACATGGCATACATACAAGCTACTGAAATAAATATGTTGAAGAAACATGGCATAACATTGCACACAAACAAGCTACTGAAATAAATATGTTGAAGAAACATGGCATAACATTGCATACATACAAGCTACTGAAATAAATATGTTGAAGAAACATGGCATAACATTGCATACAAACAAGCTACTGAAATAAATATGTTGAAGAAACATGGCATAACATGGCATACATACAAGCTACTGAAATAAATATGTTGAAGAAACATGGCATAACATTGCACACAAACAAGCTACTGAAATAAATGTGTTGAAGAAACATGGCATAACATTGCATACAAACAAGCTACTGAAATAAATGTGTTGAAGAAACATGGAAGTGGAAGTCGTGATAGCGCAGTGGATGCGCGTTCGCTTCAGGTGCGAAAGGTCCGGAGTTCGAGCCCCGCTGGAGCCGTTACGATTGTGTCCTTAGGCAAGGCATTTAAATTCCACGTTGCCTCTTCTCTCCCTCGTGGCGATGGATTCCATCAGGAATGAGGTCTCGAGAGCGATTTATATAAGTTGAAAGAACTTGTTTCGCAATCGAGCTAAAATAAATTTGTATAAACTAAGAAGAAACATGGCATAACATTGCATACAAACAAGCTACTGAAATAAATATGTTGAAGAAACATGGCATAACATTGCATACAAACAAGCTACTGAAATAAATATGTTGAAGAAACATGGCATAACATTGCACACAAACAAGCTACTGAAATTAATATGTTGAAGAAACATGGCATAACATGGCATACATACAAGCTACTGAAATAAATATGTTGAAGAAACATGGCATAACATGGCATACATACAAGCTACTGAAATAAATATGTTGAAGAAACATGGCATAACATTGCATACATACAAGCTACTGAAATAAATATGTTGAAGAAACATGGCATAACATGGCATACAAACAAGCTACTGAAATAAATATGTTGAAGAAACATGGCATAACATGGCATACATACAAGCTACTGAAATAAATATGTTGAAGAAACATGGCATAACATGGCATACATACAAGCTACTGAAATAAATATGTTGAAGAAACATGGCATAACATTGCATACATACAAGCTACTGAAATAAATATGTTGAAGAAACATGGCATAACATGGCATACATACAAGCTACTGAAATAAATATGTTGAAGAAATAGTATCCTGGTGTTTTATATTAATTAATAATATAAGTAAACACGTTCCATAGCAAGAGCACTCTGAATATAGCGTGTACTTTAGTCAAGTAGAATCAATGTGTGTGTTTTATACGTTTATTTATCGTCGCTACCGGTTGCCCATATGAGCGACGCCTCCTGAAGAGATTAGTTATTTTAGATTTTGGATAGTACATGATACAGACAGAGACCCATTCCAGAATCTCCTCTGGTTCTTTTACGTGCACGGTGTAAAGCACCGACACGAGACCTCGGTTTAACGTCCCATGATGATGATACTCACTCACTCACTCACTTTTTGTAGGGTTTCTTCCCGGGAAATCCCGGGATTCCCGGCAATTTATTTTTCCCATTTCCCGGGATAAAAGTTATCGGGATCCCGGGAAATGATAGTTCTAGCCTCTAGGAAATTGAATCTGAAATTCAGGAAAGTCAACCACACAAACCAGTGGCACTGACACTACAGAAGATGTGGACTTACCCAACAGTTCTGATTCTGAAACAGATGACGATGTTGCAGATGTTGAATTCATTGAAGACATCGAAGCAGATCTGTCAGCGGCGGAGATATAAACTTCTGTACGACAATGGAAACAACATTGGAATGTGATATAGGTTCGGCCATCAAGCACGTTCGTGAAGATGTTAAACGCTTCAGACGAAGCCCGAAAGATAATGAAGTTCTTCAAAAACATGTGAAGTCTGAGATTGGGAAAGAGCTGAAGCTCATCCTTGACGATAATAAAACTCGATGGAACACGTTATGTGTCATGTTGGAGAGATACTGTAAAATTAGGCCATGTTTGGAAAAAACATTCATAGACCTAAAAGGGAACTCAATGGTTACTGAAAATGAACTCATGTGCATCAAACAACTCACATCAGCACTAGAGCCTGTCAAACTGACAAGTGATGCACTATGCAGAAATGAAGCTTCATTGTTGTCTGGCGATGCTGTTATTACATTTCTCCTACAAACGTTGGAGCAGAGACAGAGTAGCCAAACCAACCCATTGTGTAAGACAATGAGAGATTCAATACTCGAACGAATCTCGACACGGCGAAATAAAACTACCATGGACCTTATTCAATATTTACAAGACAGATGTCAGTAAACCAAATGTTTTTGGGAACAGAAGTTCCAAATCCGTCATTCAGAAATATGCAATGGGTATTTACACTCGGCTATATGGTCAGTCTGAGGCTGAGTCTGCTGACTCGATTGGTCAGGAGAGCACACCTGTAGATGATGCCATCATTGTCGAACCTAGCAACCGAACCTCTGTACAGTCTGCTGACAAAGAAAAAGAAACGAGTCAAACGACCCTGGCTGAAAAATTCCAGCTTGCGATCGACTGTGCAGTTAAAGATGATAGTGATACTAAGGACATAAAGGATCTGAAGACAATGACAAATGATTTCAAACTATACGAAGCTCAAATAAAGAGAACCCCCAAATAGGCCCCAATCTCGAACAACTTTACCGGGCACTTATGACAATTAAGCCATCATCCGTTGAGAGTGAAAGAGCATTCTCTGCCGCCGGTAATTTTGCAACACGTATTAGGTCCCGGCTCGGAGACAAATCATTATGTGTTCTAGTTTTCCTGAAAAACTATTTCAACAACCACGGCACTGTTGGTGTTGAACCACACCAGTGACCACTCAGTTTGACTCAAATGAGTAGATTCACTAGATTGTCAATCCCAAAGTGTAAGGACAGTTAGGACACTCCTACAGTTGCATTTATGTTGTTGAGAAGAGTTCAAAGACTGGACTCAGTGTTAAAGTTTGACATTGATGATCACCCAATGTTGTTTTTTTCATTTCATGACAGTGAGAATTACAATCAATGCGTTCAAAATGTCGAGTTATCAACTTATTACATATTCTTTTATTCTCTGTTCGGCAGCTCGCCGAGCTCGGCTGCCATTTTTGGTCTGAGTTCGGGAGGTCCATAATGTCTTTTCATCACTAAGTTTGATGAATCGATGATGAATTGAATTCAAGATCACGAAAGAGAAGTTGAAAATTATTTGTCGAATCTTGGTTTGTCGAATTTGGCAATGTCTCATTTTCTGGTAAGTTCTTTAAGTTTAGTCTTGTTTTGTTTGGAACTCCCGAATTCTCACCCAAAATGATGCCCAAACCAAGATTCGACAAATAATTTTCACGATCTAACAATTGTCCCAATTTCCCGGGAATTTCCCGGTTTCCCGGGATCTAACTGAAAAATTTCTCAATTTCCCGGGATAAGGTTGTCCGGGATATAGACAAACTAGTCCCATCTGAAAGACTGTTAATTTGATTATGGTCAGACGGGGGATCGAACCTGCGATCCCTGGATTACCAGTCCAGCGTGTTAGCACTGGACTACATATACGTCTGTAAGTAGAATCAATTGAAAGGTGCAACTGATATAGTGTACGCGTGTAGGGTCACCGTCATTATACACGGCGAGACAGTATTCCATTTACTTGAAAGTAGCAACTGTCATACAAATCTGAAAAACACAGCAATACGCCAGCAATATAACAGAGATATACTGCCAATAGAAATCTATAGATTGAACATGTCACTGTGGAAATGGCCTTAGGATAAAGAGAAATAAGTGGTGTATGATTTTCGTTTTTGAATGTTAGCGTATCCTTTTATGTCTTGCTTGTTTGTTTGGCGTTTTTAAACTCTCACCGTACGCAAATAACAGCTGCTAATGACAATCGTGGAAGTCGCGATAGCGCAGTGGTAACGCGTTCGCTTCTGGTGTGAAAGGCCCGGAGTTCGAGCCCCGCTGGAGCCGTTACGAGTGTGCCCTTAGGCAAGGCATTTAAATTCCACGTTGCCTATTCTCTCTCCCTCGTGGCGATGTATTCCATCAGGCATGAGGTCTCGAGGGTGATTAATATAAGTTGTAAGAACTTGCTTCACAATCGAGCTAATATAAGTTTGTATAAACTTTAAGCTGTTAATGGACAATTAACCAAATGCATGTGGTCTACTATCACAAATCCACAATGACGGGCGGTCTCCGTGACCCAGTGGCTACGGTATTTGAATCATAATGAGGGGGTGTGGAATTCTTTCATGTGGGGATGCTATCCAACTAGTTTGTGGAAGGCTGGTGGTTATACCCAGGTACCGGTTCATACCACAGCTGGAAAGTCACACACAAAAACAATTAAACGAGCAAACAAACACAAACGCACAACGTGTGATTGCACGTGTACCGCGTGCGCGTGCACAATTCTCACATTGGTATATGCGTGAATCAGTTAAAGCACCACTATATCGTAATAAAGGATGTTTTTTTGGTAAAATATGAATACTCATGTATGTGTAGTTACAAAAATCTAAATAGTCGCTCAGAAACGATAAAAATCCAATAAATATACACCGTCGTATACGCGAATTGTTTATCAACAAACGAAATGTGTTGCATTGCTACCCATATGTAAAATTTGAATTTTTTTAATTTCTTTTATTTCATACGATATAGGGCTGCTTTAATGCATTATTTATTGAACTATACACAACTGCACAACCCGAGTGGAAACGCTCGTTATGTATGCGTGTATACGTGTCTTCCATTCATGTGTCATTATTTAATAGTTTAGTAGTTGACTTAATGTTGCCGTAATGGATTTTGGTCCTTGTAAAATTAGATTCCTAGTTTTGTCGATCTCGTTTATCAGTCGTCTAATGCATTTAGAGATATTCAATCACGGTTGAATGGGAATAGTCGAATTAAATATCATTATTGGCAGACAACACTGTATAGAATTAATGCATAGGAGAATGAAGTGTGTACACATATAGCTTGTTGTTTGTTGTGTGGTTTCTGTGACACGTATAAATGTTATCTATTTACCTGTTAATATCCAAATATCCTATTAACTCCAACGTGGAAAAGTGACGAAACACAGCAGTTCAGTTCAATCTCTACATTTTAAAGCGACACTACATCGGTGAAAATTGCAATTATACTAGAGGACATAGAAAACGGATACGTGTGTTTTCACGTGAAAATCAATATCTGAACAGTGAGCTGCGCCGAAGCAGGATGTCCTGGGGGGAAGCCAAGACAGCAGCAACGGACCGGTCCAAGTGGAGAGCAGTGGTGAAGGCCCTATACCCTAATCGGGGTGAAGAGGATTAAATGAAAAAATGAAAAAAATGATACGACATTTTCCCAAATAGTGTCCACATAATGGACATAACTATGTTATGGTACGACACAATATGTCAGCAAAACCATAAACAATGTATACAAACTTAATCAAGTATCGTTTTAATAAACTGATCGAAAGAAATATAAAATACACTGTTACAACTAGTAGGGGAAATAACTCGAAGATCACAAAATAAAGAACACTAAGTTCGATGTAATACACATATAGAAACATGAATAATTAAGTTTGATGTAATACACATATAGAAACATGAATAATTAAGTTTGATGTAATACACATATAGAAACATGAATAATTAAGTTTGATGTAATACACATATAGAAACATGAATAATTAAGTTATCAAACGCAAAATAATACTGGACACCATTTCAATGTGCAACTACGAAGTCTCCTAGAAAACAATGGCATCTAGTCAACCGCTACATACTTAAAGGGAAACTCGTCAACAGAGTGTCCATACAGACGGATCTGTAGTCCAGTGGTAACAAGCTGGACTGGTAATCCAGAGACGCATGTTCGATCCCCCGTCTGACCCTAATACAATTAACAGTCTTTCAGATGGGACTTTAAACCGATGTCTCGTGTCGGTGCTTTACACCGTGCACGTAAAAGAACCAGAGGGGACTCTGTAATGGGTCTCTAGCGGTAGCGACGATAAATAAACGTAAAACACACAAAGAGTGTCCATTGTCTGCAATCGATTAATCACATTTACATCTTTTACAGAAATATTTTCATAATAATTTTAAGCCAAAACCCGAATCTTGTACAGCAATTAAAATTACTAAATTAGTGAGACGACATATTGTGACTGTTTCCATATAAGGCGATGCAATGCTCAATATGTACCGGACGTGTAATCCAGAGGTCGCAGGCAGTTAATTACGTTCAATATGTATGTGAATAGTGATGGTAACTTAGTCCGCGAATTACGACGAGCCGAATAAAAATAGTCCATGTTACTCATCTAGTTGCTACTAAGGATTTTGATTGGTGGTGATTCGGATTAGCAACGACTCGTACACAAACAATTTAAGATATGAACAAATGTGCATGCATTTCGGATAGTTGATGGACTTGGACAAGTAAAGACCATATATTGGTTAGGAAATAGTGTCTACTGTTTAGCTTCAACCCTGATATTCAAGCACATGTACACAATTTCATAAAATGAAACTGAAACCCTTTCTATAATGGATTCATACTATAATGGGTTGTTTCTAGTTGAGGCTCCAGGACACTAACATAAGACATTGTATCACTAAGTTTTTTAGTTGACGCTCCAGGACACTAAAATAATACATTTTATCACCCTACATTAGCACAAAGATATAGTGTTAGTTCATATACATGTCACGAGTTGGGCTATTTCGCTTAATCAATAGTGTCATTCTTTGAATGTTCAAACACACGAGGAATGCGTTGAAATCATTATCGACAGTATATTACCAGCTGATAAAATGCATTTCGACGAAAACAGTAGCTATAATGGATGCTTTCGTCTGGGTTTTGAACTATCCTTCAACAATTTAAATAACGAATACACTTCCACGTTTTCTTCCTATTAACTGGGGGAGGGCTAATAAACGTATCCAAAAAACGCAATAAACGCAATAAACACACACACACCCACCCACACACACACACACACACCCACCCACACCACACCACATACACCCACCCACCCACACCAACATCACCCACACCCACACACCCACCCACACACCCACACCCACACCACACACCCACACCCACCCACACCCACACCCACCCACACCCACCCACACCCACACACACCCACCCACCCACACACCCACCCACACACCACACACACCCACACACCCACCACACCACACACACACCACACACCACACCAACCCACCCACCACCCCCCACACACACACACACACCCACACACACCACACCACACCCACACGCACACACACCACACACAACCACACCACAACACACCCAATACACCACATACACACACCACCCACACCACACCACCCACACCCACCACGCCACGCCACCACCACTACACCACACCAACACACACACCACACACATCACACACACCAACCACACCACACACACCACTAATACCACACACACACCCACCCACACACCACGCCACGCCACACCCACTAACCACACCACACAAAACACCACCACACACACCACGCCACAACACACCACGCCACGCCAACCACGTCACACCACACCACCCCACGCCACACCACGCCACGCCACGCACGCACGCCACCACACCACACACCACACCACACCACACACACCACCCCCCACACCCCCCCCCCACACACACATCCCCATGGAGTGTCGCAAACACAACTTCTATAACCCTAATTATTATTTTCCCCTTTATATAATTACACGATTGTTACAATTAATTATTGGTTATTAATCGACAATCGGCGGTTAGCAAATGGAACAATGTAGAAAATAACTTACTTTTTCGCGTCCTTTTGGATTTTAGGAATGCTATTCTAATGCGTGTATACAAAGCAAACGGTGGTTTTTATGCAAGGGGACGTAACTGAGTTACTATCCAGTTCAATTAGATAATTTTCGTGACACAACATTGCTATTATTCAAGGAAATAGCAATCCGATTGAGTTACTTCCATAATGGATACGCCCATGGTATAATAATTGCGCAATGCCAGTGGCGTCCGTGGTCCAGTGGTAGAGCGTCGGCTTTGGAATCGAACGGTCCCGAGTTCGATACTACGCCAGGCCACGCATGTAGTGTCATTGAGCAAGGCACCTCACACACATTGCTTAGTACTGATTAATCGCTCAGGTCGGCTAAGCCTGCCCAGGAAAACATGTCTAGGTCCTCGCGAGGGGTTTGACATTAAAGGAACCGCAATCAAACTTCAAACTAAAATCGTACTTACCCATGGTGACGTTTTTGTTTTAAATTGCATGTATGATGCTTCATCGTGGTGACCATCACACTTATCATCTCTGAGGTCATCATTACAAATAAACTGTATGCGTGGAAGTCGTGATAGCGCAGTGGATGCGCGTTCGCTTCAGGTGCGAAAGGTCCGGAGTTCGAGCCCCGCTGGAACAGTTAGGATTGTGCCCTTAGGCAAGGCATTTCAATGCCACGTTGCCTCTTCTCTCTCCCTCGTGGCGATGGACTCCATCAGGAATGAGGTCGCGAGAGTGATCAATATAAGTTGAAAGAACTTGTTTCGCAATCGAGCTAAAATTGGTATAAATAAACTAAATAAACTGTACATTACGCTAGTGAACCCTTCTCCTCACTCCTATACATGTATTTACATATGACATACATTTGACTATATATGTTTATTCTTGTATTATTATTATTATTCATTATTATTCAAGTAAGTAAGCGAGCCAGCTGGCTTGTGTTAGGTCTGTGGTTCTACCCAAGTGTCCGTCCGTGTATACTGCTCGGAGAGACATCCACAAGTCTTCCTCCACCAATAATAGCTGGAGAGTCGCCATATGACCTAAGCTGTTTGTGTGACGTTAAACGCACTGCGCCCCATATATTACTGTGAGTATACACTTCTAGATGTCTGCCATTTACTGATGACATGGCGGATGACTGGCAGAAATAAGTCTACGAGGTTGTCTCTATTCTCACAGTTCAAGTATGTGTTTATACAACTTTATTATAGCTCGGTTGCGAAACAGATGTTTACAACATTTTATTAATCGCTCTCAAGACAGCTTTCCTGCTGGAATCCATTACCATGAGGGAGCGAAAAGAGGTAATGTGGAATTTAAGTGACTTGCCTAAGGGCATAATCGTAACGGCTACAGCTGTGCGCCAACTCTGAGCCTCTCGCACAATAAGCCAACGCTCTACCACTATGCTACCCCGACTTGGTGTATTTAGTACAACAAATGTAAAAGTAAAAAGTGATGTGTATTTGTTTATTATTGCATATAATAGTCACAGGTGCACTTCCTACAAGTGTCAGTCATTCAAATTATGCGAAACATCTTATGAACCTTATTACCGGATACAAGACTGATAGGCAATCAGTAACCATTATTTAACTAGCTGGCGGCTAACCAAGACGCCATATCAGATTGAACCCCAGACGAGATTCGAACCATCGACCTTCCGCACCCTATGTTGGGACGCCTTAACAACAAGACCACGGAGACGGTGTGTCAAAATGTGTTTTTGTTTTTTTTATGTTTATTTATCGTCGCTACCGGTTGCCCATATGAGCGACGCCTCCTCAAGAGATTAGTTATTTTAGATTTTGGAGGATAGTGCATGAGACCCAATCCAGAATCTCCTCTGGTTCTTTTACGTGCACGGTGTAAAGCACCGACACGAGACCTCGGTTTAACATCCCATCTGAAAGACTGTTAATTTTATTAGGGTCAGACGGGGGATCGAACCTGCGATCCCTGGATTACCAGTCCAGCGTTTTACCACTGGGCTACAGATCCGTCGAAATGTGTCAATGTTGGTCACATTATATACACACAATTTGTGTCGACCAGTTGGATTAAAAAGAATATTTCAATTTTGGGGAGCGGTGTGGGGAGTAGCGTCCAAGTAGTTAACGCTACTGAGGCTGCTTATCTTATATGCAATAATGATATAATTCTATACTGACACCATACAAATGGTGGAAGTCGTGATAGCGCAGTGGATGCGCGTTCGCTTCAGGTGCGAAAGGTCCGGAGTTCGAGCCCCCACTAGAGCCGTTACGATTGTGCCCTTAGGCAAGGCATTTAAATTCCACGTTGCCTCTTCTCTCTCCCTCATGGCGATGGATTCCATCAGGAATGAGGTCTCGAGAGTGATTTATATAAGTTGAAATAACTTGTTTCGCAATCGAGCTAAAATAAATTTGTATAAACATACAAATGGTGTACTTTTATATTGAGCGTTCTTTCTGCCAGCACTATGTTATTAGAATGTACGTCACTTACTTCCGGTGCAGACGCAAAGAAATGTATTGGTGTGAGCTTTAATTAGTTGCCATGCTCACGAGGAATAATTGTCTGGAAATTGGGGATGTGGATGTAGTAGTAGTATAAGACCCCAGGTTCACGACATATCTGGATCGTGATATTGGAATGCAGTAATCTACAAAGTATGTCTCCCAATGTGTGAATCGTGTATTGGGATATTTTGGGACGGATTGGTCTAAGACGTCTGTCTCACGATATATGGATCGTGTGTTGGGACATAGTGGTATATAATACGTCTGTCATCTCACGATATATGGATCGTGTGTTGGGACATAGTGGTATATAATACGTCTGTCTCACGATATATGGATCGTGTGTTGGGACGCAGTGGTCAACGACGTTGGTGTCCTGACAAATAGATCGTGTGTTGGGACATAGTGGTAAATAATACGTCTGTATCACGATATATGGATCGTGTGTTGAGACATAGTGGTATATAATACGTCTGTTTCACGATATATGGATCGTGTATTGGGACATAGTGGTAAATAATACGTCTGTCTCACGATATATGGATCGTGTATTGGGACATAGTGGTATATAATACGCCTGCCTCACGATATATGATAACGTCGATTTCCCAAACTATGGCATACGGCTAGTTGTAGTTCCCGATATAATGGATCGTGTGTTGGGGCGCAGTTGTCAAAGACGTTGGTTTCCTGAACAATGGATTGTGGGTCTAAGACTTGTTGTAGTCTCACAATGTACTTTCACGTTCAAGCTGCCAACTGTTGATTAGGCCGAATGTCAAATCACTCCCATAACAATATATAATTTCATCCAGTCTGGATATAATGAGGCATTTTGTACAGCTACACAATTCTCTAACGCTCTCCGGAATGAATTAGCAGCCCGCGATGCTGTTGTTGCTGTCAAGTGTATTTAATTTGTGTTCAGTTTATTCCGGTTTAAAATGATATGACAACAGGCTGGAATAAATCTTCGTAGCTTCCAATGCATACACATTTAACGGGGTTTTTGTTGGTGAATTAAAAACTCGATTCCAACGCAGTGTCGCATAAGGCTAACGCCTATTGGCCAACCAAGCACAGGCACACCAAAGACAGGGGCCATGCATCTGTTTTCTTTTAGTTTTCAAATGTTAACACAATGGATACTGCATTCGCTCTTGGTGATAATAATGCTGTTTGATACGAGAAACGCTAAACTATATAAAAACAGAAACATGAAACGTATGTAAAACTTTGACGCACTAATTAAAGGTCGTTTGATAAGATACTGTTCATTACCTTGCTTCTCCATTAATTACTTCTTTGTAATATCATTGCAAAACAGTGTACCGAAGGAGAGCGTGAAATGGGGAAGGGGGTGTTGAGGGGTACTCGAAGCATAGGGGCGCTGCTATGAGTTAATACGGCACTGTTTCCATTCCACGCAACTTGACTGAACCTGTCGGGATATATTTATATTGACCACACTGAATCGCCGTATATGGAATTTCGCAACACTCGTGAAGTAGGTCAAATGATAAAATAAAAGTACTGCAGCTAATTTAAAGGCAAATTATTGATTAGCATGAATATTAACTCTTTCACCGCCAATGTCGCATAAAAGCGACTTTGTAAAAAAGTAGAGAACCCGATCGGACAGAACAGAACATGCCGTCTGATCAGGTTATTTGCTGATTGCTCTTCAGACAGTGGAGCTGAAGCACCTGTCCGAATAGCAAACAACATAGATCCTGATCAGACGCGGCGTTACGCGTTATTCGGCGCTGAACGAGTTAATAGCATATAGGTCACGGTTGGAATACGCATATGTCTGTACCGGAAGTTGCAATGTTATTCTCAGACTACTCGGTATAATAATACGACAGCATATTTCCGGTGAATTTCCTGAATCTATGTATGGATACCTCCTTGATATCGTATTCATTCTGCACTCGGATGGTACAGATCGATTAAAAGGAAAATGGACATGATATACTGTCAAATGCACAGCGTACTTATTTATTTCTGCTAGCCCTAACAATTGAATAGTTCGATAAAAGGGTTGTACGGATTCCCACAAATTCATCCAGACTGATGTGTAGTCCAGTGGTAACACGCTGGACTGTTAATCCAGGGATCGCAGCTTCGATCCCCCTTCTGACCCTAATAAAATTAACAGTCTTTCAGATGGGACGTTAAACCGAGGTCTCGTGTCGGTGCTTTACACCGTGCACGTAAAAGAACGAGAGAAGATTCTGGAATGGGTCTCTGTCTGTATCATGCACTATCCTCCAAAATTTAAAATAACTAATCTCTTCATGAGGCGTCGCTCATATGGGTAACCGGTAGCGACGATAAATAAACGTAAAAACACACACCGCAAATTCATCCAGGCATATGTTATATAAAAGATCACAGAAATGAACAAAATTGCAAATACTAATCTTACACGTGTTTGAACACAATCCGTATCATATACATGCTCTTGTACTCAGTATAATACAGCCATCACATATGTGCTTGATGTACACACGTGTGATACAATCTGGAATTATTATGATTGGTCGCGACAAGACAGCTTGCATGCGTCACATTTGCCACTATAGTGTGTGTACATGATTTTTTTGTCGAAAATCAAATGTTTAAATCAATAATTGTGCGTGTTGCTTGATTACCAGGGGTCCGCCTTCGTGGTCGAGTGGTTAAGGTCGCTGACTTGTATACCACTGTAACTTATCATCACTTATCATCACTAATGGTCACGGGTTCGAGCCCCGCTCAGGCCGTGTCTCATTGATATGAAACAGTTGACAGTTTCTTACGGAGGTTGGTGCACCCAAGTACTGGTTAACCGCTGGAGCCTGCCCAGGAAAGGTGTTGTTAGGTAAACTGCCCCCGGCGATATAGCCCGATATGGTGCTGATGCAGGCGTAAAACCCGAAATATAACATAATTGATTACCAGGGACTATTGACAACGGTATACGGATGCACCTTACTTATTGCATTGCGGCTCACTCATTGGTCAACAATGTTATGCATGCACTAAAAGGCGTGTCTTACCGTTTGTACTCTATTTACCAGGTGGTGAATATGATAAATCACAAGTATGGAATAAATACATTTAAAATTTTTGTCGTTGTGTCATTGAAAAGAATACTTAATGTAAATACATGTTTAAGTAATGAATCGCGGAGATATATTCTCCATCGGGGTATGAACTACATTGGGCGTGCTTATAATTAGCGCGGAGGCGACGCACGTTCAGCACGCCCAATGTAGTTCATACTTATTTTTAAACAGCGATGCATTCCTTAATACAGGTCCAGTAGCAAATACGGGCCCAGTGACACTCCTGCACCAACTGGCCATCAATCATACTCTTGTTATCTTCTCAAAATTGCTATCCTGCACAGACGATACAATTCCTGTAATTTGTCTGATATAATGACAATGCTACCATGGTGATTTAGCTATAAATAGACTGTTCAGCGTAATAGTCATGGGCGTAACTTGACTGAAAGCATTTACAAGAATTATAGGTGTCCGGGTAGCCTTTGGCGGAATTGATGCTTAGCTGGATACTATTTATATGTATCGAATGTGCAACCCAAAAGCTACAGTACGTCTATGCTTGTAATGGGTTAAGTTAACGTAAGTAGAGTTCGTGGCCGTTTTATCATTTTGCCCAGTAACCCCTTTGGCCTCCCATTTTATTGCAGTTTTTTGGCATTGGTATTAAAAATGTAGAGCGCGGCATATTCTGTCTGTTTTCGGAATGTAATTGTTCAAGTAGTCAGCTTCGGAATGTAATGGTTGAAGTAGTTAGCTTCGGAATGTAATGGTTGAAGTAGTTAGCTTCGGAATGTAATGGTTGAAGTAGTTAGCTTCGGAATGTAATGGTTGAAGTAGTTAGTTTCGGAATGTAATGGTTGAAGTAGTTAGTTTCGGAATGTAATGGTTGAAGTAGTTAGTTTCGGAATGTAATGGTTGAAGTAGTTAGCTTCGGAATGTAATGGTTGAAGTAGTTAGTTTCGGAATGTAATTGTTGAAGTAGTTAGTTTCGGAATGTAATTGTTCGCGTAGTTAGCTTCGGAATGTAATTGTTCAAGTAGTTAGCTTCGGAATGTAATTGTTCAAGTAGTTAGCTTCGGAATGTAATTGTTCGAGTAGTTAGCTTCGGAATGTAATTGTTCAAGTAGTTAGCTTCGGAATGTAATTGTTCAAGTAGTTAGCTTCGGAATGTAATTGTTCAAGTAGTTAGCTTCGGAATGTAATTGTTCAAGTAGTTAGCTTCGGAATGTAATTGTTCAAGTAGTTAGCTTCGGAATGTAATTGTTCAAGTAGTTAGCTTCGGAATGTAATTGTTCAAGTAGTTAGCTTCGGAATGTAATTGTTCAAGTAGTTAGCTTCGGAATGTAATTGTTCAAGTAGTCAGCTTCGGAATGTAATTGTTCAAGTAGTTAGCTTCGGAATGTAATGGTTGAAGTAGTTAGTTTCGGAATGTAATGGTTGAAGTAGTTAGTTTCGGAATGTAATGGTTGAAGTAGTTAGTTTCGGAATGTAATGGTTGAAGTAGTCAGCTTTGGAATGTAATTGTTGAAGTAGTTAGTTTCGGAATGTAATTGTTGAAGTAGTTAGTTTCGGAATGTAATTGTTGAAGTAGTTAGTTTCGGAATGTAATTGTTGAAGTAGTTAGTTTCGGAATGTAATTGTTCAAATAGTTAGCTTCGGAATGTAATTGTTCAAGTAGTTAGCTTCGGAATGTAATTGTTCAAGTAGTTAGCTTCGGAATGTAATGTTGAAGTAGTTAGCTTCGGAATGTTGTTCAAGTAGTTAGCTTCGGAATGTAATTGTTCAAGTAGTTAGCTTCGGAATGTAATTGTTCAAGTAGTCAGCTTCGGAATGTAATTGTTCAAGTAGTTAGCTTCGGAATGTAATGGTTGAAGTAGTTAGCTTCGGAATGTAATTGTTCAAGTAGTTAGCTTCGGAATGTAATGGTTGAAGTAGTTAGCTTCGGAATGTAATTGTTCAAGTAGTTAGCTTCGGAATGTAATTGTTCGAGTAGTTAGCTTCGGAATGTAATGGTTGAAGTAGTTAGCTTCGGAATGTAATTGTTCAAGTAGTTAGCTTCGGAATGTAATTGTTGAAGTAGTCAGCTTCGGAATGTAATGGTTGAAGTAGTTAGCTTCGGAATGTAATGGTTGAAGTAGTTAGCTTCGGAATGTAATGGTTGAAGTAGTCAGCTTCGGAATGTAATGGTTGAAGTAGTTAGTTTCGGAATGTAATGGTTGAAGTAGTTAGTTTCGGAATGTAATGGTTGAAGTAGTCAGCTTCGGAATGTAATGGTTGAAGTAGTTAGTTTCGGAATGTAATGGTTGAAGTAGTTAGTTTCGGAATGTAATGGTTGAAGTAGTCAGCTTCGGAATGTAATGGTTGAAGTAGTTAGTTTCGGAATGTAATGGTTGAAGTAGTTAGTTTCGGAATGTAATGGTTGAAGTAGTCAGCTTCGGAATGTAATGGTTGAAGTAGTTAGCTTCGGAATGTAATGGTTGAAGTAGTTAGCTTCGGAATGTAATTGTTGAAGTAGTCAGCTTCGGAATGTAATTGTTGAAGTAGTTAGCTTCGGAATGTAATTGTTCAAGTAGTTAGTTTCGGAATGTAATTGTTCAAGTAGTTAGCTTCGGAATGTAATGGTTGAAGTAGTCAGCTTCGGAATGTAATTGTTCAAGTAGTTAGCTTCGGAATGTAATTGTTGAAGTAGTTAGCTTCGGAATGTAATTGTTCAAGTAGTTAGCTTCGGAATGTAATTGTTCAAGTAGTCAGCTTCGGAATGTAATGGTTGAAGTAGTTAGTTTCGGAATGTAATGGTTGAAGTAGTTAGTTTCGGAATGTAATTGTTGAAGTAGTCAGCTTCGGAATGTAATTGTTGAAGTAGTTAGTTTCGGAATGTAATTGTTGAAGTAGTTAGTTTCGGAATGTAATTGTTGAAGTAGTTAGTTTCGGAATGTAATTGTTGAAGTAGTTAGTTTCGGAATGTAATTGTTCAAATAGTTAGCTTCGGAATGTAATTGTTCAAGTAGTCAGCTTCGGAATGTAATTGTTCAAGTAGTTAGCTTCGGAATGTAATTGTTCAAGTAGTTAGCTTCGGAATGTAATGGTTGAAGTAGTTAGCTTCGGAATGTAATTGTTCAAGTAGTTAGCTTCGGAATGTAATTGTTCAAGTAGTTAGCTTCGGAATGTAATTGTTCAAGTAGTTAGCTTCGGAATGTAATGGTTGAAGTAGTTAGCTTCGGAATGTAATTGTTCAAGTAGTTAGCTTCGGAATGTAATGGTTGAAGTAGTTAGCTTCGGAATGTAATTGTTCAAGTAGTTAGCTTCGGAATGTAATTGTTCAAGTAGTTAGCTTCGGAATGTAATTGTTCAAGTAGTTAGCTTCGGAATGTAATTGTTCAAGTAGTTAGCTTCGGAATGTAATTGTTCAAGTAGTTAGCTTCGGAATGTAATTGTTCGAGTAGTTAGCTTCGGAATGTAATTGTTCAAGTAGTTAGCTTCGGAATGTAATTGTTCAAGTAGTTAGCTTCGGAATGTAATTGTTCAAGTAGTTAGCTTCGGAATGTAATTGTTGAAGTAGTTAGCTTCGGAATGTAATTGTTCGAGTAGTTAGCTTCGGAATGTAATTGTTCGAGTAGTTAGCTTCGGAATGTAATTGTTCGAGTAGTTAGCTTCGGAATGTAATTGTTCGAGTAGTTAGCTTCGGAATGTAATTATTCGAGTAGTCAGCTTCGGAATGTAATGGTTGAAGTAGTCAGCTTCGGAATGTAAGTGTTCAAGTAGTTAGCTTCGGAATGTAATTGTTGATGTAGTTAGCTTCGGAATGTAATTGTTCAAGTAGTTAGCTTCGGAATGTAATTGTTCAAGTAGTTAGTTTCGGAATGTAATGGTTGAAGTAGTCAGCTTCGGAATGTAATGGTTGAAGTAGTTAGTTTCGGAATGTAATGGTTGAAGTAGTTAGTTTCGGAATGTAATGGTTGAAGTAGTCAGCTTCGGAATGTAATGGTTGAAGTAGTTAGCTTCGGAATGTAATGGTTGAAGTAGTTAGCTTCGGAATGTAATTGTTGAAGTAGTCAGCTTCGGAATGTAATTGTTCAAGTAGTCAGCTTCGGAATGTAATGGTTGAAGTAGTTAGCTTCGGAATGTAATTGTTCAAGTAGTTAGTTTCGGAATGTAATTGTTCAAGTAGTTAGCTTCGGAATGTAATGGTTGAAGTAGTCAGCTTCGGAATGTAATTGTTCAAGTAGTTAGCTTCGGAATGTAATGGTTGAAGTAGTCAGCTTCGGAATGTAATTGTTCAAGTAGTTAGCTTCGGAATGTAACTGTTGAAGTAGTTAGCTTCGGAATGTAATTGTTCAAGTAGTTAGCTTCGGAATGTAATTGTTCAAGTAGTCAGCTTCGGAATGTAATGGTTGAAGTAGTTAGCTTCGGAATGTAATTGTTCAAATAGTCAGCTTCGGAATGTAATGGTTGAAGTAGTCAGCTTCGGAATGTAATTGTTCAAGTAGTTAGATTCGGAGTGTAATGGTTGAAGTAGTTAGCTTCGGAATGTAATGGTTGAAGTAGTTAGCTTCGGAATGTAATTGTTCAAGTAGTTAGTTCGGAATGTAATGGTTGAAGTAGTTAGCTTCGGAATGTAATGGTTCAAGTAGTTAGCTTCGGAATGTAATGGTTCAAGTAGTTAGCTTCGGAGTATAATGGTTGAAGTAGTTAGCTTCGGAATGTAATGGTTCAAGTAGTTAGCTTCGGAATATAATGGTTGAAGTAGTTTCTGGGTTCGATGAAACGTGTCTTGGCGCGTCGAAAAGTTAACTATAGGTTCAGGGTGACGTCATCTCGTCTGTTACTAATAATGACACGGCATAACCCACGGCACGAATTGTCGTTACTAAATATCTAGTCGCTAACTGAGCAGGTGTTCTTGACGTCATGGTTGTGATGCTACGGCATGGATGGACGCTAGATGGGCAAGGTGTTCAATGACTCCATCACGCCATAAAAACATGGGCGGGATTAACCAATTAAAAACCCATTAGACATATCAAGCAATGCTCCTGTGAAGGCACGACTGTAGAAGCCTATATTTGACAGTAGGCAATCTATGTGAGCGGTCATTGTATGCTATGCTAATCTAATGATTAGGTTAGCATAACTAACCTACAATGATCACGCATATATAGTTGGATTCCAATGGTCTATGCTATACTATTTCCAGGCTAAGCACATACTTCGGAAATAGAGATGCTATGCTACGCTTAGATTTTATCTCAAAATGCTAGTTTTCTCAAATGAATGATCCAAATGTCTAATTGTGTGAGTGACCGCCGAATCTCAACATAGTTCAATGTGGAGTCGTCATGTGATCTAAGACTGATTAACACAGTACAGATTGGGGACGTATTTCAGATGATTATTTATAGTCATGGTAGATTGCTTGTCAGACTTTATCCCATTCAATCTCTGAACCCTCTGTCGGCAATTTATTATGAATATTGTGTGGGAGATATTTCTAAGAGTGATCGTGGTATATTATTTCATATGAATTGCATTATTCACGAAACTGATCTGAACTCGATTGGTAATAGATGATATCATTAGATATTGGTTATTACTAGCATGCACTTATACATCTTCACCACAGGGATTCGGCACGTTTGGGGGTACTAGTATATATATTTAAGTACAGGGATTCTACTCGGTGGGATGTCAGATTTCGCATCGATCAGTAAAATGGCCCTATCTGAAACAATTTTGAACAAATCTGTCCAAATATAACGCCTATCCCGAGTCTTTATATTGTTTTTCAAATAAAACACAACTTTAAGCTGCGTGCATGTATACTTAGCAAACAATTGCCACAGACATTGGCCATAGCAGGTCACATTTCCATACTAGGACACGGGTTCTGTTAGCAACAACAACAAATCTTCGACGAGAGAGTTTTAACAGTGAATAACATTATCAATAAAATGTGTTTCCACTAACGTGTAGGTTTATTCGGCAAAAATGTACGTCAAAAAGAGATTTCGTAGAATTTTTCAATTTGTTTTGAACATTTCTAAAGCGGCGCAGTTCGCGTTGAAACGAGCGTTCTGATTGGATTATTAGAATGTAACTAGATGTTTGTTATTTTATGAAGAATATCATAATTTTATTTTACCCATTCATAGTCATCTCTTGTATATAAATAATAAGGTATAATGACTTTTACTAAAAAAAGTAATCTTCAAAATTCTATTATATTTAACTTCCGGTTTACTTTCGCCCAGTCTGGCAGTTTCTACCCTGCACCAATCGGGAAACTATTCAGTCACTGGAGATTTTACTGATCGATGCGAAATCTGACATCCCACATAGTAGCATCCCTGTACTTAAATATTATATACTAGTACCCCCAAACGTGCCGAATCCCTGTGATCTTCACTATAAACTATTCAAGTTAGCATTTCCAACATGACCTTTGACCTGCAAATTTAGGTGATCTTGGTATTATATTATAATGATATAAGAAATACATATTTACCTAGATATCATTGTTCATGGCCAACCATTAATGAGCTTAGAACACTCATGAATTCAACACCAAAAAGCAAACTTGTTAATTTAGCTAAATATATTATAATTAATAAATGATATTAATTAACTGAATGTAAAATATTGATTTGTGAGACACTGAATACCAACTATATTGTTAAACACCAATATATTTCGATAAATGTTAATGCTATGCTTATTCATACCTTATATATATCATGTTTTTCTGTAACCGTTGTATGTAACCGCCAATCATGTTTCTTGGCGAAGGACATGTACATGTTTATGCCAATACAAACTTTGACTTGACGTGACTTGGTATTTCCGGCAATAACAGTAGACCTGTTAACGGTTTGTTGTCTTTGTATTTCCGACAAAACATTTACTGTCAGGTTCACAGCTGTACTTTACTGTCAGGTTCACAGTTGTACTTTACTGTCAGGTTCACAGCTGTACTTTACTGTCAGGTTCATATTGTACTTTACTGCCAGATTCACAGCTGTACTTTACTGTCAGGTTCACAGTTGTACTTTACTGTCAGGTTCACAGCTGTACTTTACTGCCAGATTCACAGCTGTACTTTACTATCAGATTCACAGCTGTACTTTACTGCCAGATTCACAGCCCTACTTTACTGTCAGATTCACAGCTGTACTTTACTGTCAGGTTCACAGTTGTACTTTACAGTCAGGTTCACAGTTATACTTTACTGTCAGGTTCATATTGTACTTTACTGCCAGATTCACAGTTGTACTTTACTGTCAGGTTCACGGTTGTACTTTACTGTCAGGTTCATATTGTACTTTAGTGCGAGATTCACATCTGTACTTTACTGTCAGGTTCACCGTTGTACTTTACTGTCAGGTTCACCGTTGTACTTTACTGTCAGGTTCACAGCTGTACTCTACTGTCAGGTTCACAGTTGTACTTTACTGCCAGGTTCACAGTTGTACTTTACTGTCAGGTTCACAGTTGTACTTTACTGTCAGGTTCACCGTTGTACTTTACTTCAGGTTCACAGTTGTACTTTACTGTCAGGTTCACAGCTGTACTTTACTGTCAGGTTCACAGTTGTACTTTACTATCAGGTTCACAGTTGTACTTTACTGTCAGGTTCGCAGTTGTACTTTATTGTCAGGTTCACCGTTGTACTTTACTGTCAGGTTCACCGTTGTACTTTACTGTCAGGTTCACAGCTGTACTTTACTGTCAGGTTCACAGCTGTACTTTACTGTCAGGTTCACAGTTGTACTTTACTGTCAGGTTCACAGTTGTACTTTATTGTCAGGTTCACCGTTGTACTTTACTGTCAGGTTAACCGTTGTACTTTACTGTCAGGTTCACAGCTGTACTTTACTGTCAGGTTCACAGTTGTACTTTACTGTCAGATTCATAGTTGTACTTTACTGTCAGATTCACAGTTGTACTTTACTGTCAGATTCACAGTTGTACTTTACTGTCAGGTTCACAGCTGTACTTTACTGTCAGATTCACAGCTGTACTTTACTGTCAGGTTCACAGTTGTACTTTACTGTCAGGTTCACAGTTGTATTTTACTGACAGATTCACAGTTGTACTTTACTGCCAGGTTCACAGTTGTACTTTACTGTCAGGTTCATATTGTACTTTACTGTCAGGTTCACAGTTGTACTTTACTGTCAGGTTCACAGTTGTACTTTACTGTCAGGTTCACAGTTGTACTTTACTGTCATGTTCTCAGCTGTACTTTACTGTCAGGTTCACAGTTGTACTTTAGAGTGACGTCACAAAATTCCCAAAATATTTTTACTTAGGTAACCGCAAATGGCAAGTCTATCATGCTCGACTCTGTACTAATTGTAGCTCATTAAACCAGCATTTGTTCACACAAAAACATTTCTCCATCACCTTTCTGTCAATGTGGTCTTCCTGAGAGTAATGATCATTTATTCTTTGAATGTATCTACTACAATGACATCAGAGTTCGTCTCTTAGCAACTACTTCTAAATAGTGTACCATAACACTCTATTACACGGAGACCGGAACCTTAGCGATGATCTCAACGCACACATATTTGAAGCAGTCCAAAACTACATCTGGGGAAAGCAGACGATTTTCATGAGCATCTGTTCACTAAATGTAGCAAGCTTGCTTCTCCCATTGAACTATCCGAATGAATGCATCATGTTCTTCCATCTTCTATCCTTTCCCCTATCTTCTGAGTCAATCTTAATTTCAACTTACTAATTTAATTACGATGTGTATTTCTATCACCTTAATAATCTCGTTATATTATTGAGATTATAGTTTACAGTTCATGATTAATATAATTTTATACTTATCTTTTTCAAATTGCAATTAATAGTTCAGATACGATTAAAACGCTGTCATACTGTAATTACAATATACATCTAATTATAGGAGAAGACCTCTATAAGCTATAGCTTTCGGTTCTAATCCTTTTTCATACATGTATGTAAATATTTATGTAAATTGTACATTTGTATATTTTGTATCATTGTTTGAAATAAACTATGTTTAAACTAGTTGTACTTTACTGTCAGGTTCATAGTTGTACTTTACTGTCAGGTTCACAGCTGTACTTTACTGTCAGGTTCACAGTTATACGTTACTGCCAGGTTCACAGCTGTACATTACTGTCAGGTTCACAGCTGTACTTTACTGCCAGGTTCACAGCTGTACTTTACTGTCAGGTTCACAGTTATACGTTACTGCCAGGTTCACAGCTGTACATTACTGTCAGGTTCACAGCTGTACTTTACTGCCAGGTTCACAGCTGTACTTTACTGTCATGTTCACAGCTGTACTTTACTGTCAGGTTCGCAGTTGTACTTTACTGTCAGGTTCACAGCCCTACTTTACTGTCAGGTTCACAGCTGTACTTTACTGTCAGGTTCACAGTTGTACTTTACTGTCAGGTTCACAGATGTACATTACTGTCATGTTCACAGTTGTACTTTACTGTCAGGTTCACAGTTGTACTTTACTGTCAGATTCACAGTTGTATTTTACTGTCAGGTTCACAGTTGTACTTTACTGTCAGGTTCACAGTTGTACTTTACTGTCAGGTTCACAGCTGTACTTTACTGTCAGGTTCACAGCTGTACGTTACTGTCAGGTTCACAGCCCTACTTTACTGTCAGGTTCACAGTTGTACTTTACTGTCAGGTTCACAGTTGTACTTTACTGTCAGATTCACAGTTGTACTTTACTGTCAGGTTCACAGCTGTACTTTACTGCCAGATTCACAGCTGTACTTTACTGTCAGATTCACAGCTGTACTTTACTGCCAGATTCACAGCCCTACTTTACTGTCAGATTCACAGCTGTACTTTACTGTCAGGTTCACAGTTGTACTTTACAGTCAGGTTCACAGTTGTACTTTACTGTCAGGTTCATATTGTACTTTACTGCCAGATTCACAGTTGTACTTTACTGTCAGGTTCACAGTTGTACTTTACTGTCAGGTTCATATTGTACATTAGTGCGAGATTCACATCTGTACTTTACTGTCAGGTTCACCGTTGTACTTTACTGTCAGGTTCACCGTTGTACTTTACTGTCAGGTTCACAGCTGTACTCTACTGTCAGGTTCACAGTTGTACTTTACTGCCAGGTTCACAGTTGTACTTTACTGTCAGGTTCACAGCTGTACTTTACTGTCAGGTTCACCGTTGTACTTTACTTTCAGGTTCACAGTTGTACTTTACTGTCAGGTTCACAGCTGTACTTTACTGTCAGGTTCACAGTTGTACTATACTATCAGGTTCACAGTTGTACTTTACTGTCAGGTTCGCAGTTGTACTTTATTGTCAGGTTCACCGTTGTACTTTACTGTCAGGTTCACCGTTGTACTTTACTGCCAGGTTCACAGCTGTACTTTACTGTCAGGTTCACAGCTGTACTTTACTGTCAGGTTCACAGTTGTACTTTACTGTCAGGTTCACAGTTGTACTTTATTGTCAGGTTCACCGTTGTACTTTACTGTCAGGTTAACCGTTGTACTTTACTGTCAGGTTCACAGCTGTACTTTACTGTCAGGTTCACAGTTGTACTTTACTGTCAGGTTCATAGTTGTACTTTACTGTCAGATTCACAGTTGTACTTTACTGTCAGATTCACAGTTGTACTTTACTGTCAGATTCACAGCTGTACTTTACTGTCAGATTCACAGCTGTACTTTACTGTCAGGTTCACAGTTGTACTTTACTGTCAGGTTCACAGTTGTATTTTACTGACAGATTCACAGTTGTACTTTACTGCCAGGTTCACAGTTGTACTTTACTGTCAGGTTCACAGTTGTACTTTACTGTCATGTTCTCAGCTGTACTTTACTGTCAGGTTCACAGTTGTACTTTAGAGTGACGTCACAAAATTCCCAAAATATTTTTACTTAGGTAACCGCAAATGGCAAGTCTATCATGCTCGACTCTGTACTAATTGTAGCTCATTAAACCAGCATTTGTTCACACAAAAACATTTCTCCATCACCCTTCTGTCAATGTGGTCTTCCTGAGAGTAATGATCATTTATTCTTTGAATGTATCTACTACAATGACATCAGAGTTCGTCTCTTAGCAACTACTTCTAAATAGTGTACCATAACACTCTATTACACGGAGACCGGAACCTTAGCGATGATCTCAACGCACACATATTTGAAGCAGTCCAAAACTACATCTGGGGAAAGCAGACGATTTTCATGAGCATCTGTTCACTAAATGTAGCAAGCTTGCTTCTCCCATTGAACTATCCGAATGAATGCATCATGTTCTTCCATCTTCTATCCTTTCCCCTATCTTCTGAGTCAATCTTAATTTCAACTTACTAATTTAATTACGATGTGTATTTCTATCACCTTAATAATCTCGTTATATTATTGAGATTATAGTTTACAGTTCATGATTAATATAATTTTATACTTATCTTTTTCAAATTGCAATTAATAGTTCAGATACGATTAAAACGCTGTCATACTGTAATTACAATATACATCTAATTATAGGAGAAGACCTCTATAAGCTATAGCTTTCGGTTCTAATCCTTTTTCATACATGTATGTAAATATTTATGTAAATTGTACATTTGTATATTTTGTATCATTGTTTGAAATAAACTATGTTTAAACTAGTTGTACTTTACTGTCAGGTTCATAGTTGTACTTTACTGTCAGGTTCACAGCTGTACTTTACTGTCAGGTTCACAGATATACGTTACTGCCAGGTTCACAGCTGTACATTACTGTCAGGTTCACAGCTGTACTTTACTGCCAGGTTCACAGCTGTACTTTACTGTCAGGTTCACAGTTATACGTTACTGCCAGGTTCACAGCTGTACATTACTGTCAGGTTCACAGCTGTACTTTACTGCCAGGTTCACAGCTGTACTTTACTGTCAGGTTCACAGCTGTACTTTACTGTCAGGTTCGCAGTTGTACTTTACTGTCAGGTTCACAGCCCTACTTTATTGTCAGGTTCACAGCTGTACTTTACTGTCAGGTTCACAGTTGTACTTTACTGTCAGGTTCACAGTTGTACTTTACTGTCAGATTCACAGTTGTATTTTACTGTCAGGTTCACAGTTGTACTTTACTGTCAGGTTCACAGTTGTACTTTACTGTCAGGTTCACAGCTGTACTTTACTGTCAGGTTCACAGCCCTACTTTACTGTCAGGTTCACAGTTGTACTTTACTGTCAGGTTCACAGTTGTACTTTACTGTCAGATTCACAGTTGTACTTTACTGTCAGGTTCACAGTTGTACTTTACTGTCAGGTTCACAGTTGTACTTTACTGTCAGGTTCATATTGTACTTTACTGTCAGGTTCATATTGTACTTTACTGTCAGGTTCACAGTTGTACATTACTGTCAGGTTCACAGCTGTACTTTACTGTCAGGTTCATATTGTACTTTACTGTCAGGTTCACAGCTGTACTTTACTGCCAGATTCACAGTTGTACTTTACTGTCAGGTTCACTGTTGTACTTTACTGTCAGGTTCATAGTTGTACTTTACTGTCATGTTCATAGTTGTACTTTACTGTCAGGTTCATAGTTGTACTTTACTCTCAGGTTCACAGTTGTACTTTACTGTCATGTTCATAGTTGTACTTTACTGTCATGTTCATAGTTGTACTTTACTGTCAGGGTCATAGTTGTACTTTAATGCTAGGTTCATATTGTACTTTACTGTCAGGTTCATAGTTGTACTTTACTGTCAGGTTCATAGTTGTACTTTACTGTCATGTTCATAGTTGTACTTTACTGTCAGGTTCACAGTTGTACTTTACTGTCAGGTTCACAGCTGTACTTTACTGTCAGGTTCACAGCTGTACTTTACTGTCAGGTTCACAGCCCTACTTTACTGTCAGGTTCACAGTTGTACTTTACTGTCAGGTTCACAGTTGTACTTTACTGTCAGATTCACAGTTGTACTTTACTGTCAGGTTCACAGTTGTACTTTACTGTCAGGTTCACAGTTGTACTTTACTGTCAGGTTCATATTGTACTTTACTGTCAGGTTCATATTGTACTTTACTGTCAGGTTCACAGTTGTACATTACTGTCAGGTTCACAGCTGTACTTTACTGTCAGGTTCATATTGTACTTTACTGTCAGGTTCACAGCTGTACTTTACTGCCAGATTCACAGTTGTACTTTACTGTCAGGTTCACTGTTGTACTTTACTGTCTGGTTCATAGTTGTACTTTACTGTCATGTTCATAGTTGTACTTTACTGTCATGTTCATAGTTGTACTTTACTGTCAGGGTCATAGTTGTACTTTAATGCTAGGTTCATATTGTACTTTACTGTCAGGTTCACAGTTGTACATTACTGTCAGGTTCACAGCTGTACTTTACTGTCAGGTTCATATTGTACTTTACTGTCAGGTTCACAGCTGTACTTTACTGCCAGATTCACAGTTGTACTTTACTGTCAGGTTCACTGTTGTACTTTACTGTCAGGTTCATAGTTGTACTTTACTGTCATGTTCATAGTTGTACTTTACTGTCAGGTTCATAGTTGTACTTTACTCTCAGTTTCACAGTTGTACTTTACTGTCATGTTCATAGTTGTACTTTACTGTCATGTTCATAGTTGTACTTTACTGTCAGGGTCATAGTTGTACTTTAATGCTAGGTTCATATTGTACTTTACTGTCAGGTTCATAGTTGTACTTTACTGTCAGGTTCATAGTTGTACTTTACTGTCATGTTCACAGTTGTACTTTAATGTCAGGTTCACAGCTGTACTTTACTGTCAGGTTCACAGCTGTACTTTACTGTCAGGTTCACAGCCCTACTTTACTGTCAGGTTCACAGTTGTACTTTACTGTCAGGTTCACAGTTGTACTTTACTGTCAGATTCACAGTTGTACTTTACTGTCAGATTCACAGTTGTACTTTACTGTCAGGTTCACAGTTGTACTTTACTGTCAGGTTCATATTGTACTTTACTGTCAGGTTCATATTGTACTTTACTGTCAGGTTCACAGTTGTACATTACTGTCAGGTTCACAGCTGTACTTTACTGTCAGGTTCATATTGTACTTTACTGTCAGGTTCACAGCTGTACTTTACTGCCAGATTCACAGTTGTACTTTACTGTCAGGTTCACTGTTGTACTTTACTGTCAGGTTCATAGTTGTACTTTACTGTCATGTTCATAGTTGTACTTTACTGTCATGTTCATAGTTGTACTTTACTGTCAGTGTCATAGTTGTACTTTAATGCTAGGTTCATATTGTACTTTACTGTCAGGTTCATAGTTGTACTTTACTGTCAGGTTCATAGTTGTACTTTACTGTCATGTTCATAGTTGTACTTTACTGTCAGGGTCATAGTTGTACATTAATGCTAGGTTCATATTGTACTTTACTGTCAGGTTCATAGTTGTACTTTACTGTCATGTTCATAGTTGTACTTTACTGTCATGTTCATAGTGGTACGTTACTGTCATGTTCATAGTTGTACTTTACTGTCATGTTCATAGTTGTACTTTACTGTCAGGTTCATAGTTGTACTTTACTGTCAGGTTCATAGTTGTACTTTACTGTCATGTTCATAGTTGTACTTTACTGTCAGGTTCATAGTTGTACTTTACTGTCAGGTTCATAGTTGTACTTTAATGCTAGGTTCACAGTTGTACTTTACTGTCAGGGTCATAGTTGTACTTTAATGCTAGGTTCATATTGTACTTTACTGTCAGGTTCACAGTTGTACTTTACTGTCAGGTTCATAGTTGTACTTTACTGTCAGGTTCATAATCGTATGTTTTTTCAGTATTAATATTATAGGTTACACTCACGTTAATAATTGTACTGCGAAATATCCCCGTGTTCGAACCCCGGATTACTATATAATTGTCTCGCCCTGTGACATGTACTTGTTATAATAGCTGCGTCACATATTATAAACCTTCACCATAAATAATTGTGTGATGCTTCATTATAAAATAAACATATTTTAATTAAATATTTTTTTGCCTCTTCTGGTCTCTTGTTTCCTTATATATTTCAACAGCTTCCTACCTCAACAATGTACAAACACAATTTCTCCGACCACTTGATGCAACATTTTAATTTATAACTACTAAGTACAAATATAGGAGAGGACACTCATAAGCTATACAGCTTTCTGTCCAATTCCTTATATCAGTTGTTGTAAATAATCATGTATTGACAGAAAATAAATATGTTTAAACTAAGTACAAATATATGAACACTAAGGGAAACTACTGTGTTGCGACTGATGAAATTGTTGAAAACGAGTTCAGGCTAATAAAATATGAAATTTGCAATCTAATGTTTACTTACTTACACACCACTGCGTGTTACAGAAGAGACTTGGGATATGGAAACATGGTTTCGGGCTTAAAACCAAATATATGTTTTTGTTTGTTTTTTTCTTACGAACATTATGATACACCATAGGCTTGACATTAAATTGTTTAGGCCATATCCAAGCAAGTTTTAAAATGACACCCCGTCACTATTACAGCAATAATTTCTATTAATATTTTGTTTTATTATTTTGCTTGATTAGTAAATTAGTTTTGAATTTAAAAGTTCAAAAGTTCAAATTTGAAGTTGAGGCTGTCCGATTAGCGCAGTGGTTAGCGTGCACGCTTCTCACCAATGCGACCCGGGTTCGAACCTCGGACCGGGAAGTATGTGAGATGGTATGATGGTCGCCAGATATCGGACAGGTCGGTTTTCTCTGGGTATTACTAGTACTTAGTAATATCTTACTAGTGAAATCATAAATCATAACTCATTAATGTATCAATTAAGGAAATCAACAATCATGTACGCTGTTGTATGCATACAATATGTTGCAATGTATGGCGCGGCCATTTCAACATTCCAGTGCAGAGTAGGATATGTTTTTCACCACTGTCCAGAGAAGTGATATGTTTTTCACCACTGTCTAGATAAGTGGTATGTTTTTCACCACTGTCTAGAGAACTGGTATGTTTTTCACCACTGTCTAGAGAAGTGATATGTTTTTCACCACTGTCTAGAGAAGTGATATGTTTTTCACCACTGTCTAGAGAAATGGTATGTTTTTCACCACTGTCTAGAGAAGTGGTATGTTTTCATCACTGTCTAGAGAAGTTGTATGTTTTTCACCACTGTCTAGAGAAGTGGTATGTTTTTATCATTGCAGTCAGTAATATGGTAGACATTACATACTTCCTATATTAAAGTAAAAATATTTGATTATAATGTTTAATATCTGTCCCCTATTATAGTAGTTCAAGTGTTCAAGTCCAGGGTTTTATCCGATCTATCTAACTTGAGTAGGGTCAGGATTTGGCCAGTTATGCTTTTCATAGGCCAGGCTGCCCAAACATCCATTATGTATTGGAGAGTCCTCCCCCCCCCCCCCCTCTTGCATATTTAATCACGATAAATTCCGTCTTAGCGTATACAGACAAACTTCCGTGGCATGCTTGAATTAAATATCCACCGCACGAGATTCCCCTTAAACACGGCGTCCACAACAGATCGTCTATAAACAACAATAATGTTATTATTACATGCGTGGGCTGATCAAAAAGCTACGTAAATACAGAATCACCGTGAACTCTTCCAATTTATTCAATTTCTTTTAAAAGTATCGATACTTGTCCAAACAAATCCGTGAACATGCTTGAAAATAAACATAGCTGTTCTTAAACTGCTTAAGTTTGTAGAATTTGCCAATGAGAAACCACTATGCATAAGTAATATAGCTTGAAACCAATACTCCAATGCATTGATTGCCCCCCACTATCAGGCGGCGGGTTGATCTAATTAAAAATTAAAGACAATAGGAAAGGCAGAACAATCTATTGCATTCTAAATGTAATATATCAAACTGCACAAGCAGCAAACTTAATTAGGATAACTTTCATGTATCTAATAGAGTCGGCAAATGTCTCGACATTTTACAAACAGATCCGTTTCTTAAAGTGTTTCTTGCCGCAAATTCGGGAGGCTGTTTAGTTTTGATTAAATAAACTATTCAAAGGTGATCATTGCGTGTTATGGATTAATAGGTGCGGAGATTATAACTATACGAAAGTGGGGCGTATCCTGTGTGTTTTATTGGTATTATATATTGAATGCCTTCTAATTTGATTACAACCGCTTCGTTAGTTGTGTGCTCTAAATGACTTCTATATTGATCAGTTGTTGGTTGTGCTCTAAATGACTTGTATTTTGATCAGTTGTTAGTTGTGTGCTCTAAATGACTTCTATGTTGACCAGTTGTTGGTTGTGTGCTCTAAATGACTTGTATTTTGATCAGTTGTTGGTTGTGTGCTCTAAATGACTTGTATGTTGATCAGTTGTTGGTTGTGTGCTCTAAATGACTTCTATTTTGACCAGTTGTTGTGTGTGCTCTAAATGACTTCTATTTTGATCAGTTGTTGGTTGTGTGCTCTAAATGACTTCTATTTTGATCAGTTGTTGGTTGTGTGCTCTAAATGACTTCTATTTTGATCAGTTGTTGGTTGTGTGCTCTAAATGACTTCTATTTTGATCAGTTGTTGGTTGTGTGCTCTAAATGACTTCTATTTTGATCAGTTGTTGTGTGTGCTCTAAATGACTTCTATTTTGATCAGTTGTTGGTTGTGTGCTCTAAATGACTTCTA
Organism: Archivesica marissinica; assembly: GCA_014843695.1. Lineage (NCBI taxonomy): Eukaryota > Metazoa > Mollusca > Bivalvia > Venerida > Vesicomyidae > Archivesica > Archivesica marissinica. The sequence continues at coordinate 45,441,358 of CM026402.1, read as the reverse complement.
TTTTGATCAGTTGTTGGTTGTGTGCTCTAAATGACTTCTATTTTGATCAGTTGTTGGTTGTGTGCTCTAAATGACTTCTATTTTGATCAGTTGTTGGTTGTGTGCTCTAAATGACTTCTATTGTGATCAGTTGTTGTGTGTGCTCTAAATGACTTCTATTTTGATCAGTTGTTGGTTGTGTGCTCTAAATGACTTTTATTTTGATCAGTTGTTGATTGTGTGTTCTAAATTACTTTTTTGTTATTAGCTGTTTGTTTATTGACCTAAATGACTTCCATTTTTAATATTGTATTGGTTTTATGCCGTAAATGAGTTATATATGGAGTAATCAGGCGAACCTACATTAAAATAGAAGAAAACATGACGTCATTAAAGGTTCCAACACTTCCAAGAACCCAAACCACAACACTGGTCAGTGTGGTGAGTCGGTCTGGGAGCCCATCTCCGTCCCCTCTCATTGGAGGTCGCCGGACGTTAGGTGCAGTGCGACCGTCAGATGACATATATGTCGAGCTTGCTGAACGTCTTCATTCGAGTGTTGCAAATTCGTGGGGTGACACTGAGGTAGGTGTTTTTGTCGCCCTTTCTATGGCATCTCCACACTCTGTCGACTACATACTCATGTCGTCTGCTTGCTTTTCAATATATTTAAACATAATTGACCACCTAGTACGATTCGTAATGATAGACAAATCTGGTGTTTCCCATTAACTCCCTTGGCAGATAGAGTCCGATTTATCCCGAAATGTAGATTGGATCTTTTAGCTGGAATTTTATCAAAATCATGTTATAATTAATTGATAACATGTTTTATATAATGTAGGATATACACGTACATTTTGTATAATTTATTATGTCGCAAATTTAATAACTTAATAATTATAAGATGAGAAAACGGGTGAAAAGTGATAGCATTTGGTGCAATGGAAACAACGATAAAAACAGAGGAAATCAATTAAGAGGATATTGCCTCCTCAAAAGATTAGTCAGGGGGACAAGTGTGGATATTCAGAGATCGCGACTCAAGCCGGTGTGTGCAGCATACACGGCATATGCATATCAGTCAAATATAAACAAACGAGTAGTACATGCATCGAATAATACTCGTAGCACATACATCGAATAATACTCGTAGCACATGCATCGAATAATACTCGTAGCACATACATCGAATAATACTCGTAGCACATGCATCGAATAATACTAGTAGCACATACATCGAATAATACTCGTAGCACATATATCGAATAATACTCGTAGCACATACATCGAATAATACTCGTAGCACATACATCGAATAATACTCGTAGCACATGCATCGAATAATTCTAGTAGCACATGCATCGAATAATACTCGTAGCACATACATCGAATAATACTCGTAGCACATACATCGAATAATACTAGTACATACATCGAATAATACTAGTAGTACATACATCGAATAATACTAGTAGTACATACATCGAATAATACTAGTAGTACATACATCGAATAATACTAGTAGTACATACATCGAATAATACTAGTAGAGTAGTACATACATCGAATAATACTAGTAGTACATACATCGAATAATACTAGTACATACATCGAATAATACTAGTAGTACATACATCGAATAATACTAGTAGAGTAGTACATACATCGAATAATACTAGTAGTACATACATCGAATAATACTAGTAGAGTAGTACATACATCGAATAATACTAGTAGTACATACATCGAATAATACTAGTAGTACATACATCGAATAATACTAGTAGTACATACATCGAATAATACTAGTAGTACATACATCGAATAATACTCGTAGCACATACATCGAATAATACTCGTAGCACATACATCGAATAATACTAGTACATACATCGAATAATACTAGTAGTACATACATCGAATAATACTAGTAGTACATACATCGAATAATACTAGTAGTACATACATCGAATAATACTCGTAGCACATACATCGAATAATACTCGTAGCACATACATCGAATAATACTAGTACATACATCGAATAATACTAGTAGTACATACATCGAATAATACTAGTAGTACATACATCGAATAATACTAGTAGTACATACATCGAATAATACTCGTAGCACATACATCGAATAATACTCGTAGCACATACATCGAATAATACTAGTACATACATCGAATAATACTAGTAGTACATACATCGAATAATACTAGTAGTACATACATCGAATAATACTAGTAGTACATACATCGAATAATACTAGTAGCACATACATCGAATAATACTAGTAGTACATACATCGAATAATACTAGTAGTACATACATCGAATAATACTAGTAGTACATACATCGAATAATACTAGTAGTACATACATCGAATAATACTAGTAGTACATACATCGAATAATACTAGTAGAGTAGTACATACATCGAATAATACTAGTAGCACATACATCGAATAATACTAGTAGTACATACATCGAATAATACTAGTAGTACATACATCGAATAATACTAGTAGTACATACATCGAATAATACTAGTAGAGTAGTACATACATCGAATAATACTCGTAGTACATACATCGAATAATACTAGTAGAGTAGTACATACATCGAATAATACTAGTAGCACATACATCGAATAATACTAGTAGCACATACATCGAATAATACTAGTAGCACATGCATCGAATAATACTAGTAGCACATACATCGAATAATACTAGTAGTACATACATCGAATAATACTAGTAGTACATACATCGAATAATACTAGTAGCACATACATCGAATAATACTACTAGTACATACATCGAATAATACTAGTAGTACATACATCGAATACTACTAGTAGTACATGCATCGAATAATACTAGTAGTACATGCATCGAATAATACTCGTAGCACATACATCGAATAATACTAGTAGTTCATACATCGAATAATACTAGTAGTACATACATCGAATAATACTAGTAGTACATACATCGAATAATACTCGTAGCACATACATCGAATAATACTAGTAGTACATACATCGAATAATACTAGTACATACATCGAATAATACTAGTACATACATCGAATAATACGAGAAGCACATACATCGAATAATACTAGTAGTACATACATCGAATAATACTAGTAGTACATACATCGAATAATACTAGTACATACATCGAATAATACTAGTACATACATCGAATAATACTAGTAGTACATACATCGAATACTACTAGTACATGCATCGAATAATACTAGTACATGCATCGAATAATACTCGTAGCACATACATCGAATAATACTAGTACATACATCGAATAATACTAGTAGTACATACATCGAATAATACTAGTAGTACATACATCGAATAATACTAGCACATACATCGAATAATACTACTAGTACATACATCGAATAATACTAGTACATACATCGAATAATACTAGTACATACATCGAATAATACGAGAAGCACATACATCGAATAATACTAGTAGTACATACATCGAATAATACGAGTAGCACATACATCGAATAATACTAGTACATACATCGAATAATACTAGTACATACATCGAATAATACGAGTAGCACATACATCGAATAATACTAGTACATACATCGCATAATACTAGTACATACATCGAATAATACGAGTAGCACATGCATCGAATAATACTAGTACATACATCGAATAATACTACTAGTACATACATCGAATAATACGAGTAGCACATACATCGAATAATACTAGTACATACATCGAATAATACTACTAGTACATACATCGAATAATACTAGTAGTACATACATCGAATAATACTAGTAGTACATACATCGAATAATACTAGTAGTACATACATCGAATAATACTAGTAGTACATACATCGAATAATACGAGTAGCACATACATCGAATAATACTAGTACATACATCGAATAATACTACTAGTACATACATCGAATAATACTAGTAGTACATACATCAAATAATACTAGTAGAGTAGTACATACATCGAATAATACTAGTAGCACATACATCGAATAATACTAGTAGCACATGCATCGAATAATACTAGTAGCACATACATCGAATAATACTAGTAGTACATACATCGAATAATACTAGTAGAGTAGTACATACATCGAATAATACTAAAGTAGTACATACATCGAATAATACTAGTAGTACATACATCGAATAATACTAGTAGTACATACATCGAATAATACTAGTAGCACATACATCGAATAATACTACTAGTACATACATCGAATAATACTAGTAGTACATACATCGAATACTACTAGTAGTACATACATCGAATAATAATACTAGTACATACATCGAATAATACTAGTAGTACATGCATCGAATAATACTAGTAGTACATACATCGAATAATACTAGTAGTACATACATCGAATAATACTAGTAGTACATACATCGAATAATACTAGTAGTACATACATCGAATAATACTAGTAGTACATACATCGAATAATACTAGTAGTACATACATCGAATAATACTAGTAGTACATACATCGAATAATACTAGTAGCACATGCATCGAATAATACTAGTAGCACATGCATCGAATAATACTAGTAGTACATACATCGAATAATACTAGTAGAGTAGTACATACATCGAATAATACTAGTAGAGTAGTACATACATAGAATAATACTAGTAGCACATACATCGAATAATACTAGTAGTACATACATCGAATAATACTCGTAGCACATACATCGAATAATACTAGTAGTACATACATCGAATAATACTCGTAGCACATACATCGAATAATACTAGTAGTACATACATCGAATAATACTAGTAGTACATACATCGAATAATACTAGTAGCACATACATCGAATAATACTACTAGTACATACATCGAATAATACTAGTAGTACATACATCGAATACTACTAGTAGTACATGCATCGAATAATAATACTAGTACATACATCGAATAATACTAGTAGTACATACATCGAATAATACTAGTAGCACATACATCGAATAATACTAGTAGTACATACATCGAATAATACTCGTAGCACATACATCGAATAATACTAGTAGTACATACATCGAATAATACTCGTAGCACATACATCGAATAATACTAGTAGTACATACATCGAATAATACTAGTAGTACATACATCGAATAATACTAGTAGCACATACATCGAATAATACTACTAGTACATACATCGAATAATACTAGTAGTACATACATCGAATACTACTAGTAGTACATGCATCGAATAATAATACTAGTACATACATCGAATAATACTAGTAGTACATACATCGAATAATACTAGTAGCACATACATCGAATAATACTAGTAGTACATACATCGAATAATACTCGTAGCACATACATCGAATAATACTAGTAGTACATACATCGAATAATACTCGTAGCACATACATCGAATAATACTCGTAGCACATACATCGAATAATACTAGTAGCACATGCATCGAATAATACTAGTAGCACATACATAATATATTATTAACATCTGAAACGACATTAAACTACTATTGTGGAAGTCGCGATAGCGCAGGTGTGAAAGGCCCGGAATTCGAGCCCAGCTGTAGCCGTTACGATTGAGCCCTTATGCAATGCATTTAAATTCCACATTGCCTCCTCCACCCCACCCCAGCCCCCTCCCCCTCGTCGCGATGGGTTCCATCGATTAATGATTAATATACGTTAGGGGAACTTGTTTCGCAATCGAGCTAAAATAAATTCGTATAAACTAAACTACTAATCGTTGTACTGAATCACACACTAACTTCTGTTTGTACTTGTTTGCTCTGGTGGTGTTGATCAGATACTGTTTATATTACCTACGCCCGTGCTGGGGGGAAATCGTGCAAAGTACAAATACAAATAGCATTTACATAGCTCAAAAATTAACAATTATTCTATTGCGCTTCATAATTACAGATACAATTCTAAACATTTATACATGACAAAAATGTATACATATATAGATATAACTAGGATTCTAGTAATTGGATAAGAACATATTATATCATAATATCTACACCATTATAGTATATAAGTGAGTGAATGGATTAGCGATTAAAGTGGTAGTATGAACCATAGACCCAAACACCGCCGTAAGAATGACAACCGTGATTGGGCCGGTACAGTGATCCGCCCATCACAACACGACAGAGCTCGAACCCATGAGAATGCCCATACAACACTTCACTCGTCAATCCACTACTTACGGTATTCGTGTAATGCGGCTTCAGCCAGGTGTTGAGCTGAGAATGTGCACTGATCATATGACCAAATGACCTTCAAATAGGTCGCATCAATAGTGGTACTGGTAAGGTTGCTACTGACGTTGTCGTGTTACTGGTAACGTTGCTACTGACGTTGTCGTGGTACTGGTGAGGTTGCTACTGACGTTGTCGTGGTACTGGTGAGGTTGTTACTGACGTTGTCGTGGTACTGGTGAGGTTGCTACTGACGTTGTCGTGTTACTGGTACGGTTGCTACTGACGTTGTCGTGCTACTAGTACGGTTGCTACTGACGTTTTCGTGTTACTGGTAAGGTTACTACTGACGTTGTCATGTTACTGGTAAGGTTGCTACTGACGTTGTCGTGTTACTGGTAAGGTTGCTACTGACCTCGTCGTGTTACTGATAAGGTTGCTACTGACGTTTTCCCGTTACTGGTAAGGTTGCTACTGTCGTTGTCGTGTTACTGGTAAGGTTGCAACTAACGTTGTCGTGTTACTGGTAAGGTTGCTATTGACGTTGTCGTGCTACTGGTAAGGTTGCTACTGACGTTGTCGTGTTATTGGTAAGATTGCTACTGACGTTTTCGTGTTACTGGTAAGATTGCTACTGACGTTTTCGTGTTACTGGTAAGGATGCTACTGACGTGTTCGTGTTGCTTGTAAGGTTGCTACTGACGTTGTCGTGTTACTGGTAAGGTTGCTACTGACGTTGTCGTGTTACTGGGAAGGTTGCTACTGACGTTGTCGTGTTACTGGTAAGGATGCTACTGAAGTGTTCGTGTTACTGGTAAGGTTGCTACTGACGTTGTCGTGTTATTTGTAAGGTTGCTACTGACGTTTTCGTGTTACTGGTAAAGTTGCTACTGACCTCGTCGTGTTATTGGTAAGGTTGCTACTGACGTTGTCATGCTACTGGTAAGGTTGCTACTGACGCTTTCGTGTTACTGGTAAGGTTGCTATTGACGCTTTCGTGTTACTATTACGGTTGCTACTGACGTTTTCGTGTTACTGGTAAGGTTGCTACTGACGTTTTCGTGTTATTGGTAAGGTTGCTACTGACGTTTTCGTGTTACTGGTAAGGTTGCTACTGACGTTTTCGTGTTACTGGTAAGGTTGCTACTGACGTTGTCGTGTTACTGGTAAGGTTGCTACTGACGTTTTCGTGTTACTGGTACGGTTGCTACTGACGTTTTCGTGTTACTGGTAAGGTTGCTACGACGTTTCGTGTTACTGGTAATCTACTGACGCTTTCCCCACACCGTTTCGTGTTACTGGACGTTCTACGACGTTTCGTGTTTAGGTTGCTACTGACGTTTTCGTGTTACTGGTACGGTTGCTACTGACGTTTTCGTGTTACTGGTAAGGTTGCTACTGACGTTTTCGTGTTACTGGTAAGGTTGCTACTGACGCTTTCGTGTTACTGGTACGGTTGCTACTGACGTGTTCGTGTTACTGGTAAGGTTGCTACTGACGTTTTCGTGTTACTGGTAAGGTTGCTACTGACGTTTTCGTGTTACTGGTACGGTTGCTACTGACGTTTTCGTGTTACTGGTACGGTTGCTACTGACGTTTTCGTGTTACTGGTAAGGTTGCTACTGACGTTGTCGTGTTACTGGTACGGTTGCTACTACGTGTTCGTGTTACTGGTACGGTTGCTACTGACGTTTTCGTGTTACTGGTAAGGAGGTTGCTACTGACGTTGTCGTGTTACTGGTAAGGTTGCTACTGACGTTGTCGTGTTACTGGTACGGTTGCTACTACGTGTTCGTGTTACTTGTACGGTTGCTACTGACGTTTTCGTGTTACTGGTAAGGAGGTTGCTACTGATGTTGTCGTGTTACTGGTAAGGTTGCTACTGACGTTGTCAGTCAGTGCAGATAAGCAAGCAACAAATGAGAGACCTCGAAGACAGTTGGCCAGACAGTTTCCGTAAGTCCCTGGCAAAGAAAGTCTTCAATACAATATGACAGCAACGCTAATTTCCAAGTAATTGTACTATTCATCAGACGACAAACTAATCATAAAACCAAGTACCTGGGCCGAGGTTATAAAACTTATCTCCAATCTCAAGCAACTAACAATATTGTTGTCAACAAGCGACAAGCATCGTACATGGCTTGCTTATTATTTAAAATACTCGTATTATGTGGCAAATATTCTTTAAAAACTACACCGTATACATAGCATAGGAAATTACATTCTGTAGAAACTTGCTTTTTCATCGATGTAGTTTCACTTTAAAGTTCTGAAATAGACATTTCTTAGACTGTGACGAAAGGCTACAGAGAAGAAGTGGGTGGGTGAGTGGATGGGTGCGTGCGTGCCTGCGTGCGTGCATGCGTGCGTGCGTGCGTGGTGTGGTCTTTTAACATACTTCACTAAGTTTAGAACTAGAAACCATAAACTCCCAATTGAAACAGGAATCTGGAACAGAGTACCGTTTAATCTTAGATTTTGTAGCCGTTGTATACATATGTTATATGTTATATTTCGGGTTTAACGCCTGCATCAGCACCATTTTGGGCTATATCGCCGGCGGGCAGTTTATCTAACAACACCTTTCCTGGGCAGGCTCCAGCGGTTAACCAGTACTTGGGTGCACCAACCTCCGTAAGAAACTGTCAACTGTTTCATATAAATGAGACACGGTCTGAGCGGGGTTCGAACCCGTGACCATCATAGATGATAGGTTGTTAGCTATAGAACAGTTATATAATATGAAACCGAATGGTACCCACATTATAATGTAGCTTAGACTGTTGAAGCTCCGGCATGTTTCGCTAGCTAACTTATACACTTGCGGTGGAGATTTACTACTCTACACTGAACTAGAGTCATGCAAAGGTTTATCATTGTTATACATGTATAATTATGTATAATTATGTTAGTAATATTATAAGCCTCATGTATTGTATTGATTGTAATACCTTATTTATTCATGTATGTCATGAAATGAGAGAATAAAGGAGATTAGTCATTTTAGATTTTTGGAGGATAGTGCAATGATACAGACGGAGACCCATTCCAGAGTCTCCTCTGTTTTTTTACGTGCACGGTGTAAAGCACCGACACGAGACCTCGGTTTAACGTCCCATCTGAAAGCCTATTGGTAGTATTAGGGTCAGACTGGGTGGATCGAACCTGCGACCCCTGGATTCGCAGTCCAACGTGTTAACAACTTGATTAGGCCTACTGACCCGCCTGTCGATTATCGAGGCCCTTATTTTATAGATACATTCTGCGATACACGGTACAGACGGATCTGTAGTCCAGTGGTAACACGCTGGAATGGTAATCCAGGGATCGCAGGTTCGATATCCCGTCTGACCCTAATAAAATTAACAGTCTTTCAGATGGGACTTTAAACCGAGGTCTCGTGTCGGTGCTTTACACCGTGCACGTAAAAAAACAGAGGAGACTCTGGAATGGATCACTGTCTGTTACTGTATCATTGCACTATGCTCCACAAATCTAAAATGACTAATCTCTTCAGGATGCGTCGCACATATGGGCAACCGGTAGCGACGATGAATAAACGTAAAACACACGATACACGGTGTTATATTAATTACCCAAATCGATATCAACACTGAGGTAGATAATCTGATCTACGAAGGTAGTATAAAGTATCAATTAGTACGCATGACGTGCAATAAATAACGATTCTCTGATTAGATTAATTAGCATACCAGGATACAGGTATAATAGTACAATTACATGTTTCCCGAGACATGTTTATGACATTTCACATAGATGGAAACACGCCGTTTTTCTAGACTATTCCAACTGGTGCCAGCATTCTATTTATATCACGATTGGATAATGACATTTAAATTACGCAAGCTAATTCACTGACATGCAATATATTTCGTCATTGTTCGTAGGTGGGTGGGGTAACTAATCATGACTCAACATTTTAAATTTTCAAATACAATATAAAGCGACAAGTTATAGATTTGTGAGGTAAACATACTGAAGTGCTGTAATGCTACGTTTTAGGGGCTAGGAGCAGTGTTTGTAAATTTCTTTTCCAAAAAAGGCAAAAATAGAGCATAACAGAACCACAGGGATTCGGCACGTTTGGGGGTACTAGTATATATATTTAAGTACAGGGATTCTACTCTGTTGGATGTCAGATTTCGCATCGATCAGTAAAATGGCCCTATCTGAAACAATTTTGTACACATCTATCCGAATATAACGCCTATCCCGAGTCTTTATATTGTTCTTCAAATAAAACACAACTTTAAGCTGCGTGCATGTATACTTTGCAAACAATTGCCACAGACATTGGCCATAGCAGGTCACATTTCCATACTAGGACACGGGTTCTGTCAGCAACAACAAAAAATCTTCGACGGGAGAGTTTTAACTGTGAATAACATTATCAATAAAATGTGTTTACACTAACGTGTAGGTTTATTCGGCAATAATGTACGTCAAAAAGAGATTTCATAGCATTTTCAATTTGTTTTGAAAATTTCTAAAGCGGCGCAATTCGCATTGAAACGAGCGTTCTGATTGGATTAAGATTATTCTCCTATATAAAAAAACATCTTGTTACATTCTAATAATCCAATCAGAACGCTCGTTTCAACGCGAATTGCGCCGCTATAGAAATTTTCAAAACAAATTGAAAATGCTACGAAATCTCTTTTTGACGTACATTATTGCCGAATAAACCTACACGTTAGTGAAACACATTTTATCGATAATGTTTCACAGTTAAAACTCTCCCGCGAAGATTTTTTTTGTGCTGACAGAACCCGTGTCCTAGTATGGAAATGTGACCTGCTATGGCCAAGTATGTGGCAATTGTTTGCAAAGTATACATGCATGCACTTAAAGTTGTGTTTTATTGAAGAACAATATAAAGACTCGGGATAGGCGTTGTATTTGGACAGATTTGTATAACATTGTTTCAGATAGGGCCATTTTACTGATCGATGCGAAATCTGACATCCCACAGAGTAGAATCCCTGTACTTAAATATATATACTAGTACCCCCAAACGTGCCGAATCCCTGTGAACAGAACAGGACCAATTACATTCCAGTCATGGATTTCTGTCCTTATACGGGACGAAGAAGGAGGAAGAAGAAACAGACGGATCTGTAGTCCAGTGGTAACACGCTGGACTGGTAATCCAGGGATCGCAAGTTAGATTCCCCATCTGACCCTAATAAAATTAACAGTCTTTCAGATTGGATGTTAAACCGAGGTCTCGTGTCGGTGCTTTACACCGTGCACGTAAAAGAACCAGAGGAGACTCTGGAATGGGTCTCTCTCTCTCTCTCTCTCTCTCTCTCTCTCTCTCTCTCTCTCTCTCTCTCTCTCTCTCTCTCTCTCTTCTCTCTCTCTCTCTCTCTCTCTCTCTCTCTCTCTCTCTCTCTCTCTCTCTCTCTCCTCTCTCTCTCTCTCTCTCTCTCTCTCTCTCTCTCTCTCTCTCTCTTCTCTCTCTCTCTCTCTCTCTCTCTCTCTCTCTCTCTCTCTCTCTTCCTCTCTCTCTCTCTCTCTCTCTCTCTCTCTCTCTCTCTCTCTCTCTCTCTCTCTCTCTCTCTCTGTATTATTGCACTAATCTCCACAAATCTAAAATGACTAATCTCTTCAGGAGGCGTCGCTCATATGGACAACCGGTAGCGACGATAAATAAACGTAAAAAAAGGAAGAAGAAAAACAGAACATATATTTATTATTCTGGACTTAAACAAAACAGCTTATCATCCATAACATATACAGGTGTTAAGCAAAATACAGTGAAATACATATAGAAATGAAGAAATGTTAAAGGAAACCTAATAATTTATGTGCAAAATTGGTAACGTAGTAACCTCCGTTACTCTGTAATGCCACAGTACCCTGATGGCAGAAAATGGAAAATAATAGCTATTGGTATGCTTTACCAGACACTCATACTGTTCAATCCTTCCCCCATGGGGGAGGGGGGTATTGGTAGCCTACAGACTATAACAAAACCAGTTCACTCATATGTATAGGGTGAGTATGTAGGATTTAACATCTTAACAGGAAAAATAAAGCTAATCAATTATTCAGCAAGTTATCACGTATTTTAAAAGCGCAACAGCACGAACTTAACACTAACCTACACCAGGCCTATGCATGCTGACATTGTAACAATAACCTACACCAGGCCTATGCATGCTGACATTGTAACAATAACCTACACCAGGCCTATGCATGCTGACATTGTATCAATAACCTACACCAGGCCTATGCATGCTGACATTGTAACAATAACCTACACCAGGCCTATGCATGCTGACATTGTAACAATAACCTACACCAGGCCTATGCATGCTGACATTGTAACAATAACCTACACCAGGCCTATGCATGCTGCCATTGTAATAACCTACACCAGGCCTATGCATGCTGACATTGTAACAATAACCTACACCAGGCCTATGCATGCTGACATTGTAACAATAACCTACACCAGGCCTATGCATGCTGACATTGTAACAATAACCTACACCAGGCCTATGCATGCTGACATTGTAACAATAACCTACACCAGGCCTATGCATGCTGACATTGTAACAATAACCTACACCAGGCCTATGCATGCTGACATTGTAACAATAACCTACACCAGGCCTATGCATGCTGACATTGTAACAATAACCTACACCAGGCCTATGCATGCTGACATTGTAACAATAACCTACACCAGGCCTATGCATGCTGACATTGTAACAATAACCTACACCAGGCCTATGCATGCTGACATTGTAACAATAACCTACACCAGGCCTATGCATGCTGACATTGTAACAATAACCTACACCAGGCCTATGCATGCTGACATTGTAACAATAACCTACACCAGGCCTATGCATGCTGACATTGTAACAATAACCTACACCAGGCCTATGCATGCTGACATTGTAACAATAACCTACACCAGGCCTATGCATGCTGACATTGTAACAATAACCTACACCAGGCCTATGCATGCTGACATTGTAACAATAACCTACACCAGGCCTATGCATGCTGACATTGTAACAATAACCTACACCAGGCCTATGCATGCTGACATTGCAATAACCTACACCAGGCCTATGCATGCTGACATTGTAACAATAACCTACACCAGGCCTATGCATGCTGACATTGTAACAATAACCTACACCAGGCCTATGCATGCTGACATTGTAACAATAACCTACACCAGGCCTATGCATGCTGACATTGTAACAATAACCTACACCAGGCCTATGCATGCTGACATTGTAACAATAACCTACACCAGGCCTATGCATGCTGACATTGTAACAATAACCTACACCAGGCCTATGCATGCTGACATTGTAACAATAACCTACACCAGGCCTATGCATGCTGACATTGTAACAATAACCTACACCAGGCCTATGCATGCTGACATTGTAACAATAACCTACACCAGGCCTATGCATGCTGACATTGTAACAATAACCTACACCAGGCCTATGCATGCTGACATTGTAACAATAACCTACACCAGGCCTATGCATGCTGACATTGTAACAATAACCTACACCAGGCCTATGCATGCTGACATTGTAACAATAACCTACACCAGGCCTATGCATGCTGACATTGTAACAATAACCTACACCAGGCCTATGCATGCTGACATTGTAACAATAACCTACACCAGGCCTATGCATGCTGACATTGTAACAATAACCTACACCAGGCCTATGCATGCTGACATTGTAACAATAACCTACACCAGGCCTATGCATGCTGACATTGTAACAATAACCTACACCAGGCCTATGCATGCTGACATTGTAACAATAACCTACACCAGGCCTATGCATGCTGACATTGTAACAATAACCTACACCAGGCCTATGCATGCTGACATTGTAACAATAACCTACACCAGGCCTATGCATGCTGACATTGTAACAATAACCTACACCAGGCCTATGCATGCTGACATTGTAACAATAACCTACACCAGGCCTATGCATGCTGACATTGTAACAATAACCTACACCAGGCCTATGCATGCTGCCATTGTAACAATAACCTACACCAGGCCTATGCATGCTGACATTGTAACAATAACCTACACCAGGCCTATGCATGCTGCCATTGTAATAA
>CM026402.1:45381089-45425952 GCA_014843695.1 Archivesica marissinica | reverse complement strand
CCCTCACATCTGCCTGAAGTCTAGAGTTACTAAGCCCTCACATATGCCTGTAGTCTGGAGTTACTAAGCCCTCACATCTGCCTGTAGTCTGGATTTACTAAGCCCTCACATCTGCCTGAAGTCTAGAGTTACTAAGCCCTCACATATGCCTGTAGTCTGGAGTTAATAAGCCCTCACATCTGCCTGTAGTCTGGAGTTACTAAGCCCTCACATCTGCCTGAAGTCTGGAGTTACTAAGCCCTCACATATGCCTGTAGTCTGGAGTTACTAAGCCCGCACATCTGCCTGAAGTCTAGAGTTACTAAGCCCTCACATCTGTCTGGAGTTACTAAGCCCTCACATCTGTCTAGAGTTACTAAGCCCTCACATCTGCCTGAAGTCTGGAGTTACTAAGCCCTCACATCTGTCTGGAGTTACTAAGCCCTCACATCTGTCTAGAGTTACTAAGCCCTCACATCTGCCTGAAGTATGGAGTTACTAAACCCTCACATCTGCCTGTAGTCTGGAGTTACTAAGCCCTCACATCTGCCTGAAGTCTGGAGTTACTAAGCCCTCACATCTTTCTGAAGTCTGGAGTTACTAAACCCTCACATCTGCCTGAAGTCTAGAGTTACTAAGCCCTCACATCTGCCTGAAGTCTGGAGTTACTAAACCCTCACATCTTCCTGAAGTCTGGAGTTACTAAACCCTCACATCTGCCTGAAGTCTAGAGTTACTAAGCCCTCACATCTTCCTGAAGTCTGGAGTTACTAAACCCTCACATCTGCCTGAAGTCTGGAGTTACTAAACCCTCACATCTGCCTGAAGTCTGGAGTTACTAAGCCCTCACATCTGCCTGAAGTCTAGAGTTACTAAGCCCTCACATCTGCCTGAAGTCTAGAGTTACTAAACCCTCACATCTGCCTGAAGTCTAGAGTTACTAAGCCCTCACATCTGCCTGAAGTCTAGAGTTACTAAGCCCTCACATCTGCCTGAAGTCTAGAGTTACTAAACGTGAATTGACGTGTCTATGATGTCATGTCAACCAGCTTGTATGTGCAGGTTACTGTATTTTCATTAACTGGGGTATAAATGTGTCTGATGCAATGCTATAAATGAATTATCCAACAATTATTTGGTATACTGGCTATATTTGTTTAGTAGACTCGTGAAGAAGTCTCAGTAAAGCCTGCTGTCAATGTTTGTCATTTTGCTTTTTGATGGTAATATGGCGAGTCTCCAACTATTTATGGTGGAGGAAGACCCAGCGGTGTTCATCCAAACTATATTTCAGGCAAAGAATGGGCATCTTTGTAGAACCATCGACCATCCACCAGCTAGCTGGCTTAAAAAGAATTTGACAACTCCAATGGGATTTGAACCTACAGCATTTAGGGCAAGTGGTTTGAAGTTAATGACCGTAACCACTCAGCTAAGGCAGCCCAGCCCCACTCATTGGCAACATGTTTCTAACAAAGATCTATTAACCCATTCAACACCAAGTAACTGACATGGACTGGTCCATGATATTGTTAGACCAATAAATGAATCAGAAGATTACATTTGGACCAGTTCATTTATCAAAATGGGTAATTATGTCTAAAAATAGTCATATCACTGGCAAAAAGTGCAGATCCTGATGAGACGGCTCGTCACGAGCCGGCTCATCTGGATCTACACTTTTTGTAAGCCTATTTAGAGGTATGTGGTGTTGAAAGGGACAAATAAAGTTAGCAATGTAGTATTACGGTATATACTTCATGTAGTGCAAAACCTGAATAAAGTTAGCAATGTAGTATTACGGTATATACTTCTTGTAGTGCAAAACCTGAATAATGTTAGCAATGTAGTATTACGGTATATACTCCATGTAGTGCAAAACCTGAATAATGTTAGCAATGTAGTATTACGGTATATACTTCTTGTAGTGCAAAACCTGAATAAAGTTAGCAATGTAGTATTACGGTATATACTTCATACTTGTAGTGCAAAACCTGAATAATGTTAGCAATGTAGTATTACGGTATATACTCCATGTAGTGCAAAACCTGAATAAAGTTAGCAATGTAGTATTACGGTATATACTTCTTGTAGTGCAAAACCTGAATAATGTTAGCAATGTAGTATTACGGTATATACTTCATGTAGTGCAAAACCTGAATAATGTTAGCAATGTAGTATTACGGTATATACTTCATGTAGTGCAAAACCTGAATAATGTTAGCAATGTAGTATTACGGTATATACTTCTTGTAGTGCAAAACCTGAATAATGTTAGCAATGTAGTATTACAGTATATACTTCTTGTAGTGCAAAACCTGAATAATGTTAGCAATGTAGTATTACGGTATATACTTCTTGTAGTGCAAAACCTGAATAAAGTTAGCAATGTAGTATTACGGTATATACTTCTTGTAGTGCAAAACCTGAATAATGTTAGCAATGTAGTATTACGGTATATACTTCATGTAGTGCAAAACCTGAATAATGTTAGCAATGTAGTATTACGGTATATACTTCATGTAGTGCAAAACCTGAATAATGTTAGCAATGTAGTATTACGGTATATACTTCTTGTAGTGCAAAACCTGAATAATGTTAGCAATGTAGTATTACAGTATATACTTCTTGTAGTGCAAAACCTGAATAATGTTAGCAATGTAGTATTACGGTATATACTTCTTGTAGTGCAAAACCTGAATAAAGTTAGCAATGTAGTATTACGGTATATACTTCTTGTAGTGCAAAACCTGAATAATGTTAGCAATGTAGTATTACGGTATATACTCCATGTAGTGCAAAACCTGAATAATGTTAGCAATGTAGTATTACGGTATATACTTCATGTAGTGCAAAACCTGAATAATGTTAGCAATGTAGTATTACGGTATATACTTCTTGTAGTGCAAAACCTGAATAATGTTAGCAATGTAGTATTACGGTATATACTTCACTTGTAGTGCAAAACCTGAATAATGTTAGCAATGTAGTATTACGGTATATACTTCTTGTAGTGCAAAACCTGAATAATGTTAGCAATGTAGTATTACGGTATATACTTCATACTTGTAGTGCAAAACCTGAATAATGTTAGCAATGTAGTATTACGGTATATACTTCATGTAGTGCAAAACCTGAATAATGTTAGCAATGTAGTATTACGGTATATACTTCTTGTAGTGCAAAACCTGAATAATGTTAGCAATGTAGTATTACGGTATATACTTCTTGTAGTGCAAAACCTGAATAATGTTAGCAATGTAGTATTACGGTATATACTTCTTGTAGTGCAAAACCTGAATAATGTTAGCAATGTAGTATTACGGTATATACTTCATGTAGTGCAAAACCTGAATAATGTTAGCAATGTAGTATTACGGTATATACTTCATGTAGTGCAAAACCTGAATAATGTTAGCAATGTAGTATTACGGTATATACTTCTTGTAGTGCAAAACCTGAATAATGTTAGCAATGTAGTATTACGGTATATACTTCATGTAGTGCAAAACCTGAATAATGTTAGCAATGTAGTATTACGGTATATACTCCATGTAGTGCAAAACCTGAATAATGTTAGCAATGTAGTATTACGGTATATACTTCATGTAGTGCAAAACCTGAATAATGTTAGCAATGTAGTATTACGGTATATACTTCATGTAGTGCAAAACCTGAATAATGTTAGCAATGTAGTATTACGGTATATACTTCTTGTAGTGCAAAACCTGAATAATGTTAGCAATGTAGTATTACGGTATATACTTCATACTTGTAGTGCAAAACCTGAATAATGTTAGCAATGTAGTATTACGGTATATACTTCTTGTAGTGCAAAACCTGAATAATGTTAGCAATGTAGTATTACGGTATATACTTCTTGTAGTGCAAAACCTGAATAATGTTAGCAATGTAGTATTACGGTATATACTTCTTGTAGTGCAAAACCTGAATAATGTTAGCAATGTAGTATTACGGTATATCTCATGTAGTGCAAAACCTGAATAATGTTAGCAATGTAGTATTACGGTATATACTTCATGTAGTGCAAAACCTGAAGAATGTTAGCAATGTAGTATTACGGTATATACTCCATGTAGTGCAAAACCTGAATAATGTTAGCAATGTAGTATTACGGTATATACTCCATGTAGTGCAAAACCTGAATAATGTTAGCAATGTAGTATTACGGTATATACTCCATGTAGTGCAAAACCTGAATAAAGTTAGCAATGTAGTATTACGGTATATACTTCATGTAGTGCAAAACCTGAATAATGTTAGCAATGTAGTATTACGGTATATACTCCATGTAGTGCAAAACCTGAATAATGTTAGCAATGTAGTATTACGGTATATACTTCATGTAGTGCAAAACCTGAATAATGTTAGCAATGTAGTATTACGGTATATACTTCTTGTAGTGCAAAACCTGAATAATGTTAGCAATGTAGTATTACGGTATATACTCCATGTAGTGCAAAACCTGAATAATGTTAGCAATGTAGTATTACGGTATATACTTCATGTAGTGCAAAACCTGAATAATGTTAGCAATGTAGTATTACGGTATATACTTCTTGTAGTGCAAAACCTGAATAATGTTAGCAATGTAGTATTACGGTATATACTTCTTGTAGTGCAAAACCTGAATAATGTTAGCAATGTAGTATTACAGTATATACTCCATGTAGTGCAAAACCTGAATAATGTTAGCAATGTAGTATTACGGTATATACTTCATGTAGTGCAAAACCTGAATAATGTTAGCAATGTAGTATTACGGTATATACTTCATGTAGTGCAAAACCTGAATAATGTTAGCAATGTAGTATTACGGTATATACTTCTTGTAGTGCAAAACCTGAATAATGTTAGCAATGTAGTATTACGGTATATACTTCTTGTAGTGCAAAACCTGAATAATGTTAGCAATGTAGTATTACGGTATATACTTCTGTAGTGCAAAACCTGAATAATGTTAGCAATGTAGTATTACGGTATATACTCCATGTAGTGCAAAACCTGAATAATGTTAGCAATGTAGTATTACGGTATATACTTCATGTAGTGCAAAACCTGAATAATGTTAGCAATGTAGTATTACGGTATATACTTCTTGTAGTGCAAAACCTGAATAATGTTAGCAATGTAGTATTACGGTATATACTTCTTATAGTGCAAAACCTGAATAATGTTAGCAATGTAGTATTACGGTATATACTTCATACTTGTAGTGCAAAACCTGAATAATGTTAGCAATGTAGTATTACGGTATATACTCCATGTAGTGCAAAACCTGAATAATGTTAGCAATGTAGTATTACGGTATATACTTCATGTAGTGCAAAACCTGAATAATGTTAGCAATGTAGTATTACGGTATATACTTCTTGTAGTGCAAAACCTGAATAATGTTAGCAATGTAGTATTACGGTATATACTTCATGTAGTGCAAAACCTGAATAATGTTAGCAATGTAGTATTACGGTATATACTTCTTGTAGTGCAAAACCTGAATAATGTTAGCAATGTAGTATTACGGTATATACTTCTTGTAGTGCAAAACCTGAATAATGTTAGCAATGTAGTATTACGGTATATACTTCTTGTAGTGCAAAACCTGAATAATGTTAGCAATGTAGTATTACGGTATATACTTCTTGTAGTGCAAAACCTGAATAATGTTAGCAATGTAGTATTACGGTATATACTCCATGTAGTGCAAAACCTGAATAATGTTAGCAATGTAGTATTACGGTATATACTTCATGTAGTGCAAAACCTGAATAAAAACCACATCATGCAAGAATACATACACAAGTGCTTCTTTATTCATTGTAACGTATTTAAACAAAAATTTATTTTATGCAAATTCTATTAATCACTCTCGAGACCTCATTCCTGATGGAATCCATCGCCATGAGGGAGAGAGGAGGCAATGTGGAATTTAAATTTTGGTGGTTTACCTTATTTATCGTCGCTACCGGTTGCCCATATGTGCGACGCATCCTGAAGAGATTAGTCATTTTAGATTGTTGGAGGATAGTGCAATGATACAGACAAAGAGCAATTCCAGAGTCTCCTTTGGTTCTTTTACGTGCACGATGTAAAGCACCAACACAAGACGGGGGATCGAACCTGCCATCCATCCCTGGATTACCAGTCCAATGTGTTAACCACTGGACAACAAATCCCTCTGTTAGGAATTTAGATGCCTTGCCTATAAGGCTATAAGGACACAATCGAAAACGGCTACAGCTTGGTGCAAATTCTAGGCCTTTCACACCTGAAGCGAATGCGCTACCACTGCACTATCAAGACTTCCACTAGCATAGCAAAGTAGTCTGGCAGGACAATATATTCATAGTGAAGTAGTCCAGCAGGATAATATATTCATAGTAAAGTAGTCCAGCAGGATGATATATTCATAGTAAAGTAGTCCAGCAGGATGATATATTCATAGTAAAGTAGTCCAGCAGGATGATATATTCATAGTAAAGTAGTCCAGCAGGATGATATATTCATAGTAAAGTAGTCCAGCAGGATGATATATTCATAGTAAAGTAGTCCAGCAGGATAATATATTCATGGTAAAGTAGTCCAGCAGGATAATATATTCATGGTAAAGTAGTCCAGCAGGATAATATATTCATGGTAAAGTAGTCCAGCAGGATAATATATTCATGGTAAAGTAGTCCAGCAGGATGATATAGTCATAGTAAAGTAGTCCAGCAGGATGATATATTCATAGTAAAGTAGTCCAGCAGGATAATATATTCATGGTAAAGTAGTCCAGCAGGATAATATATTCATGGTAAAGTAGTCCAGCAGGATAATATATTCATGGTAAAGTAGTCCAGCAGGATAATATATTCATGGTAAAGTAGTCCAGCAGGATAATATATTCATGGTAAAGTAGTCTAGCAGGATAATATGTTCATGGCATAGTAGTCTGGCAGGATAATATATTCATGGCATAATACTCCGGCAGGATAATATATTCATGGCATAATACTCCGGCAGGATAATATATTCATGGCATAATACTCCGGCAGGATAATATATTCATGGTATAATACTCCGGCAGGATAATATATTCATGGTATAATACTCCGGCAGGATATATTTATGGTATAATACTCCGGCAGGATAATATATTCATGGTATAATACTCTGGCAGGATAATATATTCATGGTATAATACTCGGGCAGGATAATATATTCATGGTATAATACTCTGGCAGGATAATATATTCATGGTATAATACTCCGGCAGGATAATATATTCATGGTATAATACTCCGGCAGGATATATTTATGGTATAATACTCCGGCAGGATAATATATTCATGGTATAATACTCTGGCAGGATAATATATTCATGGTATAATACTCTGGCAGGATAATATATTCATGGTATAATACTCCGGCAGGATATATTCATGGTACTGTATAATAATCCGGCAGGATAATATATTGATGGTACTGTATAATAGTCGAGCAGGGAATATTAAAACTGAAAATATGGTATTCTGGTCATTTATTATAGATGATAATGTCATCTCGTAATGCTGTTCTAACAAGGAGAACCAAGTAACTGTTCTGTACTCTGCAAAGCTGAACAATTACCAACAATGAAATCATGTGTATTGATTGATTGATTGATTGAGTTTAAAGTCGCACAAACAGATAATAGGATGTATGGTGACTCTGCAGATGAGTTTAAAGATGCACTAACAGATAATAGGACGTAAGGAATACATGTACAAATGTGTATGAGGGGATGGGGGCCTTGATAGCCGCTGAATTAAAATCACTTGCCTATCACAGCCATAGGTTCGAATCCCACTGGGGTGTCAAATTCTTTCATGCAAGGTAGCTATCCAGCTGGCTTGTGGAAGGTCGGTGGTTCTACCATAGGTCGGTGAAATACTGCTCGGAGGTCTACCCGGGGTCCTTCAACAATAATAACGTGAGAGTCGCCATATGACCAAAGCTTTTGGTGCGACTTTAAACCCGAGTAAACAATGACAATCCCATTGTTATATTGATACAAGATTTCAATCCACATACCGTACTATAACCAAGCTGAGGAGCAGAAACCCAGTCAATCAACAACTATAGTCTACATCCACTATGTCAAAGTCGGTTATGTCGAATTCTCCAGTTATCTTGAAGTCGGGTCAAAGTCCCGTTTCAGACACTATAATTTTACATATAACTGGCTCTGTTTATATCGAATTTCATTAAGTCAAACTTCGGTTATGTCGAAGTATTTCGTACGGTCCGACGGAATTCGACGTAACGGATGTAGACTGTATATCATGTCTTGAATCCACGCCACCTAGCCTACCCTACCCCACACATAAGGCTGCCCAATTAGCGTAGTGGTTAGCACGCTCGCTTCTCACCAATGCAACCCGGTTTCGATCCTCATACTGGAAAGTATGTGAAATTGTATTGTGGTCACCGTGCCAAATCGGACAGGTGGGTTTTCTCTGGTTTCCTCCCACACTAATTACCGCAATTATGCTTTCATCCGAGCAAACGAGAGTGATTAATATATAAGTTGTTACAGCTTGTTCCGCAATCTTTGTAAAAATAAATAAAGTTTATACTTATACAGTAAGGTAGAACTTACCCCCTCCCGCCACCCCTATGCTAATGCAGTAAGGTGGAATTTACGCCCTCCCTTCACCCCTATGCTAATGCAGTAAGGTGGAATTTACCCCCTCCCGCCACCCCTATGCTAATGCAGTAAGGTGGAATTTATGCCCTCCCTTCACCCCTATGCTAATGCAGTAAGGTGGAATTTACCCCCTCCCTTCACCCCTATGCTAATGCAGTAAGGTGGAATTTACGCCCTCCCTTCACCCCTATGCTAATGCAGTAAGGTGGAAACTTACCCACTCCTGCCACCCCAATGCTAACACTGTAGGGTAGAACTTACCCCCTCCCTCCACCCTCCCTCCACCCCAATGCTAACACTGTACAGTAGAACTTACACCCTCCCTCCCTCTACCCTCCCTCCCTCTACCCTCCCTCCACCCCAATGCTAACACTGTAAGTAGAACTTACCCTCTCCACCCTCTCTCCACCCTCCCTCCACCCCAATGCTAACACTGTCCAGTAGTACTTACCCCCTCCCTCCACCCTCCTTCACCCTCCCTCCACCATCCCTCCACCTCAATGCTAACACTGTACAGTAGAACTTACCCACTCCCTCCACCCTCCCTCCACCCTCCCTCCACCCTCCCTCCACCCCAACACCCCAATGCTAACACTGTACAGTAGAACTTACCCCCTCCCTCCACCCTCCCTCCACCCCAATGCTAACACTGTACAGTAGAACTTACCCACTCCCTCCACCCTCCCTCCACCCCAATGCTAACACTGTACAGTAGAACTTACCCACTCCCTCCACCCTCCCTCCACCCTCCCTCCACCCCAATGCTAACACTGTACAGTAGAACTTACCCGCTCCCTCAGCCCTCCCTCCACCCTCCCTCCACCCTCCCTCCACCCCAATGCTAACACTGTACAGTAGAACTTACCCGCTCCCGCCACCCTCCACCCTCCCTCCACCCCAATGCTAACACTGTACAGTAGAACTTACCCACTCCCTCCACCCTCCACCCTCCCTCCACCCTCCCTCCACCCCAATGCTAACACTGTACAGTAGAACTTACCCACTCCCTCCACCCTCCCTCCACCCCAATGCTAACACTGTACAGTAAAACTTACCCCCTCCCTCCACCCTCCCTCCACCCCAATGCTAACACTGTACAGTAGAACTTTCCACCCTCCCTCCACCCTCCCTCCACCCTCCCTCCACCCCAATGCTAACACTGTACAGTAGAACTTACCCACTCCCTCCACCCTCCCTCCACCCCAATGCTAACACTGTACAGTAAAACTTACCCCCTCCCTCCACCCTCCCTCCACCCCAATGCTAACACTGTACAGTAGAACTTACCCACTCCCTCCACCCTCCCTCCACCCTCCCTCCACCCTCCCTCCACCCCAATGCTAACACTGTACAGTAGAACTTACCCGCTCCCTCCATGCTCCCTCCACCCTCCCTCCACCCCAATGCTAACACTGTACAGTAGAACTTACCCCCTCCCTCCACCCTCCCTCCACCCCAATGCTAACACTGTACACTGTACAGTAGAACTTACCCACTCCCTCCAACCCTCCCTCCACCCCAATGCTAACACTGTATAGTAGAACTTACCCACTCCCTCCACCCTCCCTCCACCCTCCCTCCACCCCAATGCTAACACTGTACAGTAGAACTTACCCGCTCCTGCCACCCTCCCTCCCCCTCCCTCCACCCCAATGCTAACACTGTACAGTAGAACTTACCCACTCCCTCCACCCTCCCTCCACCCTCCCTACACCCCAATGCTAACACTGTACAGTAGAACTTACCCACTCCCTCCACCCTCCCTCCACCCCAATGCTAACACTGTACAGTAAAACTTACCCCCTCCCTCCACCCTCCCTCCACCCCAATGCTAACACTGTACAGTAGAACTTACCCACTCCCTCCACCCTCCCTCCACCCTCCCTCCACCCCAATGCTAACACTGTACAGCAGAACTTACCCGCTCCCTCCACCCTCCCTCCACCCTCCCTCCACCCTCCCTCCACCCTCCCTCCACCCCAATGCTAACACTGTACAGTAGAACTTACCCACTCCCTCCACCCTCCCTCCACCCCAATGCTAACACTGTACAGTAGAACTTACCCGCTCCCTCCACCCTCCCTCCCTCCACCCTCCCTCCACCCCAATGCTAACACTGTACAGTAGAACTTACCCACTCCCTCCACCCTCCCTCCACCCTCCCTCCACCCCAATGCTAACACTGTACAGTAGAACTTACCCACTCCCTCCACCCTCCCTCCACCCCAATGCTAACACTGTACAGTAGAACTTACCCGCTCCCTCCACCCTCCCTCCACCCCTATGCTTAATTTTTCACAAAGTAATAAGAAGTACTAACAAAGATGCCTTTGGGAGAGCAGCATGAGCAGTATTAATGAATAATACATAGGTTCATCACCCAGTCCGTGTGTGAGGAGAGACATCAAAACAGTGATGTACATAATTGATGGTTGTTCTTTATAGAGAGGACATATTTATGCGTTTGTGAAGAAGCCTCTATTGATTGTGGTTTCATATTTGCAATGTATATCATTAGAACTGACATTCTCTTATTACCGTGACCGTTAGACATGAAAACATCATAAAGCTATGTCATATATCTGCTTCCTTTTCTAAGCGATCGTGCTGCATTCTGGGAACACTATTACATTGTATGCTAAACTATTTGTCTTCCCATTTAACTACAGGACTCCAACGCTGGAGTGCACATTAGTATTGTGTTTCATGCTGGGCAGGCTTAGCTGACCTAAGTGCTTAACCAATACTAAGCAATGTGTGTGAGATGCCTTGCTCAAGAACATTACATATGTGCCATGACCGTATATCGAACCCGGCACCCACTCCATTTCGCTTGGCGCTCTACCACCGGACCACAAAAGCCACGATGATGCTATGTATTCATTTCTGTTTATATTTAAAACTACACTATTTGATTCTTAGAACTACACTCACTGATTCTTGGAACCACACTCACTGATTCTTAGAATTATACTCACTGATTCTTGGAACTACACTCACTGATTCTTGGAACTACACTCACTGATTCTTAGAACTACACTCATTGATTCATAGAACTTCACTCACTGATTCTTAGAACTACACTCACTGATTCTTGGAACTACACTCACTGATTCTTAGAACTACACTCACTGATTCTTGGAACTACACTCATTGATTCATAGAACTACACTCACTGATTCTTGGAACTACACTCACTGATTCTTAGAACTACACTCATTGATTCATAGAACTTCACTCACTGATTCTTAGAACTACACTCACTGATTCTTGGAACTGTACTCACTGATTCTTACAACTACACTCACTGATTCTTAGAACTACACTCATTGATTCATAGAACTTCACTCACTGATTCTTAGAACTACACTCACTGATTCTTGGAACTACACTCACTGATTCTTAGAACTACACTCACTGATTCTTGGAACTACACTCATTGATTCATAGAACTACACTCACTGATTCTTGGAACTACACTCACTGATTCTTAGAACTACACTCATTGATTCATAGAACTTCACTCACTGATTCTTAGAACTACACTCACTGATTCTTGGAACTGCACTCACTGATTCTTACAACTACACTCACTGATTCTTAGAACTACACTCACTGATTCTTAGAACTACACTCACTGATTCTTAGAACTACACTCACTGATTCTTAGAACTACACTCACTGATTCTTGGAATTACACTCACTGATTCTTGGAACTACACTCATTGATTCATAGAACTTCACTCACTGATTCTTAGAACTACACTCACTGATTCTTGGAACTACGCTCACTGATTCTTAGAACTACACTCACTGATTCTTGGAATTACACTCACTGATTCTTGGAACTACACTCATTGATTCATAGAACTTCACTCACTGATTCTTAGAACTACACTCACTGATTCTTGGAACTACACTCACTGATTCTTAGAACTACACTCACTGATTCTTAGAACTACACTCACTGATTCTTGGAATTACACTCATTGATTTTTAGAACTACACTCACTGATTCTTAGAACTACACTCGCTGATTCTTAGAACTACACTCACTGATTCTTGGAACTACACTCACTGATTCTGAGAACTACACTCACTGATTCTTATAACTACACTCACTGATTCTTGGAACCACACTCATTGATTTTTAGAACTACACTCACTGATTCTTAGAACTACACTCACTGATTCTTGGAACTACACTCACTGATTCTTAGAACTACACTCACTGATTCTTGGAACTACACTCATTGATTCATAGAACTACACTCACTGATTCTTGGAACTACACTCACTGATTCTTAGAACTACACTCATTGATTCATAGAACTTCACTCACTGATTCTTAGAACTACACTCACTGATTCTTGGAACTGCACTCACTGATTCTTACAACTACACTCACTGATTCTTAGAACTACACTCACTGATTCTTAGAACTACACTCACTGATTCTTAGAACTACACTCACTAATTCTTAGAACTACACTCACTGATTCTTGGAATTACACTCACTGATTCTTGGAACTACACTCATTGATTCATAGAACTTCACTCACTGATTCTTAGAACTACACTCACTGATTCTTGGAACTACACTCACTGATTCTTAGAACTACACTCACTGATTCTTGGAACTACACTCATTGATTCATAGAACTACACTCACTGATTCTTGGAATTACACTCATTGATTTTTAGAACTACACTCACTGATTCTTAGAACTACACTCGCTGATTCTTAGAACTACACTCACTGATTCTTGGAACTACACTCACTGATTCTGAGAACTACACTCACTGATTCTTATAACTACACTCACTGATTCTTGGAACCACACTCATTGATTTTTAGAACTACACTCAATGATTCTTAGAACTACACTGAATGATTCTTAGAACTACACTCAATGATTCTTAGAACTACACTCACTGATTCTTAAAACATACATATGTCTAATACATACATAACCAGGCTAGTCCATACATAACCAGGCTAATACATACATAACCAGGCTGATACATACATAACCAGACTAATACATACATAACCAGGCTAATACATACATAACCAGGCTAATAAATACATAACCAGGCTAATACATACATAACCAGGCTAGTCCATACATAACCAGGCTAATACATACATAACCAGGCTAATACATACATAACCAGGCTAATACATACATAACCAGGCTAATACATACATAACCAAGCTAATACATACATAACCAGGCTAATACATACATAACCAGGCTAATAAATACATAACCAGGCTAATACATACATAACCAGGCTAATACATACATAACCAGGCTAATACATACATAACCAGACTAATACATACATAACCAGGCTAATACATACATAACCAGGCTAATACATACATAACCAGGCTAATACATACATAATCAGACTAATACATACATAACCAGACTAATACATACATAACCAGGCTAATACATACATAACCAGGCTAATACATGCATAACCAGGCTAGTCCATACATAACCAGGTGAGTCCATACATAGCCAGACTAATACATACATAACCAGGCTAGTCCATACATAACCAGGCTTGACTGTGACACCACATCTATAACGGCCTGACTGCAACACCACATCTATAATGGCTTGACTGCAACACCACATCTATAGCGGCTTGACTGCAACACCACATCTATAACGACCTGACTGTGACACCACATCTATAACGACTTGACTGCAACACCACATCTATAATGGCTTGACTGCAACACCACATCTATAATGGCTTGACTGTGACACCACATCTATAATGGCTTGACTGTGATACCACATCTATAATGGCTTGACTGCAACACCACATCTATAACAGCTTGACTGCGACACCACATCTATAATGGCTTGACTGCAACACCACATCTATAACAGCTTGACTGCGACACCACATCTATAACAGCTTGACTGCGACACCACATCTATAACGGCTTGACTGCAACACCACATCTATAACGGCTTGACTGCAACACCACATCTATAGCGGCTTGACTGCAACACCACATCTATAACGACTTGACTGCAACACCACATCTATAATGGCTTGACTGCAACACCACATCTATAATGGCTTGACTGTGACACCACATATATAATGGCTTGACTGCAACACTACAGCTATAACGGCTTGACTGCAACACTACAGCTATAACAGCTTGACTGCGACACCACATCTATAATGGCTTGACTGCAACACTACAGCTATAACGGCTTGACTGCGACACCACATCTATAACAGCTTGACTGCGACACCACATCTATAATGGCTTGACTGCGACACCACATCTATAACAGCTTGACTGCGACACCACATCTATAATGGCTTGACTGCAACACCACATCTATAGCGGCTTGACTGCGACACCACATCTATAACGGCTTGACTGTGACACCACATCTATAACAGCTTGACTGCAACACCACATCTATAATGGCTTGACTGCGACACCACACCTATAGCGGCTTGACTGTGACACCACATCTACAGCGACTTGACTGTGACACCACATCTATAACAGCTTGACTGCAACACCACATCTATAACAGCTTGACTGCGACACCACAGCTATAACAGCTTGACTGCAACACCACATCTATAACGGCTTGACTGAAATACCACAGCTATAATGGATTGACTGCGACACCACATCTATAACAGCTTGACTGTGGCACCACATCTATAGCGGCTTGACTGCGACACCACAGCTATAACGGCTTGACTGTGACACCACAGCTATAACAGCTTGACTGCAACACCACATCTATAGCGGCTTGACTGCGACACCACATCTATAACGGCTTGACTGCAACACCACATCTATAGCGGCTTGACTGCAACACCACATCTATAATGGCTTGACTGCGACACCACATCTATAATGGCTTGACTGCAACACCACATCTATAACAGCTTGACTGCGACACCACATCTATAATGGCTTGACTGCGACACCACAGCTATAATGGCTTGACTGCAACACCACAGCTATAATGGCTTGACTGCAACACCACAGCTATAATGGCTTGACTGCAACACCACAGCTATAATGGCTTGACTACGACACTACAGCCATAATGGCTTGACTGCAACACATCTATAGCGGCTTGACTGTGCCACTACAGCCATAATGGCTTGACTGCAACACATCTATAGCGGCTTGACTGTGCCACTACAGCTATAATGGCTTGACTGCAACACATCTATAGCGGCTTGACTGTGACACTACAGCTATAATGGCTTGACTGCAACACATCTATAGTGGCTTGACTGTGACACTACAGCTATAATGGCTTGACTGCAACACATCTATAGCGGCTTGACTGTGACACTACAGCTATAATGGCTTGACTGCAACACATCTATAGTGGCTTGACTGTGACACTACAGCTATAATGGCTTGACTGCAACACATCTATAGCGGCTTGACTGTGACACTACAGCTATAACGGCTTGACTGCAACACATCTATAGCGGCTTGACTGTGCCACTACAGCTATAACGTCTTAACTGCAACATATCTATAGCGGCTTAACTGTGACACTACAGCTATAATGGCTTGACTGCAACACATCTATAGCAGCTTGACTGTGACACTACAGCTATAAGGGCTTGACAGCAACACATCTATAGCAGCTTGACTGCAACACATCTATAGTGGCTTGACTGTGACACTACAGCTATAAGGGCTTGACTGCAACACATCTATAGTGGCTTGACTGAAACACATCTATAGTGGCTTGACTGCAACACATCTATAGTGGCTTGACTGTGACACTACAGCTATATGGGCTTGACTGCAACACATCTATAGCAGCTTGACTGCAACACATCTATAGCGGCTTGACTGCAACACATCTATAGTGGCTTGACTGCAACACATCAATAGCGGCTTGACTGCAACACATCTATAGCGGCTTGACTGCAACACATCTATAGTGGCTTGACTGTGACACTACAGCTATAAGGGCTTGACTGCAACACATCTATAGCGGCTTGACTGCAACACATCTATAGCGGCTTGACTGCAACACATCTATAGCGGCTAGACTGCAACACATCAATAGCGGCTTGACTGTGACACTACAGCTATAAGGGCTTGACTACAACACATCTATAGTGGCTTGACTGTGACACTACAGCTATAAGGGCTTGACTGCAACACATCTATAGCGGCTTGACTGTGACACTACAGCTATAACGGTTTGACTGCAACACATCTATAGCAGCTTGACTGTGACACTACAGCTATAAGGGCTTGACTGCAACACATCTATAGCAGCTTGACTGTGACACTACAGCTATAACGGCTTGACTGCAACACATCTATAGCGGCTTGACTGTGACACTACAGCTATAATGGCTTGACAGCAACACATCTATAGCGGCTTGACTGCAACACATCTATAGCGGCTTGACTGTGCCACTACAGCTATAACGGCTTGACTGCAACACATCTATAGCGGCTTGACTGCAACACATCTATAGCGGCTTGACTGCGACACTACAGCTATAACGGCTTGACTGCAACACATCTATAGTGGCTTGACTGCAACACATCTATAGCGGCTTGACTGCGACACTACAGCTATAACGGCTTGACTGCAACACATCTTTAGCGGCTTGACTGCGACACATCTATAGCGGCTTGACTGCGACACTACAGCTATAACGGCTTGACTGCAACACATCTATAGTGGCTTGACTGCAACACATCTATAGCGGCTTGACTGCGATACTACAGCTATAACGGCTTGACTGCAACACATCTATAGCGGCTTGACTGCAACACATCTATAGCAGCTTGACTGCGACACTACAGCTATAACGGCTTGACTGCAACACATCTATAGTGGCTTGACTGCAACACATCTATAGCGGCTTGACTGCGACACATAAAATGATAATTTCACCATGTGCAAGTATCAAAATCTCGTGTATTTGACCGCCTCATTTGGTACACTCCATCAACACACTTGATACAGCGCTACATACAATAGTCATCCCCTTATATCCGTCAGTATAAACATACATGTCATGTATAGTCACATTAATAAATACATTTATTGAGTATGTAGCAGTGTGACTGTTGTTTAGGCCAAATAAAATTAGATTACTGAATATAATCCCTGCTCGCCCCACAAAATATAGCGGTATGTCAAAAAAAGTACGATGAAAAAGAAAACGGTGTGTGAAGGTATTTTTTTTCTTTTTCGTGTAGGCACTTAATTGACGTTATGTATTATAACAAAGCGTTGATATTATAACACAATGATCATTCAATCTGTCAGAATATTTTTTTGGTTTCGAGAAATTTGGCTTCAAATTAACCAGTTCCACAGAAAACTGAATTACATATTCACATATTTTACCCGTAATCGCTTTATCTGGGTAATGCCTGAAAATAAAATTGTCGCTCCCATTCCAATTGTTTCCAAAATTCAGATGATATTCAGTAACTTAACTTTATGTGGCCTTATGGTTGTTTATACGTAAATAGGCAGAAGTGCAACCGCGGACCACTCGAATGTAGTCCCAATAACAAATATAGTTCATTTTTCTTTTTGGTAAAAATGCATTTTCATGACGGGCAGTGTATAGTTTTGGTGTTTTTTGAGAAATTATGTGACTTGATAAGACTTCAGACTAGTTGATGTGTAGAAAAGATGTGGTATAAGAATTCAGGCCATTGCAAACTGAAGGTTTGTATACTCAGGGGCGTACCCAGACATTTTTTATGTGGACTCCAAACAAGCACCGAAGGTGCGAGTTGTGTAGGAGAGGGCATCCCCCCAGAATTTTTTTAAAACCTGGACGTCATTTGGTGCACTCTGGCGACTCTGAGAACTAATTATATTCCGATAAATACACTTGGAAAACGTATGTTTTTTATGCAGCAATTTGTAAAAATGTCTGAACTATACTGTACATCAGTGCATCGTCTGAGTTTCATATCTTTAGCTGGGTATGTATGAAAAGGGAGTGCATCTACATGTACGTAGATCTACCTGCTTGTGCATTTACTTGTGCTTTTACTTACAAAGAACTGCTTAGTACTGGAGCTTACCAGGAACACTGTTAATGTACTGTTGAAAGATGGCATTAAACTCAATCAAACTGCACATGCATATAGATCTACGCTGTAATTATTAATGTACTGGTAAATGAGGGTTGAGATTTTAATAGTCCGTAGACCTACATAGATACAGACAGTTGATATCCATAAAGGTCTTTAAAGAAAGTCAAGTTTTCTCTCCTTCCTGGAGGCAAATGTTGTCATTACAGTGTCAATGTCATTTTTTTCGTGCCTATAGCTATGTAGCATGGCTAGGCCAGAGAGACGCTCAGTTGTCATAGTAGATCGTAAATAGTTCTTAACTCTACGCATGACACTGAACGACCTCTCAGCAGTAGCTGTAGATACAGGCATTGTAATTAGTACAACCAGACATGTATATATATCTGGGTACAAGGCCTTGTTCGTGTTGTCTATGGCGCTCTTCAGATCAGCTGGCCTGTCTGCCTCAAGGAGCCACCGTGTCCTCCAACGTGAAACTTCACGACGAAAGCTCTCACTCGCCTGTGAGGTCTGTGCTGTAGGCGTCGAACACGCTGCCCTCCTGCTGTGGCGTAAAGGCCTGAATCCTGCGGTCATTGGCCAATAACAGGCGCTCCTCAATCGCGGTTACCAGGTGGTCTAGGAAGGGGTAGTATAGGGCCCATTTCCAATACGATGACGTCAGAGTTTTACTCTAGTCTATATACATTACCACAGGTAATCTACTAGTCTGTATAGTAGAAACTCATTTCGCTCGCTTGTACGCGCTGTTTTCCGGTTTTTTTAAAGATTTTTGTTTGTTTTGAAAATGATGTGGACGCCACTGCGTACTTGCGTATAGGCAGTTAAGCGCCTGATACTGTATTATTTGGCGGAGGAATACAGTGTGTAAACACAGTGATGTTATTCACAGGCGAGCACTGGTTATTTGAAACATAAAATTTGAAATATTCTTGGTGTGTTTCAGGCTGATTTGAATACCTCTTCACAGTGGATGTGGTATCAGAAGAAATGAAAGATTGGAAATATAAATGAACAGACTGTATGTTTTTACTTTTTACTATGTATTTAATAGGCAATTTATTTGTTTTACAATCTTATCAGCAATGTGCAAATAAGATGAGTAATTGCAAGACCTCTCTTCTAGTGTGGAGTAATGAGGTCAAGGCAAATCATTTGGTGATGTAATAATCTAGCCAAATGGAGGGAGAGACTTTCAAAGCAAAGGTAATTATAATATTTTATTTTGAATGAGGATAACGTCTCACAAAATGCTGGCCAATGATTGCCGAGTAAGGTAATCTACTCTACATCATAGACCAAAGCCTCAATGCTATGAAACTTCTCTGAAATTCCAAACTCGATCTCTCAAGCACAATTCTCATAAGTAACAAATCAAAGTTCTTGATGTTCAGATGCCACTTTAAACTTGCCCTCAGTCCTGGAGTTTGATTGGTTGTAGCCAATTTTTAAAATTAACCAATCACAGTTCTCGATGTTGAAATAAAACTTGTCTCCTTATGTCTTGTGCATTGTAATTGGCTGCAGTCCTAGCACAATTCCAGTTCTGATTCTGATTGGTTGATAATGCACCAATCTCAATCCTTGATTATTACAAGCTACGATTAGTTATGATTTGATTTGTTTACAGCATTGGGCTTGCAGGTTTCCATATTTTCATACAAAAGAAGTTAATAGATGCTTGTGTAATAAAATAAAAATAAAACAATTTACAACCTGTGTTCTCTTCGCTTCAATTGAATAAATGCCATGTAATATAACTAAGAACTTTGTAAAATCAGTTTCATTGGCAAGAAAATTGTATTCACTCCTTACATATTGGCTGCCTAGCAATATTCAGGATATTAATTTGACATTTATTAGTTTTTTCTCGGAAGTATGACAATTCAAACAGAAGTGCAAGTGCTCATTATAGAGGTGAAAGAAAGATGTAATCCACTTCTTGTTTACATGTCTACTAAGGTGGCAATAAATATATTTAACCCTTAACCTGCCAATCACAACTAATGTTGCTTTTGCAAACAGCATTAGAGCCAGATCACACGACACAGACGTACCGGCTGATTAGACTGTTTGCTATTCCGATAGTGGAGCTAAAATACTTGTTTGAATAGCAAACAATATAGATCCTGATCAGACGCGGCATTATGCGTTGCTAATCCGGATCTATGTTGCTTGCACATTCCGTCCAATTTATTCGGCAGGTTATGGGTTAATACAAATTATTATTTTTCATGATTGCTTAAGTCCCCTGGAACAATCTTGAAACATTCTTGATTTCAACTCTGCATGCTGGGTAAAATAAAGGCTATAAATAGTTGTCAATAATTGTAGCAGACGATAATTCATTAATGCGTTTGTCTTACCGTATTTACAGCAGAAAAATCTGGAAATATGTCCTGGAATTTCATTTGATTTGTGTCGTTACTAACGAAATTGCATAACATATTTGAATGTTATTTTCATCGCTAGCGTGCAAAGAGCTTAGAGTGGACCTGATGTGGTGACTAGACCAAGAGATTCCATTACACGGCACAATAGCATCAACTGAAGATGCGGAGAACTGAACGATTTTGAAATACAGTAAAACCTGTGTTAGTGGTCACCTCCATTAAGCGGCCAACCTGTATTAAGCAGCCAGTTGCCAGATTCCCAATTTGCTGTTTTATTATACATTTAACCTCTATTAAGCAGCCACCTGTGCTAAGCAGCCACTTTCTGTGATTTCCTTGCCTGGCTGCTTAAGGCAGGTTTGACTGTATTAGCAACCAGAGTTTTTGATGCCAAACACAAATAAATGTACAATAGACACGGGCAATCTACTTGTGATGAAATTATAACCGATGCAATGAGAAATATTAGTCAGTTACTGCCCTCTGAATACTTTCTTGCTTTCCTCTGTTTTTATCATTGGTTCCTTTGCACAACATGCTATCAATTTTCATCCGTTTTCTCATCTTATTATTATTCAATCTCGACAGATATTCTACAACATATTAGTGTAAACGTTGCTTATCAATTAAAGCGCAAATTTATACAAAATGTATTTTTCTATTATATGGTATAATTTTTTTCCAAATAATTGTCTCAAAAACTGAGTATTTCAACTAATAAATAAAACGTCATACACGCAGTTTGTTGACATAACAAAATAATGTAAATAGTGTCGATATCCAAGCGTAATACAACTCGTGTATCATGAATAACACCATTTATGGAACATATTTACCGTTATATCTCACATGTGTGCCTATGGATATATTTGTATTTGTAGACTAATCTTAGACAGTATTATGCATTAAGTATTGACTCCAAGGACAAACAAACATCAATTCAGGAGCATGGATGACCGTTATATGAAATACTATAGACCACAAAAACAATGTTTATTGATTCAATGTTTGTGTTTGAATGAATTCGGAAGAATTTTTAGTAGCAATGCAGTTATACGTGAAATATATGCATTTTATTGATTTTTGCGATGTAATGTCGCTTTAAATAACATGATTTTTATCAAATTTAATTTAACCTACCGCAATATCTGGCTAGTAAATCTACAGTAAAAACAGCTTCCAACTTAAAGGCCCAATGTACATTTCGGGATAAATCAGACATTATCTGTCAAGTGAGGTAAAAGAAAAAACAACGATGTATCACACATGTAATGACATTATAGGCAGGTTCAATAGATTTACACATGTAATGACATTATATGCAAGTTCAATAGTAATGACACATGTAATGACATTACAGGCAAGTTCAATAGATTGGCACGTGTAATGACATTACAGGCAAGTTCAATAGATTGGCACATGTAATGACATTACAGGCAAGTTCAATAGATTGACACATTTAAGGACATTACAGGCAGGTTCAATAGATTGGCACATGTAATGACATTACAGACAGGTTCAATAGATTGACACATGTAATGACATTATAGACAAGTTCAATAGATTGACACATGTAATGACATTATAGACAAGTTCAATAGATTGACACATGTAATGACATTACAGGCAGGTTCAATAGATTGACACATGCAATGACATTATAGGCAGGTTCAATAGATTGACACATGTAATGACATTACAGGCAGGTTCAATAGATTGGCACATGTAATGACATTTACAGACAAGTTCAATAGATTGGCACATGTAATGACATTACAGGCAGGTTCAATAGATTGACACATGTAATGACATTATAGGCAGGTTCAATAGATTGACACATGTAATGACATTACAGACAAGTTCAATTGATTGGCACATGTAATGACATTACAGGCAGGTTCAATAGATTGGCACATGTAATGACATTACAGACAAGTTCATTAGATTGGCACATGTAATGACATTACAGGCAGGTTCAATAGATTGACACATGTAATGACATTACAGGCAAGTTCAATAGATTGACACATGTAATGACATTACAGGCAAGTTCAATAGATTGACACATATAATGACATTACAGGCAAGTTCAATAGATTGACACATGTAATGACATTACAGGCAGGTTCAATAGATTGGCACATGTAATGACATTACAGACAGGTTCAATAGATTGGCACATGTAATGACATTACAGACAGGTTCAATAGATTGGCACATGTAATGACATTACAGGCAGGTTTAATAGATTGATATTTAATGACATTATATATGAGTTTGGGCAGAAGTGGTTTTCTTGCTGCACACAGAAAATAAATGCAATTCTTGTAAAAGAACTAGATGTAGGTATTGATTAATCTATAGAATTATGGATAGACATATTTCATCATCATCACTACAGAGAGAAACATATCAATTTATATAAACTACAATTGGAAGTAGATTGAGTGCATAGACAAAGAAGTCTGCTTGTTTATTTAATAGCTCTTCTTTGCCAAATTAGTGCCAGACAAGCTCATAATACATCTATATGTGTGATCTATTGGGCAAGCTCATAATACATCTATATGTGTGATCTATCAGGCAAGCTCATAATACATCTATATGTGTGATCTATTGGGCAAGCTCATAATACATCTATATGTGTGATCTATTGGGCAAGCTCATAATACATCTATATGTGTGATCTATTGGGCAAGCTCATAATACATCTATATGTGTGATCTATTGGGCAAGCTCATAATACATCTATATGTGTGATCTATTGGGCAAGCTCATAATACATCTATATGTGTGATCTATTGGACAAGCTCATAATACATCTATATGTGTGATATATCTATTGGGCAAGCTCATAATACATCTATATGTGTGATTATCTATTGGACAAGCTCATAATACATCTATATGTGTGATATATCTATTGGACAAGCTCATAATACATCTATATGTGTGATCTATTGGACAAGCTCATAATACATCTATATGTGTGATATATCTATTGGGCAAGCTCATAATACATCTATATGTGTGATCTATTGGGCAAGCTCATAATACATCTATATGTGTGATCTATTGGGCAAGCTCATAATACATCTATATGTGTGATCTATTGGACAAGCTCATAATACATCTATATGTGTGATCTATTGGGCAAGCTCATAATACATCTATATGTGTGATCTATTGGGCAAGCTCATAATACATCTATATGTGTGATCTATTGGACAAGCTCATAATACATCTATATGTGTGATCTATTGGGCAAGCTCATAATACATCTATATGTGTGATATATCAGGCAAGCTCATAATACACCAATTATGACCATTAAATATAATATTTCAATAGAAGGAGTAATTTACAATGACCAGTGCATGTTACTGGACAAAATGTATTTTTTAATTTATTTTCAATTATTTGTTTTAGGGAGAAGTGGAGCCCCCAGTGGGGGAAGTCAGTGTCCATAGGGTGACAATTTCACCCTCTAGAATAGCTCTGAAAGAGTGTTACTTACCTACATACTGTGTAATCTAATTGGCATTTGCACTGTCCCGTTCATTCTGGCAGTAAATTCTGTAATTTATACCTCATATAAAAATTATTCTCAAGGGTGATATAGGTTTTCTTAGTTAAACATATAGAGGATATTTGTGTTAGGAACTGTAGTTCGAGTGGTCACCGAAGCCTGTAGTTCGAGTGATCACCGAAGCCTGTAGTTCATCGACTGGCCACCGAAGCTTGTAGTTCATTGAGTGGTCACCGAAGCCTGTAGTTTGAGTGGTCACCGAAGCCTGTAGTTCATCGAGTGGTCACCGAAGCCTGTAGTCCATCAAGTGGTCACTGAAGCATGTATTTCATCGAGTGATCACCGAAGCCTGTAGTCCATCGAGTGATTACTGAAGCCTGTAGTTCATTGAGTGGTCACTGAAGCCTGTAGTTCATTGAGTGGTCACCAAAGCCTGTAGTTCATCGAGTGGTCACCAAAGCCTGTAGTTCATCGACTGGTCACCGAAGCCTGTAGTTCATCGAGTGGTCACCGAAGCCTGTAGTTCATCGAGTGGTCACCGAAGCTTGTAGTCCATTGAGTGGTCACCGAAGCCTGTAGTTCATCGAGTGGTCACCGAAGCCTGTAGTTTATCGAGTGATCACTGAAGCTTGTATTTCATCGAGTGGTCACCAAAGACTGTAGTTCATCGAGTGGTCACCGAAGCCTGTAGTTTATCGAGTGGTCACCGAAGCATGTAGTTCATCAAGTGGTCACCGAAGCTTGTATTTCCACTAGGAAATGTAGTTCATCGAGTGGTCACTGAAGCCTGTAGTTCATGGAGTGGTAACCGAAGCCTGTAGTTCATCGAGTGGTCATCGAAGCTTGTATTTCCATAAGGTACTGTAGTCCATCGAGTGGTCACAGAAGCCTGTAGTTCATCGAGTGGTCACCGAAGCCTGTAGTCCATCAAGTGGTCACTGAAGCTTGTATTTCCACGAGGTACTGTAGTCCATCAAGTGGTCACCGAAGCCTGTAGTTCATGGAGTGGTAACCGAAGCCTGTAGTTCATCGAGTGGTCACCGAAGCTTGTATTTCCATAAGGTACTGTAGTCCATCGAGTGGTCACAGAAGCCTGTAGTTCATCGAGTGGTCATCGAAGCCTGTATTTCATCGAGTGGTCACTGAAGCCTGTAGTTCATCGAGTGGTCACCGAAGCCTGTAGTCCATCGAGTGGTCACCAAAGCCTGTAATTCATCGAGTGGTCACCGAAGCCTGTATTTCCACTAGGAACTGTAGTTCATCAAGTGGTTACTGAAGCCTGTAGTTCATCGAGTGGTCACCGAAGCCTATAGTTTATCGAGTGGTTACTGAAGCCTGTAGTTCATCGAGTGGTCACTGAAGCCTTTAGTCCATCGAGTGGTCACCGAAGCCTTTAGTTCATCGAGTGGTCACCGAAGCCTGTAGTTCATCGAGTGGTCACCAAAGCCTGTAGTTCATCGAGTGGTCACCGAAGCCTGTAGTTCAAGTGGTCACCGAAGACTGTATTTCATTGAGTGGTCACCGAAGCCTGTAGTTCATCGAGTGGCCACCGAAGCCTGTAGTTCATCGAGTGGTCACCGAAGCCTGTAGTTCATCGGGTGGTCACTGAAGCCTGTAGTTCGAGTGGTCACCGAAGCCTGTAGTCCATCAAGTGGTCACTGAAGCCTGTAGTTCATCAAGTGGTCATCGAAGCCTGTAGTTCATCGAGTGGTAGCCGAAGCCTGTAGTTCATTGAGTGGTCACCGAAGCCTGTAGTTAATCGAGTGATCACAGAAGCTTGTATTTCCATGAGATACTGTAGTCCATCGAGTGGTCACCGAAGCCTGTAGTCCATCGAGTGGTCACCAAAGCCTGTAGTTCATCGAGTGGTTACTGAAGCCTGTAGTTCATCGAGTGGTCACCGAAGCCTATAGTTTATCGAGTGCGAGTGGTTACTGAAGCCTGTAGTTCATCGAGTGGTCACCGAAGCCTTTAGTTCATCGAGTGGTCACCGAAGCCTGTAGTTCATCGAGTGGTCACCGAAGCCTTTAGTTCATCGAGTGGTCACCGAAGCCTGTAGTTCGAGTGGTCACCGAAGCCTGTAGTTCATCGAGTGGTCACCGAAGCCTGTAGTTCAAGTGGTCACCGAAGACTGTATTTCATTGAGTGGTCACCGAAGTCTGTAGTTCATCGAGTGGTCACCAAAGCCTGTAGTTCATCGAGTGGTCACCGAAGCCTGTAGTTCATCGAGTGGTCACCGAAGCCTGTAGTTCATCAGGTGGTCACTGAAGCCTGTAGTTCATAGAATGGTCACCAGAGCCTGTAGTTCATCGAGTGGTCACCGAAGCCTGTAGTTCATCAAGTGGTCACAAAGCCTGTAGTTCGAGTGGTCACCGAAGCCTGTAGTTCATCAAGTGGTCACCGAAGCCTGTAGTTCATCAAGTGGTCATCGAAGCCTGTAGATCATCGAGTGGTAGCCGAAGCCTGTAGTTCATCGAGTGGTCACCGAAGCCTGTAGTTCATCGAGTGGTCACTGAAGCCTGTATTTCCATGAGCTACTGTAGTCCATCGAGTGGTCACAGAAGCCTGTAGTTCATCGAGTGGTCACCGAAGCCTGTAGTTCATCGAGTGGTCACCGATGCCTTTAGTTCATCAAGTGGTCACCGATGCCTGTAGTTCATCGAATGGTCACCGAAGCCTGTAGTCCATCAAGTGGTCACCGAAGCCTGTAGTTCATCGAGTGATCACCGATGCCTTTAGTTCATCGAGTGGTCACCGAAGCCTGTAGTTCATCGAGTGGTCACCGAAGCCTGTAGTTCAAGTGGTCACCGAAGACTGTATTTCATTGAGTGGTCACTGAAGTCTGTAGTTCATCGAGTGGTCACCAAAGCCTGTAGTTCATCGAGTGGTCACCGAAGCCTGTAGTTCATCGAGTGGTCACCGAAGCCTGTAGTTCATCGGGTGGTCACTGAAGCCTGTAGTTCATAGAGTGGTCACCAGAGCCTGTAGTTCATCGAGTGGTCACCGAAGCCTGTAGTTCATCAAGTGGTCACGAAGCCTGTAGTTCGAGTGGTCACCGAAGCCTGTAGTTCATCAAGTGGTCACCGTAGCCTGTAGTTCATCAAGTGGTCATCGAAGCCTGTAGATCATCGAGTGGTAGCCGAAGCCTGTAGTTCATCGAGTGGTCACCGAAGCCTGTAGTTCATCGAGTGGTCACTGAAGCCTGTATTTCCATGAGCTACTGTAGTCCATCGAGTGGTCACAGAAGCCTGTAGTTCATCGAGTGGTCACCGAAGCCTGTAGTTCATCGAGTGGTCACCGAAGCCTGTAGTTCATCGAGTGGTCACCGAAGCCTGTAGTTCATAGAGTGGTCACCAGAGCCTGTAGTTCATCGAGTGGTCACCGAAGCCTGTAGTTCATCAAGTGGTCACGAAGCCTGTAGTTCGAGTGGTCACCGAAGCCTGTAGTTCATCAAGTGGTCACCGAAGCCTGTAGTTCATCGAGTGGTCATCGAAGCCTGTAGATCATCGAGTGGTAACCGAAGCCTGTAGTTCATCGAGTGGTCACCGAAGC
Organism: Archivesica marissinica; assembly: GCA_014843695.1. Lineage (NCBI taxonomy): Eukaryota > Metazoa > Mollusca > Bivalvia > Venerida > Vesicomyidae > Archivesica > Archivesica marissinica. The sequence continues at coordinate 45,397,690 of CM026402.1, read as the reverse complement.
CTGTAGTTCATCGAGTGGTCACTGAAGCCTGTATTTCATGAGCTACTGTAGTCCATCGAGTGGTCACAGAAGCCTGTAGTTCATCGAGTGGTCACCGAAGCCTGTAGTTCATCGAGTGGTCACCGATGCCTTTAGTTCATCAAGTGGTCACCGAAGCCTGTAGTTCATCGAATGGTCACCGAAGCCTGTAGTCCATCAAGTGGTCACCGAAGCCTGTAGTTCATCGAGTGATCACCGAGCCTTTAGTTCATCGAGTGGTCACCGAAGCCTGTAGTTCATCGAGTGGTCACCGAAGCCTGTAGTTCATCAAGTGGTCACCGAAGCCTGTAGTTCATCAAGTGGTCACCGAAGCCTGTAGTCCATCAAGTGGTCACCGAAGCCTGTAGTTCATCGAGTGATCACCGAAGCCTTTAGTTCATCGAGTGGTCACCGAAGCCTGTAGTTAATCGAGTGATCACAGAAGCTTGTATTTCCATGAGATACTGTAGTCCATCGAGTGGTCACAGAAGCCTGTAGTTCATCGAGTGGTCACCGAAGCCTGTAGTTCATCGAGTGGTCACTGAAGCCTGTATTTCCATGAGCTACTGTAGTCCATCGAGTGGTCACAGAAGCCTGTAATTCATCGAGTGGTCACCGACGCCTGTAGTTCATCGAGTGGTCACCGAAGCCTGTAGTCCCTCAAGTGGTCACCGAAGCCTGTAGTTCATCGAGTGGTCACCGAAGCCTGTAGTCCATCGAGTGGTCACCGAAGCCTGTAGTTCATCGAGTGGTCACCGATGCCTTTAGTTCATCAAGTGGTCACCGAAGCCTGTAGTTCATCGAATGGTCACCGAAGACTGTAGTCCATCAAGTGGTCACCGAAGCCTGTAGTTCATCGAGTGGTCACCGATGCCTTTAGTTCATCGAGTGGTCACCGAAGCCTGTAGTTCATCGAGTGGTCACGAAGCCTGTAGTTCGAGTGGTCACCGAAGCCTGTAGTCCATCGAGTGGTCACCGAAGCCTGTAGTTCATCGAGTGGTCATCAAAGCATGTAGTTCATTGAGTGGTCACCGAAGCCTGTAGTCCATCGAGTGGTCACCGAAGCCTGTAGTTCATCGAGTGGTCACCAAAGCCTGTATTTCCACTAGGATCTGTAGTTCATCGAGTGGTCACCGAAGCCTGTAGTTCATCGAGTGGTCACCGAAGCCTGTAGTTCATCGAATGGTCACTGAAGCCTGTAGTCCATCGAGAGGTCACCGAAGCCTGTAGTTCGAGTGGTCACCGATGCCTTTAGTTCATCGAGTGGTCACCGAAGCCTGTAGTTCATCGAGTGGTCACGAAGCCTGTAGTTTGAGTGGTCACCGAAGCCTATAGTCCATTGAGTGGTCACCGAAGCCTGTAGTTCATCGAGTGGTCATCGAAGCGTGTAGTTCACCGAGTGTTAACCGAAGCCTGTAGTTCATCGAGTGGTCACCAAAGCCTGTAGTTCATCGAGTGGTCACCGAAGCTTGTATTTCCATGAGGTACTGTAGTCCATCGAGTGGTCACAGAAGCCTGTAGTTCATCGAGTGGTCACCGAAGCCTGTAGTTCATCTGTTGGTCACCGAAGCTTGTATTTCCACGAGTCACCATAATAGACTAATAAACACAAATGTTCTGTTTCTTTTATGCTTTCCAATGAAATTTGGTGTAATTTTGCGTATTCCACATTTACTCAATTTTGATCGCCTCTGTCGAGATCCCTACTGACTCCCTCCACCATTCCAATACACAACTGACCAGCCACTATCAATACCCAATAGTGTTGAAGTATACACCAGACAATAGTGTTGAAGTATACACCAGACAATAGTGTTGAAGTATACACCAGACAATAGTGTTGAAGTATACACCAGGTAATAGTGTTGTAGTATACACCAGACAATAGTGTTGAAGTATACACCAGACAATAGTGTTGAAGTATACACCAGACAATAGTGTTGAAGTATACACCAGACAATAGTGTTGAAGTATACACCAGACAATAGTGTTGTAGTATACACCAGACAATAGTGTTGAAGTATACACCAGACAATAGTGTTGTAGTATACACCAGACAATAGTGTTGAAGTATACACCAGACAATAGTGTTGAAGTATACACCAGACAATAGTGTTGAAGTATACACCAGACACTAGTGTTGTAGTATACACCAGACACTAGTGTTGAAGTATACACCAGACACTAGTGTTGTAGTATACACCAGACAATAGTGTTGTAGTATACACCAGACAATAGTGTTGAAGTATACACCAGACAATAGTGTTGTAGTATACACCAGACAATAGTGTTGAAGTATACACCAGACAATAGTGTTGAAGTATACACCAGACAATAGTGTTGAAGTATACACCAGACAATAGTGTTGAAGTATACACCAGACAATAGTGTTGAAGTATACACCAGACAATAGTGTTGAAGTATACACCAGACAATAGTGTTGTAGTATACACCAGACAATAGTGTTGTAGTATACACCAGACAATAGTGTTGAAGTATACACCAGACAATAGTGTTGTAGTATACACCAGGTAATAGTGTTGTAGTATACACCAGACAATAGTGTTGAAGTATACACCAGACAATAGTGTTGTAGTATACACCAGACAATAGTGTTGAAGTATACACCAGACAATAGTGTTGAAGTATACACCAGACAATAGTGTTGAAGTATACACCAGACAATAGTGTTGAAGTATACACCAGACAATAGTGTTGAAGTATACACCAGACAATAGTGTTGAAGTATACACCAGTACACCAGACAATAGTGTTGAAGTATACACCAGACAATAGTGTTGTAGTATACACCAGACAATAGTGTTGTAGTATACACCAGACAATAGTGTTGAAGTATACACCAGACAATAGTGTTGTAGTATACACCAGACAATAGTGTTGAAGTATACACCAGACAATAGTGTTGTAGTATACACCAGACAATAGTGTTGAAGTATACACCAGACAATAGTGTTGTAGTATACACCAGACAATAGTGTTGTAGTATACACCAGACAATAGTGTTGAAGTATACACCAGACAATAGTGTTGTAGTATACTTGTAGTATACACCAGACAATAGTGTTGAAGTATACACCAGACAATAGTGTTGAAGTATACACCAGACAATAGTGTTGAAGTATACACCAGACAATAGTGTTGTAGTATACACCAGACAATAGTGTTGAAGTATACACCAGACAATAGTGTTGAAGTATACACCAGACAATAGTGTTGAAGTATACACCAGACAATAGTGTTGTAGTATACACCAGACAATAGTGTTGAAGTATACACCAGACAATAGTGTTGTAGTATACACCAGACAATAGTGTTGAAGTATACACCAGACAATAGTGTTGTAGTATACACCAGACACTAGTGTTGTAGTATACACCAGACACTAGTGTTGTAGTATACACCAGGTAATAGTGTTGTAGTATACACCAGACAATAGTGTTGAAGTATACACCAGACAATAGTGTTGAAGTATACACCAGACAATAGTGTTGAAGTATACACCAGACAATAGTGTTGAAGTATACACCAGACAATAGTGTTGAAGTATACACCAGACAATAGTGTTGAAGTATACACCAGACAATAGTGTTGAAGTATACACCAGACAATAGTGTTGTAGTATACACCAGACAATAGTGTTGAAGTATACACCAGACAATAGTGTTGTAGTATACACCAGACAATAGTGTTGTAGTATACACCAGACAATAGTGTTGAAGTATACACCAGACAATAGTGTTGTAGTATACACCAGACAATAGTGTTGAAGTATACACCAGACAATAGTGTTGTAGTATACACCAGACAATAGTGTTGAAGTATACACCAGACAATAGTGTTGTAGTATACACCAGACAATAGTGTTGTAGTATACACCAGACAATAGTGTTGAAGTATACACCAGACAATAGTGTTGAAGTATACACCAGACAATAGTGTTGTAGTATACACCAGACAATAGTGTTGAAGTATACACCAGACAATAGTGTTGTAGTATACACCAGACAATAGTGTTGTAGTATACACCAGGTAATAGTGTTGTAGTATACACCAGACAATAGTGTTGAAGTATACACCAGACACTAGTGTTGTAGTATACACCAGACAATAGTGTTGAAGTATACACAAGACAATAGTGTTGTAGTATACACCAGACAATAGTGTTGAAGTATACACCAGACAATAGTGTTGAAGTATACACCAGACAATAGTGTTGAAGTATACACCAGACAATAGTGTTGAAGTATACACCAGGTAATAGTGTTTAAGTATACACCAGTACACAGACAATAGTGTTGAAGTATACACCAGACAATAGTGTTGTAGTATACACCAGACAATAGTGTTGAAGTATACACCAGACAATAGTGTTGAAGTATACACCAGGTAATAGTGTTGAAGTATACACCAGACATAGTGTTGAAGTATACACCAGACAATAGTGTTGAAGTATACACCAGACAATAGTGTTGAAGTATACACCAGACAATAGTGTTGAAGTATACACCAGACAATAGTGTTGAAGTATACACCAGACAATAGTGTTGAAGTATACACCAGACAATAGTGTTGAAGTATACACCAGGTAATAGTGTTGAAGTATACACCAGACAATAGTGTTGAAGTATACACCAGACAATAGTGTTGTAGTATACACCAGACAATAGTGTTGAAGTATACACCAGACAATAGTGTTGTAGTATACACCAGATAATAGTGTTGAAGTATACACCAGACAATAGTGTTGAAGTATACACCAGACAATAGTGTTGAAGTATACACCAGACAATAGTGTTGAAGTATACACCAGACAATAGTGTTGAAGTATACACCAGACAATAGTGTTGAAGTATACACCAGACAAAACAAATGAACTGCTTACATGTATGTGGAAGTTTATTACATGTAAGTTATCATAATGGTAAATTAACAATGTAAAACTAGTGTATAAACATCTTGTTGTAATCACCTGCTTACATGTTATGTGCAAACATTTCTAACAGAACAAAGTAAATGCAACCGTAGAGGAAAAAATAATTTCCAGTCAATGAGTCTGCCATTTTCTCATCTTTTTTTAAAATCAGAAATGAAACACGTATAAGTACTCTCATGCTGATGGCTAGTCCACTCTAAGTCTCCTCATTCCTGTTGCTTTCCAGAAATTCATAAACATTGCCATTTTTAAATGTCCTATCACTACCAACATCCATGGGCTTGTTCAAACTGTTCTTTAAGGAAGGAACTTCGTCAATGTCAAATAAATGACCCAATGTAGCCTCAAACTAGTAATTGTTTTTGAAAAAGACGTATGTCTCCCCACTGTTGCAAGTGAAACATATGAAGTCATTGCAATGAACGATCATAATTATAGAATTATAAAGTTTTGGAGATAAAGTCCGGACAAGCTCATAATTCAAGCTGTAAAGTTTTGGATATGAAGTCCGGACAAGCTCATAATTCAAGCTGTAAAGTTTTGGAGATGAAGTCCGGACAAGCTCATAATTCAAGCTGTAAAGTTTTGGAGATGAAGTCCGGACAAGCTCATAATTCAAGCTGTAAAGGTTTGGAGATGAAGTCCGGACAAGCTCATAATTCAAGCTGTAAAGTTCAGGAGATGAAGTCCGGACAAGCTCATAATTCAAGCTGTAAAGTTCTGGAGATGAAGTCCGGACAAGCTCATAATTCAAGCTGTAAAGGTTTGGAGATGAAGTCCGGACAAGCTCATAATTCAAGCTGTAAAGTTTTGGAGATGAAGTCCGGACAAGCTCATAATTCAAGCTGTAAATCCACAAAACAATCATCCAACCGGAACAGGATTAAAATACACACAACTAGACATCACACTGATGCTGCCATGTTTGCTGGAACTCCAACTAGGGGTTATGGAGATGACGCACAGACACGGTAAACCGGACAGATGAACGAACGGCCTCATGCATGAGTATTTAAGTGGCTATCCCATTGTTCTCTGCTTTGTTATTAGCGATGTAATAGAATTTATAGCCACAATTAGCAGCTAGCCCTAGACCACTAGACAGTATAGCTATTGTTCTCCTAGCCACAATTAGCAGCTAACCCTAGACCACTAGACAATATATATATATATTGTTCTCCTAGCCACAATTAGCAGCTAACCCTAGACCACTAGACAATATATATATATATATATTGTTCTCCTAGCCACAATTAGCAGCTAACCCTAGACCACTAGACAATATATATATTGTTCTCCTAGCCACAATTAGCAGCTAACCCTAAACCACTAGACCATATATCTATTGTTCTCCTAGCCACAATTAGCAGCTAACCCTAGACCACTAGACAATATATATATTGTTCTCCTAGCCACAATTAGCAGCTAACCCTAGACCACTAGACAATATATATATTGTTCTCCTAGCCACAATTAGCAGCTAACCCTAGACCACTAGACAATATATATATTGTTCTCCTAGCCACAATTAGCAGCTAACCCTAGACCACTAGACAATATATATATTGTTCTCCTAGCCACAATTAGCAGCTAACCCTAGACCACTAGACAATATATATATTGTTCTCCTAGCCACAATTAGCAGCTAACCCTAGACCACTAGACAATATATATATTGTTCTCCTAGCCACAATTAGCAGCTAACCCTAGACCACTAGACAATATATCTATTCTCCCCCCCCCCTTAGTGTGTATGGACAGACGTTAAAGGCAAAAACAATATGTCTCCCCTAGTCATGGAGAGACATAATTCCATCTTGGGTCATTAAATTTTCCATTGCATGTAAAGATGTAAGCAGACGTACATGCATAGTAAAGGGAAGTAATCAGTGACTGAATTAAAGGGAGACTATGACTACTACTTCTACTTAAAGTACAAAAACAGTAGTTCTGGCAAAAACAGTGGAAAGCTAAATGCCATCTTCTCTCTTTCAAAAGAGTGAAAGATGGAATGTGTTTTCTCAGTGAAAGAAAACTCCATCTTCCACTGCTTTGAAACAGTGAAAGATGGCATTTTCTCTGCCACTGCTTGAGTTTCGTATTCCTACGCGGATAGATGTACTTTTGTATTTTAGCTATTTTCTGACTATCATGAACAGTTAATTATAAAGTAATATATTCTAATGAATTTGTTTTATCTGTAGTTGATAACTTTTACAGCAAACAGAGTTTAACTTGAAAATTATACCAGAACTATTTCTTATTACGGATGTTCACACTACCAGAAGTGGTTGTGACACGTAGTACAATGAGGCTCCCAAAAGGGCAGTTAAAATTTGAAAACAAATCTTATAATAGCCAAAATCATTGGAAATCGTAAAAGAAAAAGATTTGTGTTTATTAGTGTAAGATAGGATTTTATTTCATCGAGTGATCACAGAAATATGTATTTCCACTTGTGGCGTTAATATCCTCTATATCTTTCACTGAGAAAACGATCAATTGGAAAGCATGAGTCCATCGGTAGAGTAGAGGCCCCCCCCGCCCCCTGTGCAATATATATTGAAAAATAAGTGCATAAAAAAAGACTATATTATCCCAAATTCATTGGAAAGCTTGAAAGAAAAGATTTTGTTTTGTGCTTATTAACGTAAGATAGGTATGTATATCATATCATCACGTATATCATATCATCACGTATATCATCACGTATATCATCACGTATATCATCATGTATATCATCATGTATATCATCACGTATATCATCACGTATATCATATCATCATGTATATCATCATGTATATCATCACGTATATCATCATGTATATCATATCATCACGTATATCATCATGTATATTATCATGTATATCATCATGTATATCATCACGTATATCATCATGTATATCATCATGTATATCATCACGTATATCATCATGTATATCATCATGTATATCATCATGTATATCATCATGTATATCATCATGTATATCATCATGTATATCATCATGTATATCATCATGTATATCATCACGTATATCATCATGTATATCATCATGTATATCATCATGTATATCATCATGTATATCATCATGTGTATCATCATGTATATCATCATGTATATCATCACGTATATCATCATGTATATCATCACGTATATCATCATGTATATCATCATGTATATCATCACGTATATCATCATGTATATCATCATGTATATCATCATGTATATCATCATGTATATCATCACGTATATCATCACGTATATCATCACGTATATCATCACGTATATCATCACGTATATCATCATGTATATCATCACGTATATCATCACGTATATCATATCATCATGTATATCATCACGTATATCATCATGTATATCATCATGTATATCATCATGTATATCATATCATCACGTATATCATCATGTATATTATCATGTATATCATCATGTATATCATATCATCACGTATATCATCACGTATATCATCATGTATATCATCATATATATCATCATGTATATCATCACGTATATCATCATGTGTATCATCATGTATATCATCATGTATATCATCATGTATATCATCACGTATATCATCATGTATATCATCATGTATATCATCATGTATATCATCACGTATATCATCATGTATATCATGTATATCATCATGTATATCATGTATATCATCATGTGATCACTAAGATTGGTATTTTCACGAGTGACATTAACCGATCTATTACACCAATAAACACACACATCCATCAGTTCTCTAGATCATTGTATTGATTCAACTTTAACCCTTTCCCTCATAGAAGCACCTTTTGATGCCATTACCAATACCACATACATTGACCCTTTCCCTCATAGAAGCACCTTTTGATGCCATTACCAATACCACATACATTGACCCTTTCCCTCATAGAAGCACCTCTTGACGCCATTACCAATACGACATGCATTGACAATGTAGTAGCCAAACTAATGTTCATAAACCCTTTCCCCCTCATAGAAGCACCTCTTGACGCCATTACCAATACCACATACATTGACAATGTAGTAGTCAAACCAATGTTCATAAACCCTTTCCCTCATAGAAGCACCTCTTGACGCCATTACCAATACCACATACATTGACAATGTAGTAGTCAAACCAATGTTCATAAACTCTTTCCCTCATAGAAGCACCTCTTGACGCCATTACCAATACCACATACATTGAAATGTAGTAGTCAAACCAATGTTCATTATAAAGGCCAGAATCTCATGTAGTCCCAGTAATATCTATGGAGGTGAGATAGATATGGCAACTACTTATCCACTGCATGATAGCTAAATGGCTGTCGTTTGTATGGAGAATATCTATGGAGGTGGGATAGATATGGCGACTACTTATCCATTGCATGATAGCTAAATTGCTGTCGTTTGTATGGAGATATAATAGTATATTAACCTAAATCTCTATGAAGTCCCAGTAATATCTATGGAGGTGGGATAGATATGGCAACTACTTATCCACTGCATGATAGCTAAATGGCTGTCGTTTGTATGGAGAATATCTATGGAGGTGGGATAGATATGGTGACTACTTATCCACTGCATGATAGCTATATGGCTGTCATTTGTATGGAGATATAATAGTATATTAACCTAAATCTCTATGTAGTCCCAGTAATATCTATGGAGGTGGGATAGATATGGCAATTACTTATCCACTGCATGATAGCTAAATGGCTGTCGTTTGTTGTATGGAGATATAATAGTATATTAACCTAAATCTCTATGTAGTCCCAGTAATATCTATGGAGGTGGAATAGATATGGCGACTACTTATCCACTGAATGATAGCTAAATGGCTGTCGTTTGCATGGAGATATAATAGTATATTAACCTAAATCTATGTAGTCCCAGTAATATCTATGGAGGTGGGATAGATATGGCAACTACTTATCCACTGCATGATAGGTAAATGGCTGTCGTTTGTATGGAGATATAATAGTATATTAACCTAAATCTCTATGTAGTCCCAGTAATATCTATGTAGGTGGGATAGATATGGTGACTACTTATCCACTGCATGATAGCTAAATGGCTGTCGTTTGTATGGAGATATAATAGTATATTAACCAAAATCTCTATGAAGGAAAGGGTTAAATGGCTGTCGTTTGTATGAAGATATAATAGTATATTAACCTAAATCTCTATGGAGGAAAGGGTTAAATGGCTGTTGTTTGTATGGAGATATAATAGTATATTAACCTAAATCTCTATGTAGTCCCAGTAATATCTATGGAGGTGGGATATATATGGTGACTACTTATCCACTGAATGATAGCTAAATGGCTGTCGTTTGTATGGAGATATAATAGTATATTAACCAAAATCTCTACGAAGGAAAGGGTTAAATGGCTGTCGTTTGTATGGAGATATAATAGTATATTAACCTAAATCTCTATGAAGGAAAGGGTTAAATGGCTGTTGTTTGTATGGAGGTATAATAGTATATTAACCTAAATCTCTATGGAGGAAAGGGTTAAATGGCTGTTGTTTGTATGGAGATATAATAGTATATTAACCAAAATCTCTATGGAGGAAAGGGTTAAATGGCTGTTGTTTGTATGGAGATATAATAGTATATTAACCAAAATCTCTATGAAGGAAAGGGTTAAATGGCTGTTGTTTGTATGGAGATATAATAGTATATTAACCTAAATCTCTATGAAGGAAAGGGTTAAATGGCTGTCATTTGTATGGAGATATAATAGTATATTAACTTAAATCTCTATGAGGGAAAGGGTTAAATGGCTGTTGTTTGTATGGAGATATAATAGTATATTAACCTAATCTCTATGGAGGAAAGGGTTAAATGGCTGTTGTTTGTATGGAGATATGATAGTATATTAACCTAAATCTCTATGAAGGAAAGGGTTAAATGGCTGTCGTTTGTATGGAGATATAACAGTATATTAACATAAATCTCTATGAAGGAAAGGGTTAAATGGCTGTCGTTTGTATGGAGATATAAAGTATATTAACTAAATCTCTATGAAGGAAAGGGTTAAATGGCTGTCGTTTGTATGGAGATATAATAGTATATTAACCTAAATCTCTATGAAGGAAAGGGTTAAAACAGTTGGATTCTTCCACTATGAAAATTTAGTTGAAGAATAGATAAATATAAGAATACTATTAGTGCAGTCAGACCTATCTTAACTCTTTGTACGCTAGCGGCGAACATAACAGTCATCACATAATATCAGAATGTTCAGCTACAAATAAGACACAAAAATGAGTTGTCGTTGCTATAATTATTATCATTTTTACATTATTTAAAGGAAAGTGGTAACCATACAAGCAGGTTGCTTTCTCCTCAATCCTACATGTATGTACATATAACCATACAAGCAGGTTGCTTTCTCCTCAATCCTACATGTATGTACATATAACCATACAAGCAGGTTGCTTTCTCCTCAATCCTACATGTATGTACATATAACCATACAAGCAGGTTGCTTTCTCCTCAATTCTACATGTATGTACATATAACCATACAAGCAGGTTGCTTTCTCCTCAATCCTACATGTATGTACATATAACCATACAAGCAGGTTGCTTTCTCCTCAATTACATGTATGTACATATAACCTACAAGCAGGTTGCTTTCTCCTCAATCCTACATGTATGTACATATAACCATACAAGCAGGTTGCTTTCTCCTCAATCCTACATGTATGTACATATAACCATACAAGCAGGTTGCTTTCTCCTCAATCCTACATGTATGTACATATAACCATACAAGCAGGTTGCTTTCTCCTCAATCCTACATGTATGTACATATAACCATACAAGCAGGTTGCTTTCTCCTCAATCCTACATGTATGTACATATAACCATACAAGCAGGTTGCTTTCTCCTCAATCCTACATGTATGTACATAATGTTTATTCTTGACTATGTTTATTCAAGGAAATAAATATTGTTTAAACTAATTATCATCATCATCGTTAGTGATTGCTTTAGAACATTTATTTTACCCAGCATGCAAGAGTTAAACAGCCAGTCAATAGTTACATAATGGTACAAATAAGAAAAACACATTAATGAATTGTCGTCTGCTACAATTATTTATCATCATCATATTAGAGATTGCTTTGGAACATTTATTTTACCCAGCATGCAAGAGTTAAACAGCCAGTCAATAGTTACATAATGTTACAAATAAGAAAAACACATTAATGAATTGTCGGCTGCTACAATTATTTGAACTGTTTATCATCATCATCTTTAGAGAATGCTTTGGAACATTTATTTTACCCAGCATGCAAAGAGTTAAACAGCCAGTCAAGAGAGTTATATAATGCTGCTGCACAACACAGATAGCTGCTAAACAGAGGTTAATTGCATAATAACACACCAAGTAGGGAATTAGGTAACTGGCTGCTTTAATACAGGTAGTTTGTAGAGGTGACCACTAACACAGAGTGTACTTGCTAATACTATACAATCAATGTCACTAGGTCAGTCAGTGACCCACATTCATCACTCATGGAATAGGTACGGCAATCTAAAAACATGTGGAAATCATGATAGCGACTTCGCTTCAGATGCGAAAGGCCAGCAGTTCGAGCCCCGCTGGAGCCGTTACGATTGTGCACTTAGGCAAGGCATTTAAATTCAACGTTTCCTCCTCTCTCTCCCTCGTGGCGATGGATTCCATCAGGAATGAGGTCTCGAGAGTGATTAATATAAGTTGTCAAAACTTGTTTCGCAATCGAGCTAAAATATATTTGCATAAACTAACAGTTTGCCCAGTTTGGCCCTTTAAAACGTACCAGTGAAACTAAACACAGTCAGTTTCAGATTATCAGATTAAACATAAATATTATACATAAAATTATAATACTAAAACAAAAATACTGAGTCATAGTAAAACTAAGATGGATGTCATAAAATAATTACCCATAAAACCTAAACTAAATTGTCAGCTGTATATAACTACTGTGCTTGCAAAGTAAAGTAATAATACCGTTGGACTATTACACTACCGTATAGGTAAGGCAATATACGATAGCTTACAGGTACTGTGATTTATTGTTTAACCCTTTCAACACCACAGACCTCTATATAGGCTTACAAAAAGTGTAGATCCAGATGAGATGGCTCGTCACGATGATCTGCAGGATCTGCACTTTTTGCCAGTAATATTACTATTTTTAGACAAAATTACCCATTTTGATAAATGAACTTGTCCAGATTGTAATTTTCTTATTAATCCATTGGTCTAAAAATATAGTGCATGTCAGTTACTTGGTGTTGAATGGGTTAATAGGTTATACCTGACTTACCTATAATGCAATAGTGTATCGAATGTTTGTTTACAACCGTTATTACTTTACTTTAAAAGCACAGTAGAGATTGTGAAGTAAGTTAGTCCCTTCTCAAAAATAGTAAAACAGCTAAGAATAAAATTAGTCTCTATAATATTTTGATTATAAATCATGAACTGTCAATCAAAAGTCTTGACAAAATGAGTATCTATTATAAACACAAAAACAGATTTAAATACAAAATCTAACAAATAAGTCATAAAAATGTGTACGTGTTAATTTATGTACACACCAAGTTGTACACATATACAAAATCATCACACTGAGACACACTGTGGACCTTGTTTGAATTGAGAGACACACTGAATCCGTGGACTTTGTTTGAATTGAGAGACATGCTTAATCCGTGGACCTTGTTTGAATTGAGAGACACGCTGAATCCGTGGACCTTGTTTGAATTGAGAGACACGCTTAATCCGTGGACCTTGTTTGAATTGAGAGACACGCTTAATCCGTGGACCTTGTTTGAATTGAGAGACACACTGAATTTGTGGACCTTGTTTGAATTGAGAGACACACTGAATCCGTGGACCTTGTTTGAATTGAGAGACACGCTTAATCCATGGACCTTGTTTGAATTGAGAGACACACTGAAGCGTGGACCTTGTTTGAATTGAGAGACACGCTTAATCCATGGACCTTGTTTGAATTGAGAGACACACTGAATCCGTGGACCTTGTTTGAATTGAGAGACACACTGAAGCGTGGACCTTGTTTGAATTGAGAGACATGCTGAATCCGTGGACCTTGTTTGAATTGAGAGACACGCTTAATCCGTGGACCTTGTTTGAATTGAGACACACTGAATCCGTGGACCTTGCTTGAATTGAGAGACATGCTGAATCCGTGGACCTTGTTTGAATTGAGACACACTGAATCCGTGGACCTTGTTTGAATTGAGAGACACGCTGAATCCGTGGACCTTGTTTGAATTGGAAGTATCTGTATATGGGATATTCAATTAAATCTTGTTTGAATTAAGAATCTTACCAGTACACAACATAATGAATACAACATGGCAGCCTAAGTACATGTATATCACATACCTCAATGATGATTTTGTAAATGTATTACACGGATTGATGAACTAAAAGACTAAATAAAACTTGACAAATGTGAAACCAGTATCATACATTCACTAACATAGCCACACCCACACTCCCTACCGTAACATGCAAAATACTGACAACACACCCCATGTTCACAATCAATTTCTAACGTTAATATGAATAATTGAATATTATATATTTTCACCATATGTACCAGATACAACGATACAATAATCATCTTTACTGTGAAATGTTCATACAGGGAACACGAAAATCGATTGAAAAAACAAATGGCGAGGTGAATTTCATGTTTGGTTGTATCAACAGCCATTTAGCTATCAATCAGTGGATAAGCAGTCGGTATATCTACCCCACCTCCATAGAGATTTAGGCTAAGATACTACTATAACTCCATACATACGACAGCCATTTAGCTATCAATCAGTGGATAAGCAGTCGGTATATCTACCCCACCTCCATAGAGATTTAGGCTAATATACTACTATATCTCCATACATAAGACAGCCATTTAGCTATCAATCAGTGGATAAGCAGGCCGTATATCTACCCCACCTCCATAGAGATTTAGGCTAATATACTACTATATCTCCATAAGTACGACAGCCATTTAGCTATCATTCAGTGGATAAGCAGTAAGCATATCTACCCCACCTCCATAGAGATTTAGGCTAATATACTACTATATCTCCATACATAAGACAGCCATTTAGCTATCAATCAGTGGATAAGCAGTAAGCATATCTACCCCACCTCCATAGAGATTTAGGCTAATATACTACTATATCTCAATAAGTACGACAGCCATTTAGCTATCATTCAGTGGATAAGCAGGCCGTATATCTACCCCACCTCCATAGAGATTTAGGCTAATATACTACTATATCTCAATAAGTACGACAGCCATTTAGCTATCATTCAGTGGATAATCAGGCCATATATACCCCACCTCCATAGAGATTTAGGCTAATATACTACTATATCTCAATAAGTACGACAGCCATTTAGCTATCATTCAGTGGATAAGCAGGCCATATATACCCCACCTCCATAGAGATTTAGGCTAATATACTACTATATCTCAATAAGTACGACAGCCATTTAGCTATCATTCAGTGGATAAGCAGGCCATATATACCCCACCTCCATAGAGATTTAGGCTAATATACTACTATATCTCAATAAGTACGACAGCCATTTAGCTATCATTCAGTGGATAAGCAGGCCATATATACCCCACCTCCATAGAGATTTAGGCTAATATACTACTATATCTCAATAAGTACGACAGCCATTTAGCTATCATTCAGTGGATAAGCAGGCCATATATACCCCACCTCCATAGAGATTTAGGCTAATATACTACTATATCTCAATAAGTACGACAGCCATTTAGCTATCATTCAGTGGATAAGCAGGCCATATATACCCCACCTCCATAGAGATTTAGGCTAATATACTACTATATCTCAATAAGTACGACAGCCATTTAGCTATCATTCAGTGGATAAGCAGGCCATATATACCCCACCTCCATAGAGATTTAGGCTAATATACTACTATATCTCAATAAGTACGACAGCCATTTAGCTATCATTCAGTGGATAAGCAGGCCATATATACCCCACCTCCATAGAGATTTAGGCTAATATACTACTATATCTCCATACATAAGACAGCCATTTAGCTATCATTCAGTGGATAAGCAGGCCATATATACCCCACCTCCATAGAGATTTAGGCTAATATACTACTATATCTCCATAAATACGACAGCCATTTAGCTATCATTCAGTGGATAAGCAGGCCATATATACCCCACCTCCATAGAGATTTAGGCTAATATACTACTATATCTCAATAAGTACGACAGCCATTTAGCTATCATTCAGTGGATAAGCAGGCCATATATACCCCACCTCCATAGAGATTTAGGCTAATATACTACTATATCTCCATACATAAGACAGCCATTTAGCTATCATTCAGTGGATAAGCAGGCCATATATACCCCACCTCCATAGAGATTTAGGCTAATATACTACTATATCTCCATACATAAGACAGCCATTTAGCTATCATTCAGTGGATAAGCAGGCCATATATACCCCACCTCCATAGAGATTTAGGCTAATATACTACTATATCTCCATACATAAGACAGCCATTTAGCTATC
>CM026402.1:45352787-45380089 GCA_014843695.1 Archivesica marissinica | reverse complement strand
TACATTATGTAAGTCTATGCTGGCTATTGTGTACTATATATACATTATGTAAGTCTATGCTGGCTATTGTGTACTATATATACATTATGTAAGTCTATGCTGGCTATTGTGTACTATATATACATTAAGTAAGTCTATGCTGGCTATTGTGTACTATATATACATTATGTAAGTCTATGCTGACTAGTGTGTACTATATATACATTATGTAAGTCTGTGCGGACTATTGTGTACTATATATACATTATGTAAGTCTATGCTGACTATTGTGTACTATATATATATATACATTATGTAAGTCTATGCTGACTATTGTGTACTATATATATATACATTATGTAAGTCTATGCGGACTATTGTGTACTATATATATATATATTATGTAAGTCTATGCTGACTATTGTGTACTATATATATATATACATTATGTAAGTCTATGCTGGCTATTGTGTACTATATATACATTATGTAAGTCTATGCTGACTATTGTGTACTATATATACATTATGTAAGTCTATGCGGACTATTGTGTACTATATATACATTATGTAAGTCTATGCGGACTATTGTGTACTATATATATATACATTATGTAAGTCTATGCGGACTATTGTGTACTATATATATATACATTATGTAAGTCTATGCTGACTATTGTGTACTATATATATACATTAAGTAAGTCTATGCTGGCTATTGTGTACTATATATACAGTATGCATGTCTATGCGGACTATTGTGTACTATATATACATTATGTAAGTCTATGCGGACTATTGTGTACTATATATACATTAAGTAAGTCTATGCTGACTATTGTGTACTATATATACATTATGTAAGTCTATGCTGGCTATTGTGTACTATATATATTTTGTGTTTGGTTTGTGTTTTTTTTTGTGTTTGTGTTTGTTTTTTATACATTATGTAAGTCTATGCTGACTATTGTGTACTATATATACATTATGTAAGTCTATGCTGGCTATTGTGTACTATATATATTTTGTGTTTGGGTTTGTGTTTTTTTTGTGTTTGGGTTTGTGTTTTTTTTTGTGTTTGGTTTGTGTTTTTTTTGTTTTGTGGTTTGTGTTTTTTTGGTTTGGGTTTGTGTTTATATATCATTATGTAAGTCTATGCGGACTATTGTGTACTATATATATCATTAAGTAAGTCTATGCTGGCTATTGTGTACTATATATATCATTATGTAAGTCTATGCGGACTATTGTGTACTATATATATTTACATTAAGTAAGTCTATGCTGACTATTGTGTACTATATATACATTATGTAAGTCTATGCTGACTATTGTGTACTATATATATCATTATGTAAGTCTATGCGGACTATTGTGTACTATATATATACATTAAGTAAGTCTATGCTGGCTATTGTGTACTATATATATACATTATGTAAGTCTATGCGGACTATTGTGTACTATATATACATTAAGTAAGTCTATGCTGACTATTGTGTACTATATATACATTATGTAAGTCTATGCTGGCTACTGTGTACTATATATATATATTAAGTAAGTGTATGCTGGCTATTGTGTACTATATATACATTATGTAAGTCTATGCTGGCTACTGTGTACTATATATATATATTAAGTAAGTGTATGCTGGCTATTGTGTACTATATATACATTATGTAAGTCTATGCTGACATTTGTGTTCTATAAATATCATGTTATAAGTGTTGTCATTGTGGACTATTTCAGGAAGGAGTAAACCTTGCTGAAAGTTTCAATGCGGGATTCTATGCTATATTTATGAGGGAGCTGCACTCGGTGTTTTCTAAGGATCAGTTACTTCCCATCCTTATGGCAGATTACATCACAAACATGACAGCTACACTGACAAGCACACTGCGCTTCCTTAGAATGTGTAAGTTACATATCGACATCGCAATCTAGTTAATGTTTATTCCACTAACTGTAGAATTGAAGGAACAACTGCAGTATAATACTGCAGAGCTACATACAATTGTATTATTGTTTTGAGCGCGTCATGTGTTACCTTAGAGTTACATATAGCTGTATTCTTGTTTTGAGCGCGTCATGTGTTACCTTATAGTTACATACAGCTGTATTCTTGTTTTGAGAGCGTCATGTGTTATCTTAGAGTTACATATAGCTGTATTCTTGTTTTTAGCGCGTCATGTGTTACCTTAGAGTTACATATAGCTGTATTCTTGTTTTGAGAGCGTCATGTGTTACCTTAGAGTTACATACAGCTGTATTCTTGTTTTGAGAGAGTCATGTGTTACCTTAGAGTTATATATAGCTGTATTCTTGTTTTGAGCGCGTCATGTGTTACCTTAGAGCTACATACAGCTGTATTCTTGCTTTGAGAGCGTCATGTGTTACTGTAGAGCTATGTATAGCTGTATTCTTGTTTTGAGAGCGTCATGTGTTACCTTAGAGTTACATATAGCTGTATTCTTGTTTTGAGAGCGTCATGTGTTCTTGTAGTTACATATAGCTGTATACTTGTTTTGAGAGCGTCATGTGTTACCTTAGAGTTACATATAGCTGTATTCTTGTTTTGAGAGCGTCATGTGTTACCTTAGAGTTACACATAGCTGTATTCTTGTTTTGAGCGCGTCATGTGTTACCTTTTAGTTACATATGGCTGTATTCTTGTTTTGAGAGCTTCATGTGTTACTTTAGAGTTACATACAGCTGTATTCTTGTTTTGAGAGCGTCATGTGTTACCTTAGAGTTACACATAGCTGTATTCTTGTTTTGAGAGCGTCATGTGTTACCTTAGAGTTACATACAGCTGTATTCTTGTTTTGAGAGCGTCATGTGTTACTTTAGAGTTACATACATCTGTATTTTTGTTTTGAGAGCGTCATGTGTTACCTTAGAGTTACATACAGCTGTATTCTTGTTTTGAGCGCATCATGTGTTACTGTAGAGTTACATACAGCTGTATTCTTGTTTTGAGCGCGTCATGTGTTACCTTAGAGTTACATACTGCTGTATTCTTGTTTTGAGAGAGTCATGTGTTACCTTAGAGTTACATATAGCTGTATTCTTGTTTTGAGCGCGTCATGTGTTACCTTAGAGTTACATACAGCTGTATTCTTGTTTTGAGAGAGTCATGTGTTACCTTAGAGTTACATATAGCTGTATTCTTGTTTTGAGAGCGTCATGTGTTACTGTAGAGCTATGTATAGCTGTATTCTTGTTTTGAGAGCGTCATGTGTTACTGTAGTCCAGTGGTAAAACGCTGGACTGGTAATCCAGGGATCGCAGGTTCGATCCCCCGTCCACCCTAATAGAATTAATAGAGGTCTCGTGTCGGTGTTGTACACCATGCACGTAAAAGAACCAGAGGAGACTCTGGAATGGGTCTCTGTCTGTATCATTGCACTATCCTCCAACAATCTAAAATGACTAATCTCTTCAGGAGGCGTCGCTCATATGGGCAACCGGTAGCGACGATAAATAAACGTAAACACACACGAAACACCGTACGCATCGTGATACAACAAGTCGTCTATACTTCCAAGTACAACGGAACAGCAGCATCATACAATAAATACAAATCAACTACAGTTAGTTTATACAAATTAATTTAACTCGATTGCGAAACAATGTCATATAACTTATATTAATCACTCTCGAGACCTCATTCCTGGTGGAACCCATCGTAACGAGGGAGAGGGAGGGGAGAAGCATGTGGAATTTAAATGCCTTGCCTAAGGACACACTCGTAACGGCTCCAGCGGGGCTCGAACTCCGGGCATTTCGCATATGAAGCGAGCAATCACGACTTCCACTACAGTTATATCAATCGATGTTCATGACTTCGGTTCTATACAGTCTGAATACTACTGTTAGACAACATCGCATGAAATATAACATAGCATTTTCGTTTTTCAGCTCCAGTGAGTTCGAGTACTATGCAGAGAATGATATCTAAGAAAATAAGGAATGTCGGAAGGCAAAAGGGTAGAGGAATCCAAACCATGTATTCGGAGACGAGAGTAATATTATACGAGTTTTATAGACCGTATAATGCAGACATGGCTGCGCTTATGAAGGACACGCGATATTTGTTTGCTAAGCCTGCTATATAAAATATGAGCCTGATATATAGACTCTAAACCCGATATATTTCTTTATAAACTAAGCTTGATATATAAACTCTAGATCTGAGTCCAATGTCAAACCTCTCTAGGGGATGTAGTCACATTCCTCCTATAATGTCTATTTCAGTAATCGATTTAGGCTTCAATCCATTATTGGATGTCTCCGGTGACAGGTACAAGTTTAACGTTTACAAGAAAAGCACACTATTTGTCATTATTGTATATATATGTCTTTCCCCCCCCCCCCAAGCGAGGGGGTTGTGTAGTCACATTTCTCCTATGGTGTCTAATTATCACATTGTGGCATGAGGGACCGTGATTTCATAGGATAGTGGTGTCTAAATAAACAGTTAGTACTTCACAGTGAATTATAATGAATTATAACATCGATATACACATGTATGCTATAAATCACAGGGATTCGGCACGTTTGTGGGTACTAGTATATATATTTAAGTACAGGGATTCTACTCTGTGGGATGTCAGATTTCGCATCGATCAGTAAAATGGCCCTATCTGAAACAATTGTGTACAAATCTGTCCAAATATAACGCCTATCCCGAGTTTTTATATTGTTCTTCAAATAAAACACAACTTTAAGCTGCATGCATGTATACTTTGCAAACAATTGCCACAGACATTGGCCATAGCAGGTCACATGTCCATACTAGGACACGGGTTCTGTCAGCAACAAAATAAAATCTTCGACGGGAGAGTTTTAACAGTGAATAACATTATCAATACAATGTGTTTCCACTAACGTGTAGGTTTATTCGGCAAAAATGTACGTCAAAAAGAGATTTCGGAAAAATTTTCAATTTGTTTTGAAAATTTCTCAAGCGGCGCAGTTCGCGTTGAAACGAGCGTTCTGATTGGATTATGATTATTCTTCATATAAAAACAAACATCTTGATACATTCTAATAATCCAATCAGAACGCTCCCTATCAATTGATTGATATACAATAGGCAGGACAATAATATATAATATAACAATGAAAATACGTGAAATCTATTCTAGGTATTTGCTAAAGAATTTCAGAACTTAATGTATTAGTGAGTCAATAGTTTTGGATGTAAAAAAGAAACTAGATATAAGAATAAAGCTCGAGTGTACTAAATTTGTGAGGATTTTATTCCTCGGAATATGCAGAACAAGTCACATATACTTCAAACTGTTATAATTATGTTATATTATATTACAATAATTATTGTATTTAACTATCTCTGTCAATCGGGAGAAATATGGTCTGGAATCGTCTGCGACGTACACGTTCCTCACCATGGTGTGACATCTGGTTGTTAAGATGGCCAGTTTCACGAAGTGTTGCACCACCGTGTCTGGTTAGATCGTCGTGTCCTGTTCCAGTCAGGATGGTTAATATTCCACACTGCGCATAAAGCTATTTGCCGTTCTAGTTTGAAGAAGGCTGTATGTTCGAACCCTTTACTATTATGATAGTCCTTCGAGTACTTTTCAACTTTTAAATCGCTTAGATCGTATCTGCGATTCAGTTCTATCGGTAGCAGGCTTTCTAACTGCACACTATCAATGAACGACTCTAATTCCAGTTCGTAACTATAAAATACTTTTAAGGTTTAAATTTTATTTATTTTACAATGATTGCGAAGCAAGTTTTAACAACTTATATTAATCACTCTCGTTGGCGCGGATGGAAGTGTATCTGCGGACATTCGTGTGGGAGGAAACCGGAGTACCCGGAGAAAACCCACATGTCCGATATGGCGACCACCGACCATCTCACATACTTCCCGGTCCGAGGATCGAACCCAGGTTGCATTGGTGAGACGCGAGCTCGCTAACCACTGCCCTAATCGGACAACCCAAAAACAATACTGTTGGTGTTATCACGGACGTTAGCATGTATGGGGCGTGTTGTAGACTACCGTTCTTTGGGGGTAGGATATATCTAGTCCCAGGTAAGTTAATAGATATATGAACAACGGAACACCATGATTGCTACCTAATATACTTTATTTGCATAACTAAGAAGCATGAATATATTGTGAAAATCGTATATAGCTAAGCAATAATGTTAATGGTATCAGAACCTGATACGTTACCGAGACACAGGGAATGTAGGACAGCGTCCACTTCGTATGGCGACGTTACTATTTCTTCCAGGGAAATTGGCTTGGATTCAACGTCCGGGATAACAGGGGCGTTATTCTCATGTAGAAGGGTTTGTTCGCGAAAGAAATTGTTAAGAATATTAGCTTTGGATTGTTCGTATTCTACAATGTCATCACCATCTTGTAGCGGAGGAATGTCTGAAGAAGTGGTGGAAGCTTTTATGAATGACTTTAGACAAGACCACTATGCCTTAGAGGACCTTTTGGCAGATTGGAGGTTGTTTGCAACCGTCTGTGTATGGTTTTCCGTGGAAGACTGTTTTGCGTAGAGTTGGAAAATTGGACCAATCAGCTTCACTGGCTGTTTGCTTGGCTCTCCTATATACTCTACGCATTCGTCTTATTAGGAGTGTTATATGTGACGAGAACCATGGAGGGTCGTTCCGTCGAACAGTGATGTGTTTATTGAGAATATATGATTTGGAGAGATTTAGGATAGCAGTAGTAATGTTATCAGCATATGTGTTGATGTTTGTATCTTTGAGTTATCCCCAGTTTACACAGGCTGCTCTACATGTATTGCGGAGAAGTTAATAGTTACCCTTTTGTCGTCTGAAAGTGAGGTATTTATGTTTTTGGTTGAGTGTGAGTAGGCCATAAATAGGACAATGGTAACGGGTAGGTTGGTATAGACAGGGGTCACCGGCTCCTGCAATACTGATAAGTGTCGGTTGTGATGTAAGGATAATGTCAATAAGAGAAGAAGAGTCTGACGTCGCTATTCCGGTTGAGTGACGCCTCCTGGAGAGATTAGTCATTTTAGATTTTGGAGGATAGTGCATGATACAGACAGAGACCCATTCCAGGGTCGGTTAATGTCCCATCTGAAAGACTGTTAATTTTATTATGGTCAGACGGGGGATCGAACCTGCGATGCCTGGATTACCAGTCCAGCATGTTACCACTGGACTACATATCCGTCTGTTGTGGTACAAACTATCACTGTACTTAGATTTGTACTTGAACAGAAATGCCCTAACAAACACTGAGTAGACAGTGAGTAGATACGACTAGATCAACTAATTGTCTGGAACATTGTGACACAATTGAGATTAAACGCTACAGTGATGGAGTAGAGATAGTAGCGCACGACGCTGCAACTATCCATGAAACAAGTCGCGGAGGATATTGGGATAATAGTATGCTGCAAGACATGATTGATACAAGACAAATTCGCCGGACTATTTGTTGCAATGAATCCTACACATGATGGATGTTCATTACCACAATTGGCATTTAGAACAGAATGGAACACATATTACCTTGCGTTGTTATGCAGAGTATATGCCGGTATTTAACACCAACGCGAAGCCGTGGTCAGTTGTTGCACGGTACGTATGGTCGATGAAACACGTGTAATGAGAAATCGACTGAGTGCTTTTTCTAGAACGATTCATTTATCGTGTGGTTACTGTGGGAACACGTTGGGCAACAGTTCCATCATACCAAACTGACAAGTAGTTGGAAGAAACATTAAACCAAGGTATCCTGGCGATGCTTTTAATGTGTTACTATTTAGGATTTACAGTCGTACAACAGCTTATGGCGACTCCCCAGTTATCAATAGTGCATGAAGATTCCGGGTGTCCCTCCGAGCAGTATTGTAGGCAAAGAAAGCACCCGGATAGAACCACCGACTGTCCACAAGCTAGCTGGATTGCTTCCTCACAAGAAAGAATTCGACACCCCAATGGGATTCTAACATAGAGCGATGCGAGACAAGTGATTTGTAATCAACGTCCTTAACAACTCGGCCACTGTACTGTTCCCAGTAGAAAACTAATATTGTCTATTTAATATCTATATACATTCCAGGGTTTTCATTTATATCTTGATATTTATTTACATCCCATGATTGTCTAGCCAATGTCTCTTACATTCATGTTAACAGGCGGTATGGCTGTTATTAGGCTGTGAGTATCTAGATGCCCGGCTGTGGGATTGTGCAGCCTATTGGTTCAAGGGCTGTAACCCATAGTCCATCTTATGGTTGAAAAACAACAAATAAATTGCCCATTAAATACATAGTAAAAAGTAAAAACATACAGTCTGTTCATTTATATTTCCAATGTTTCATTTCTTATGATACCACATCCACTGTGAACATGTACTCAAATCAAACTGTAAAACAGAAAACAAATCACAAATGCAATGGCAAACATTGACACCGGTCACCTGTGAATGACGTCACTGTATATAATAGTGTACCCTACATACAGACGGATCTGTAGCCCAGTGGTTAACACGCTCGATTGGTAGTCCAAGGATAGCAGGTTCGATTCCCCGTCTGACCCTAATAAAACAGTCTTTCAGATGGGACTTTAATCCGAGGTGCTTTACACCGTGCACGTAAAAAGAACCAGAGGTGACTCTGTAATTGGTCTCTGTCTGTATCATTGCACTATCCTCCAAAAATCTAAAATGACAAATCTCTTCAGGAGGCGTCGCTCATATTGGGCAACCGGTAACGACGATAAATAAACGTAAAACACACACTCAGCTTGGAATTGCCTATCTTCTTTATATCACATCTTTTCTACACATCAACTAGTATGAAGAATTCTCAAGTCACATACTTTCTCAAAAAACACTATACACTGCCTGTCGAAAAATGAACTATACTGAGTCAAAAAAGAAACGATACCTGGTGTTTATGTGTCTATAATTTCAACATTTATTAAGAAAATTCTTTGAAAATTCATAAGATGATAGTCCAACATGTTTGAAAGAGGAGCACATAAAGCATAATGAGCCTCCGAAACTGTCTGCTGCGTGATGACGTAATTCGTCGGACAGGGGTCTAATGGAGTTTTCACACAGACGTCAATACCGAGTATGGGCACCATTTGCGTCTCTCACTGCAATGCACCGCCGTCGCATCGAACGGAAGAGTGTCTGAATCTCTTGCTGGTCAATATTTGTCCACTCCTGACGCAAAACATCCCTCAGTTGGTTTAACGTTACCGGCTGACGTCGTCTGACGCGGCGGTCTAACGTATCCCACAAATGTTCTATGGGTGACAAGTCTGGTGACAAAGCAGGCCACGGCAGGGTTTCAATATTGTTCTGCTCCAATAATGTGGTGGAAATCCGAGCAGTATGACACCTGGCGTTGTCCTGTTGGAACAGTGTGACGTTTCTGTTGGCGTTAAAGAACGGCACAACAACTGGCGCAAGGATCTCATCACAGTACCGCTGGGCGTTTAGGTTCCCGTCCACCACTAACAGTTCAGTGCGACTGCCGAAGGTGATACCGCCCCACGCCATAACGCTTCCGCCCCCGAACAGATCGACCTGACGTACACATGCGTCGGCGTAACGTTCACCGCGTCTGCGATATACCCGCTCTCTGCCATCCGCTCGACGCAAACAGAACCGCGATTCATCGCTAAACATCACCGAATTCCACTGTGTCCAGCGAGCACGTTCCGTCGTCCATTCCCACCGTACGTCACGGTGACGTCGTGTCAGGATGGGTCCAACGTATGGCCGATAGGCACGAATGCCACGTTCACCGAGCCGGTTCCTGACTGTTTGTGCACTGATGCGATTGTTGGTCATCCCAGGAGTAACGGCAGCTGTGTGCGTAGCAGGTAGGAACCGGTCACGTAAATGTGACGTCCGAATGTGACGGTCCTGTTCACGCGTCGTCACACGTGGTCGACCAGATCTTGGACGGTCGTCCACCGATCCATGTGTTCGATAACGTCGAAGTAGACGTGTTATCGTGATCCGCGTAACCCCGAGTCGATTTGCGACGTCACGCTGACGTAAACCGCCGTCAATCATGCCAATGGCACGCATTCTCTGATTGCGGTTTAGCCTAGGCATTTTGTTAGAGGTAACAATGGGTATGTAAGGTGTTTTTCCTCGATGATAATGCAATACCAGTACAATAAACCGGTTTTCCGATTTGTACATGTGTAGGAAGTTGTCTTTGTTGAGGAGCACGTGCAAATCGGAAATTCGGCGTTCCAGGATTATCGGGTGTTTATTTACCTGTGTTTATGGTTGGCTGACGTTGCAATAAGATACCCGGTACTGATACGTAATAATATATTAAACCTTTCTACGGTTTTATCCGTTTTACGTCATTTTTAGTTTGGTATCGTTTCTTTTTTGACTCAGTAATATTAGTTCGTTTCTTTTTTGACTCAGTATATATTAGTTATCAGTGACTACACTTCCGCCTATTTACGTATATACAACTTTATGCTATCCTAAATCAATAATATTGACAGAATTGTCCTTCACATTTTTTAAACTTGATTTATTTTACAACGATTGCGAAGCAAGATTTAACAACTTATATTAATCACTCTCGTTGGCGCAGATGAAAGCGAACATTTTGTCATTCGTGTTGGAGGAAACAGGAGTACCCGGAGAAAACCCACCTGTCCGATTTGGCGACCATCGTACCATCTCACTGTCCGATGATCGAACCCGCGTTGCATTGGTGAAAAGCGAGCGCTAATCACTGCGCTAATCGGACAGCCATATGCTGTCCATAATGTCCTTCACATTAAACATATACACTCTATCTCTGAGAGAAGCCTTTCACCTGCTAAAAATTGCTTTTAGAAAACTAGTGGGGTATGTATTGTCTAGTATAAGAAACAGTTTTGTGTTTACTTCCGGGTACTGTCAAATGTCACAACAAAATAACAACACACAATGTCTGTGAATCAATGGCAATTGTATTTAACTCTTTCAGCGCCGAATAAATCCAGATCATTTGCAAACAGCGGCGGATCTTGTTCTATGTTGTTTGATATTCGGACAGGTGCTTCAGCTCCACCGTCTGAAGTGCAATCAGCATATAGCCTGATCAGACGGCACTTTCTGTTCTGTCTGATCGGGTTCTCTGCATTTTGCAAAGTCGCTTTTATGCGAAATTCCCGGTGAAAGAGTTAAATGCACTTTCTTATGATAATGTTACCATGCTGTCACTAATACAAAGAACAATGAAATTAAAACAAAAACTGTGCCAAATAAAGAAGCAGGTCAATGTGTTCATTGAATGGATATAATATTCGAATAACGAATGAAAAATAAACCGACTTAGTTAAAATAACTGGGAAGGACTATCTTCTATACTTATCTTGGGTGGAACAATATATCCAGAAGGAGGGTAACCAATGCAGTGTTTTAGACTATACCATAGATCCCGAAGGAGCGCCATCTATGCAATGTTTTAGACTATACCATAGATCCAGAAGGCGCGCCATCTATGAAATGTCTTAGACTATACCATAGATCCAGAAAAGGCGCCATCTATGCAATGTGTTGGACTATACCATAGACCCATAGATACATGCCTACGTCCCCGCGAGGGGTTCGACATTAAAGGAAGATAGATAGACCCAGAAGGGGCACCATCTATGCATTGTTTTGGACTATTCCATAGATCCAGAAGGATCGCCACCAATGCAATGTTTTGGAATCTATCATAGATCCAGAAGGATCGCCACCAATGCAATGTTTTGGAATCTATCATAGATCCAGAAGGATCGTCACCAATGCAGCGTGTTGGACTATACCATAGACCCAGAAGTATCGCCACCAATGCATTGTTTTAGACTATACCATAGATCCAGAAGGAGCGACATCTATGCAATGTATTGGACTAAATTAACCTTTGCTTCTGGGGAAAACAATCAAGACGAGGATGATATTAATAAGTTTTAATGACCTACATACGTGTCACCTATTCAATAAATTTGAGTTAAACTGATATGTCCACTCAATCCGCCAAACCCAGGCCAAATAAACGCTTCCAAAACTAAGCAGGGAGCATTAATTAAAGCTGAATCCTTTAGTGTGAGAATACAGTTAGATAGTATGTAACTTTGTAACCTACAATGAATAACTTCAGAATATGCAAGGTAGCAACAGCAACACTCTCACTTTACGTTGTAGCTTAAACGAATCCAACAACAAATATATCAAACTACATGCAATCCTACCTTGTCTGTAGACATGTAATGACACAAACTGGACAACACCTATAAATTTACATGGATATACATGTGTATATATGTAATACTGTATAACAAGTTTAATATCACTACGCTACTCTGAACAATAGTGCTGAACTCTGACCGATGTCGTGTCTAAGCACCTGCACTTCTAACGATCAGCCCGGCGTAAAGATTGAAAAACTCCGACCAATTTAAATACATCTAATACGATAATGTGAAAATGACCCGATGATAAAAGTGTCCCAAACGACCAGAACCCTCCGTATTTAAATGCAGACCACCATCTAACTTGGCAAAAAGGTAACGCCTTGGCTGTCCCTTGAAACAAAAGGGACGAGAAGTTCTAATAAATTTGAAGTGCAAATCCTTAGACATGACATTATCTAGGATACGATTGAATTCTTTAATTCGCCCATCTGTAAGCGCATGATCTACCGGACGTGGTAATATGGCAGAGATTATTATGTGTATATAATCACGGCGACGACGAATCAATGCAACCAAATTTGCAATGTCTGCAGTCATATGTGCCACCGAACTACGATTATTATGTTATTCGTTCCCACATGTACTATGACATAGTTAAACTTTGACAAGTCTACAAGCTTTTTGTCCATACACTGGCTTAATCTACCGATCGTGGCCCCCGGAAATGATTTCACCACTACTCCCTCCATCGGTGGAATGTTCTTAATGATGGAGTCGCCGATAATAATCACTTTGCGGAATTCTGTAACATTTAAAAATGAACTCAACATTTGTACATGTGTAATGTAGCCTGTCAAATAGGCGGTAATAGAAGCACTTGAATGACCATAGTATATTGCAACAAAAAATGTTAAGACCGTCGTTACCTATTAACTACATGTATGCAGCCCACATACCTGTAATAGTAGAAAACGAAAATACTAGGTGAGAATAAACTATCATACAACTTATTATGCTGACTTGTGAATGTCTATTCTGTTCGTCCAAACTGACAACAGAAACTTTTCTCTACTAGGACGAAAAGCACAAGACATGACAGCTATAGTCAACCAGAATATTTGGTTTTCCTAACACAGTGTACCTTAAACATATGTAATTCAAATGTTTTATTTGAAACAACCACCATGGAACATATGCTGACGTGTGAATGTCTATTCTGTTCAGATGGTGTCATCGTCCAAACTGACAACAGAAACGTTTCTCTATAAGGACGAAACGCACAAGACATGATAGATATATTCAACTAGAACACTCAGCTTTACTATAGTAACAGTATGTCAATTAAACATAGATAATACAAGTTTTATTAAACACAACTACTGTGGAACGGTGTTGTCATAATCCAAACTAATAACAGTACGAGGCAATTACGTTATCTCTTACATAGAGGAATCATCGTTAGTAATATTATTACCAATAAACCTAGACACTTTGAATTTATCCTGTAGCGAGTATTGAATATAATTATTGTATGCATCAGAGCGCCAGTCTCCCATTAATTGAATAAGATTACCTGGAATATCTAACCTGAAGGCAAGGGTAGCCAGACCTCTAGGAAAGGAATGGGTAGTAAACTGAGAAGGTGATAGTCCAATAGCAACGATTACCGATCTCAACTTCAATAAAAACATACTATACGAAACTGGTTTGCCGGAACTTAATATAAACAAGGGAGACAACTCTTTAGCTGGAACTTGCTTGAACATATGCTTGAAAGCGGAGACTGGGCACAAACAACAATCAGGAATAACTGTTAAAGGAGTTCTTAGAACCCTCTCTCCCGACTGAATTGTTTTAGTCCATCTCATGGACACTATCAAGTCCTTCCCTGATAATTCGATATCCTTTCTTAACAAGAATTTAGGATTCAACAAATCCTTGCTAGAGGTAGGTACCAGATTTGATTTTCTTGCCATGAGAAAGAATGCAAATAAAAACAAACACCAGAAAGTAGTATCGTCTTTGTTGGAGACATTCATCACTAAAAAAAGTTGTCGAAGAATATCAGGAGTTATGGGCTCTGCTCGTTTTACCATATGTAATGTTAGCTTTGATATCCCTTTCATTGTTAGATTAACCAGAAATGTGTTTATCTGATCAATATTAAATCCCATTAACAAGTGTTAACTATTCCACTGGAGCCGTTACGATTGTGCCATTAGGCAAGGCATTTAAATTCCACGTTGCCTCTTCTCTCTCCCTCGTGGCGATGGATTCCATCAGGAATGAGGTCTCGAGAGTGATTTATATAAGTTGAAATAACTTGTTTCGCAATCGAGCTAAAATAAATTTGTATAAACTAAGTGTAGGATCCTGATACCACTTATATAATTCCTGATGGACTCTGTAGATGTGAAGGTTCTACCAAGAAATTGGACATATAACTGTAATGTCAGTGTCGACACGGGTAAGAAACCCAATCTAAAGTATGTGCAAAATAATAAAAAAGATTCCCACTGTATTTTGAGATTTTTTCTCGAGCTCACTGCATAAGCTCGTCTGTTAGAATCCCTCATATCCCTCTTCAAAACACTCAACTGATTCTCTGAAAATACATAACATTAAAAACCCACATAGACTAACTGAAGTCTATACTAACACAGGGCCACAATTACTGAATATGTTCAACACCACTAAACAAGTCTACAGCGACTATTAAAAGTATATACGAATACCACCCCTGATCCACTACAATTGTATTGCTATGTTTATCCTTGTACTCGTTACTACCAATCGTTAGACAACACAAAATCTGCTTCATTGACAATCCACTCTGTTAAATTAAAACCCTTGGTCAAACTTCGGAAATTCAACTCATGCTTTTCCCCTGCATGCCATCTAGATAAATGATCGGCTATGCGATTCTCTTCAGATGACAAATGCTGGGCCCTAATTTCAAACTCATTGATAGCTGCATAATAGCTAATTTCCCTGAGACAACTCTGCAACCATGGACATCTAGCTTTACCCGTGTTCAGTGTGACACACACAGATTGATTATCACATAACACGACTATCTTCATATGATGCATAAATGAAGACATAAAACTAAAGACAGCATTTCTAGCGCTCCAATATGTAACCTTTGTCTTAAAATGTGTTCGGGAAAGCGAGAATGAAAGAAGTGTCTATTCCAAAATCCACCACAAGCTTCCAAGCAAGCATCAGAAGAAAAAATTGCATCAGGATATGACCAATTTCCAAGTGACATACGTGAAATGCCGTTATACTTTGGTAAAAACATATTCCACCACAAAATGTCATTCCGTACCTGTATCGGGATATCATGTCTATCCTGTTTTTCTAACATATACAACTCCCTAAGCCAATTCAACAGACGACTAATAAACACTCTACTGGATTTTAAACAAGCTCCAATAAAATTCAATTTCCCTAACAGTGCTTGTACTTCTCTCAAGGTAGCCTGAGCCTTATTCAACCATGTTTTTAGTAGAAGTCGAATTTCCTTTATTCTATCAGGAGTGATTTCCATTGACATTTGTAATGTATTAAATAATACACCAAATAAGGACATTATGGTAGAAGGGGGGCAACTCTTGTTTACCGACTCCTCAATACCGCACTTTTCTAAAACACTACCTAATATACAGTATGCGGTTGTTGCCAGGTCTGGCTTCTCGGCCCCTGCAAAATCATCCAAGTAATTAAGAATAGCAATCCCTAAATTGTACATGATAAACGCCACAGCATTAGTAACCCGTTGACAAATGGCAGCGATCTTTTGACCTGTTCATGCACACTAATTGTGTCTTCAACTAACGAAAAGGAGGGGCACCCTTTTATGTTGGAACACGTCAGACAGGAAATATGGTGATCTGTTATATGTGGACAATCTTGAATATGAGCTGACGCTATACTGTCCTTTTTAAAACAAAATGATGGGATGAAGGTATCCTCTATTTTGTGCTCCTTTGACCATGTGTTCATTAATGATCTATGTCATGCCAACGTGTGCGGGCAAGCCGTGGAGCTTTCCGGGTGTGCCAGTTTAACTTTGTCTTTCTGCCAACAGGTTGCACAGATATGTTGTGCAAACTTACAATTACCTCTAATAACAGTGGTGTGACTAAATTTATGATCACACCTGTTCCTTTTATATAAGGAGCAAAACCAAATGTGGGAGTCTGCATCAACTTCCGGAGCCAGTTTGTTAAAGGTATTATAGGATGTGACCCCCGAGGTTCTCTTATAGGGCTTGGCACTCTGATACATAGAAGATCTTCCGGCTGACCTATTTAACAGCACAAATTCAAGATATGTGAAGTCATATGACCAGTCTTTTTCACCCAGTTCAATTTCTCTGAGCACGGCTGCATAATATGATTTTAAGCTTTTGAAATCATGCGATGTATTTAGGTACATAATTCTTTTTAATAAGGCAATACGGCCTCTATGTTCTATGGATTGAATTTTTGTATTTGAGATTGTTTCTAGTTCCCCCGCTACAAATAAATTTAGATCTAAACTTTCAAAAGAAACGTGTTGACTGACAAATTCATATCGTAATTGGGAATGGGGGTAGTTTTGTCTATGTTTTACTTTGTCTGATGACGTTCTACAAATACTTGATTTTTTCTTGGACTGACTTTGTGTTTTGTTTTTCTTTAACATACTATTACAATGCACAGAGGAATTATCGCCATCTGTGGCATCACTGCAACTATCGGTATCCGAACTATCGGAACTGTCCGAATTTGTTTGACTATCCGAATCCAATAGGCCTAGATGTTTTACTTGACGCACCACTTTCTTTTTTTAAAGAATTAGATTTTTTCAAATCTTTTAGTGTAATATTTTCATTTTGCAATGCTATAGACGTATTCGTGTTTTTTAAAGACAAATGTGAGTGTGTTAAACTCAAACCTTTCAGGTCCCTCACTTCCTTCCTGGCTTTCTGCAGTTCCTGTCTGAGACATTGTTTCTCCTTCTGCAAGGCCTGTTTTTCTTTCGCTGCTCTAGCTCATTCAACATCTCCGCCGTTTCCGCGTCATCTCCCGACTCCGGATCACTTTCAGGTAAACAACTCGGTAAACCTGGTTTTTCCTCACGCACTGGAGAAAAACCAAATTCACCTCGATCCGCCCCTTCATTATAAAGTTTAGTATGCGACTCATACTGAATCCCGTCACCATGATGCAACAGTTTATAGTCTACACGACTCCCGTTACGTAAATGGTGTGCCATAACTAGCACACTTATGACAATTTACGACGATATTAAAGACAATACAGCTGAACTGTCTGCTAAAGAGCAATTAATAATAATGCAACTAGATATGATATGGTCAATAATCAATTTTTCAAATGAAAAGCCGCTAACGCTAAATTTTCCACAGAACACTACCACACATTTTCGATTCAAGATTCAAAATATTTGACATGTGACAACAAAATTCATTCAAGTGGCGCGAAATCTCGTGCACGAAACTATAAGGGTACAAGGAACCAATGAAAATAGTCATCTCTAAATATTATCCAATGACTGAATGACACCAATATGACTGTTGCCTGACTGTAGAGATTAAGGTGTTAACGACTTAACATGAGCAGCGCTTCAGTCTTAATTAAATATTTTAATGGAACTAAAATCTACATACCATAGATATAGAAGTATCGCCACCAATGCAATGTTTTGGAATATATCATAGATCCAGAAGGGGCACCATCTATGCAGTGTTTTAGACTACACCATAGATCCAGAAGGATCGCCACCAATGCAACGTGTTGGACTATACCATAGATCCAGAAGGAGCGCCACCAATGCAATGTGTTGGACTATACCATAGATCCAGAAGTATCGCCACCAATGCAATGTGTTGGACTATACCATAGATCCAGAGGGGGCACTATCTATGCATTGGTTTAGACTATACCATAGATCCAGAAGTATCGCCACCAATGCAACGTGTTGAACTATACCATAGATCCAGAAGGATCGCCACCAATGCAACGTGTTGGACTATACCATAGATCCAGAAGTATCGCCACCAATGCAACGTGTTGAACTATACCATAGATCCAGAAGTATCGCCACCAATGCAACGTGTTGGAATATACCATAGATCCAGAAGTATCGCCACCAATGCAACGTGTTGAACTATACCATATATCCAGAAGGATCGCCACCAATGCATTGTGTGGACTATACCATAGATCCAGAAGTATCGCCACCAATGCAACGTGTTGGACTATACCATAGATCCAGAAGGATCGCCACCAATGCATTGTGTGGACTATACCATAGATCCAGAAGTATCGCCACCAATGCAACGTGTTGGACTATACCATAGATCCAGAAGTATCGTCACCAATGCAACGTGTTGGACTATACCATAGATCCAGAAGTATCGTCACCAATGCAACGTGTTGGACTATTCCATAGATCCAGAAGGATCGCCACCAATGTAACGTGTTGGACTATACCATAGATCCAGAAGGAGCGCCACCAATGTAACGTGTTGGACTATACCATAGACCCAGAAGTATCGCCACCAATGCAATGTGTTGGACTATACCATAGACCCAGAAGGAGCGCCACCAATGCAATGTGTTGGACTATACCATAGACCCAGAAGGAGCGCCACCAATGTAACGTGTTGGACTATACCATAGATCCAGAAGTATCGCCACCAATGCAATGTGTTGGACTATACCATAGACCCAGAAGGAGCGCCACCAATGCAATGTGTTGGACTATACCATAGACCCAGAAGGAGCGCCACCAATGCAATATGTTGGACTATACCATAGATCCAGAAGGAGCGCCACCAATGCATTGTGTTGGACTATACCATAGATCCAGAAGGAGCGCCACCAATGCATTGTGTTGGACTATACCATAGACCCAGAAGGAGCGCCACCAGTGCAACGTGTTGGACTATACCATAGACCCAGAAGGAGCGCCACCAATGCAATGTGTTGGACTATACCATAGACCCAGAAGGAGCGCCACCAATGTAACGTGTTGGACTATACCATAGATCCAGAAGTATCGCCACCAATGCAATGTGTTGGACTATACCATAGACCCAGAAGGAGCGCCACCAATGCAATGTGTTGGACTATACCATAGACCCAGAAGGAGCGCCACCAATGCAATATGTTGGACTATACCATAGATCCAGAAGGAGCGCCACCAATGCATTGTGTTGGACTATACCATAGATCCAGAAGGAGCGCCACCAATGCATTGTGTTGGACTATACCATAGACCCAGAAGGAGCGCCACCAGTGCAACGTGTTGGACTATACCATAGATCCAGAAGGAGCGCCACCAATGCATTGTGTTGGACTATACCATAGATCCAGAAGGAGCGCCACAAATGCAACGTGTTGGACTATACCATTGATCCAGAGGTATTGCCACCAATGCAACGTGTTGGACTATACCATAGATCCAGAGGTATCGCCACCAATGCAACGTGTTGGACTATACCATAGACCCAGAAGGAGCACCACCAATGCAACGTGTTGGACTTATACCATAGATCCAGAGGTATCGCCACCAATGCAACGTGTTGGACTATACCATAGACCCAGAAGGAGCGCCACCAATGCAACGTGTTGGACTATACCATAGATCCAGAAGGAGCGCCACCAATGCAACGTGTTGGACTACACCATAGATCCAGAAGGAGCACCACCAATGCAATGTGTATAGTACAGTTATATGGGGGATACGATCAGTATAGTACAGCTATATGGGAGAGCTGATCGGTATAGTACAACTATATGGGAGAGATGATCGGTATAGTACAGCTATTTGGAAGAGACGATCGGTATAGTACAGCTATATGGGAGACATGATCGGTATAGTACAACTATATGGGAGAGATGATCTGTATAGTACAGCTATATGGGAGAGATGATCGGTATAATACAGTTATATGGGAGACATGATCGGTATAGTACAGTTATATGGGAGAGACGATCGGTATAGTACAGTTATATGGGAGAGATGATCGGCATAGTACAGTTACATGGGAGAGATGATCGGTATAGTACAGTTATATGGGAGAGACGATCGGTATAGTACAGTTATATGGGAGAGATGATCGGCATAGTACAGTTACATGGGAGAGATGATCGGTATAGTAATTATGGCAGAGACGATCGAAATAGTACAACTATACTGAGTCAAAAAAGAAACGATACCAAACTAAAAATGACGTAAAACGGATAAAACCATAGAAAGGTTTAATATATTATTACGTATCAGTACCGGGTATCTTATTGCAACGTCAGCCAAACATAAACACAGGTAAATAAACACCCGATAATCCTGGAACGCCGAATTTCCGATTTGCACGTGCTCCTCAACAAAGACAACTTCATACAAATTCATGTACAAATCGGAAAACCGGTTTATTGTACTGGTATTGCATTATCATCGAGGAAAAGCACCTTACATACCCATTGTTACCTCTAACAAAATGCCTAGGCTAAACCGCAATCAGAGAATGCGTGACATTGGCATGATTGACGGCGGTTTACGTCAGCGTGACGTCGCAAATCGACTCGGGGTTACGCGGATCACGATAACACGTCTACTTCGACGTTATCGAACACATGGATCGGTGGACGACCGTCCAAGATCTGGTCGACCACGTGTGACGACACGTGAACAGGACCGTCACATTCGGACGACACATTTGCGTGACCGGTTCCTACCTGCTACGCACACAGCTGCCGTTACTCCTGGGATGATCAACAATCGCATCAGTGCACAAACAGTCAGGAACCGGCTCGGTGAACGTGGCATTCGTGCCTATCGGCCATACGTTGGACCCATCCTGACACGACGTCATCGTGACGTACGGCGGGAATGGACGGCGGAACGTGCTCGCTGGACTCGGTTACAGTGGAATTCGGTGATGTTTAGCGATGAATCGCGGTTCTGTTTGCGTCGAGCGGATGGCAGAGAGCTGGTATATCGCAGACGCGGTGAACGTTACGCCGACGCATGTGTACGTCAGGTCGATCTGTTCGGGGGCGGAAGCGTTATGGCGTGGGGCGGTATCACCTTCGGCAGTCACACTGAACTGTTAGTGGTGGACGGGAACCTAAACGCCCAGCGGTACTGTGATGAGATCCTTGCGCCAGTTGTTGTGCCGTTCTTTAACGCCAACAGAAACGTCACACTGTTCCAACAGGACAACGCCAGGTGTCATACTGCTCGGATTTCCACCACATTATTGGAGCAGAACAATATTGAACCCTGCCGTGGCCTGCTTTGTCACCAGACTTGTCACACATAGAACAGTTGTGGGATACGTTAGACCGCCGCGTCAGACGACGTCAGCCTGTAACGTTAAACCAACTGAGGGATGTTTTGCGTCAGGAGTGGACAAATATTGACCAGCAAGAGATTCAGACACTCTTCCGTTCGATGCGACGGCGGTGCATTGCAGTGAGAGACGCAAATGGTGCCCATATTCGGTATTGACGTCTGTGTGAAAACTCCATTAGACCCCTGTCCGACGAATTACGTCATCACGCAGCAGACAGTTTCGGAGGCTCATTATGCTTTATGTGCTCCTCTTTCAAACATGTTGGACTATCATCTTATGAATTTTCAAAGAATTTTCTTAATAAATGTTGAAATTATAGACACATAAACATCAGGTATCGTTTCTTTTTTGACTCAGTATATATGGGATAGACGATCGGTATAGTACAACTATATTAGGGTTCCCACCATTACATAATTTTCATTTTCACTTCAAGTTTTTGGTACCAGGTCGAAGCTTAGGGTCTAAGTAACAATTTTGGTCCGAGTGGACAAAAATCACATGGAGTCTTCATATATTCCCGCCATTTACCAAGATGGCCACCATCAAAATCTAAAAATGTCAATATCTCGGAAACTATTCAACCTAGAAACATGAATTTGGTGTCTATACCTAGGTTTTCTTGGTCAAGGAATCAGCTGAAACCATTTCTGACTACATCAGAGTATTTATTTGTCCCGAAATGGTAAATTACACAACAAACGTTATATCATCATTATCATATAACATATTATCATATAATTTTATGGCCAGGGAAGCAAACAGTTATGTCTCGAAATCAGTAGATGTATCTCTGTTCCCCAAAAGTAGAAAAATAACCATGGCAAGGGCTATAATGTATGTGAAACTGCTTCTGCTGAATCCCTACTTGTCAGATTATTGTGTTATGTTATGTCCATGTATACTTACTGATTATGCGTGGTTATTATATACTTACATGTATTTTCTTTTCTTTCCAGGCTGGTGTAATGGCTGAGACAACGAACTGTGAGTTGTGTGTCCTCTGCCAAGAAAAAACAAACGAAGAACTTGTCTGTCCGCTTGACAACCCAGTTTGTGTACGTAGGGCGGAGGCATACAAAGATATTATCAGCCTTGTAAATCAATTCCGATATGTTGATGGTGCACCTCACCCAAACTTGGAACTTCCAGATGAGGCATCTATGCAAGCAAATCGAGCATCCTGGCACAAAACATGTCGTCAGTTGTACAAGGCATCAGCACTTGACCGGGCAAAACACGTTATTCCAAAGGCTTGCCACCTCTACGAAAACGACCAAGAAGATCTAGCACAGAAACTAATCGAAATTTATGTCTCTTCTGTAATGAAGAAACGAGTAAAGATGACCAGTCATTCCAAAAAGTTTCCCTCACCGAGGACATCAATCACAAAGCAGTTTCATTGGGAGAGGATCGCATTGTAGCACGGCTTGCAGAAGGAGATCTGGTAGCTATTGAAGCTAAGTATCATCGAAATTGCTACTCTAAATTCAAACGTCGGCATTATGAAATGATAATCAGTACAAAACAAGGTCAAGTCACCCAAGACACTGAAATCACAGTAGAAAATGAGCTACTACAATTCATCAGTGAAGAAATTGCTGGAGGACGTAAAATCTTTGCTCTCCAAGATTTGACAGATATAATGACAGAAAGGTTGGGACAGCATGAGAATCGTAAGACAGTGAACTGCACACGCCTGAAAGAGAGAGTACTTGAACACTTCCCACATCTGACAGAAGAAAAAGGGATCCGAAATCGAGTATTCATTGTTTGCTCGGAGACGGCTCGAAAAATCATCTCCAGTGCGAGCCAGACACCAGAGGAAGAATCACGTACCTTACTGTTGGCAGCATCAATTCTACGTAAAGCAGTTTTGGATCATGATACTGCTTTCAATTTCAAGGGGCCGTTTCCTGACGGTTGTGAGGAATCTGCTGTTCCAACAAAGCTGAAATATTTCTTTCGTCAACTGCTTACTGGTCCTAACTCATCTCCTATGCAAGATAATTCCAGGGCAGTTCTCTCCATGAGTCAACTAACTATGTTGAACATCACTTCTCTTCCTGCAAACCGGAGATGTGAGCCTCCTCTTGCAGTGTTTTTGGCCTTAAAACTGCATTCCCAAACAAGGAGCAAAAAACTGGTACAACTGCTACATCAGTATCGCCTTAGCGTGTGTCATATAAGAGAGTGCTTACCATTGAAGTTGGCTATGCACAAGCTGCTGCTGAAAGAGCACATGCCAACGCTGATATAGTCTGTCCTAGCAACCTTCGTCAGCAGATTTTTACGGTTGCAGCCCTTGACAATCTAGATCACAATCCTACATCCAGAACAGCCACATCCTCATTTCATGGAACAGGTATCTCCATGTTTCAGTTTCCTTCAGTAAAAAACCCAGGGCTGGACCAAGAACCTATGGAAATCGACTTCCATCGACGAGCATCAAGCACCAAGGGACCAATGCTGCCTCCTCTGTACACGTTTGTTCCACCTATGAGCCGGAATCTTGTCACCCAACCTCCTGTGAAAGACGTGCAGCCACAGTTCATGGCATCATTTGACAAGGAGGAACACCACGAAAAGGCCTGGATGAAAATGGTGCAGGAAAATATGAAAATGGAATTTGAAAGTTCCTCCAATTATGTGGTCGGCATATCATGCTTCTCGATCGGATGCTGTGGGATCAACAGAGAAATGTAATGAAGCCATGCTACCACTATTCCGTGATAAAGCAGCTACACCAAAAATGATTCGACATGGAATGGACATGGTCAAGAAAACAACCGAGTTCCTCAACCCACAGCAAATCCCAATCATGGTAGTGGACCAGCCACTCTTTGATATTGCCAAGAAAATGCAATGGACCTTTCCTGAACTCTTTGGAGAAGAGAAGTTTCTTGTGATGTTGGGAGGGCTCCACATCGAAATGGCTTTGTGGGCGACTATGGGAGATTTCCTACGAGGGTCTGGATGGCCTGAAGCCTTTGCAGACGCTGGCATTGCCTTGACAGTAGCTGCAGCGACATCTTACTTGAGAGCAAATTATCCAATGAGAACACGGTATGCTCACCAGATTACTGTTGTGGTGCTCGATAGTCTACTGAAACGAGCCTATGAGGACGGCGGAAGTGAAATGACCTTCGACGACTGGGTCTCTGTAGCTTGCAAAGAGAAACCAACAGTGCAGATCTGGTTACTCATTCACAAGTACGAACAGCTCATCTTTATGTTTATTAGATCACACAGGGAGCGAAAGTTCAAACTTATGGTGGCTACTCTGCAAAAACGTGTGCTTCTGTTCTTTGCACTTGATCACCATAATTATGCAATGTGGCTTCCCGTATTCATCAAAGACCTTGAAAGTCTTCCACCTAGCATCCAAGAGGAGTTTGAAGCAGGTCACTGGGTAATAGCTCGAAGCAATCATCGTTACTCTTCCATTCCGATTGATCATGCACACGAGCAGGCCAACAAACGGGTCAAAGGGGTTGGGGGAGTGATCGGGATCACTGAGAACCCTGAGATGCTAGAACGCTGGATTGCAAGTGGTCCAGAAATTAGCCGTGTTCTAGAGCAATTCACTGATGTAGATGACGACGAAGATCAAGAGCTCCCTCATCACGAGGAAGGAAGTACATCCCAGCACCGCTTTAGGCGTCATGTCACAAATCTCATGGATGTGCTGCAAAGCAGAGGGAATCCCTTTGAAGAGAGTAGTGCAGATCTAGTTACATTAGACAATAAAGTGTGTGTTGACAAGTCCGCCGCCACATCTGTCCGTGTTTTAGAATCTAGAGGACAAGAGCAGTATGACCACTTTCGGAAGAATGTGCTGGACACAAATGATGTACCTCTGGCAGCTCCGATCAAGAA
Organism: Archivesica marissinica; assembly: GCA_014843695.1. Lineage (NCBI taxonomy): Eukaryota > Metazoa > Mollusca > Bivalvia > Venerida > Vesicomyidae > Archivesica > Archivesica marissinica. Next base: position 45,354,667 of record CM026402.1, on the reverse strand, counting down.
AAACAACTTGCTGCTGTTCCATGAGGAGAAAACTCGAAAAAAGACAGCACTTCAGAAGAAGGTGCAGCACTTCAAACAATATACAGAGTTGTATGGACAAGCATTCATTATGCTTGATAGCCGGGGTGGAAATTTGGAGGAATTTTTCCGTCACGAATCCTCCTCATCACCAGCTGCACTGGCTTTTGAAGGGTCCATCAACTCTTGCATCAAGTCAGATTTATTGGCGTGCATTATGGAAGCAAGTGCAAGTACCGGACTACTCGCGGATGAGGAGCTCGTCGCACCAGATGATTATGGGGTCATCGTTATTGATGGTGGTGCACTGATCCACTCTCTTCCTGGCACAACTGTCCAAGGCAAAACATTTGATGAATATTTCACCAAAGTTTTCTGCCCAAGAATCAAGCATGAGTTGAAAAGAGCAGCGAGAGTGGATATTGTATGGGATCAGTATCGCATAATGTCAATCAAAGCGACCACAAGAGAAAAGCGAGGAACAGGCGCACGACAGCGAGTATCTGGTTCTGCCAAAGTACCTGTAAACTGGCAAAACTGTTTGGCTAATGCCGAAAATAAAAAAGAGCTCTTCTCATACCTGTCAACAAGCATTGTGCAAACACCATTCCAAGATGGCAAACAGGTTTATACCACTTCTGGTGACCAAGTTCTCAATGCAGGGAATGGACCGCCCATGGGACGATGTAATCATGAGGAGGCAGATACTCGTGTCCTGGTACATCTTCATGCCCTCCAATATTCATCACTGGGACTGGTCTATACTGGCGACACAGACGTTGTCGTAATACTTCTGTGTAACTTCACCACATCAAGGCGCTGAATCCGGAGTCAGAAATCTGGATTTCTTTCAAAGCAGGAAAGACAGTCAATATGATCTCCCTCAACAACATTGCCTCAAGTTTGGGTGTGACAACGTGCAAAGCCTTGGCTCTCTTACATGCATTCACTGGATCAGACAGCACGTCATCTTTCAAATTCAAGGGCAAGCGATACTGCTTCAAGCGGAAAGATGAGGTTCCACCCCTCTTGAGTGAGTTTGCGACCATTGCTAGTACCCCGTTTCTTACATCGCCAGAGTTGAGGGAAGTGGTGAGTCACTTTGTTTGCAAAATGTACTCCAACGAACCTATCACTGATGACACCAACGTTGACCTTGTTCGAATGAGGGTTTTCTGTCACAGGACTAGGGATGTGGAAAGAATACCCCCTACAAGTGATGCGTTGGACCAACATCTGAAAAGGAGTGTCTTCCAGGCGAGCATCTGGACTACAGCGCACGAGCCACTGGCACTAGTCCCAAGCCCAAGCAATCATGGATGGATGGAAAAAGATGGCCAACTGGTTCCCATATGGACCACGTTGCCCCTTGCCAGGGACGTGTTTGATCTAGACGTAAAATGCGCGTGCACAAAACCTTGCTCGTCATGCAAGTGCAAAAAGGCTGACTTGAAGTGCTCACGTTTATGCAAGTGCAAATGTCCTAACTAAATGACCCTGATTGTTGTGAGAGTGAGTATTGATTTTATATGATAATGATGATATAACGTTTGTTTACAAATTTAGAAATAAACAAATAAATACTCTGATGTAGTCAGAAATGGTTTTATCTGATTCCTTGACCATGAAAACCTAGGTATAGACACCAAATTCATGTTTCTAGGTTGAATAGTTTCCGAGATATTGACATTTTTAGATTTTGATGGCGGCCATCTTGGAAAATGGCGGGAATGTATGAAGTCTCCATGTGATTTTTGTCCACTCGGACCAAAATTGTTCCTTAGACCCTAAGCTTCGACCTGGTACCAAAAACTAAACTTTTGCAAAAACTTGAAGTGACTGATGCCCCAGGCCCCCCACTA
>CM026402.1:45333284-45351787 GCA_014843695.1 Archivesica marissinica | reverse complement strand
AACCTTTGAGTTCCCTTTTAGGTCTATGAATGTTTTTTCCAAACATGGCCTAATTTTACAGTATCTCTCCAACATGACACATAACGTGTTCCATCGAGTTTTATTATCGTCAAGGATGAGCTTCAGCTCTTTCCCAATCTCAGACTTCACATGTTTTTGAAGAACTTCATTATCTTTCGGGCTTCGTCTGAAGCGTTTAACATCTTCACGAACGTGCTTGATGGCCGAACCTATATCACATTCCAATGTTGTTTCCATTGTCGTACAGAAGTTTATATCTCCGCCGCTGACAGATCTGCTTCGATGTCTTCAATGAATTCAACATCTGCAACATCGTCATCTGTTTCAGAATCAGAACTGTTGGGTAAGTCCACATCTTCTGTAGTGTCAGTGCCACTGGTTTGTGTGGTTGACTTTCCTGAATTTCAGATTCAATTTCCTAGAGGCTAGAACTATCATTTCCCGGGATCCCGATAACTTTTATCCCGGGAAATGGGAAAAATAAATTGCCGGGAATCCCGGGATTTCCCGGGAAGAAACCCTACAAAAAGTGAGTGAGTGAGTGAGTATCATCATCATGGGACGTTAAACCGAGGTCTCGTGTCGGTGCTTTACACCGTGCACGTAAAAGAACCAGAGGAGATTCTGGAATGGGTCTCTGTCTGTATCATGTACTATCCAAAATCTAAAATAACTAATCTCTTCAGGAGGCGTCGCTCATATGGGCAACCGGTAGCGACGATAAATAAACGTATAAAACACACACATTGATTCTACTTGACTAAAGTACACGCTATATTCAGAGTGCTCTTGCTATGGAACGTGTTTACTTATATTATTAATTAATATAAAACACCAGGATACTATTTCTTCAACATATTTATTTCAGTAGCTTGTATGTATGCCATGTTATGCCATGTTTCTTCAACATATTTATTTCAGTAGCTTGTATGTATGCAATGTTATGCCATGTTTCTTCAACATATTTATTTCAGTAGCTTGTATGTATGCCATGTTATGCCATGTTTCTTCAACATATTTATTTCAGTAGCTTGTATGTATGCCATGTTATGCCATGTTTCTTCAACATATTTATTTCAGTAGCTTGTTTGTATGCAATGTTATGCCATGTTTCTTCAACATATTTATTTCAGTAGCTTGTTTGTATGCAATGTTATGCCATGTTTCTTCAACATATTTATTTCAGTAGCTTGTATGTATGCAATGTTATGCCATGTTTCTTCAACATATTTATTTCAGTAGCTTGTATGTATGCCATGTTATGCCATGTTTCTTCAACATATTTATTTCAGTAGCTTGTATGTATGCCATGTTATGCCATGTTTCTTCAACATATTTATTTCAGTAGCTTGTTTGTGTGCAATGTTATGCCATGTTTCTTCAACATATTTATTTCAGTAGCTTGTTTGTATGCAATGTTATGCCATGTTTCTTCAACATATTTATTTCAGTAGCTTGTATGTATGCAATGTTATGCCATGTTTCTTCAACATATTTATTTCAGTAGCTTGTATGTATGCCATGTTATGCCATGTTTCTTCAACATATTTATTTCAGTAGCTTGTATGTATGCCATGTTATGCCATGTTTCTTCAACATATTTATTTCAGTAGCTTGTTTGTATGCAATGTTATGCCATGTTTCTTCAACATATTTATTTCAGTAGCTTGTATGTATGCCATGTTATGCCATGTTTCTTCAACATATTTATTTCAGTAGCTTGTATGTATGCCATGTTATGCCATGTTTCTTCAACATATTTATTTCAGTAGCTTGTATGTATGCAATGTTATGCCATGTTTCTTCAACATATTTATTTCAGTAGCTTGTTTGTATGCAATGTTATGCCATGTTTCTTCAACATATTTATTTCAGTAGCTTGTTTGTATGCAATGTTATGCCATGTTTCTTCAACATATTTATTTCAGTAGCTTGTATGTATGCCATGTTATGCCATGTTTCTTCAACATATTTATTTCAGTAGCTTGTATGTATGCAATGTTATGCCATGTTTCTTCAACATATTTATTTCAGTAGCTTGTATGTATGCAATGTTATGCCATGTTTCTTCAACATATTTATTTCAGTAGCTTGTATGTATGCCATGTTATGCCATGTTTCTTCAACATATTTATTTCAGTAGCTTGTATGTATGCCATGTTATGCCATGTTTCTTCAACATATTTATTTCAGTAGCTTGTATGTATGCCATGTTATGCCATGTTTCTTCAACATATTTATTTCAGTAGCTTGTATGTATGCAATGTTATGCCATGTTTCTTCAACATATTTATTTCAGTAGCTTGTTTGTATGCCATGTTATGCCATGTTTCTTCAACATATTTATTTCAGTAGCTTGTTTGTATGCAATGTTATGCCATGTTTCTTCAACATATTTATTTCAGTAGCTTGTATGTATGCCATGTTATGCCATGTTTATTCAACATATTTATTTCAGTAGCTTGTATGTGTGCAATGTTATGTGTATGCATATACACTAACTAATCATATTTTATTGCTGTTTGACATACATTTACACAAATATAAATAAAGACAATGAAAGATATGAATATCAAAAAGCAAAAGGGTTGGACACAAGTTCTTGCAACATTAGATATTGTCCTCCCCTAATGCTTTAAAGGGTTGGACACAAGTTCTTGCAACATTAGATATTGTCCTCCCCTAATGCTTTAAAGAATCAGATTTACGAACATTGACGAACAATTAAGAGCAATAGGTAATAATTATAATTATTGGTGCTGATTCCCCCCTTTATTGTTGTTGCCGTCGTGTCCGATCCAAATGCCCCACCCCATGCCACACCCAACGAACAATGGGCCTGGGATGCATACTGCATAACACTAAAATTATAAACTATGTGAATAGACGAATCTTTCAGACGTTTTGACATAATGATGTAACTCTTTGAAAATTGTCGCATATATACAATCGGGTAAGGTATATATGTATACACATTGTATTATACATGCAATTATTGCAGACACATTGGAAATACTATTCCACTAATTGTTTTTTATTTATACACGAAAAATAATAATTCCGGAAATATTCTAAAAACAAAATGCTATTGGGTAACAAATTACAGGTCCTTCTTTTCGATTGTATGAAGATTTTCACGACAAAACGTTGTTTCACTGTTCGCTATCTTGTATCATGCACATGTTGCCCTCATGTGCTTTTTAGCCTAATGAATTTGAAATAAACTGTATGTCATTGTTCTCACATATCTGATTGCACTAGAATAACTGTCTGTCTGTGTTCACACATATCTGATTGCACTAGAATAACTGTCTGTCTGTGTTCACACATATCTGATTGCACTAGAATAACTGTCTGTCTGTGTTCACACATATCTGATTGCACTAGAATAACTGTCTGTCTGTATTCACACATATCTGATTGCACTAGAATAACTGTCTGTCTGTGTTCACACATATCTTATTGCACTAGAATAACTGTCTGTCTGTGTTCACACATATCTGATTGCACTAGAATAACTGTCTGTCTGTGTTCACACATATCTTATTGCACTAGAATAACTGTCTGTCTGTGTTCACACATATCTGATTGCACTAGAATAACTGTCTGTCTGTGTTCATACATATCTGATTGCACTAGAATAACTGTCTGTCTGTGTTCACACATATCTGATTGCACTAGAATAACTGTCTGTCTGTGTTCACACATATCTGATGCACAAAAACCCACACAACACACAAAAACCCCACACAACTTGCACTAGAATAACTGTATGTCTGTGTTCACACATATCTGATTGCACTAGAATAACTGTCTGTCTGTGTTCACACATATCTGATTGCACTAGAATAACTGTCTGTCTGTGTTCACACATATCTGATTGCACTAGAATAACTGTATGTCTGTGTTCACACATATCTGATTGCACTAGAATAACTGTCTGTCTGTGTTCACACATATCTGATTGCACTAGAATAACTGTCTGTATGTGTTCACACATATCTGATTGCACTAGAATAACTGTCTGTCTGTGTTCACACATATCTGATTGCACTAGAATAACTGTCTGTCTGTGTTCACACATATCTTATTGCACTAGAATAACTGTCTGTCTGTGTTCACACATATCTTATTGCACTAGAATAACTGTCTGTCTGTGTTCACACATATCTGATTCCACTAGAATAACTGTCTGTCTGTGTTCACACATATCTGATTGCACTAGAATAACTGTCTGTCTGTGTTCACACATATCTGATTGCACTAGAATAACTGTCTGTCTGTGTTCACACATATCTGATTGCACTAGAATAACTGTCTGTCTGTGTTCATACATATCTGATTGCACTAGAATAACTGTCTGTCTGTGTTCACACATATCTGATTGCACTAGAATAACTGTCTGTCTGTGTTCACACATATCTGATTGCACTAGAATAACTGTCTGTATGTGTTCACACATATCTGATTGCACTAGAATAACTGTCTGTCTGTGTTCACACATATCTGATTGCACTAGAATAACTGTCTGTCTGTGTTCACACATATCTGATTGCACTAGAATAACTGTCTGTCTGTCTGTCTGTGTTCACACATATATGATTGCACTAGAATAACTGTCTGTCTGTGTTCACACATATCTGATTGCACTAGAATAACTGTGTCTGTCTGTGTTCACACATATCTGATTGCACTAGAATAACTGTCTGTCTGTGTTCACACATATCTGATTGCACTAGAATAACTGTCTGTCTGTGTTCACACATATCAGATTGCACTAGAATAACTGTCTGTCTGTGTTCACACATATCTGATTGCACTAGAATAACTGTCTGTCTGTGTTCACACATATCTGATTGCACTAGAATAACTGTCTGTCTGTGTTCATACATATCTGATTGCACTAGAATAACTGTCTGTCTGTGTTCACACATATCTGATTGCACTAGAATAACTGTCTGTCTGTGTTCACACATATCTGATTGCACTAGAATCGTACAAAACAGTCTCGTAGGAGAAGAAACTTGACAAAAGTACAAAACTATATCCGGAAAACACAGCCTATTATACGTCTCAATATGTCACAGTCCCCTTGTCGTAGATGACAGCGATTGGGATACTTCTTCTTGTTGCGGTCCATAATTAACTTCACGCAGTCTGGGGATGTATTAAGAAGAAAGCATTTACTGGTATGTGGCGTAGTGGAGGTTAACCATATGTCTAACTGAATCAATCTGCAGATACAGTGGAATCTATTACTTGTTTCCATAGTTTAGTATCTCTAATGTTTTCTCGTTACTCGTCATATAGTCATGGACGTATTTGTACAGTGTACATCCGTTATGTCAAAGTCGGTTATGTCGAATTATCTGATTATCTCGAAGTCAGATCAAAGTTCCGTTTCAGACACTATCATTTTACATATAACTGTAAACTCAAGCTCAAATGGTTTGATTGGTTGATTCTGAGTTTTACCTGCCAGCTGAACCAATCAGAAGCTTGAGACTTGAGTTTGAGATAGGAGAACAGTTTTATAACCTTAGGGCCCGGCTCTATATTTCAATCTGTCGATTTTTCACTTTTTAACTTCTGGCAAAATTTGATCAAAAACTCAATACGGCCCCAATTAATAGTATCGGTGTTAAAATATATTTATTTGACTGACCAGGCAAAATATATCGACGCCTGTTCCCAGGCTAATGGGTATATAGATGTCGTGATAGCGCAGTGGATGCGCGTTCGCTTCAGATGCGAAATGTCCGGAGTTCGAGACCCGCTGGAGCCGTTACGATTGTGCCCTGCCCTTAGGCAAGGCATTTAAATTCCACATTGCCTCTTCTCTCTCCCTCGTGGCGATGGATTCCATCAGGAATGGGGTCTCGAGAGTGATTAATATAAGTTATAAGAACTTGTTTCGCAATCAAGCTAAAATTCAGGAATGGGGTCTCGAGAGTGATTAATATAAGTTATAAGAACTTGTTTCGCAATCGAGCTAAAATAAATGTGTATAAGCTTAACAATCGTTTCTAGCACATTATTCACTGCCATGAGTTTAAGTCAGACTGCATTTCCACGGATATCCACAGCAACAATAATTTAGCACAAAAAACCGCAACAAATAAATATCCTTCACATGTCAAGAAGACGTATCGAGTGCAGCGGTAATGGATAGTGTGTTCAATGGTATTTCGTTTCTAGTAAAACATGCTGATGGCTTCCATCGTCAGCTTCATGTATCGGTTCGTTTAAACCAATGCCGCATTGACAGGATAAGAATGTTAATGTGACAGCATGTACTTCTAAATCGAGCGTCTTTTGTTCAGAATTTGGGAAAGCGTTTCATAATTGCAATCAAAATGGCCGCCAACACCACGCAGACTGGTTGCCTCTGCTATTTGTTTTAAAAATGAATTGAAAGTAAGTTTTTTTAGATGCTGTTATATTATATCTTAGATTGTCTCTTACACGAGTGGTTTTGTACATTGTTTTAATATTACTGTTTCAATATGTTGTGTATGCTTGTACAACAATGAGACGTTGAGAAACATTTATCTATCTATATATAATGCAAGAAGGAATATACAGTTTCCGTAAGTCGGTGGCAATTTTCTTTAGATGCACGTTTTCATATGAAAATGCCACCAAGATATCACTAATGAAATCACAATGAAATTAAAACACAGTCTGAGCCACAAAACAACAACAACTTGCCGGACAGATTATTCCCTCTACCGTTAGCTGATTATTTTGAATATTTTGAATTACGTAAATCGTACCAAGACGGATGGACCAAGTACATGGACTGTGTATTGAGAAACAACGCCGCTAAAGTACAATACATGTGTACTAAATATTGACGATCAGGCGTCAGGCTGATGGACGATAACATAAAATGGGAGACACATGTCTGACTAAGAAGCCGATACAATCATGGCTGCTCCGTCACGTAATTTATCTGTACTGAAATGCTAAATTGTGTCCTCCATAATCCATAGCCATCGCTTTTTAAATTACAAATATGGGACCTTCGTGGCCTGGTTGTTAAGGTCGTTGACTTCAACTCACTTGCCAATCATCGTTGCACGTTTGATTCCCACGTGGGTGTGGACTTATTTCATGTGAGGATACTATCTGGCTTGCTTGCGGACGGTCGGTGGTTCTACCCGTCTGTCCGTCCGTGCTTGAAATACTGCTCGAAAGGGCACCCGGGGTCTTCCGCCACACCAGTCAGGAATAGCGGGTAAGTTGCCTACTGTCAGACTAACCGTTTGTGCGACTATATAAGCACACAAATCAAACACACGCTGGACTGGTAACCCAGGAGAGGCTGTTTCGATCCCCAGTCTGACCCTAATAAAATGAACAGTCTTTCAGATGGGACTTTAAACCGAGGTCTCGTGTCGGTGCTTTACTTGCACGTAAAAGAACCAGAGGAGACTCTGGAATGGGTCTCTGTTTGTATCAGTACACTGTCCTTCAAAAATCTCTTCAGGAGGCGTCGCTCATATGGGCAACCGGTAGCGACGATAAATAAGCGTAAAGCACAAACAAAAGGAGTCCGCCTCCGTGGTCGAGTGGTTACGGTTGCTGACTTGTGTACCACTATAACATATCATCACTGATGGTCACGTGTTCGAGCCCCGCTCAGACCGTGTCTCTTTATATGAAACAGTTGGTAGTTGAAGCAACAGTGAGTGGGGAGACATATGTTTTTTTCAATAACAACCTCTAATTTCATTTCTTTTTAAGATAGTGTTACGCAAAATGAACGTTAATATATTACATACTATCATACAATATTATAAATACAATAATACTGACACAGTTTGAAAAAGAAATATTAATCTAGACTTGAAGGAGTTTTCAGTAATCCCTAAGCATCTGTTAGATACATCCATGCAGGTGACACCTGTTAGTCTGGCGGGTGGCATTAACTCTTAATAATAGTCATATATTTCATGGAATTTCATTAGAATTGTGTCGTTCGTATTTCCAAAGCTTTCAGTTACAAATAATAGAAACACATTAATGAATTTTCGTCTGCTACAATTATTTTAACTATTTATAGCCTTCATTTTACCCAGCATGCAAATAGTGAAAGTACGCTGCGTCGCTCATCATTATGACACTGTATGGAGTAACTAACACATTTGCCAATTTTGACGTTACGCCGTTTTACATTTTTGGAGAAAACACGAAAGTTTGCAATCTGTTTCTATGAAATACGTTATTCGAATTTAATCATTTAAATATACCTGAAGATATAGAGATAATGTGTTCGTTTGTGCGAATGATTAAAATTATATTTCACTCGTGAACAAGGACAGATTGCACCACTCGCGGCTAACATCACTATTGATTATATATCTTACACTATTCATTTGGTGAAACATAATTCGATCCTTCACTGAAATGGAACATATCTCCACCTATCTACATGCATGTACTTCAGAAATGGTGTGTTTGTCTTATAGACGGTCAGTGGTCCGGTAGTTAGCACGTTGGATCGCACATCCAGGATTCGCAGGTTTGAACCTTCGTCTGACCGTAAATACTATTAACCGTCTTTCAGATGTGCCTATAAACCGAGGTGCTCCGATATGATATTTCATGTTCTTGAACTTTGAAATATTCATTTAGATGTTAACAATTTTCTTTTTTAACACCCACAACTATTTATTCACTAATACAATAACCCGTGGTTCACAAAATAATTTGAAATTCTTTAGCAGTTAACTAGAGTATATTGCACGTATTTTCAATGTTAAATATATTATTCTCCCGCCTATTGTATATCAACCAATAGGGAGACGAACTATTTAAGTTTTCTTTCGTTCTAACGCCGTTCAGGCTACTGCTGTTTACCATTCCCCCCATAGAAGCACCTCTTGACGCCATTACCAATATGACATACATTGACAATGTAGTAGCCAAACCAATGTTCATAATTAAGGCCAGAATCTCATGTTGTGCCAATAATATATATTGAGATGGGATAGATATGGCGACTACTTATCCACTGCATGATAGCTAAATGGCTGCCGTTTGTATGGAGATATAATAGTATATTAACCTAATTCTATATGAATGAAAGAGTTAAATTATATGTAAAATGTTCATTTTTTGATTACATGATTTCTTCCGTTCTAATGCCGTTCAGGCCACTGCTGTTAAATTATATGTAAAATGTTCATTTCTTGATTACATGTAAAAATACTGAAATATATAATGTTTAAATTAAACTTAAACACCCCATAGCCCATCATCATAATAATACATGTAAAATTGCATGTAGTGAATACAAAAATAAAAGTAATACATTTTCTTTGTTCGATCCCATGCAATTTCAACCAATATTTAATTACTCCTAAATATCTGGCAATGAATAAAGGATAACACCCCATTTCTGAATATAGAGACACTGAGTTTGTTGACATTTTTACATTAATAAGACGTTTGCAAAATTTTCAATATTATCAGCTTTCATGAAGCCCCATATTTCGCAACTGTAATTTAAAATTGAGACTACGCACGTATCGAAGAGTGGGTGCATAGCACGTAGAGCTTTAATTGAAAGTGTGTTAGTTGCAGGTATGAAAGATACGCCACTAGACAGAATTACCCCAAGGTAATTAAAACTATCTCTAAATGTTTACTTTCGTTTGTCCAATAATATTGTTTTGCTTAAAACTCCACCCTTTCTAAAAACAACAATTTTGGTTTTATAAGTATTTACCTTTAGATTCCATTTAGCGTAATATTCTTCAAGATTATATAATGATTCGTGTAGACCTTCACTTGTATCTGAAAATATTGCAGCGTCATCCGTGAACAGTAAAAGGGAAATGGGTTTAGTTGTATATTGGTGTAATATGGGCATATCGCAGCGTCATCCGCGAACAGTAAAAGGGAAATGGGTTTAGTTGTATATTTGTGTAATAGGGGCATATCGCAGCGTCATCCGCGAACAGTAAAAGGGAAATGGGTTTAGTTGTATATTTGTGTAATAGGGCCATATTGCAGCGTCATCCGCGAACAGTAAAAGGGAAATGGGTTTAGTTGTATATTTGTGTAATAGGGCCATATCGCAGCTGCATCCGTGAACAGTAAAAGGGAAATGGGTTTAGTTGTATATTTGTGTGTAATAGGGGCATATCGCAGCGTCATCCGCGAACAGTAAAAGGGAAATGGGTTTAGTTGTATATTGGTGTGTAATAGGGGCATATCGCAGCTTCATCCGTGAACAGTAAAAGGGAAATGGGTTTAGTTGTATATTGGTGTAATAGGGCCATATCGCAGCTGCATCCGCGAACAGTAAAAGGGAAATGGGTTTAGTTGTATATTGGTGTAATAGGGCCATATCGCAGCTGCATCCGCGAACAGTAAAAGGGAAATGGGTTTAGTTGTATATTGGTGTAATAGGGCCATATCGCAGCTGCATCCGCGAACAGTAAAAGGGAAATGGGTTTAGTTGTATATTTGTGTAATAGGGCCATATCGCAGCTGCATCCGTGAACAGTAAAAGGGAAATGGGTTTAGTTGTATATTGGTGTGTAATAGGGGCAACACATATAAGTATGATTATTCTTAAATATGTCCATAAAGATAAGCAGTATGTCGATATCCTAGTATAAGTTATATATCTGTATGACAGGTGATCATTATATATACATAGAACCAAGCCGTTATATCACAGAACAAGAACATTCGACATAAGTGGACGTTTATGGTTGGCAATATTGATATTACTAGCTATGCGCGAAATGTATATAAAATAGTTAGTCTAGTTTATACAAATTTATTTTAGCTCGATTGCGAAAACAGTTCTAAAGAAACTTATATTAATCACTCTCGAGACCTCATTCCTGAAGGAATCCATCGCCACGAGGGAGAGAGTAAAGGCAATGTAGAATTTAAATGCCTTGCCTAAGTGCACATTCGTAACGGCTCCAGCGGGGCTCGAACGCCGAACATTTCGCACCTGATAATTATAATAAGATATCGAGCATATTATATTTGACACCAAAAGAAAAGAAAATCAGAAAAATGGAAAATCCGGCCTACATGTACATGTACATACCCTAGTTTATTTCGGAAGGAAATATCAAACACAGGAGTTTCTTTTATTTGGCCTAAGTGAAAACGAACACAGCAATGAACTATGCTGAAACTAACAGACATGGGGAAAATAAAGAACAGACGTAACATATACAGTTTGTAAACTTAGTATGCTAAGTCGACAAATGCATCCATCCTATTTACATTTGCCGAGTTCTGTTGCTTTATTGATACAAAAAAAAGCTCTTTAACGAACGACCTTCTCATCAAGCTATAGGGAATGCATTATTGCTATTTCTCTCTCATTCCAATAACTGTGATGTTGGTGGTCGTCCTGTCAGCATCTCAGAGCATCCATATTGTAGAAAGTGAATTACTACGCGCATATACGGACACAATCTGTACGTTCTTCGGAGAGATTGTGTATTACGGCATGGCATATTGTAGAACGTGAATTACTACGCGCATATACGGACACAATCTGTACGTTCTTCGGAGAGATTGTGTATTACGGCATGGCATATTGTAGAACGTGAATTACTACGCGCAATTACCGAAACAATCTGTATGTTCTTCGGAGAGATTGTGTATTACGACATGGCACATTGTAGAACGTGAATTACTACGCGCAATTACCGAAACAATCTGTATGTTCTTCGGAGATATTGTGTATTACGACATGGCACATTGTAGAACGTGAATTACTACGCGCATTTACCGAAACAATATGTACGCTCTTCGGAGAGATTGTGTATTACGACATGGCACATGTTAGTGATTTGTTCGCACCCATACAGGGAACACTATTCACCACATTTTTCTCGTAAGACGTAACTTATTTCAGGTTGAATGGTTGCATGTGGTTTTCTTCATCTATTTAGTTTATACAATTTTATTTTTGTACGATTGCGACATAGATAAATTGCTCTCGAAACCTAATTTGTGATTAGTTTATACACATTTATTTTAGCTCGATTGCGAAACAAGTTCTTACAACTTATATTAATCATTCTCGAAACCTCATTCCTGATGGAATCCATCGCCACGAGAGAGAGGGGAGGCAACGTGGACTTTAAATGCCTTGCCTACGGGCACACTCGTAACGGCTCCAGCGGTGTTCGAACTCCGGACCTTTCGCACCTGAAGCGAACGCGTATCCACTGCGCTATCACGACATAATTTGTGATTGCATCCAATTGCCATAATGGAGAGAGAGAGGGGCATTGTAGATCTACACAATTCCTAATCGGTCACCTGGTATTTTATAATAATTGGAAGCAATAAATAATCATACAATATAAATATTTTCTTATTGTCACGCTGGACTGGTAATCCAGTGATCGCAGGTTCGATCCCCCGTCTGACCTTAATAAAATTAACAGTCTTTCAGATGGGACTTTACGTTTATTTATCGTCGCTACCGGTTGCCAATATGAGCGATGCCTCCTGAAGAGATTAGTCATTTTAGATTTTTGGAGACCCATTCCAGAGTCTCCTCTGGTTCTTTTACGCGCACGGTGTAAAGTACCGACACGAGACATCGGTTTAACGCCATCTGAATGAAATTTTATTAGGGTTAGACGGGGGATCGAGCCTGCGACCCCTCGATTACCAATCCAGCGTGTTAACCACTGGACTACAGATCCGTCTGTCTATATAAAAGGATAATAATGAAAGACTAAGGTGCCGGTTGTGGGGTCGCGCAGAGGTCGAATCCTCCGAGTTGATATGTTTGCAAGACGCCGCCGCAGTAGCACGGTGAGTTCAAGACCTCTAGCATGCCTATATACACTTGTAATTATCTATTACTGCGCTCAGTGTGTATATATACATGTATCTTATTGTGTTCGTGGATAATTATTGTTGTTCTGATAGTGGAAAATTGGTCATCTCTCTAGAAGACCATCTCATAAAGTCATATCCAATTTATCTCTTCAATGCGTTTGGCTTATATTGAATCAGATTGCATGCGTTGAGTGCAAACACGTCCCCATCATTGCCATATCTGTAGGATATGAGGAATGCACCGTTCAGCTTCCATTTTTTGGCTGTCCGATTAGCGCAGTGGTTAGCACCAATGCAACCGGGGTTCCATCCTCGGGCCATGTAGTATGTGAGATGGTCCGGTGGTCGCCATATCAGACAGGTGGGTTTTCTCCGGGTACTCCGGTTTCCTCCCACACTAATGACCACATAATACGCTTTCACCCGCGCCAACGAGACTGATTAATATAAGTTGTTAGAACTTGCTTTACAATCGTTGTAAAATAAATAAAGTTTAAACTAAAAGAATATCAAAGAAACGCTCCCTAACATTGCGCATGCGCATGCCCGTATCTTCGAGTGCGCATGTCAGCTACATATCATTAGTGTGGAAATTCACATGGAAATTTATACAAACTGGGCATATACGTTCATAGAAGGAAGGCGATGTAAGCATAGTTTATGTGTAGTGTGATAGCGAATCACACGCTGCGCTGCTAATAGATAAATAACATTATTCTGGAAATAGTTTCATCATTGTCAATTATGTAGCTTTTACACTACGTATATTGTACAGGCTCGTGTAGCTTATCCGATGTGTACTGGTAATGTCACGCAGGCATACCACTCTACCGATGCTGATTATTCCATAGAAACAGCCGTAGATGAATCATTATTCCATAAAAATAACTGTAGATAAATCATTATTCCATAGAAATAACTGTAGATGAATCATTATTCCATAGAAATAACTGTAGATAAATCATTATTCCATAGAGACAGCTGTAGATGAATCATTATTCCATAGAAATAACTGTAGATGAATCATTATTCCTTAGAAATAACTGTAGATAAATCATTATTCCATAGAAACAGCCGTAGATGAATCATTATTCCATAGAAATAACTGTAGATAAATCATTATTCCATAGAAACAACTGTAGATAAATCATTATTCCATAGAAACAACTGTAGATAAATCAGTATTCCATAGAAACAATTGTAGATAACTCATTATTCCATAGAAACAGCCGTAGGTAAATCATTATTCCATAGAAACAGCCGTAGATAAATCATTATTACATAGAAACAACTGTAGATAAATCATTATTCCATAGAAACAACTGTAGATAAATCAGTATTGCATAGAAACAATTGTAGATAAATCATTATTCCATAGAAACAGCCGTAGATAAATCATTATTCCATAGAAATAACTGTAGATAAATCATTATTCCATAGAAATAACCGTCGATAAATCATTATTCCATAGAAACAACTGTAGATACATCATTATTCCATAGAAACAACCGTAGATAAATCATTATTCCATGGAAACAGCCGTAGATGAATCATTATTCCATAGAAACCGCCGTAGATAAATCATTATTCCATGGAAACAGCCGTAGATGAATCATTATTCCATAGAAACAGTCGTAGATGAATCATTATTCCATAGAAACAACTGTAGATAACTCATTATTCCATAGAAACAGCCGTAGATAAATCATTATTTCATAGAAACAACCGTAGATGAATCATTATTCCATAGAAACAGTCGTAGATAGATCATTATTCCATAGAAACAGCCGTAGATAGATCATTATTTCATAGAAACAACCGTAGATAAATCATTATTCCTTAGAAACAGCCGTAGATAAATCATTATTCCATAGAAACAGCCGTAGATAAATCATTATTCCATAGAAACAGCCGTAGATAAATCATTATTCCATAGAAACAGCCGTAGATAAATCATTATTGCATAGAAACAGCCGTAGATAAATCATTATTGCATAGAAACATCCGTAGATTAATCATTATTGCATAGAAACAGCCGTAGATAAATCATTATTGCATAGAAACAGCCGTAGATAAATCATTATTGCATAGAAACAACTGTAGATACATCATTATTCCATAGAAACAACTGTAGGTGCATCATTATTCCATAGAAACAACCGTAGATAAATCATTATTCCATAGAAACAGCCGTAGATGAATCAGTAAAACGCTCATTGGGATAATGCTAAAACAAAGCGTCTCACTTAATAAGTAGACGCTTATTGGAATACATACATACTGTATTATTATATTATTATAGAGACAAATCAACTCGAATCAGGATTGTTTTCTGTAACCAGTTTTCTTTTTAAATACTTGTACCTGTGTTCGGTATATTAAAATATATATTACAGTCCTGGGCAATATGAACAATATATCACAAATCGAAACATGAATATTAACCTCGGCTGACGTCTCGGTTATTATTCATGTTTGTCACATAGCAACTCGTGACACGTGACACTCATAACATATGACAACGGGGGCTCGGGAACTCGTAATAGCGACACTCTTAATAACCAGTCAGTACTTCACGTTGTGTTTATAATTTTATATATAGTTTTATTAACAATATACACATACATTCCATTGCTATCCAGATTACATGAACGATGCGCCATGATATATCAAACCCCGTCTCTAGTAATATTCCATTACACAATAAAGTATTGCATCTTTACCCCCAGGCCGATTATCTTCGCCCATCAATCGGCATGCATATATATGACACGTGACATAAACTTGTTGAATACATTACAATACAAGATAGTGAAGTCCCGATCACTATCCTCCAAACATCTACAATGAATAATCTATTCAGGAGGCGTCGCTCATATGGGCAACCGGTAGCGACGATAAATAAACGTAAAACACACACACACACATGAAATCCCGATGTTATTGTACTGAGTGTGTGTTCTACGTTTATTTATCTTCGCTAGGGATTAGTCATTTTAGATTGTTGGAGGATAGTGCAATGATAGTGCAATGATATAGACAGAGACCCATTCCAGAGTCTCCTCTGGTTCTTTTACGTGCATGGTGTAACGCACCGACACGAAACTCCGGTTTAAAGTCCCATCTGAAAGTCTGTTAATTTTATTAGGGTCAGACTGGGGATCGAACCTGCGATCCCTGAATTACCTACCAGTCCAACGTGTTCAATAACTATTCTTGTTTGTGTCACTAATTAATCCATGTCTGACATTTAGAAGCCGCATTCGACGGATTGTTTTTCAACGAACAGCTCTTTATGTCACGGTAAACCCCAACCTAATTAAATATCCCGTAGTATTTTCACGCCAGTGTATTACAGGCCAACCCGCTGCAAACCTGAGCTTCAACATCCAACACAACTAGGTCACGGTATCAACACATTTAAACACATTGGATGACAGCCCCATCGCTTGCATTGTGTGACCAAATACGAAAACAATGTTTCGCAATCGACAATAACTATTCTTATTTGTGTCACTAATTAACCCGGTCCATGTCTGACATTTAGAAGCCGGATTCGACGGATTGTTTTTCACTATGTGATGTATTTGGAAAGGCATGGTGTATTGACTAATGAACATGGAATAATGTGTCCTGCAATAGGAATGGAGACATGTGTGGTGTATTGACTAATGAACATGGAATAATGTGTCCTGCAATAGGAATGGAGACATGTGTGGTGTATTGACTAATGAACATGGAATAATGTGTCCTGCAATAGGAATGGAGACATGTGTGGTGTATTGACTAATGAACATGGAATAATGTGTCCTGCAATAGGAATGGAGACATGTGTGGTGTATTGACTAATGAACATGGAATAATGTGTCCTGCAATAGGAATGGAGACATGTGTGGTGTATTGACTAATGAACATGGAATAATGTGTCCTGCAATAGGAATGGAGACATGTGTGGTGTATTGACTAATGAACATGGAATAATGTGTCCTGCAATAGGAATGGAGACATGTGTGGTGTATTGACTAATGAACATGGAATAATGTGTCCTGCAATAGGAATGGAGACATGTGTGGTGTATTGACTAATGAACATGGAATAATGTGTCCTGCAATAGGAATGGAGACATGTGTGGTGTATTGACTAATGAACATGGAATAATGTGTCCTGCAATAGGAATGGAGACATGTGTGGTGTATTGACTAATGAACATGGAATAATGTGTCCTGCAATAGGAATGGAGACATGTGTGGTGTATTGACTAATGAACATGGAATAATGTGTCCTGCAATAGGAATGGAGACATGTGTGGTGTATTGACTAATGAACATGGAATAATGTGTCCTGCAATAGGAATGGAGACATGTGTGGTGTATTGACTAATGAACATGGAATAATGTGTCCTGCAATAGGAATGGAGACATGTGTGGTGTATTGACTAATGTACATGGAATAATGTGTCCTGCAATAGGAATGGAGACATGTGTGGTGTATTGACTAATGAACATGGAATAATGTGTCCTGCAATAGGAATGGAGACATGTGTGGTGTATTGACTAATGAACATGGAATAATGTGTCCTGCAATAGGAATGGAGACATGTGTGGTGTATTGACTAATGAACATGGAATAATGTGTCCTGCAATAGGAATGGAGACATGTGTGGTGTATTGACTAATGAACATGGAATAATGTGTCCTGCAATAGGAATGGAGACATGTGTGGTGTATTGACTAATGAACATGGAATAATGTGTCCTGCAATAGGAATGGAGACATGTGTGGTGTATTGACTAATGAACATGGAATAATGTGTCCTGCAATAGGAATGGAGACATGTGTGGTGTATTGACTAATGAACATGGAATAATGTGTCCTGCAATAGGAATGGAGACATGTGTGGTGTATTGACTAATGAACATGGAATAATGTGTCCTGCAATAGGAATGGAGACATGTGTGGTGTATTGACTAATGAACATGGAATAATGTGTCCTGCAATAGGAATGGAGACATGTGTGGTGTATTGACTAATGAACATGGAATAATGTGTCCTGCAATAGGAATGGAGACATGTGTGGTGTATTGACTAATGAACATGGAATAATGTGTCCTGCAATAGGAATGGAGACATGTGTGGTGTATTGACTAATGAACATGGAATAATGTGTCCTGCAATAGGAATGGAGACATGTGTGGTGTATTGACTAATGAACATGGAATAATGTGTCCTGCAATAGGAATGGAGACATGTGTGGTGTATTGACTAATGAACATGGAATAATGTGTCCTGCAATAGGAATGGAGACATGTGTGGTGTATTGACTAATGAACATGGAATAATGTGTCCTGCAATAGGAATGGAGACATGTGTGGTGTATTGACTAATGAACATGGAATAATGTGTCCTGCAATAGGAATGGAGACATG
The DNA here is from genome assembly GCA_014843695.1 of Archivesica marissinica. Classification (NCBI taxonomy): domain Eukaryota; kingdom Metazoa; phylum Mollusca; class Bivalvia; order Venerida; family Vesicomyidae; genus Archivesica; species Archivesica marissinica. The sequence goes on along the minus strand of CM026402.1, from coordinate 45,333,498 downwards.
CGTGGTGTATTGACTAATGAACATGGAATAATGTGTCCTGCAATAGGAATGGAGACATGCGTGGTGTATTGACTAATGAACATGGAATAATGTGTCCTGCAATAGGAATGGAGACATGTGTGGTGTATTGACTAATGAACATGGAATAATGTGTCCTGCAATAGGAATGGAGACATGTGTGGTGTATTGACTAATGAACATGGAATAATGTGTC
>CM026402.1:45310282-45332284 GCA_014843695.1 Archivesica marissinica | reverse complement strand
ATGTCTTGCTATTGATAGAGTAACTAGAAATGGTGTATATCTATATGTCTGTCTATTTGTCTGTATGTCTTGCTATTGATAGAGTAACTAGAAATGGTGTATATCTGTATGTCTGTCTATTTGTCTGTATGTCTTGCTATTGATAGAGTAACTAGAAATGGTGTATATCTATATGTCTGTCTATTTGTCTGTATGTCTTGCTATTGATAGAGTAACTAGAAATGGTGTATATCTATATGTCTGTCTATTTGTCTGTATGTCTTGCTATTGATAGAGTAACTAGAAATGGTGTATATCTATATGTCTGTCTATTTGTCTGTATGTCTTGCTATTGATAGAGTAACTAGAAATGGTGTATATCTGTATGTCTGTCTATTTGTCTGTATGTCTTGCTATTGATAGAGTAACTAGAAATGGTGTATATCTGTATGTCTGTCTATTTGTCTGTATGTCTTGCTATTGATAGAGTAACTAGAAATGGTGTATATCTATATGTCTGTCTATTTGTCTGTATGTCTTGCTATTGATAGAGTAACTAGAAATGGTGTATATCTATATGTCTGTCTATTTGTCTGTATGTCTTGCTATTGATAGAGTAACTAGAAATGGTGTATATCTGTATGTCTGTCTATTTGTCTGTATGTCTTGCTATTGATAGAGTAACTAGAAATGGTGTATATCTGTATGTCTGTCTATTTGTCTGTATGTCTTGCTATAAGTACTAAAATGTGTATCTATGTCTTCTTTTGTTGTATTCTTGCTTTGTATAGTAACTAGAAATGATGTATATCTGTATGTCTGTCTATTTGTCTGTATGTCTTGCTATTGATAGAGTAACTAGAAATGGTGTATATCTATATGTCTGTCTATTTTTCTGTATGTCTTGCTATTGATAGAGTAACTAGAAATGGTGTATATCTGTATGTCTGTCTATTTGTCTGTATGTCTTGCTATTGATAGAGTAACTAGAAATGGTGTATATCTATGTCTGTCTATTTGTCTGTATATCTTGCTCTGGGTAGAGTAACTAGAAATGGTGTATATCTATATGTCTGTCTATTTGTATGTATATCTTGCTCTGGGTAGAGTAACTAGAAATGGTGTATATCTATATGTCTGTCTATTTGTCTGTATGTCTTGCTATTGATAGAGTAACTAGAAATGGTGTATATCTATATGTCTGTCTATTTGTATGTATATCTTGCTCTGGGTAGAATAACTAGAAATGGTGTATATCTATATGTCTGTCTAGTTGTATGTATATCTTGCTCTGGGTAGAGTAACTAGAAATGGTGTATATCTATATGTCTGTCTATTTGTATGTATATCTTGCTCTGGGTAGAGTAAACTAGAAATGGTGTATATCTATATGTCTGTCTATTTGTATGTATATCTTGCTCTGGGTAGAGTAACTAGAAATGGTGTATATCTATATGTCTGTCTAGTTGTATGTATATCTTGCTCTGGGTAGAGTAACTAGAAATGGTGTATATCTATATGTCTGTCTAGTTGTATGTATATCTTGCTATGGGTAGAGTAAACTAGAAATGGTGTATATCTATATGTCTGTCTATTTGTATGTATATCTTGCTCTGGGTAGAGTAACTAGAAATGGTGTATATCTATATGTCTGTCTATTTGTATGTATATCTTGCTCTGGGTAGAGTAAACTAGAAATGGTGTATATCTATATGTCTGTCTATTTGTATGTATATCTTGCTCTGGGTAGAGTAACTAGAAATGGTGTATATCTATATGTCTGTCTAGTTGTATGTATATCTTGCTCTGGGTAGAGTAACTAGAAATGGTGTATATCTATATGTCTGTCTAGTTGTATGTATATCTTGCTATGGGTAGAGTAAACTAGAAATGGTGTATATCTATATGTCTGTCTATTTGTATGTATATCTTGCTCTGGGTAGAGTAACTAGAAATGGTGTATATCTATATGTCTGTCTATTTGTATGTATATCTTGCTCTGGGTAGAGTAACTAGAAATGGTGTATATCTATATGTCTGTCTATTTGTATGTATATCTTGCTCTGGGTAGAGTAAACTAGAAATGGTGTATATCTATATGTCTGTCTATTTGTATGTATATCTTGCTCTGGGTAGAGTAACTAGAAATGGTGTATATCTATATGTCTGTCTATTTGTATGTATATCTTGCTCTGGTAGAGTAACTAGAAATGGTGTATATCTAATGTCTGTCTATTTGTATGATATCTTGCTCTGGTAGAACTAGAAATGGTGTATATCTATATGTCTGTCTATTTGTATGTATATCTTGCTCTGGGTAGAGTAACTAGAAATGGTGTATATCTATATGTCTGTCTATTTGTATGTATATCTTGCTCTGGGTAGAGTAACTAGAAATGGTGTATATCTATATGTCTGTCTATTTGTATGTATATCTTGCTCTGGGTAGAGTAACTAGAAATGGTGTATATCTATATGTCTGTCTATTTGTATGTATATCTTGCTCTGGGTAGAGTAACTAGAAATGGTGTATATCTATATGTCTGTCTATTTGATTATATCTTGCTATGGTAGAGTAACTAGAAATGGTGTATATCTATATGTCTGTCTATTTGTATGTATATCTTGCTCTGGGTAGAGTAACTAGAAATGGTGTATATCTATATGTCTGTCTATTTGTATGTATATCTTGCTCTGGGTAGAGTAAACTAGAAATGGTGTATATCTATAGAGTGAAGTAAAGTGTTTGTTTATTATAGTGACACCCCTATTGAAAGAGCCAGCCATTTCTGACTTGCTCACCAACCGGCCATATCACAATGAATCCCCTGACGAGGATCGAACCGTTGACCTCCCACTCCGTAGGCGGACGCCTTAACCACTAGGCACAGGACACGTATGTCTAAATGTGTGTCTATTTGCCTGTATATCTTGCTCTGGGTAGAGTAATTATTTATATTATATTAATTATCGGCTCATTTCCGGTTCCGTTCGTATGCCGAAGACTGTCCGCCATTATTATTTACAATATCTGTACCGGATGTGCTGTACACGTGTTATACCGTCTTCTGCCCTCGTATATATCTGCTAGCTTGTTTCACAGTATCAACACATCAATTAAAACATTATGAATAATTTGTAATTTCAAGACGCAATGTCACCATGTATTACACAATTATATATAAAATTCATGATATTCCAAAGGAAATCTATTATTACTTTATTAGAGTTGGGTTCACCGCTGATTTATAAATTTGGAATCAGAATACTGATAGTGTTGTACATTATCTAGCTAAGAAATATTATATTACTAGATTATAACTTGTGGTAGGTCGGTGGTTAAGCCGGTTTTTCGTCAGTGTCAGCAATACTGCACTAAGGGGCATCCGGGGTCTTCCTCCACATATAATAGCTGGAGAGTCGCTGTATGACCTATGCTGTTGGTGCGACTTAAACATAGACAACAACAACAACAAAATAAACAGAACTAAATAAAAACACTTTTGTTCGCACCATATTCGCATTCACACCAGTAGACGTTTAGAACATAAAATTAACGCCTATATGGATTTGTAATATGAATTATATATACGTTGTATATAGCACAACTTACCTCCCTCAGTGAATCTCGCCTGGGGGTACTGTCGCTGCAGCTAAAACGTCGTGACCCTGACCGTGACCCTCGTCTAATATCACCGCTTGTGCAGCGTCGTGCGACGAGCATTGCGACTTTCACCGTTAATCCATATCAATGGTTACAGCAACTAATCCATATATGTTTCAATCAAACGTCACATTAACGTGTTCACATAGTGACCGTCATATCCGATATAACAGCAACTAATCCATAAATATTTGAATAGAATGACACATTTAAGTTTTTCACATTTTGATTTTCCATGCAAAGTGTTAATATATGTATCATGGTATTATTCATTGTCATATCACAGCTATTTCGCCTGTTTTCGCGAAACAATAGACATTCACAATTTACCTTATTATATGGTCTTGCTTGTATATGTATGTAAACTTATTAAAGCATGAACTGTAAAGTAAATATTTTCATATTAAATTGTAACTTAGCGAATTGATAGTTACGGATATATATATGTATCAAACCATGACAAATTCAAACATTCAATTCGCTTGTATTTATATCTTAAAATAAGACAGGAAACCCCATATTTCTGAACAATTGTTCAGAATGGGTTTTAGCGTTTAGTGAAATAAATCTATGCAAATCTTAAAAGTGAAATGTGGTGTATATTTTACCCTCAACTAAAACTAGAATTAGCACTGTGTACCTAAACTAAACTAGAATTAGCACTTGTTGTGTGTTTAACTAGAATTAGCACCGTGTACCTAAACTAAACTAGAATTAGCACCATGTACCTAAACTAAACTAGAATTAGCACTGTGTACCTAAACTAAACTAGAATTAGCACTGTGTACCTAAACTAAACTAGAATTAGCACTGTGTACCTAAACTAAACTAGAATTAGCACTGTGTACTAAACTAAACTAGAATTAGCACTGTGTACCTAAACTAAACTAGAATTAGCACTGTGTACCTAAACTAAACTAGAATTAGCACTGTGTACCTAAACTAGAATTAGCACCGTGTACCTAAACTAAACTAGAATTAGCACCGTGTACCTAAACTAAACTAGAATTAGCACTGTGTACCTACAGAAACAACGAGAAAACACATATAATGCATTGAAATACGTGTTGCAGATTGTTAGATAAAACTATGTCTTTATTAATGAAAATCATACGTTCGAGTCATACTCATAGCGCCGTCTACATTCAGCACCGGTTACAAAATATAAAAGAAGCATGTGTTGTTCTATTAAGTCTTCTACTTCTACCAGTTACTTGCCAAATTCAACAAACTGAACAGTATTGCTAGGTGGGTGCGCATAGAGAAAGAATTGAAATAAAAATGATAGTGTGTACAGTGGATGGAGGGTTAAAAAAATAAATGACTGCTAGGAGATTAGATAAAGATGGTGGCTAGTCGAATTCAGTATGCGAGATGGAGAAACTATACATTATATGTACACTTAAGGAAAGAGCCAACTATACCATTATTAATCTTGAATAACTTTTTTATTTATTAATATCTTTGCACGAAATTTCGAACATTGTCTATCTAGGCCATTAGAATTATAATCATGCTTTCACATTTGTCGATTTTTTAACGCTCTGCGCCGAGCCGTGAAACGTATAAAATCACAAAATGCACGAGAAAATTGTGGGTTGGTGCGAACAAAAATTGCACGTGGTCGTTTTGGAAGCTATATCGATTATCACATCCAAAACACACAACATGGGCCGGATGTCAATTCAGCAGCGCGGAATAGCCATCGGGCTTCCCAGCGAGAGGTGGGTTTCATTTTCAACGTATTTAAATTATTTTTTAATAATTGTATCAATTTATTTTAGCTGATATTCGTAGTAGGTCAATCGTAACCATAAACAAAATATTACATCAATTATTTTATTAGTAATGTCACTATTATTATTCGCAATATTTTTATGAAGAAGAAGAGAAGAAGAATGCTTTATTAAGACTTAAACTTTACAGTTTCTCGTCTGTAACATTTAAACATATTTACAATATATATAGTACAATATTATGATATATGCAATCATGATGAGGATGGACAAATGATGTAATGATTATGGACATACATGGAAAAATAATGACAATGTCATGAAGGATTATAGACTATGCAAAACATGAGCATGACTGTATTAAGAGTGTAGGGGGTATTCAACTGGTAATTCATATATCCTAAACAAGTGAATTGCGAAGGGATAAAGCTTCATGAATATATTTACTAAAGTTAACCAGCTCTGGGGAATTGTCACATTGAAATATTTGCAATAATTTGAACATACTTGGTCGATTAGAATATAAACGTTTAATATATTTTTTTCTTAATGTACTATACACCTCACATTTAAACATAAAATGAAACTCATCTTCCACGTTGTTTGTATTACACAATAAACATAACCTTTCGTTTTGATCAATACGGTTTCTACCATATCTGCCTGTTTCAATCCGTAAGTTGTGCGCTGATAGTCTCAATTTTGTAAATGCAATTCTTAATTTCTGCTTAGTATTATATCTAAGTACGATTCGTAACCAAAATTAATCTTTACATTTTTATATAATGTAAGTACCTTATTTATTCGAAGATCAGCTTGTGAAATCTGCAGAAAATCATCTATAATCCTTTGTTTAAATTCAGAAATAAACTGAGTGTGGTCGATGACATGTGGGTTTTCCCATATATACAAAAAGCCAAATTTACTTAGCAATTCCTTAACTCTGGACAACCAATTACCTTTGCCAGTTACTAAATCATCTAGACACGTTTGTATCATCGACTTAATAATTATATTTTCCGTTGTAACTATATTTAACCAATATTTTACAACTTTTACATATCTACATATATACAATGGGTATCTTCCAAGTTCATAATATACAGCTACATTACTAGTTGATTGCTTAACACCAAGAACTAACTTGCAGAATTTCAAGTGCAATGTCTCTAAATTTTTAGCTTTTGAAAATCCCCATATTTCACTTCCGTAATGTAAAATGGATGATACTAGAGCATCGAAGAGCTGGAGAGCGATTTTTGGTTTTGTCTCGTGTTTACGTAGATTAGCTGTTAGTATGTTCATAGCTTTTAGGCCTTTGCCATGGAGTTTTTGTGAATTTAAATTAAAATTACCGGTATAGTTAAGTGTATACATGCTCACCATGTAATAAATCGTTTTGTCCGTATATTTTGCAGGTTGCTAGACGAATGGGAGTAAACCGTCACACACTCATTGGGCTGGTGAGAAAGTACAGGGCGTCGGGCAGCGTGGACGGCCTCGCTCGCCGCAAACGTGGACGTATAACTACTGCCGCCCAATACCAGCATATACTGCAGATCCACCGTCAACAGTGATGGCGGACAGCTGCTTTAACAGCAATGGAAACACTCGGCACTCACGGGCGCTACATCTCTGCGAGAACCGTACGGAATCGGCTTCTTACCATGGCTAACATGCGATGTAGACGACCGTTTAAAGGTATCGTTCTTACACCGAGGCATAGGGGTCTGAGAGATCGTTGGGCACGGCGTAATCGCAGAGTAGCACAAGCGGCCTGGGCCCAAGTTCTTTTCACGGACGAAAATAGGTTTCGTTTACAGGAGAATGATTGCCGTACACGGGTATATCGCGAAAGGGGAGAGAGATTCAACGACAACTGCGTGATCGAGCGTGATAGATACGGTGGAGGGTCCGTTATGATCTGGGCGGGAGTGTCTATGCACAACAAGACTAACATTGTCTTTATAAATGGCAATCTTACTGCAGCCATATATCGAGATGAAGTCCTTTAGCCAGAAGTAGTTCCGATGATGAGAAACAACCGTGGTTTGAGCTTTCTCCAAGACGGTGCGCCTGCTCACACAGCCAGGGCTACGTTAGCGTTTCTCAATGCTAATAACGTAAACATAAAGGCACTTCCAGCCAGGTCTCCCGATCTTAACATAATTGAGAACATCTAGGATGAACTCAACCGACGCGTTAGAAGAAATGGTATCGCGCTACAGACCATCCCGCAGCTGAGAGCGAAAATTGCTCAGGAGTGGGCCAACCTACCCCAGAATTACATTCATCGGTACGTCACATCCATGCGCAGACGTTGTATTGCTGTGATTGATGCCCAGGGAGGACATACCCGTTACTAGACCCGGGACTAGACCATTATGTAACAGATCGAATTTGGTGAACAGAGTGTAGTGACTTTTTGTGATTTTTAGGTTTCGCGCAACAGGACAGGAAACGACACAGCTGCTTTAATTTGTATTCTGATCAAATGAATTACATTTAATTATGATCTCACATGTATTATTGTTATATTTTGAAAATTTCAGCAAGATCTGACCTATATTCGCTGAGTTATGGGTAGTTTTATACTGGTATAGTTAGCTCTTTCCTTAAGTGTATATGTGTCAGACATTGAGAAAGCATTCTGTTTATCACATCTTCTTATTAACTCTTTCAGCGCCAATGTCGCATAAAAGCGACTTTGTAAACAAGTAGAGAACCCGATCGGACAGAATAGAACCTGCCGTCTGATCAGGCTATATGCTGATTGCTCTTCAGAGAGTGGAGCTGAAGCACCTGTCCGAATAGCAAACAACATAGATCCTGATCAGACGCGGCGATACGCCGCGACTGATCTGGATCTATGTTGTTTGCACATGCTCTGAATTTATTCGACGCTGAAAGAGTTAAGCGCAACATTATTTTGCTAGGACAGATTTCCGGTTACTCATGTCTGGAAATGAACATATGACGTCATAGCATTACGACGTCACACGTTTTTATATTCAAACAAATCGGAGGCATCGCTTACGGACAACCGTAACAACAACGATAAATAATCATAACACACGCACGCACGCACGCACGCACGCACGCACGCACGCACGCACGCACGCACGCACGCACGCACGCACGCACGCACGCACGCACGCACGCACGCACGCACGCACGCACGCACGCACGCACGCACCCACACACACAGAGGGTTTATATACATGTTTTAGATATGGTCTCATGATTAACCATTAGTATGTGTATTTCTTATATGGGGCAGCACTGGTACTGGTGATATATATTAATATATTTCTTTCTAATGTCTTCATAGCATGGGCATAATTATTAACATGAAATGATACTCGTCTTCAATATCCAAAGTGTTGCAACATAAACACTATCTCTCATTACGTGGTATTCTGTTTTGACCATATCGTCTCGTTTGAATTCGTAATACATGTGCAGATACTCTAATTCTAGTAATGAAAAACCTCTAATTCTTTGGCAATAAATCTAAATAGCTTTCATATACAAGTATACATGCCCATTTTGTATGTAATTATCTACAGCTCTTTGTTTAAGCTACTAAGGAAACATTTTATTATCTATCTTATTAGTATCAATGAAATATTCAGACAAACCATATACATCTAGCAAATCTTTAACATTCGAGACACAATTACAACAAACATTGTTCATAGATAGTTCTTAAAATAATGTTGTCAGTATTTATTAATATACACCAATATTTTATCATTCTAACATATATGTTAACATATAGGGGTATCGACCTAAATCACCATGAATACTTGCATTACATGTACTAATTCAAGATCCTTTTACACAATTTCATATGCATACGTTCACTATCTTTAGACCTTGTGTAACCCCATACTTCTGAAGAATAAGACAAAATAGACCCTACAAAAGAGTCAAATAACTTTGTTTTGAGGTGAAATTCTTTACAAATATACAATAACATAATTAAAGCTTTTAAAGCTTTACCAATGAGATGTTCTTGGCTTAATGAGAAATTACCTGTATAGCTGAATATTGTACCAAGATAATCTACAACTTCTAATGGCTGCCCATTATAAAGCCATCTCTCTCGAGCAAAGGTGTTACCTCTCCTTCTAAGCACAACTATTTTAGTTTTCATAATATTAACTTCTAATCCCCAATGATTACAGTATGTATATAATAGATCAAGACCAGGGTTTGAATCAATAATTGCTATAGCATCGGCGACTAGTAACAATATTAATACAATGTAAGTCTGAATTAAAATCATCTTGAAAATGTAACTCTAGGTCGTCAATGGAAAGGGAGAACAATATTGGCGAAATTACCTAATTTATATATGTACACATACTAAACATCACACGGTGGAGTACATCCATAATAGTTCTAACAAATCTACTACGTTTAGTTAGTGTACTTGCTTGTGTTGAGGTCATTATCTGTTTGTACTTGTGTGTGTTTGATTGAGCATAATAATAGGTATCCATATATAACCTGAGTTATATTAAGAAAGGACACACAATGATATAATGCATTTTATCACCAATAGTGTTATTTGTACATATGTCGCGTGTGCTTTCGCTATGTTCGATGCCCTCCCAGCGACCCACTTCTATTGGTAAGTAATGGTTTCCAATTCTAAATTTCATTAATGATATGTAATCATGTTTATTTAGAGTTAGAACGTAATTTCCCAAGCTAATTGAATCTTTGAACAAGTTGTAATTTAAACCTTTTGATGAGTTTTGTAAAATGTCATGCCAACATTGGTAATATTGATCTGTGTAAATTTGTTTGATTAGTGCTTTGCTAAAAGTACTGCTTAAAGGATTATTCTATAGAGAGAAGAAATTATTTTATTATAGTGACATGTGCATTAAACATAAATAACAAACAAATATATACAAAATGTTGCACCCGACCCAGTGGGCCTATAAGTCACCTCATATACAAAGTTACAGTTAATGACATTTAACTAACATACATATATATACGATTTCAAACAATTATGGTTTAATTATAATCAATGAGAGAAAGATTTGTTAACAGTTGGACATTAAGCAAAAATAAACTACAAACAGCGTTTCCGTTGCAAAATAATGATGTTCCATATTGAAATAGGACACACTGTGTAATTGTGTGTTGTATGGTCATGTTTATGTATAAATAGTTCTTCTCAACAGATAGGCATGTACCACATATTTACTTAGTTTTCTAGGGTAATTTTCTGTACAATACAACAGTTTCTGCTCTAATGACATATTGTTAAAATCATTGTCTGACAGTTTGCTTTCAAACACTTTTCGTCGTATCGCATTATACAGGCTACAGTCAAACAGAAAATGCATTTCTGATTCCACAGTTCCTGAATCACATTGTCTACATATACGTTCATCCACTCTTTCACCAATGTACCGTCCCGTTTCTATACGCAGCGGGAGAATCCCAGTTCTTAGTTGTGAAAGTAATGACCGTTCATTTTTAAGTAGGTTTATAAGTAGATATTCTTCGGTTTTGAATTCAGATTTAACTAGCCTGTATGTACGTAATTTAGACACTCTTTGCACATCATGGGACCAAATCCGTGAATAATGACGGTTTATTAGTGATTTAGCATGCGGAATGTTAACAGGCATTTTGTTATCGAATTGATCATTTAACCCCAATGTATACATAAGTGACTTCATGTCGTTAGACCAATTACTAGTACATGTTCTATAGTCTGTTTCAAACACTCTGAATGTCAACCTATTCTGATCCATCAGAACAAGCCGATTCCAAAGGCGTAGCGCTGATGACCATCTCCGGTATAACCCTGGTATCCACCCCATGTCTCCGGTCAATGCAAGTACTGGTGTAAATCTGTGTACCCCCATAAAATAACGCATGGCACGATTCTGTATATTGTCAGACTGTTGATACTGTTTAAGACCCCAGACGGATGAGCAGTAGTCAAGAATGGGTACAACGCATGCATGGTAAAGTTTATCAAATGTTTTATATCCATATTCCTTCAGACCATGAATCTTGCTGATGATACTGCCTAAAGCGCGCCCTGCTGCACAGTTTGCATTAAAGTCACTTCTTTCCTGGAAGATAACACCAAGGTATTTGTATAAAGTAACTGTTTCGAGCACGTTATTGCCGATCTTAAATTGATATGTCGATCTTTCTTTTCGCCCCTTTCGGAAGTGTACACATTTCCATTTATTAGTACTCTCCATTTCTTGCACCAGTTTTCTATCTTGTCTAGCATAATTTGCAGATTGTCTTCTGTATCTGACACTAAAACTATATCGTCTGCATACATGAGTAGTGATATCTTAACATCATCCATGGACACACCTAGGTCAAGGTCATTTATCTCAATAGCTACGTCGTTGGCGAAGATGGAGAACAATGTGGACGAGAGCGTACATCCCTGACGGACACCAGTTGTGCAATCGAACCACTGTGTCATTTTCTGGTTAATTCGAATACAAGAAACTGTATTGGCATATATGTTCTTGATTGCGTTGTATACTTTCCCATCAACATTATTTAACAATAGCTTATAGAGAAGCATGTCTCTATCGATATAGTCGAAACAGTGCTTTAAATCGATGAATGCCGCATACACTGATTTATTATTTCGCACAATGCTATTGAGGGTGAACACATGATCTTCACAAGACCTGTTTGAACGAAATCCATTGTGTGTATCAGTCAGTATATCATCGTGGTCTAGGTATGCTGTAAGTCTCTTGTTGATAAATGCACTATAAAGCTTACTTATACAACTGAGTAGGCTTATACCACGATAATGCATTGGTACACGTGGGTCTGTGTTAGTGTCCTTCAGAATAGGGCATACAATCGCTCTTCTCCAAACAGATGGTATGAGACTACAGTCAAATATGAGTTGAAAGAGTTTGTGCAGAGCATCTATAACAATAGGGTATTTAAGAACATCATATGGGATTCCGTCATAACCACAAGCAGCTCTATTTTTTGATTTTTGAACGACATACGATTTCTTCGAGAGTAATATTCCTGTTTAGTTCCAGGTTGCTGTCATAAAGTGGGTCCAACATGTTCATTTCTATTAAGTGTTTATGAACTTTTGCTTGATTATAGTGTTCATCATCAAAGCCGTTGTTTTCCTGGCAATTGTATAAATTTTCAAAATCTAATCTCCAACGATCAAAAACATTTTGCTCGTCGCTTAATATTGAGCCATCGTCATTTACTATCTCAATCGGGATGTCTCGGTTTTTTCTCGGGCCTAAACTTTTAATTTTACGCCAAAAGTCTGACGGGTTGTTAGTCGTCATATCATCTATTTCTATGCATTCTGAATGCCTGTAGGATCGTTCACATCTTTTCAGTTCTTTGTCAAATACACCCCGCACTGCGGTATATTCCATTCTGAGTTGTATCCTAGTGTGCCTGTTATTGTGACAGTTTAAATATTCATTTTCTTTTGTATGCATACTTTTCCACAGATTGTTCAGTGTATCGTTCCAATACGGCTTGCGAACCCTACGACGCGGTGAGCTTTCTCGGGAATTTCCGTACACGGGAATATTGTCTTTCATTTCTTTTCTAATTGCGTCACACAGCTGGTCATAGATCAAGTCAACATTTTGTTGTGTTTCTCTGGATCGTTCTATATTAGTGACCACATTTAAAAAGGCTAGACGGCATGTTTCACTATTCATGAAATCCACGGGAATGCGCCGTAGGTTATGTCTAGGTTCACGTTTCACTGGTGCAGACTACTTTGTTCATGGATATAACTATAGTTTGTTTCAAGGTCAAATAATAGTACGCTATGGTCAGGTATGCGTGCTCGATCGCCCAACAATGCCTGCAGTCCATTGTCATTTATAATCGACTGTGCGGATAATACTTTGAATTTTTTACATGATTGAAAATTGTCGTGTGGTACGCAAATATAGTCTACAACAGTCTATATATCGGGTCTGCCAGCATTTATAAGTGTATTTTAATATGTGCTATCCAATTAAATATGTAATTAGGCAAATTTAGAATTAATTGGTATACTTTGTATAAGAGTTTGTTTTTATCACCTGTTGTCAGTCTGTGCCAATCGTTCATTATTTTGCATTTAATTGTTATGTTTAATGGTAATCGTCCTAGATCTGCCAGTAGCATGTAAATTGGTGTACCTTTATATAGTCAGGGTGCAGAAGAACATTTGCGGGAAAAAAGTAAAGGAAAAATAATTCTTAGTTTTTCTGAATCAGTACACCCCATAGTGCCTCAGAAAAAAAATCCCCATGAATTGGGCTTGGGTATTTTTTTTCCAAGCTCTTTGAAATTTCGGCCCCAAGACCCAATCGAAGATCCATCAAGATAGGGGGTAGGACTAACACATTTAAGTCTCTAGTCACTTCTGGTCTAGGTATGATAATGGAAATTGGCAGGAGGTTACAAAGGTGATTACTCTTCCCTGTGGTCAATGGAGCAAATTGATGTGATGATGTAATCATGACGAAATCCAAGATGGCGTCCATTTTGGCGGGAAAAACGAAAATATTGGTTACCAGTTAACTCACGTCATTCTGACTTGAGAAATATATTCTATGCCAGCCTGTAATGTAATTTGATGTATCTCTCTTGTAGATCCTCACAGTTTGATTTGCATTTCTGGTGCCTTGCGTAGTGTCCTGGGTTCGAATCCAAGGTGTGACAATATTGTTTCCGTCTTTTTCGCCAGGGTAGGTGGCAGTAGAAAAGATGTGCTTTGCTTCCAAAATATGGCATCATACATAGTCAGTGATGAGTGAACCCTGTGATGAAACCTGCATCTACTCCACGTTGTCTTACATACAAGACCAAGTGACGAAACTGAAACTGCCAAGTACATCAGTAACATTTGACCAACCGCTCTTCATTAAAGCTGTTGAAATTGCTGCCACCAAACAGCTTAACAAACTTGTGATTAGACTGGGTGGGTTCCATACATTAATGAGCGCAATCAGTAGCATCTTTCATACAATGCGAGGATCTGGAATATATGAAGCTCTGGGTCAGAAATTTGGCCCCAATGCTATTTTGCACATATTGTCTGGCAAAGCCATTGCACGGGCACTACGGGTTCTCTATCTTCTCGACGCATGCCTGACCACCAAATTACTGGAACAGATAATACCGGACTGCGAGGCACATCGTGACGAGAATGATGATTATGACGGTGGTATCAATGAGAAAGATCAGTCCAGTCTTACTACAAAGGATGTGGAGGCCTTGCAAAAGCTTCTCGGTGACGTATTGAATTCCGATGCTGAAACTCGTTGTGATGACATTGTAAACTCGGAGCCACTTGTCTTGTTAGATAAATGCATTGAAGAATTGAAAATATCATTGTCATCACAGTCTAGAACAGCAAAATTATGGATCCAATTACTGAATTATATTCGGAAAATAGAAGACTGTGTAGCATGTGAGAGACTAAAGGACTGGAACGGACATTTGAGAGTATGTAGTGAGTTTCTGAACTTATTTGCAGCAACAGGACATATTCACTACGCAACAAGTGCAAGGCTTTACGTGCACAATATGGCCAAGCTACCAGAACAGCATCCCTGGCTATATCAGAAGTACATAGAAGGCGCTCATGCTGTGGAAAGAACAGAACACTGTTTTAACGGACTCTAGTCAGACTTGGTGATAGAGCAAACGCTCATGTGTTCGCTAAAAAGTCGTGGTGGTTTGACACATGGACGAGGTCTGAATGAATCTGTCCGTCACCAAACCTTACCAATCTGTGTGACAATCCATGATGCAATGACAACTCGCTCGCAGAAGAAGATACGGACGTCCGAACAACACGTAGATCTCAGCATTGCTCGAAAAGACCGCGACCTCACTGATCTTGATCAACTGTTAGACTGGTTTGGTGATCACAATCCATTCGTCAGCAACGGTTGTGACTTGCGTTCATTGCCAACCGGTTTGACAGCGGAACAAGGGGATGGTATCAACTGTGATATCACCGAGGAAGTTGGCTCTAAATTACAGTCAAAGATAGACTCCGTGTCATATAACGGCGCAAAGATTAAGCGATCTGAGCAAATTAAGACTTTGCAAGATCTCCAACCCGGAGTAAGGGTAGGACGAAAGAATACAATGCACATTGATCCGGCTATTCTACAAAGTCGATTTTCGGCCATCTCACAAAGAATCAGCGAGAACATGGAGCCATATTTCCAATGGGAAATGTGTGCGAGTCCTCCATCCTTGGTCAAGGACAATTTCATGAGGAAGCCGGTGAAGTCTGAATTAGCTAACGCACTGTATAATGATGTAGCAGATACTAGGCCATCTGGTGAGCAAATGCGTGTTGTCGACGGCGGTTGGCTTCTTCACTACATACGGTGGAAACACAACACATACCAGGAAGTCTTCGAGCAGTACTCGTCATATCTCACACATCAATTCGGTCAGTGTATTATTGTATTCGATGGATATCCTGAGTTTTCAACTAAGGATCACGAACACCACCGACGCAAATCAGATCGACTTCCCGCCGCTACAATAGAAGTGAACCCGTCACGTCGTAGGTACAAGGATCAGGAAGCGTTCTTTGCTAACATTGCAAATAAAGTTGGCTTCATTGCTATGCTCACTGATCACTTGGAAGCAAATAGTCATATCATAAAGCAAGCACAAGCAGATGCCGATACACTAATAGTCTCTACCGCACTAGAGTATGCCAATAACCAGCAAACTGTTGAAGTAATCGCAAACGACACGGACATCTTGGTTTTGTTTCTGCATCACTGGAAAGAGGATATGGCGAACATATACGTTCATAGGGTCATCGGAGGAACAAGGCGATCACTAGTGGGGCCTTCCACAATTCATTCCGTAAAGGATGTGTCATCAAAGCTTTATCCAGTCATTAAAAAAACATTCTGTTCATATATGCATGGAGTGGATGTGACACAACATCTTCAACATTCGGACATATCAAGACTAAACTGATGAAAACTATAGCAAAAGACCGCTCAATTCAAGCGATTGCCGACAATTTCTATTCAGCTGAAACTCAGGACACAGTCGGGAAGCTTGGCATAGATTTATTCACTTTGTTGTTTGGTGAATATTGCAAGGAAAGGACTCTGACGACCATTCGCTTTCACAAGTACCAGATGATGATTGCGCAGTCAAACATCTTGGAACCGCAACAAATGCCTCCTACAGTACGTGCCGCCCATTTCCACAGCATCAGGGTATTTCTACAAACTATTCAGTGGATGAACTTGGATACTGAAGTGCTTGATCCATGCTCATGGGGTTGGCAACAATATCGTTCCGGACTTGTACCATTAATGACGGACATGGACGTAGCACCGGAGAGTGTGTTGAAATTCATTAGGTGCAAGTGTAAAAGCCAAAATCCCAACCAATGTGGTACGAACTTGTGTACCTGTTTCAAGCATGGAATCCAGTGTGTTGAGGCTTGTGGAGGATGTCATGGAGTAAGCTGTAAAAACACTGTCAGAGTCGATATCCAAGAATAATTGGTAGCCTACATGAAACAAAAACAGTAAACAATGAGTCAGAATGACGCGAGTTGACTGGTAGCCAATATTTTCGTTTTTTCCGCCAAAATGGACGCCATCTTGGATCTCGTAATGATTACGTCATCACATCAATTTGGTCCATTGACCCCAGTGAAGAGTAATCATTTTTGTAACCTCATGCCAATTTGCATTATCATACCTAGACCAGAAGTGACTAGAGACTTAAATTTGTTAGCCCTACCCCTCATCTTGATGGATCTTCGATTGGGTCTTGGGGCCGAAATTTCAAAGTGCTGGGAAAAACATTCCCCAAGACCAATTCATGGGGATTTTTTTTCTGATGCGCTATGATTCATACTGATTCAGAAAAACTAAGAATTATATTTCCTTTACTTTTTTCCTGCAAAATGTTCATATAGGAGTTATACAACCAGACTAATAAACTTTAGTTATATACCTTAGGAATTCTAAAATGTCTGAATTGTCATAGCCAAATAGAGAAATCTTAGACTAAAATATTTCAAACCATATTTTTGTAGATGACCCACTACTAACAAATTTGTATCTCTTATGAATGCTAACAGCGATAGAGTTATTAACAGTACAGCTAAATTTGTATATCATGCTTTATAAAGTTTCATCCCATGCAGCATTATTTGATTATGACTGGTATATAATGAGTTCTTCCTTGCTAATGCTAGTTATACATGTACTTGCGAATTTATATTTCACCATATTGATTGATGTTTAAGGCTATAAACATGTAAATGTTTTATGCTAATAAACTTTATGTTATGTTTTACAGCCAGGATCATACCATCCATGTGTATTACTTTGGAATTGACTATGTGGTTTATGTGAGAATGGTATTTCAGCTGTATTTACAAACATTGATGATAATTTGCAGGATAATAGATCCTATTTGTTCTAGTGTGGGATTATTTTGCATGCTATTTAAAGTATGTGCTATTTCAGAGGTATTAATATTGTGTATATATGAGTCTCTATCTTGATAGTTCCATCTACATTAGTTTAAACAATATTTTATTTCTTTAAATATACATAGACCCGTATACATAGTGTGTACATACATGTAGGATTGAGGAGAAAGCAACTTGCTTATTTTCCATCTACATTGTTTTGGTGGGTTGATATTTCTAGTGTGTTTAGTGTTGATGTCTGTGTCAGGTATGTTATTATTTGCATTAATAATATAGTTTATCACAGAGTCTTAGTACCGATGGCCATGTGATAAGAGTTCAAAACTGTTCAGTATAGAGAAGGCTTTAACAGAAGAGAGAAAATAGTCTAGTGCATATGTGTTTCTAAACGTCATTTTACCAACAAGGGCATCAGCCCCAAATCTTCCATTCACTATTACCCGGTCATTATATTTACATAGATAAATGAGCCTGCATCCACGATTATTTGTGTTGTGGTACTGGGATCTCCTGTCTAGTTTAATATTATGTGATTCAAGATTGTTTGTTTTTTTATCAATAAAGTTTGTTAACTCTGTACCAAAGTCAAAGAAAGTTTACAAATAATCATCGTTAGTCGAGTAATCTGGAAGATTTGTGGTCTGACTATTAAAATCGCCGCACATATATATGGTTTCATATTTATCACACAAACTATATTCATCATTACGATAGAACCGTGATTGCAGTGGAGGAACGTATGTATTATCAAACAGTAGATCATCATTACTATAGAACCGTGATTGCAGTGGAGGAACGTATGTATTATCAAACAGTAAATCATCATTACTATAGAACTGTGATTGCAGTGGAGGAACGTATGTATTATCAAACAGTAGATCATCATTACTATAGAACTGTGATTGCAGTGGAGGAACGTATGTATTATCAAACAGTAGATCATCATTACTATAGAACTGTGATTGCAGTGGAGGAACGTATGTATTATCAAACAGTAGATCATCATTACTATAGAACTGTGATTGCAGTGGAGGAACGTATGTATTATCAAACAGTAGATCATCATTACTATAGAACTGTGATTGCAGTGGAGGAACGTATGTATTATCAAACAGTAGATCATCATTACTATAGAACTGTGATTGCAGTGGAGGAACGTATGTATTATCAAACAGTAGATCATCATTACTATAGAACTGTGATTGCAGTGGAGGAACGTATGTATTATCAAACAGTAGATCATCATTACTATAGAACTGTGATTGCAGTGGAGGAACGTATGTATTATCAAACAGTAAATCATCATTACTATAGAACTGTGATTGCAGTGGAGGAACGTATGTATTATCAAACAGTAAATCATCATTACTATAGAACTGTGATTGCAGTGGAGGAACGTATGTATTATCAAAAAGTAAATCATCATTACTATAGAACTGTGATTGCAGTGGAGGAACGTATGTATTATCAAACAGTAAACCATCATTACTATAGAACTGTGATTGCAGTGGAGGAACGTATGTATTATCCAAAAGTAAATCATCATTACTATAGAACTGTGATTGCAGTGGAGGAACGTATGTATTATCAAACAGTAAATCATCATTACTATAGAACTGTGATTGCAGTGGAGGAACGTATGTATTATCAAACAGTAAATCATCATTACTATAGAATCCTCTGATTGCAGTGGAGGAAAGTATGTAATATCCAAAAGTAAATCATCATTACTATAGAACCGTGATTGCAGTGGAGCAACGTATGTAATATCAAAAAGTAAATCATCATTTGTATTGCAATATAGTTTGCTTAACTTTGTCAGGTGCGCTATATTTTCCATATACAACGCCGGCAACTGTTTACTGCTACACGCCCACATCATCCTCTAAATACGGATAAACTACTTTACGGATTCAGAAACCTACCAGATAACGAAACTATCTTTATACATGTACACACTTATATCAAAGAAACTAAACGTTTTGCAGTTAAATAAAGGATAGGTAGTTAAATGAACTAATAGCTGTCTTCCAGGAGCAATGGGACGCACCATGATATATTTAGTTAGGACGAGTGCGTAGAAATGCGAGCAACTACTACAACATTTCTGTTAAAAATAGATTTTTTGTTTTTCCTATTTTTCTTTACATTTTTTACATAGCTATCAATAAATCATTTGTCCAATAACTATGTACGCTACTTCTAAAGAATCATAGGAAAGGTCTGCTAATTCTGTTACATCTTCTTGGTATAAGGGGAGGGTCGTCACAAATGTCGGTAAAACGTGTGACCCAACCCATTTGCTTCTAAATTATAACAGTTTCGCTCGTATAATATTCGTTACATTTCATTTGTTGAACACTTATTGTACATTCTGTGTATATGTATGTTATTTGAAAGCAATTATACATGTCTAAACTAAGCTTAACTTTATCCATAACACATAAGTTTCAATGATTTCTATAAATTTGATCATTTCATTGCGTACAAAGTCGCCAAATCCACCTGCTTTTATATCGTATCGTTGTTTCCTTGGTTTGCTTATAAAATCATATTTAGGTATGGAAATAATGTCAGTTGTATTCGTTTCTTTAACAAATAGGTCATATATTTATTAATAAAGCTTTAGAAGTCTGGGTATGTGCATCTGCGTTTAAACCACCCACATTTAGGGTTCCGGTGTTATAATATTGGGATGCCTATTAGGTGTTCTAGTATTACTAGGTACAAAACCATAGACGGTCAATTTCAGAATAAGTCTACATCCGTTATGTCAAACTCGGTTATGTCGAATTCTCCGGTTATCTCGAAGTTGGTTCAAAGTCCGTGGATATGTTTATATTGAATTTCGTTAAATCAAGCTTCGGTTATGTCGAAGTATTTTGTTCGGTCCGACGGAATTCGACATAACGGATGTAGACTATATAAATATCGTTCTCTACTCTAACGAAATTATATCTTTATAATATAATGCAACCCCACCACTTGGTCGTTTTGTTCTACGGTGCTGAAATTTGCGATACAAAATATAAGACACATACCCAGATAGATTAATGTTTCTATTATTAGATGCAAATGTTTCATATAGAAACATAATCTCATATTGAGATTATATATTTAAAAGTTCAATATTGTCTCTTTTGGTTATTCTTAAACTATTTATATTCCAAGATAGAATGTTTAGTTCATCCCCCAGCGGATTCCTAGTCCTTCAGAATACACGGAATCAAATGTATTATATTATCCTATGAAGTATAGCTATTGGCACGTGCATTAAATTCTAAATAACATTTTAGTTGAATTAAATTCTACTTATTCTGCCATTGATTTGTGGAAATGATTAGCTTTTATTTAATTATGTATGCTACATCATGCATGGTGAACTGTCAGGACAATATTCTAAGTGCACTATGCTGCAGAAATTATTCATGGTTTATTTTCAGTTAGCTAAATGGTTAGTGGGTTGAACTATAATGAAGCCTCTTTATGAACATTAACTCTTAATTCTGGAGTGAATGTTTTCTGGAGTAGAAATTTAGTCTAGGCCAACTAATAAAAATTCTTATAGAGGAATTAATATAAGTTTTCTGAAAACTTGTTTTCCAATCCAAACCGTTCACAATTTATGTAATTTGTAACATTGTTTGTGTTATACATGTAAATTTATTGGAATAAATACTGTTTAAACCAACTAACAAACTTGTCTGGTTTTTGTTTGTCAACAGACCAAACAGTTTTGATCGGAGCCTAAATTATTTAGCCGAAATAAAATATATTCTTAAATATCATTTAGCCAACAAAACATAAATAAACATAAACATTGGACCAACCGTTAGCTCCATTTCCACTTTCGTGACATACCACACACATCTTTAATTTTCGTTTATGTCATACATAGTTTAGTTTATTTTCAAGCCAATAAGGCCCATGAGGTTACATAGAACATGAAATGGCAAGACAAGTGCAATACATGCATACATATACAATGCATGCATACATATACGATACATGCATACATATACGATACATGCATACATATACGATACATGCATACATATACAATACATGCATACATATACAATACATGCATACATACATACATACATACATACATACATACATACATA
>CM026402.1:45235282-45307782 GCA_014843695.1 Archivesica marissinica | reverse complement strand
CATACATATACAATACATACATATACAATACATACATACATATACAATACATACATATACAATACATACATGCATATACAATACATACATACATACATACATATATGCATACATATACAATACATACATGCATATACAATACATACATATACAATACATACATGCATATACAATACATACATACATATATGCATACATATACAATACATACATACATACATATACAATAATTATATAAGACGGTGAAGGTTCCAATAAGTAGTGCATACTACTTACAATGTCTAAGGCACAGTTTACTAATGGTATATCTACACGTATGTCTTAAAACCAAATTTAAATATACATACTATTTAATAGCATCCCTATATCGATAATTGCCGCGTTATATAAGCCACAGTACACACAAACTGCCTATATCGATAATTGCCGCGTTATATAAGCCACAGTACACACAAACTGCCTATATGGATAATTGCCGCGTTATATAAGCCACAGTACACACAAACTGCCTATATGGATAATTGCCGCGTTATATAAGCCACAGTACACACAAACTGTCTATATCGATAATTGCCGCGTTATATAAGCCACAGTACACACAAACTGTCTATATCGATAATTGCCGCGTTATATAAGCCACAGTACACACAAACTGCCTATATCGATAATTGCCGCGTTATATAAGCCACAGTACACACAAACTGCCTATATCGATAATTGCCGCGTTATATAAGCCACAGTACACACAAACTGTCTATATCGATAATTGCCGCGTTATATAAGCCACAGTACACACAAACTGCCTATATCGATAATTGCCGCGTTATATAAGCCACAGTACACACAAACTGCCTATATGGATAATTGCCGCGTTATATAAGCCACAGTACACACAAACTGTCTATATCGATAATTGCCGCGTTATATAAGCCACAGTACACACAAACTGCCTATATCGATAATTGCCGTGTTATATAAGCCACACACAAACTGTTCTTGCTTCCAAAACGTGTATCTCAGCGGTATCACATAATTGGGGATCATATTTGGGTGAAATACAATTGACTTATTTCTTCACTTTAGTTTACTCTATTTTTAACACAATGACCGTATATGTATACGGAAACGGCCATTCTGTTTGGAATAGGGTTAGTTTTAAATTAGAAATAAAACGAGATACTAAACTGTTAAACCTTGAGAACTCTCGAGCATTCAACTTGTGTGATTGTGACAGCCCATTCATGCACGTTTTCCAACTCCCCATCTATATTTAAAGCAGCATTACATCGTATGAAATAAAAGATATTTGAAAAATTCATTTTTTACGTATGGGTAGCAATGCTGCTACACATTCTAACATTATACTTTGTATGCTTATGTTCATTTGGTAAACAGTGTTTTTTTGCGATAAAACAAACTCGAAACCGAAAGTAGGACTTTCCGAGTCGATCGGTCACGCACTTGTTTACAATCGGAACGCATCGTCCGCACTTGTTTGCATTCGGAATGCATCGTCCCCATTTGTCCCACGTTGTCTTTTTTAATTAAATTACTTGATATGTTGATTCATACCTCTGTTAGCTAAGTCTTTTAGGGACATTTCTACATCCCCGCGAGGGGTTCGACATTAGAGGAAGATAGATAGTATTTCATGTTCAAAATATATACGTTGTTATTCTACATCCTCTGTTGTTTCACGCATGCGCGCTGTGCGTGTTGACTATTCGTGTGTTGATAAACAAATTCGCGTATACGACGGTTTAAATTTATTGGAATTTTATCGTTTCTGAGCGACTATTTCGATTTTTGTAAACACACACACATTAGTATTTATATTTTACCCAACACATCCTTTATTATGATGTAATGCTGCTTTAAATGTGTAAGACAGTAACTGGGTACGCTAACCTAATATCCCCTATCCTAACTTTAAGGACATTTTAACGCCGAGAGTAGCGGTATCAAGTGTTGCAGACGTACTTACAACATTATTCAAATATAGAAACGACCTTTGTCTGAGATTGCTCGTCTCCAGGGAGATTCGGTAATCTCTGTGTAAGTAAGTCTTCTAAGTATTGTTCTAGACGGTGTGGGAAATAAAACCAGATTGACCAGGTCAATGAATTTGTCTCATTGTTGTATATATTTAAGGAAGTTAATCAAATTGTTTTGTTTCATTTTTGGGTTTAACATTGCACCGAAAGCTTCCGTTATATGGTGACTCTCCGCATGTCATTGGTTGATGCCTCTCCGAGTAGTTCAGACACGAACGGGTTGAATTACAGACCTTACATAAGCCGTTCGGATAGCTTCTTTCATGTGTAGTCAAATATATTAATACGCTATGTGGTTTCTTATAAACGCTAAAAAATATATTTATTTAACGTCGCTACCGGTTGCCCATTTGAGCGACGGGCAGTTTACTTAACAACACATTTCCTGGGCTCCAGCGGTTAGCCAGTACTTGGTGCATCAACCTCCGTTACAAACAATAGAAAATATAAGAAAATAATTAATTAACTAACACATTCCTTGATGAAATAAAGAAAGTGATATTTTACACGGGTGCAATGATAATAATTATAATTTATTAATTTGTTTTCATTATTAGTGTTAATAATAGCTGAATTAAATAACATTATTTACTTCTGCCGCATCAACTTGTTGAACATATTTCAGTCAGATAATAGAATGTTTATTTCAAACTCCAGTAGGTCAATATGACCCATGAGGTACAACAATATATATACAAACTATTAACAAATAGTGGTGACAATTATGTGGAGAAGGCAAAGTATGCAATACAGCATGATTATATAATGAACGTATTACAATATCCCTGTACATAAACTCACTCAATTTCTAATTATTTCATCAATGTAAGATAAATACAAAGTCTCATTACATATTATTTAAAGTCCGTATTTCAAAAGCTTTATAAATAAATACACTCAATTTTCTAATTATTTCATTATTACCACCTGTAAATAGTTTCAATTTATACATAGTTGGTCTTTTCCAAAAATATTTATTGATATATTTCATTCTTATGTCTTTATATATTGAACATTCTAATAACACATGGTATTCATCTTCTAAAACATTACATACTGAGCATTTTCTATCATCAAATGGTATACTTTGTGGTTTGTGCCACCTACCATATTCCACTGCAGATAAACGCATGATGTGAGATTATTATAATTCGATGAAATCTCAAAACAATTACTAGTATTGTTCAGTTGTTCGTTTTATGCACGATTGTATAAGATATTGACCAACAGGCGTATTATTATGTCCAACATACTTTTTTTACGTTTATTTATCGTCGCTACCGATTGCCCATATGAGCGACGCCTCCTGAAGAGATTAGTTATTTTAGATTTTTGGAGGATAGTGCAATGATACAGACAGAGACCCATTCCAGAATCTCCTCTGGTTCTTTTACGTGCACGGTGTAAAGCACCGACACTAGACCTCGGATTAATGTCCCATCTGAAAGACTGTTAATTTTATTATGGTCAGACGGGGGATCTAACCTGCGATCCCTGGATTACCAGTCCATCGTGTTACCACTGGACTACATATCCGTCCGTATGACATATATATGCATACATAAATCAATCAACAGCTCACGTGCAATCAGTGACGCGGGCGACTGAAATCGGTTGCAGTATCGTATACCATTGCAATTATTGTTGTGTCCCAATGCGAGGGACTCACATCTGCTCGTGTTCGTGCGTGCGCTCGACTGGTTTGTTTGTACTACCGCGCTATTAGGTCACAGTAATGGACCATGTCAGTGTAGATACGAGAAGAAGCTGGGGCACCTGTGTCCTATGGACACGTTATTAATTACTTTGTACATTGATAACCCATATGATTTGTGAATAGCGCCATAGTTTTCAATTTATTAATCTAATGATCAGATCGCTTCTGTTGACACTATATAATTATCATTGAATGCATATTATTATGTGACTTATAGGCCCACGGGGCCGGGTGCGTCTTCTTGTTGTTTAATAATTGCTATATATATTTTGTTGAAATGTGCTCATGTCACTTTTATAAAAACTTACTTACTTATAGAAATATTCTTGGTCAGTGTTAACGAAATTATCATAATTTCTATTAGATATATCTGTCGATATCACTGGGTGTTGTTTGAATTTACGTTTATAAATCGTCGCTACCGGTTGCCCATATGAGCGACGCCTCCTGAATATATTAGCCATTTTAGATTTTGGAGGATAGTGCAATGATACAGACAGAGACCCTTTCCAGAGTCTCCTCTGGTTCTGTTACATGCTGTATAGTACCGACACGAGACATCGGTTTAAAGTCCCATCTGAAAGACTATGCTATGCGTCATTTTAGTATGGTGTGACGGAGGATCGAACTTGACCACTTGACCACTGATCCGCTACTACTATATCTTAACATTGACTCCCCGATAAGTACCGTTACGTCTTGTATGCGACTTAGTGTTGTTATGATAGATAGTGAAACTGGCACCTTCTTCGCTCCTTTCACTGATCAATATTAAGGTTTTCGGTAGTCTAAAAGCATGTTCCGATATTTTAGTGAAACCGGCACGCGAGCGAGCTAACCACTGCGATACCACATTCAGTGTCACCGGTAACTATTGAGGTGTCTGGTTGTTGGGAAACATGTCAGATATAACCACATTCAGTGTCACCGGTAACTATTGAGGTTTCTGGTTGTTTATTTTTGTTTTAAACCCGATGATCGAAACAGGGTTGCATTGGTTAGACGCGAGCGCGCTAACCACTGCGCTACCACATTCAGTTTCATCGGTAACTATTGAGGTGTCTGGTTGTTGGGAAACATGTCAGATATAACCACATTCAGTTTCACCGGTAACTATTGAGGTGTCTGATTGTTTATTTATTTTTTAACCCGAGGATCGAACCCGGGTTGCATTGGTTAGAAGGGAGCGCGCTAACCACTGCGCTACCACATTCAGTTTCACCGGTAACTATTGAGGTTTCTGATTGTTTATTTATTTTTTAACCCGAGGATCGAACCCGGGTTGCATTGGTTAGAAGGGAGCGCGCTAACCACTGCGCTACCACATTCAGTTTCACCGGTAACTATTGAGGTTTCTGATTGTTTATTTATTTTTTAACCCGAGGATCGAACCCGGGTTGCATTGGTTAGAAGGGAGCGCGCTAACCACTGCGCTACCACATTCAGTTTCACCGGTAACTATTGAGGTTTCTGATTGTTTATTTATTTTTTAACCCGAGGATCGAACCCGGGTTGCATTGGTTAGAAGCGAGCGCGCTAACCACTGCGCTACCACATTCAGTGTCACCGGTAACTATTGGGGTGTCTTGTTGTTGAGAACGATGTTCTGATTGAGCAACACAGCATGATCAGTTTAATATGACTTGTATTTGTGAATATTGTTTGTTTATTTATACCTTCTGTCATGTGTAGTAAAAGTTATCACTAGCCTCTGCGGGTTTTCATTCTCAAGCTAAAACGTTTTATATGGAAATTTGCTGGTTATTTACGCATTCTGGACCGGATATTCGTTCCAAATGCTTCATCTAATAGTGAATATATCGTCTGAAGAATTGATATAGTGCCTTGGGAGAGGCAAATCATTAGTGTATTCTTGTATCACTTTCTTGGCGCAGTGTTTCGGGATATAGTACACAGTTTGTGTGCTTTACGTTTATTTATCGTCGCTACCGGTTGCCCATATGAGGATAGTTAAACCTGTCTTTTATTTTTTTTGGAACCAGGTTTAAGGCCCGTTTATTTTCCTCGTCATAGGTGACCTGTGGGTGGAGGGCATCCCACAAGCACCTTACAATAATGTACATTTTTTAACGAGTAGAATAAACAAACGGCATGAATAATAGTGTATATAAATATATCAAGTCATTATCATGTTGGCCTTAAAGCGCTGAAAAAATGTTCAGTTACACTTAGAAAAAAAAAAGAAGAGAAAAGTGGTCTGCAGCCTACATTCTACCAAGTGATTGATGACAATTATTTTCAATATAATTTTAAATTAAAACTTTTTAGCATATTGCTTCCATATTTCGTCAACTTGTTCTGTATTGAAGCTGTCTCAAGTTCAGTATCATATAATAGTTTTAATCGACACATCAGATGTTGAACGGATGGTTTTATGTCTTTATTTTTGTCTCTTACTTTTATGTTTGTTTATACCTCAAATAAAACTACGATTACTATTGGCTGTATTTTATTAGCATTGCACGTTTGCAACAACAATTCTAACTGTATCTAGTACTAGACTTTTCACTAGTATGTCACTAAGTGTTCTGTCCTCTATTAACTTAAAAACTAATTTTATATCAGGTGGCAGTTCAGTAACTTAAAGTCTAGTATTCAGATGTAACTGAGTAACTAATTTGTCGAAACTAGTAACTTGTAAGTAATTTATTAGTACTAAATAGATTGTTAAACTCACAAATTAGATGGAATGATTTTGATTTATAACTATATCAATTGCCCGATTAATAATCAATTATCTAATCGGTTTACCCGTCCGATTATTCCGATTAATCGATTATGGATGCACATCACTAATTGGAACTATACTGAGTCAAAAAAGAAACGATACCAAACTAAAAATGACGTAAAACGGATAAAACCATAGAAAGGTTTAATATATTATTACGTATCAGTACCGGGTATCTTATTGCAACGTCAGCCAACCATAAACACAGGTAAATAAACACCCGATAATCCTGGAACGCCGAATTTCCGATTTGCACGTGCTCCTCAACAAAGACAACTTCCTACACATCGGAACACCGGTTTATTGTACTGGTATTGCATTATCATCGAGGAAAAACACCTTACATACCCATTGTTACCTCTAACAAAATGCCTAGGCTAAACCGCAATCAGAGAATGCGTGCCATTGGCATGATTGACGGCGGTTTACGTCAGCATGACGTCGTAAATCGACTCGGGGTTACGTGGATCACGATAACACGTCTACTTCGACGTTATCGAACACATGGATCGGTGGACGACCGTCCAAGATCTGGTCGACCACATGTGACGACGCGTGAACAGGACCGTCACATTCGGACGTCACATTTACGTGACCGGTTCCTACCTGCTACGCACACAGCTGCCGTTACTCCTGGGATGACCAACAATCGCATCAGTGCACAAACAGTCAGGAACCGGCTCGGTGAACGTGGCATTCGTGCCTATCGGCCATACGTTGGACCCATCCTGACACGACGTCACCGTGACGTACGGCGGGAATGGACTACGGAACGTGCTCGCTGGACTCGGTTACAGTGGAAATCGGTGATGTTTAGCGATGAATCGCGGTTCTGTTTGCGTCGAGCGGATGGCAGAGAGCGGGTATATCGCAGACGCGGTGAACGTTACGCCGACGCATGTGTAAGTCAGGTTGATCTGTTCGGGGGCGGAAGCGTTATGGCGTGGGGCGGTATCACCTTCGGCAGTCGCACTGAACTGTTAGTGGTGGACGGGAACCTAAACGCCAAGCGGTACTGTGATGAGATCCTTGCGCCAGTTGTTGTGCCGTTCTTTAACGCCAACAGAAACGTCACACTGTTCCAACAGGACAACGCCAGGTGTCATACTGCTCGGATTTCCACCACATTATTGGAACAGAACAATATTGAAACCCTGCCGTGGCCTGCTTTGTCACCAGACTTGTCACCCATAGAACATTTGTGGGATACGTTAGACCACCGCGTCAGACGTCGTCAGCCGGTAACGTTAAACCAACTGAGGGATGCTTTGCGTCAGGAGTGGAAAATATTGACCAGCACGAGATTCAGACACTCTTCCGTTCGATGCGACGGCGGTGCATTGCAGTGAGAGACGCAAATGGTGCCCATACTCGATATTGACGTCTGTGTGAAAACTCCATTAGACCCCTGTCCGACGAATTACGTCATCACGCAGCAGACAGTTTCGGAGGCTCATTATGCTTTATGTGCTCCTCTTTCAAACATGTTGGACTATCATCTTATGAATTTTCAAAATATTTCTTAATAAATGTTGAAATTATAGACACATAAACACCAGGTATCGTTTCTTTTTTGACTCAGTATATATAAACATGTAGCCATCATGGCCGTATCGCTTGCCCCCTCACCGCTGTATGTTCGAATCCTCAAGTCAGGAAGCTATCCAGCTGGCATGCGGTAGGTCGGTGGTTCTACCCGGTTCTAGCAATAATGGTCGGATGGATACCCGATATCTTCTACAGAAAACTATATTTTGTTGTTCGGGAAATTCGCCTTATGTGCCACTCTGGTACACCTAAATCGCAGAACCTGAGTATATTTTGTATTTGAAAGTGTTAGCACTTTGGCATACAGTGTATATATTTCTCCTCCAAATGAGATGCGATAGAAATTGATATGGATTTTAAAATAACGTCTTCTATAAATTCTACAAATGAATGTCTAGTACTGGCATGTTCGATGATTTAAAACACTCCTATAAATTGGGATATATTGCGCGTTGGAACACGTATACATATATGGAACCCAGACTAGTCGGGATGTTGAACTTTAAAAGAACGCCAGTTGATGGTTGGTATTCGTTCTATGTGAAGACGGCGTGACAGAGAGCTTAAGGGCGTTGCATTTAATCCACTAGCCCATCACCACTGTAGGTTCGAATCCCACTTGGGGTGTATTAATGTGAAGAAGTCATCATGCTGACTTGTGGATGGATGGCGGTTCTACCATGGTAACCGTCACTGCAAAAAATCATGCACGGACGGGCACCAGTGGTCTTCCTCCAATAATAGATGGATAGTGGCCATATGACCCAACCTATCAGTGCGAAATAAGACCCCAATATAAACACACAAATGTGGAGTACTCGTAATTATGTTGTGATATATGCCGCGTGTAATCCTACTTAGTATGGCTATGTACGGGCGCCCGGGTTGAACCACCGACCTTCCGCAAGCCAGGTGGATAGTTTCCTAATAAGTCAACACTCCCAGTGCAATTCGAGCCATCAACGGTGAGTGCATGGCACGTGATTTGAAGTGAACCACAGTAACCACTCGACCACGGAGGTCCCTGATAGTATTCTACTCGGCCACGGAGGTCCCTGATAGTATTCTACTCGGCCACGGAGGCCCCTGATATTATTCTACTCGGCCCCTGATATTATTCTACTCGGACCCTGATATTATTCTACTCGGCCACGGATATTATTCTACTCGGCCACGGATATTATTCTACTCGGCCACGGAGGCCCCGGATATTATTCTACTTGGCCACGGATATTATTCTACTCGGCCACGGAGGCCCCGGATATTATTCTACTCGGCCACGGATATTATTCTACTCGGCCCCTGATATTATATTCTACTCGGCCACGGATATTATTCTACTCGGCCACGGATATTATTCTACTCGGCCCCTGATATTATATTCTACTCGGCCACGGATATTATTCTACTCGGCCCCTGATATTATATTCTACTCGGCCACGGATATTATTCTACTCGGCCACGGATATTATTCTACTCGGCCCCTGATATTATATTCTACTCGGCCACGGATATTATTCTACTCGGCCACGGATATTATTCTACTCGGATATTATTCTACTCGGCCACGGAGGGCCCTGATAGTATTCTACTCGGCCACGGATATTATTCTACTCGGCCACGGAGGCCCCGGATATTATACTACTCGGCCACGGATATTATTCTACTCGGCCACGGATATTATTCTACTCGGCCCCGGATATTATTCTACTCGGCCACGGATATTATTCTACTCGGCCACGGATATTATTCTACTCGGCCACGGATATTATTCTACTTGGCCACGGAGGCCCCGGATATTATTCTACTCGGCCACGGATATTATTCTACTCGGCCACGGATATTATTCTACTCGGCCACGGATATTATTCTACTCGGCCACGGAGGCCCCGGATATTATTCTACTCGGCTACTCGGCCCCGGATATTATTCTACTCAGCCACGGATATTATTCTACTCGGCCACGGATATTATTCTACTCGGCCACGGATAGTATTCTACTCGGCCCCGGATATTATTCTACTCGGCCACAGATAATATTCTACTCGGCCCCGGATATTATTCTACTCGGCCACGGAGGCCCCGGATAGTATTCTACTCGGCCACGGATATTATTCTACTCGGCCACGGATATTATTCTACTCGGCCACGGATATTATTCTACTCGGCCCCGGATATTATTCTACTCGGCCACGGAGGCCCCGGATATTATTCTACTCGGCTACTCGGCCCCGGATATTATTCTACTCGGCCACGGATATTATTTTTAATTATTCTACTCGGCCACGGATATTATTCTACTCGGCCACGGATAGTATTCTACTCTGCCCCGGATATTATTCTACTCGGCCACGGATAGTATTCTACTCGGCCCCGGATATTATTCTACTCGGCCACGGAGGCCACGGATATTATTCTACTCGGCCACGGATATTATTCTACTCGGCCACGGATAGTATTCTACTCGGCCACGGATAGTATTCTACTCTGCCACGGAGGCCCCGGATATTATTCTACTCGGCTACTCGGCTCCGGATATTATTCTACTCGGCCACGGATATTATTTTTTATTATTCTACTCGGCCACGGATATTATTCTACTCGGCCACGGATAGTATTCTACTCTGCCCCGGATATTATTCTACTCGGCCACGGATATTATTCTACTCGGCCCCGGATATTATTCTACTCGGCCACGGATATTATTCTACTCGGCCACGGATATTATTCTACTCGGCCACGGATAGTATTCTACTCGGCCACGGATAGTATTCTACTCGGCCACGGATGTCCCTGATATTATTCTACTCGGCCACTGATATTATTCTACTCGGCCACGGATATTATTTTTTATTATTCTACTCGGCCACGGATATTATTCTACTCGGCCACGGATAGTATTCTACTCTGCCCCGGATATTATTCTACTCGGCCACGGATAGTATTCTACTCGGCCCCGGATATTATTCTACTCGGCCACGGATATTATTCTACTCGGCCACGGATATTATTCTACTCGGCCACGGATAGTATTCTACTCGGCCACGGATAGTATTCTACTCGGCCACGGATGTCCCTGATATTATTCTACTCGGCCACTGATATTATTCTACTCGGCCACGGATATTATTCTACTAGGCCACGGATATTATTCTACTCGGCCACGGATATTATTCTACTCGGCCAAGGATATTATTCTATTCGGCCACCGATATTATTCTACTCGGCCACGGAGGCCCCGGATATTATTCTACTCGGCCCCGGATATTATTCTACTCGGCCACGGATAGTATTCTACTCAGCCACGGATATTATTCTACTCGGCCACGGATATTATTCTACTCGGCCACGGATAGTATTCTACTCGGCCACGGATATTATTCTACTCGGCCCCGGAGGCCCCGGATATTATTCTACTCGGCCACGGATGTCCCTGATATTATTCTACTCTGCCACGGATGTCCCTGATATTATTCTACTCGGCCACTGATAGTATTCTACTCGGCCACGGATAGTATTCTACTCGGCCACGGATATTATTCTACTCGGCCACGGAGGCCACTGATATTATTCTACTCGGCACGGATATTATTCTACTCGGCCACGGATATTATTCTACTCGGCTACTCGGCACCGGATATTATTCTACTCGGCCCCGGATATTATTCTACTCGGCCACGGATATTATTCTACTCGGCCACGGAGGCTCCGTATATTATTATACTCGGCCCCGGATATTATTCTATTCGGCCACGGATAGTATTCTACTCGGCCACATATATTATTCTACTCGGCCACGGATAGTATTCTACTCGGCCACGGATATTATTCTACTCGGCCCCGGATATTATTCTACTCTGCCACGGATGTCCCTGATATTATTCTACTCGGCCACTGATATTATTCTACTCGGCCACGGATATTATTCTACTCGGCCACGGATATTATTCTACTCGGCCACGGATATTATTCTACTCGGGCACGGATATTATTCTACTCGGCCACGGATATTATTCTACTCGGGCACGGATATTATTCTACTCGGCAACGGATATTATTCTAATCGGGCACGGATATTATTCTACTCGGCCACGGATAGTATTCTACTCGGGCACGGATATTATTCTACTCGGCCACGGATAGTATTCTACTCGGCCACGGATAGTATTCTACTCGGCCACGGAGGCCCCGGATATTATTCTACTCGGCCACGGATATTATTCTACTCGGTCACGGATAGTATTCTACTCGGCCACGGATAGTATTCTACTCGGCCACGGAGGCCCCGGATATTATTCTACTCGGCCACGGATATTATTCTACTCGGCCACGGATATTATTCTACTCGGCCACGGATATTATTTTTTATTATTCTTTTCGGCCACGGATATTATTCTACTCGGCCACGGATAGTATTCTACTCTGCCCCGGATATTATTCTACTCGGCCACGGATAGTATTCTACTCGGCCCCGGATATTATTCTACTCGGCCACGGATATTATTCTACTCGGCCACGGATATTATTCTACTCGGCCACGGATAGTATTCTACTCGGCCACGGATTGTATTCTACTCGGCTACGGAGGCCCCGGATATTATTCTACTCGGCCACGGATATTATTCTACTCGGCCACGGATATTATTCTACTCGGCTACTCGGCCCCGGATATTATTCTACTCGGCCGCGGATATTATTCTACTCGGCCACGGAGGCCCCGGATATTATTCTACTCGGCCACCGATATTATTCTACTCGGCCACGGAGGCCCCGGATATTATTCTACTCGGCCACGGATATTATTCTACTCGGCCACGGATAGTATTCTACTCGGCCACGGATATTATTCTACTCGGCCCCGGAGGCCCCGGATATTATTCTACTCGGCCACGGATGTCCCTGATATTATTCTACTCTGCCACGGATGTCCCTGATATTATTCTACTCGGCCACTGATAGTATTCTACTCGGGCACGGATATTATTCTACTCGGCCACCGATAGTATTCTACTCGGCCACGGATATTATTCTACTCGGCCCCGGAGGCCCCGGATATTATTCTACTCGGCCACGGATGTCCCTGATATTATTCTACTCTGCCACGGATGTCCCTGATATTATTCTACTCGGCCACTGATAGTATTCTACTCGGGCACGGATATTATTCTACTCGGCCACGGATATTATTCTACTCGGCCACGGATATTATTCTACTCGGGCACGGATATTATTCTACTCGGCCACGGATATTAATCTAATCGGGCACGGATATTATTCTACTCGGCCACGGATAGTATTCTACTCGGGCACGAATATTATTCTACTCGGCCACGGATATTATTCTACTCGGCCACGGAGGCCCCGGATATTATTCTACTCGGCCACGGATATTATTCTACTCGGCAACGGAGGCCCCGGATATTATTCTACTCGGCCATGGATATTATTCTACTCGACCACGGATATTATTCTACTCGGCCACGGATATTATTCTACTCGGGCACGGATATTATTCTACTCGGGCACGGATATTATTCTACTCGGCCACGGATAGTATTCTACTCGGCCACGGATATTATTCTACTCGGCCACTGATATTATTCTACTCGGCATGGATATTATTCTACTCGGCCACGGATAGTATTCTACTCGGCCACGGATATTATTCTACTCGGCCACGGATATTATTCTACTCGGCCACGGATAGTATTCTACTCGGCCACGGATATTATTCTACTCGGCCACGGATATTATTCTACTTGGCCACGGAGGCCCCGGATATTATTCTACTCGGCCACGGATATTATTCTACTCGGCCACGGATATTATTCTACTCGGCCACGGATATTATTCTACTCGGCCACGGAGGCCACGGATAGTATTCTACTCGGCCACGGATATTATTCTACTCGGCCACGGATATTATTCTACTCGGCCACGGAGGCCACGGATAGTATTCTACTCGGCCACGGATAGTATTCTACTCGGCCATGGATAGTATTCTACTCGGCCACGGATATTATTCTACTCGGCCCCGGAGGCCCCGGATATTATTCTACTCGGCCACGGAGGCCCCGGATATTATTCTACTCGGCCACGGAGGCCCCTGATATTATTCTACTCGGCCACGGATATTATTCTACTCGGCCACGGATATTATTCTACTCGGCCACGGATATTATTCTACTGGGCCACGGATATTATTCTACTCGGCCACGGATATTATTCTACTCGGCCACGGATATTAATCTACTCGGCCACGGATATTATTCTACTCGGCCACGGATAGTATTCTACTCGGCCACGGATATTATTCAACTCGGCCACGGAGGCCACTGATATTATTCTACTCGGCCACGGATATTATTCTACTCAGCCACGGAGGCCACTGATATTATTCTACTCGGCCACGGATATTATTCTGCTCGGCCACGGAGGCCACTGATATTATTCTACTCGGCCATGGATATTATTCTACTCGGCCATGGATATTATTCTACTCGGCCACGGATAGTATTCTACTCGGCCACGGATATTATTCTACTCGGCCACGGATATTATTCTACTCGGGCACGGATATTATTCTACTCGGCCATGGATATTATTCTACTCGGCCACGGATAGTATTCTACTCGGCCACTGATATTATTCTACTCGGCCACGGATAGTATTCTACTCGGCCCCGGATATTATTCTACTCGGCCACGGATAGTATTCTACTCGGCCACGGATATTATTCTACTCGGCCACGGATATTATTCTACTCGGCCACGGATATTTCTACTCGGCCACGGATAGTATTCTACTCGGCCACGGATATTATTCTACTCGGCCACGGATATTATTCTACTCGGCCATGGATATTATTCTACTCGGCCACGGATAGTATTCTACTCGGCCACGGATATTATTCTACTCGGCCACGGATATTATTCTACTCGGCCACGGATATTATTCTACTCGGCCACGGATATTATTCTACTCGGCCACGGATATTATTCTACTCGGCCACGGATATTATTCTACTCGGCCACGGATATTATTCTACTCGGCCACGGATATTATTCTACTCTGCCACGGATGTCCCTGATATTATTCTATCGGCCACGGATATTATTCTACTCGGCCACTGATATTATTCTACTCTGCCACGGATATTATTCTACTCGGCCAAGGAGGCCCCGGATATTATTCTACTCTGCCACGGATATTATTCTACTCGGCCACGGATATTATTCTACTCGGCCACGGATATTATTCTACTCGGCCACGGATATTATTCTACTCGGGCACGGATAGTATTCTACTCGGGCACGGATAGTATTCTACTCGGGCACGGATAGTATTCTACTCGGGCACGGATAGTATTCTACTCGGCCACGGATATTATTCTACTCGGCCACGGATATTATTCTACTCTGCCACGGATGTCCCTGATATTATTCTATCGGCCACGGATATTATTCTACTCGGCCACTGATATTATTCTACTCTGCCACGGATATTATTCTACTCGGCCACGGAGGCCCCGGATATTATTCTATCGGCCACGGATATTATTCTACTCGGCCACTGATATTATTCTACTCGGCCACCTATATTATTCTACTCGGGCACGGAGGCCCCTGCTATTATTCTACTCTGCCACGGAGGTCCCTGATATTATTCTACTCGGCCACGGATATTATTCTACTCGGCCACGGATATTATTCTACTCGGCCACGGATAGTATTCTACTCGGCCACGGATAGTATTCTACTCGGCCACGGAGGCCCCGGATATTATTCTACTCGGCCACGGATATTATTCTACTCGGCCACGGATATTATTCTACTCGGCCACGGAGGTCCCGGATATTATTCTACTCGGCCACTGATATTATTCTACTCGGCCACGGATATTATTCTACTCGGCCACGGAGGCCCCTGATATTATTCTACTCGGCCACGGATAGTATTCTACTCGGCCACGGAGGCCCCGGATAGTATTCTACTCGGCCACGGATAGTATTCTACTCGGCCACGGAGGCCCCGGATATTATTCTACTCGGCCACGGATATTATTCTACTCGGCCACGGAGGCCACCGATATTATTCTACTCGGCCACGGAGGCCACTGATATTATTCTACTCGGCCACGGATATTATTCTACTCGGCCACTGATATTATTCTACTCGGCCACGGATATTATTCTACTCGGCCACGGATATTATTCTACTCTGCCCCGGATATTATTCTACTCGGCCCCGGATATTATTCTACTCGGCCACGGATATTTTTCTACTCGGCCACGGATATTATTCTACTCGGCCACGGATATTATTCTACTCGGCCACGGATATTATTCTACTCGGCCCGGATATTATTCTACTCGGCCACGGATGCCCCGGATATTATTCTACTCGGCCACGGATAGTATTCTACTCGGCCACGGAGGCCCCGGATATTATTCTACTCGGCCACGGATAGTATTCTACTCGGCCACGGATAGTATTCTACTCGGCCACGGATAGTATTCTACTCGGCCACGGAGGCCCCAGATATTATTCTACTCGGCCATGGATATTATTCTACTCGGATATTATTCTACTCGGCCACGGATATTATTCTACTCGGCCACGGATAGTATTCTACTCGGTCACGGAGGCCCCGGATATTATTCTACTCGGCCACGGATATTATTCTACTCGGCCACGGATATTATTCTACTCGGCCACGGATGCCCCGGATATTATTCTACTCGGCCACGGATAGTATTCTACTCGGCCACGGAGGCCCCGGATATTATTCTACTCGGCCACGGATAGTATTCTACTCGGCCACGGATAGTATTCTACTCGGCCACGGATAGTATTCTACTCGGCCACGGAGGCCCCAGATATTATTCTACTCGGCCATGGATATTATTCTACTCGGATATTATTCTACTCGGCCACGGATATTATTCTACTCGGCCACGGATAGTATTCTACTCGGTCACGGAGGCCCCGGATATTATTCTACTCGGCCACGGATATTATTCTACTCGGCCACGGATATTATTCTACTCGGCCACGGATATTATTCTACTCGGCCACGGATAGTATTCTACTCGGCCCCGGAGGCCCCGATATTATTCTACTTTTTCGGCCACGGATATTATTCTACTCGGCCACGGATATTATTCTACTCGGCCACGGATATTATTCTACTCGGCCACGGATATTATTCTACTCGGCCCCGGATATTATTCTACTCGGCCACGGAGGCCCCGGATATTATTCTACTCGGCCACGGATAGTATTCTACTCGGCCACGGAGGCCCCGGATATTATTCTAATCGGGCACGGATATTATTCTACTCGGCCACGGATATTATTCTACTCGGCCACGGATATTATTCTACTCGGCCACGGATATTATTCTACTCGGCCACGGATATTATTCTACTCGGCCACGGATATTATTCTACTCGGCCACGGAGGCCACTGATATTATTCTACTCGTCCACGGATAGTATTCTACTCGGCCACGGAGGCCCCGGATATTATTCTACTCGGCCACGGATAGTATTCTACTCGGCCATGGATAGTATTCTACTCGGCCATGGATAGTATTCTACTCGGCCACGGATAGTATTCTACTCGGCCATGGATAGTATTCTACTCGGCCATGGATATTATTCTACTCGGCCACGGATAGTATTCTACTCGGCCATGGATAGTATTCTACTCGGCCACGGATATTATTCTACTCGGCCACGGATATTATTCTACTCGGCCACGGATAGTATTCTACTCGGCCATGGATAGTATTCTACTCGGCCACGGATATTATTCTACTCGGCCACGGATAGTATTCTACTCGGCCATGGATAGTATTCTACTCGGCCACGGATATTATTCTACTCGGCCACGGATATTATTCTACTCGGCCACGGATATTATTCTACTCGGCCACGGATAGTTCTACTCGGCCTGGATATATTCTACTCGGCCACGGATATTATTCTACTCGGCCACGGATATTATCTACTCGGCCACGGATAGTATTCTACTCGGCCACGGATATTATTCTACTCGGCCACGGATATTAATCTACTCGGCCACGGATATTATTCTACTCGGCCACGGATATTATTCTACTCGGCCATGGATATTATTCTACACGGCCACGGATATTATTCTACTCGGCCACGGATAGTATTCTACTCGGCCACGGATATTATTCTACTCGGCCACGGATATTATTCTACTCGGATATTATTCTACTCGGCCACGGAGGGCCCTGATAGTATTCTACTCGGCCACGGATATTATTCTACTCGGCCACGGAGGCCCCGGATATTATACTACTCGGCCACGGATATTATTCTACTCGGCCACGGATATTATTCTACTCGGCCCCGGATATTATTCTACTCGGCCACGGATATTATTCTACTCGGCCACGGATATTATTCTACTCGGCCACGGATATTATTCTACTTGGCCACGGAGGCCCCGGATATTATTCTACTCGGCCACGGATATTATTCTACTCGGCCACGGATATTATTCTACTCGGCCACGGATATTATTCTACTCGGCCACGGAGGCCCCGGATATTATTCTACTCGGCCACGGATATTATTCTACTCGGCCACGGATATTATTCTACTTGGCCACGGAGGCCCCGGATATTATTCTACTCGGCCACGGATATTATTCTACTCGGCCACAGGGGCTCCTGATAGTATTCTACTCGGCCACGGAGGTCCCTGATAGTATTCTACTCGGCCACGGAGGCCCCTGATATTATTCTACTCGTACTCGGCCACGGAGGCCCCTGATAGTATTCTACTCGTACTCGACCACGGAGGTCCCTGATAGTATTCTACTCGGCCACGGAGGCCCCTGATAGTATTCTACTCGGCCACGGAGGCCCCTGATAGTATTCTACTCGTACTCGACCACGGAGGTCCCGGATAGTATTCTACTCGGCCATGGATAGTATTCTACTCGGCCACGGATATTATTCTACTCGGCCACGGATAGTATTCTACTCGGCCATGGATAGTATTCTACTCGGCCACGGATATTATTCTACTCGGCCACGGATAGTATTCTACTCGGCCACGGAGGCCCCTGATAGTATTCTACTCGTACTCGACCACGGAGGTCCCTGATAGTATTCTACTCGGCCACGGAGGCCCCTGATAGTATTCTACTCGGCCACGGAGGCCCCTGATAGTATTCTACTCGTACTCGACCACGGAGGTCGCGGATAGTATTCTACTCGGCCATGGATAGTATTCTACTCGGCCACGGATATTATTCTACTCGGCCACGGATAGTATTCTACTCGGCCATGGATAGTATTCTACTCGGCCACGGATATTATTCTACTCGGCCACGGATATTATTCTACTCGGCCACGGATATTATTCTACTCGGCCACGGATAGTATTCTACTCGGCCATGGATAGTATTCTACTCGGCCACGGATATTATTCTACTCGGCCACGGATATTATTCTACTCGGCCATGGATATTATTCTACACGGCCACGGATATTATTCTACTCGGCCACGGATAGTATTCTACTCGGCCACGGATATTATTCTACTCGGCCACGGATATTATTCTACTCGGATATTATTCTACTCGGCCACGGAGGGCCCTGATAGTATTCTACTCGGCCACGGATATTATTCTACTCGGCCACGGAGGCCCCGGATATTATACTACTCGGCCACGGATATTATTCTACTCGGCCACGGATATTATTCTACTCGGCCCCGGATATTAT
This sequence comes from Archivesica marissinica, assembly GCA_014843695.1. Taxonomy (NCBI): domain Eukaryota; kingdom Metazoa; phylum Mollusca; class Bivalvia; order Venerida; family Vesicomyidae; genus Archivesica; species Archivesica marissinica. The sequence goes on along the minus strand of CM026402.1, from coordinate 45,287,945 downwards.
TCTACTCGGCCACGGATATTATTCTACTCGGCCACGGATATTATTCTACTCGGCCACGGATATTATTCTACTTGGCCACGGAGGCCCCGGATATTATTCTACTCGGCCACGGATATTATTCTACTCGGCCACGGATATTATTCTACTCGGCCACGGATATTATTCTACTCGGCCACGGAGGCCCCGGATATTATTCTACTCGGCCACGGATATTATTCTACTCGGCCACGGATATTATTCTACTTGGCCACGGAGGCCCCGGATATTATTCTACTCGGCCACGGATATTATTCTACTCGGCCACAGGGGCTCCTGATAGTATTCTACTCGGCCACGGAGGTCCCTGATAGTATTCTACTCGGCCACGGAGGCCCCTGATATTATTCTACTCGTACTCGGCCACGGAGGCCCCTGATAGTATTCTACTCGTACTCGACCACGGAGGTCCCTGATAGTATTCTACTCGGCCACGGAGGCCCCTGATAGTATTCTACTCGTACTCGACCACGGAGGTCCCTGATAGTATTCTACTCGGCCACGGAGGCCCCTGATAGTATTCTACTCGGCCACGGAGGCCCCTGATAGTATTCTACTCGTACTCGACCACGGAGGTCCCGGATAGTATTCTACTCGGCCACGGAGGCCCCTGATATTATTCTACTCGGCCATGGAGGTCCCTGATAGTATTCTACTCGGCCACGGAGGCTCCTGATATTATTCTACTCGGCCACGGAGGCCCCTAATATTATTCTAGCTGCAAATACTTGCCTAGCTCGTCACTGAGCGGGAGGTTACATATATATTCAATTGTGAACATACGCGTGTAGACTTTTAATGGCGAGAAAATGTAATACAGCCTGTGTCATTTGATTTAATACTGACTTCGTGACACGACATCTTGACACAAGTGTTTTATGTCTGACTTCGTGACACAATTTTGTTATATCTGACTTCGTGACACAAGTGTTTTATATCTGACTTCTTGACACAAGTGTTTTATATCTGACTTTGTGACACACGTGTTTTATGTCTGACTTCGTGACACAAGTGTTTTATGTCTGACTTCGTGACACAAGTGTTTTATATCTGACATCGTGACACAAGTGTTTTATATCTGACTTCGTGACACAAGTGTTTTATGTCTGACTTCGTGACAAGTGTTTTATATCTAACTTCGTGACACACGTGTTTTATATCTGACGTCGTGACACAAGTGTTTTATGTCTGACATCGTGACACAAGTGTTTTATGTCTGACTTCGTGACACAAGTGTTTTATGTCTGACATCGTGACACAAGTGTTTTATATCTGACATCGTGACACAAGTGTTTTATGTCTGACTTCGTGACACAAGTGTTTTATATCTGACATCGTGACACAAGTGTTTTATATCTGACTTCGTGACACAAGTGTTTTATGTCTGACTTCGTGACAAGTGTTTTATATCTAACTTCGTGACACACGTGTTTTATGTCTGACGTCGTGACACAAGTGTTTTATATCTGACATCGTGACACAAGTGTTTTATATCTGACTTCGTGACACAAGTGTTTTATGTCTGACTTCGTGACACAAGTGTTTTATAACTGACCTCGTGACACAAGTGTTTTGTAACTGACATCGTGACAAAGTGTTTTATATCTGACGTCGTGACACAAGTGTTTTATAACTGACAACGTGACACATGTGTATTTATTTCTGACATCGTGACAAAAGTGTTTTATGTCTGACTTCCTGACACAAGTGTTTTATGTCTGACTTCGTGACACAAGTGTTTTATGTCTGACTTCGTGACACACGTGTTTTATATCTGACTTCGTGACACAAGTGTTTTATATCTGACGTCGTGACACAAGTGTTTTATATCGAACGTCATGACATAAGTGTTTTATATCTGACTTCGTGACAAGTGTTTTATATCTGACTTCGTGACACAAGAGTTTTATATCTAACTTCGTGACACACGTGTTTTATATCTGACGTCGTGACACAAGTGTTTTATATCTGACATCGTGACACAAGTGTTTTATGTCTGACTTCGTGACACAATAGTTTTATAACTGACCTCGTGACATAAATGTTATTATTTCTGACTTCGTGACACAAGTGTTTTATGTCTGACTTCGTGATACAAGTGTTTTGTAACTGACATCGTGATACAAGTGTTTTATATCTGACGTCGTGACAAAAGTATTTTATAACTGACTTCGTGACACAAGCGTTTTATAACTGACATCGTGATACATGTGTATTTATTTCTGACATCGTGACAAAAGTGTTTTATGTCTGACTTCCTGACACAGGTATTTTATATCTGACTTCGTGACACAAGTGTGTTATGTCTGACTTCGTGACACAAGTGTTTTATGTCTGACTTCGGCACACACGTGTTTTATATCTGACTTCGTGACACAAGTGTTTTATAACTGACGTCGTGACACAAGTGCTTTATATCGAACGTCGTGACACAAGTGTTTTATGTCTGACTTCCTGACACAAGTGTTTTATGTCTGACTTCGTGACACAAGTGTATTATTTCTGACTTCATGACACAAGTGTTTTATATCTGTCATCGTGACAAGTGTTTTATATCTGTCATCGTGACAAGTGTTTTATATCTGTCATCGTGACAAATGTTTTATATCTGACTTCGTGACACACGTGTTTTATTTCTGACTTCCTGACACAAGTGTTTTATATCTGTCATCGTGACAAGTGTTTTATATCTGTCATCGTAACAAAAGTTTTATATCTGACTTCGTGACACAAGTGTTTTATAACTTGACGTCGTGACACAAATGTTGTATATCTGACATCGTGACACAACTGTTTTATTTCTGACTTCGTGACACAAGTGTTTTATATCTGACATCGTGACACAAGTGTTTTATTTCTGACTTCGTGACACAAGTGTTTTATATCTGACATCGTGACACAAGTGTTTTATATCGGACGTCGTGACACAAGTGTTTTATATCTGACTTCGTGACACAAGTGTTTTATATCTGACTTCGTGACACACGTATTTTATGTCTGACTTCGTGACACAAGTGTTTTATTTCTGACGTCGTGACACAAGTGTTTATATCTGACATCGTGACATAACTGTTTTATATCTGACTTCGTGACACAAGTGTTTTATTTCTGACTTCCTGACACAAGTGTTTTATATCTGTCATCGTGACACAAGTGTATTATTTCTGATTTCGTGACACAAGTGTTTTATAACTGACGTCGTGACACAAGTGCTTTATATCGAACGTCGTGACACAAGTGTTTTATATCTGACTTCGTGACACAAGTGTTTTATATCTGACTTCGTGACACACGTATTTTATGTCTGACTTCGTGACACAAGTGTTTTATTTCTGACTTCGTGACAAGTGTTTTATATCTGACTTCGTGACAAGTGTTTTATATCTGACTTCGTGAAACAAGTGTTTAATATCTGACGTCGTGACAAGTGTTTTATATCTGACTTCGTGACACAAGTGTTTTATATCTGACTTCGTGAAACAAGTGTTTAATATATGACTTCGTGAAACAAGTGTTTTATTTCTGACTTCGTGACAAGTGTTTTATATCTGACTTCGTGACACAAGTGTTTTATATCTGACATCGTGACACAAGTGTTTTATATCTGACTTCGTGACACAAGTGTTTTATATCTGACATCGTGACACAAGTGTTTTATGTCTGACTTCGTGACAAGTGTTTTATATCTAACTTCGTGACACACGTGTTTTATATCTGACGTCGTGACACAAGTGTTTTATGTCTGACATCGTGACACAAGTGTTTTATGTCTGACTTCGTGACACAAGTGTTTTATGTCTGACTTCGTGACACAAGTGTTTTATGTCTGACATCGTGACACAAGTGTTTTATATCTGACATCGTGACACAAGTGTTTTATGTCTGACTTCGTGACACAAGTGTTTTATATCTGACATCGTGACACAAGTGTTTTATATCTGACTTCGTGACACAAGTGTTTTATGTCTGACTTCGTGACAAGTATTTTATATCTAACTTCGTGACACACGTGTTTTATATCTGACGTCGTGACACAAGTGTTTTATGTCTGACATCGTGACACAAGTGTTTTATATCTGACATCGTGACACAAGTGTTTTATGTCTGACTTCGTGACACACGTGTTTTATATCTGACGTCGTGACACAAGTGTTTTATGTCTGACATCGTGACACAAGTGTTTTATGTCTGACTTCGTGACACAAGTGTTTTATGTCTGACTTCGTGACACAAGTGTTTTATGTCTGACATCGTGACACAAGTGTTTTATATCTGACATCGTGACACAAGTGTTTTATGTCTGACTTCGTGACACAAGTGTTTTATATCTGACATCGTGACACAAGTGTTTTATATCTGACTTCGTGACACAAGTGTTTTATGTCTGACTTCGTGACAAGTATTTTATATCTAACTTCGTGACACACGTGTTTTATATCTGACGTCGTGACACAAGTGTTTTATGTCTGACATCGTGACACAAGTGTTTTATATCTGACATCGTGACACAAGTGTTTTATGTCTGACTTCGTGACACAAGTGTTTTATATCTGACTTCGTGATACAAGTGTTTTATATCTGACGTCGTGACACAAGTGTTTTATATCTGACGTCGTGACACAAGTGTTTTATATCTGACATCGTGACACAAGTGTTTTATGTCTGACTTCGTGACACAAGTGTTTTATATCTGACATCGTGACACAAGTGTTTTATATCTGACTTCGTGACACAAGTGTTTTATAACTGACGTCGTGACACAAGTGCTTTATATCGAACGTCGTGACACAAGTGTTTTATATCTGACTTCGTGACACAAGTGTTTTATATCTGACTTCGTGACACACGTGTTTTATGTCTGACTTCGTGACACAAGTGTTTTATTTCTGACTTCGTGACAAGTGTTTTATATCTGACTTCGTGACAAGTGTTTTATATCTGACTTCGTGAAACAAGTGTTTTATTTCTGACTTCGTGACAAGTGTTTTATATCTGACTTCGTGACACAAGTGTTTTATATCTGACATCGTGACACAAGTGTTTTATATCTGACTTCGTGACACAAGTGTTTTATATCTGACGTCGTGACACAAATGTTGTATATCTGACATCGTGACACAACTGTTTTATATCTGACTTCGTGACACAAGTGTTTTATTTCTGATTTCGTGACACAAGTGTTTTATATCTGACATCGTGACACAATTGTTTTATATCTGACATCGTGACACAAGTGTTTTATATCGGACGTCGTGACACAAGTGTTTTATATCTGACGTCGTGACACAAGTGTTTATATCTGACATCGTGACACAACTGTTTTATATCTGACTTCGTGACAAAAGTGTTTTATTTCTGACTTCGTGACACAAGTGTTTTATATCTGTCATCGTGACAAGTGTTTTATATCTGTCATCGTGACAAGTGTTTTATATCTGTCATCGTGACAAATGTTTTATATCTGACTTCGTGACACAAGTGTTTTATAACTTGACGTCGTGACACAAATGTTGTATATCTGACATCGTGACACAAGTGTTTTATTTCTGACTTCGTGACACAAGTGTTTTATATCTGACATCGTGACACAAGTGTTTTATATCTGACATCGTGACACAAGTGTTTTATATCTGACGTCGTGACACAAGTGTTTTATATCTGACGTCGTGACACAAGTGTTTATATCTGACATCGTGACACAAGTGTTTTATATCTGACTTCGTGACACAAGTGTTTTATTTCTGACTTCGTGACACAAGTGTTTTATAACTGGACGTCGTGACACAAATGTTGTATATCTGACATCGTGACACAACTGTTTTATATCTGACTTCGTGACACAAGTGTTTTATTTCTGACTTCGTGACACAAGTGTTTTATATCTGACATCGTGACACAATTGTTTTATATCTGACATCGTGACACAAGTGTTTTATATCTGACGTCGTGACACAAGTGTTTTATATCTGACGTCGTGACACAAGTGTTTTATTTCTGACTTCGTGACAAGTGTTTTATATCTGACTTCGTGACACAAGTGTTTTATATCTGACATCGTGACACAAGTGTTTTATATCTGACTTCGTGACACAAGTGTTTTATATCTGACGTCGTGACACAAATGTTGTATATCTGACATCGTGACACAACTGTTTTATATCTGACTTCGTGACACAAGTGTTTTATTTCTGACTTCGTGACACAAGTGTTTTATATCTGACATCGTGACACAATTGTTTTATATCTGACATCGTGACACAAGTGTTTTATATCTGACGTCGTGACACAAGTGTTTATATCTGACATCGTGACACAACTGTTTTATATCTGACTTCGTGACAAAAGTGTTTTATTTCTGACTTCCTGACACAAGTGTTTTATATCTGTCATCGTGACACAAGTGTATTATTTCTGACTTCGTGACACAAGTGTTTTATATCTGTCATCGTGACAAGTGTTTTATATCTGTCATCGTGACAAGTGTTTTATATCTGTCATCGTGACAAATGTTTTATATCTGACTTCGTGACACACGTGTTTTATTTCTGACTTCGTGACACAAGTGTTTTATATCTGTCATCGTGACAAGTGTTTTATATCTGTCATCGTGACAAGTGTTTTATATCTGTCATCGTGACAAATGTTTTATATCTGACTTCGTGACACACGTGTTTTATTTCTGACTTCGTGACACAAGTGTTTTATATCTGTCATCGTGACAAGTGTTTTATATCTGTCATCGTGACAAGTGTTTTATATCTGTCATCGTGACAAATGTTTTATATCTGACTTCGTGACACACGTGTTTTATTTCTGACTTCGTGACACAAGTGTTTTATATCTGTCATCGTGACAAGTGTTTTATATCTGTCATCGTGACAAGTGTTTTATATCTGTCATCGTGACAAATGTTTTATATCTGACTTCGTGACACAAGTGTTTTATAACTGACGTCGTGACACAAATGTTTTATATCTGACTTCGTGACACAAGTGTTTTATAACTGACGTCGTGACACAAATGTTGTATATCTGACATCGTGACACAACTGTTTTATTTCTGACTTCGTGACACAAGTGTTTTATATCTGACATCGTGACACAAGTGTTTTATTTCTGACTTCGTGACACAAGTGTTTTATATCTGACTTCCTGAGACAAGTGTTTTATATCTGTCATCGTGACACAAGTGTATTATTTCTGACTTCGTGACACAAGTGTTTTATAACTGGACGTCGTGACACAAATGTTGTATATCTGACATCGTGACACAACTGTTTTATATCTGACTTCGTGATACAAGTGTTTTATTTCTGACTTCGTGACACAAGTGTTTTATATCTGACATCGTGACACAATTGTTTTATATCTGACATCGTGACACAAGTGTTTTATATCGGACGTCGTGACACAAGTGTTTTATATCTGACGTCGTGACACAAGTGTTTATATCTGACATCGTTACACAACTGTTTTATATCTGACTTCGTGACACAAGTGTTTTATTTCTGACTTCCTGACACAAGTGTTTTATATCTGTCATCGTGACACAAGTGTATTATTTCTGACTTCGTGACACAAGTGTTTTATATCTGTCATCGTGACAAGTGTTTTATATCTGTCATCGTGACAAATGTTTTATATCTGACTTCGTGACACACGTGTTTTATTTCTGACTTCGTGACACAAGTGTTTTATATCTGTCATCGTGACAAGTGTTTTATATCTGTCATCGTGACAAGTGTTTTATATCTGTCATCGTGACAAATGTTTTATATCTGACTTTGTGACACAAGTGTTTTATGTCTGACTTCGTGACACAAGTGTTTCATAACTGACCTCGTGACAAGTGTTTTATAAATGACTTTCTGACACAAGCGTTTTATAACTTGCATCGTGACACACGTGTATTTATTTCTGACATCGTGCCATAAGTGTGTTATATCTGACGTCGTGAAACAAGTGTTTTATATCTGACTTCGTGACACACGTGTTTTATGTCTGACATCATGACATAAGTGTTTTATATCTGACATCGTGACACAAGTGTTTTATATCTGACATCGTGACACAAGTGTTTTATATCTGACGTCGTGACAAGTGTTATTATATCTGACTTCGTGACAAGTGTTTTATATCTGACATCGTGACACAAGTGTTTTATATCTGACGTCGTGACAAGTGTTATATATCTGACTTCGTGACAAAGTGTTTTATATCTGACGTCGTGACACAAGTGTTTTATATCTGACATCGTGACACAAGTGTTTTATATCTGACTTCGTGACAAGTGTTTTATATCTGACATCGTGACACAAGTGTTTTATAACTGACATCGTGACACAAGTGTTTTATATCTGACTTCGTGACAAGTGTTTTATATCTGACTTCGTGAAACAAGTGTTTAATATCTGACGTCGTGACAAGTGTTTTATATCTGACGTCGTGACACAAGTGTTTATATATGACTTCGTGATACAAGTGTTTAATATCTGACTTCGTGACAAGTGTTTTATAAATGACATCGTGACACAAGTGTTTTATATCTGACTTCGTGACACAAGTGTTTTATATCTGACGTCGTGACACAGGTGTTTTATATCTGACATCGTGACACAAGTGTTTTATAACTGACATCGTGACACAAGTGTTTTATATCTGACTTCATGACAAGTATTTTATATCTGACATCGTGACACATGTGTTTTATAACTGACATCGTGACATACAAGTGTTTATATCTGACTTCGTGACAAGTGTTTTATATCTGACTTCGTGAAACAAGTGTTTAATATCTGACGTCGTGACAAGTGTTTTATATCTGACGTCGTGACATACAAGTGTTTATATATGACTTCGTGACACAAGTGTTTAATATCTGACTTCGTGATAAGTGTTTTATATCTGGCATCGTGACACAAGTGTTTTATAAATGACATCGTGACACAAGTGTTTTATATCTGACTTCGTGACACAAGTGTTTTATATCTGACGTCGTGACACAGGTGTTTTATATCTGACGTCGTGACACAAGTGTCTTATTTCTGACTTCGTGACACAGGTGTTTTATATCTGACAACGTGACATAAGTGTTTTATATCTGACTTCGTGACACAAGTGTTTTATATCTGAGTTCGTGACACAGGTGTTTTATATCTGACAACGTGACACAAGTGATTGATATCTGACATCGTGACACAAGTGTTTTATATCTGACATCGTGACAGGCGTCTTAACACTACATTTATTATTGTTTCCACATGAAGACAGCAAGCAATACATGTTTTCTACATGTAACCTCATATTAATGCAGAATTATACCCTCCCTTGTTCTCTGTCTGCTTGTCGGTTTAAAAACGCACCAACAACTTGGGTCATATGTGATTCTCCAGCTAGTAATGGTGGAGGAAGACCCCTGATGCCAATCTGAACAGTATTTCAGGTATGGACGGGCATCCTGGTAGAACCACTGACCTTCTATATGCTATCTGGATAGCTTCCTCACATGAAATAATCCCATTCTCAGCGGGATTCGAACCTACAGCTTGGCCTATTCTATATTCTAACACGACCCAGTTAATAACATACATACTTGTAGAGTAAAATCTACCTCGGGTTATTCTGTGATATACCTACCTTGAACTATGCTGCGCGCGCGCCGTGTTTTGGCTATTCCATTTATACAATGCGTGTAAAATTTTATGAATGAAAGTCACGTGATGTTTGTAAATACTACCGTGGGAATTCGCGGAAGTGAGCTATTTTTAGAATCAGATAATCTCTTGTCCGTCTTGTTTTTCTGTTAAGTAACGTTTCAGTTACTATTCTGTACAGTTTTATTTGACAAAATAAATAAAATTATTGATCAGTTACAACTTTTGTTCATGTATGCACTAGATTGATATTTTCCATAAAATATAACGTCATCAGGAAATTTCGAAAGCCAAATGCAGCGGAGTAGCACTGCGTTTGAAGAAAATACTCCTTTGATTCTCGTCTAAAATTATTAGAAGTAAGTCGTGTTAGAATCGAAATAATAAGTATCAACCGTGGTATATCGCAGAATAGCCCACGTTTGAAGTTTTTATGCGTAGAAATATATCACGAAGCCGAAGTACTCAGTTACTATTCTGTACAGTTTTATTTGACAAAATAAATAAAATTATTGATCAGTTACAACTTTTGTTCATTTATGCACTAGATTGATATTTTCCATAAAAAATAACGTCATCACCCCTTACGCGGGAGGAAATTTCGAACGCCAAATGCAGCGGAGTAGCACTGAGTTTGAAGAAAATACTCCTTTGATTCTCGTCTAAAATTATTAGAAGTAAGTCGTGTTAGAATCGAAATAATAAGTATCAACCGTGGTATATCGCAGAATAGCACTCGTTTGAAGTTTTTATGCGTAGAAATATATCACGAAGGCCGAAGGCCTGAGTGATATATTTCTACGCATAAGAACGATAAGAAGATACTTATTATTTCTTAAATATTGACACGTTTGTTTTTCAAAAATAAATAAATATGATGCAAGCCTATTTGCTCTGTGTGTGTGCGCGTGCGCGTGTGTGTACTTCAACAGCATACTACTTTATAGTACTATCGAGCAATCATAGGGTTAGGATACGATACCATGCTTATGTCGATTCCATTGTCTAGCATGCGTACCCCACGTGTTTTGGGTCCTATGTTTATAGTGGTTACTGGTAGATTATTTAAATGCATGTATATGTATAATCCTAAAGATTAGTAGCATATTTATGATACATGTCCTGTCATCTTAGTATGAGCTTATTTACGTGTTCTTTCATTGTTAATAAATATGCATGTTCTGTCATTTTAGTATGAGCTTATATTACGTTATGCCCCCCCCCCATTCTGAATTAAATATGGTTTTATTCATGGAGTCCATGCATTTATAACACTAGCATTCTGGTTTGGTCTTGGTCGATAGGGTGTGTGTGTTTTACGCTTAGTTATCGTCGCTACCGGTTGCCCATATGAGCGACGCCTCCTGAAGAGATTATTCATTTTAGATTTTTGGAGGATAGTGCAATGATACAGAGACCCATTCCAGAGTCTCCCCATGTTCTTTTACGTGCACGATGTACATCACCGACACGAGATCTCGGTTTAACGTCCCATCTGAAAGACTGTTAATTTTATTAGGGTCAGACGGGGGGTCGAATATGCTGGTCGATAGGGAATAATAGAACTTAGTTATGTATTTATAATTGTGAGCTAATGTGGAACAATATACTACTAATATCTACACAAAATATTGTTTTACATACGTGTATAAATATAGATGTATTAAAAGTCCTACGTGTGTATATATGTAATCATACAATACACGTGTTGTATTATTCTGAAATCACATATATTTTAATTTCGTATAAATCATAGCACAACAGCTTCATTCATAGGGATAGTCTCTACGCACACGACACATAAATCCAATAGAGACGAAGAAACTCGTGAACTATAGCGCAGAAGGCTATATTTATTGTCGCAGAACAAAATAGCCATGATGTGGATATCTAAGGCGCCTTGTAAAGAACATGTTCTGATAATCATCTTGAACAGCTCATACTAATCAAAATGCTATTGGCTCTCCACGTTGTCCGGTCATTCAGTATGACAGAACAATACTACACCGATGGCACATATGTCTGGCTCGTCTGTATTTACATAAGCGTGTATGATTTGTTGATGTACTGCTTGACTGTGACAGAAAGAAATATGGATATGGTAGTGTGGATGGTTAACCGGAAGTTGGAACACATCCATATTTATTGTTGTGACAGGACGATAGTTTTATTTGGCAGGTTTAGAAATAATTATTAGTGTAATACATTAGTAACGGTGTCAACAACATACATGTGTTGGTTTGGAAGCGGATTTGTGCCCAATATTGTATATCCCTGTTCTAATAGTCACTTTAAATGTATTGTGCTGTAATTTAGCTGTCCACTTCATGAGCAACTGGTAATTGAGAAATTATATATTACTTATGATATCATATATGATACGTTTACAGTGGACAAACTGGCCAATACATTGAATGATCTGGTAGTCTGGGTTCCACTCAGAAACTCAATACTGTTTGGGTGCTAACATAACTATTATTTATATGATATTTGACGGACAAAGCAGAATATATCAACGCCTGTTCGCAGGGTACATTGTTGGTAGTGATTAAAACATACATCTGGGATACATTACGTGAGTAGATTAATCGCCATTATATAATGCGATTCCGTTTGCGTGAAATACACATGCAACTGTCATGCGTCCGTCGTCCAGTGGTAGAGCGTCGGATTTGGAATCGAACGGTCCCGGGTTCGATACTCGGTCAGGCCACGTATGTAGTGTCATTGAGTAAGGCACCTCACACACATTGCTTAGTACTGGTTAATCGCTTAGGTCGGCTAAGCCTGCCCAGGAAAACATGTCTAAGTCCCCGCGAGGGGTTTGACATTAAAGGAGCATACATACATACTGTCAAACAAACCAAAATACAAGTATCCTTTTTCATTATGATAAAGATAATCTAAATTGGAATTTATTAATTTCTATGCAGTAAAATATGAGTTAATGATTCAAATAAAGACCACTCGTCCCTAAAGACCACTATTTGATTTCCAATCAAGCTATGATCGGTGCATATTATCGATATATATAGATATATATTAACAAAATAGGGAAATTTATTGTGGATTTTCGCAAAGCTTTTGATATGGTTTGGCAATGTAGTATCTTATATAAATTAGTTCAGTGCCACCTATGACATCAGATACCTACATGGTGTCAACAGAGACCATGTTATACCATTTACGCATGTGGTCTTTATAGACGGGCTCGACTATGTGTGCAAATTATGTACAAATGGCATTATGTTGAAGAACAAAACCAATAAAGGAAATGGAGTATTATTTCATGAATGGAACCATTTTGTTTTACAGACTACGACATTATATATGTGTTTCTATGTGGTGTTGTCCTTAAAGGCCTGCAGTTTGACCCCGTCCAATTGTAAAGATTTATACTTTACTACCTGTTCCATGTGATTAGTCACTTGTATCAACAATGTAGCAGTACATTCAGTATAAGTTGGCGTATGTAGGTATTTTCTAACGGTTAATATGCACGATCACTCTGTGAGCTGAGAATTAGTCAAAATGAGGCCCTGACAATTTAAGTAAATGTATATTACTGATTGTAAAGAAAATTGATAGTTATGAGTATTCAAACTACATAATCCAGATCAGCCCAGGGACATAGATTACATGTTATGTAGGTGCCTCATCAGCCGTAGCGTAATCACTGAGACTGATAATTTGTATGCATGTATATAATATGTGTGTATTTATATGAATAAACTATATGTGTTCGTTATATGGTAACCTTCATACTTCATTTAATTATATATCTACAGTATTATTCGCAAGTTTTCTGTTATATTTTAAATATTTCTCTGTGTCAGTGTGTGTTTACCGATATTGATGCTACATAATAATCACAGTGAATGCTATGAGTACATGTATAATATTATAATTATAATCTCTTGAACATACGAGTATTACACATATTCTGCCGATTTCTACAAGATGCCATTGAGTAAAATAACAATGTATGTAACTGATGAGCAGAGAAAAGAATTGCTGACTTTCTTGCAAAATAAGAACTGGGACGTAGAGATGGAAATAGAAGAAACAGCCACCGCCATGCCCGTTGCAGAGGCTGCTTACGTACCTCCCCCTATGCCTCAGCATGCTGAAGGTGTTGCTGAGTGTCCACTGTGCTTGTGTTCCCCTTGCATAATAAATGAACAGAACAAACAACTTTGGTGGCCTGCTAATAATCGTCCACCGCATAATCTAAATTCACATGAGAGAAAGCTTCTATACAGGAGGTTTTGGGCAATGCTATATAATTGTGGCGCATGGAAAGATGTCAGATATATAGAGAGAAAAGTAGCGGCTAGAAGAGGAGACTGTACTTGGCATAAGAGGGAACTGATGCCTGAATGTGTGGTACAGCAATGCAGGAACTGGCTGCCTAACCCGCGCAACCAGCCTTATTTGGGCCATAAGTGGAGTTGAATTGTTTATACCAGTTGTAAGTACTATAAAAATACAGAACTTCAATTTCAGCAATTTATAACCTCTGATATGTACGTGGGTCATAATAGATATAAGTGGTGCTCATGTATTAGATGTATACCATGCAGGGCCTCGCATGTGGCAAATACGATGTGCGTCGACCGTCAGATTTGTACCGCTATTCCTCGTGTGTTTAGTGCGTCGACCATCAGATTTGTACCGCTATTCCTCGTGTGTTTAAGGTCAAATATAGGTCAACCTGCAGGCCTTTAAACGACTCTTAATTCCATATTCGCTCTGCCTAATACCGATGGATTCCATCAAGGGTGAGGTATAGGTAGCGATAAAACTAATGGTTTAAGAACTTATTTCGCAATGGAGCTAACATAAATGTGTATAAACTAGGTGTGTACAAGTGCTTCTAGGTATTTCTATAGTAGACTTTACATATATTTATGTTTAATAATATAGTTAATGTGCAATATGTACCAAATATATATTTAGGTTGTATATACGTAAATAGACCTCTAAATAAATAACTAGTATAGTTCATTTTTCGCTTTGGTAAAAATGCATTTTCATGACACGCAGTGTATAGATTTTGTGATTTTTGAGAACTTATGTGACTTGAGAAAACTTCAGACTAGTTGATTTGTAGATAATATGTGGTATAGGAATTCAGGCCATTGCAATCTGAACGTTGGTATACTGTATTATTTGGCGGAGGAATACAGTGTGTAAACACAGTGACGTTATTCACAGGTGAGCACTGGCTATGCGGAACATTACATTTTGGATATTTTTGCTGTTTTCCAGTTAGATTTGAATACCTCTTCACAGTGGATGTGGTATCAGAAGAACTGAAAGATTGGAAACATAAATGAACAAGATTGTATGTTTTTACTTTAAACTATGTATTTAATAGGCAATTTATTTGTTGTTTTACAACCTTTAAGAATTGTGAATGGTCGTACAGCCTGGTGATAATGCTGGAGTGCGATGCTTCTTGATGGTATGTTACCATGGTAAGCACGTTAGCCCATGTAGCTATGACACGTGTTACCTATTATTAATTTATTATAACATTTATGTACCTGTCGCATACTCGCATATGCCATCAGGATTAGGTTCTGGAGTCGCCATATTTGTAATAGGAAATGTTTTAATATGTAATATCCAGTATTGCCTTGTATGTTTTGTTTCTTATGGAAGTGGGGCCTCCGTGGCCGGTTTGTATTTAAATCACTTGCCCCTCACTGATGTAGGTTCGATTCGCACTGGGGGATGGGATCAAATGATTTCATGTGAGGAAGCTATGCAGCTGGCTTGCGGTAGGTCGATGGTTCTACCCTGGTATCCGCCCGTGCCTGCAATACTGCTCGGGGACACCTCCGTGGACATCATACTAGAGAGTCGACGAATGACCAAAGCTGTTGGTGCAACTTTAATCCAACCAAAAACAAACCAACACATTGCTATGGAAGAGTAGGTGTAATTTATTTGTTCAACTCTTCAGTATTGGAGGTACTGAAGGTATATATGTTTCTTATACAGACACACCGATGCATTATATTCCATTTAACTATGTGAATGTTCTGAGCAACATATTATGTCATGATACGTACTTCCATGCTTACATAAGATTGACACGGTGCGGCACCGAGCATGCTAAAATATGAGTATTACGCGCGAAAATTATGCGTATTCCCTTGTCACGTGATAGTTATATTGCAAGTAAAATTCTTTGCACCTTCTGTAAGACTGAAATGAAACAATAGAACACTTATTCCGGGGATGCAATGAAACTTGGAAACTAATCACTGCTTTATTAATGACATCAATAGACTTATTTGCAGCTTTAAATGAAAATACAATGATCTTTGGATACATTAATCTCAATAATAACGAGATAGCAAAGAATTGGATAATTATCGTTTTGAAAATGTGTATATATAAATGTAAAATGCAAGAATGCCCCCTTACACGGACAACGATAATACAGGCGGGTGTTTGTGTGTGGTGTGTGTGTATGTGTATGTGTGTGTGCGTGCGCGTGCGTGTGTTATTCGAGTATAAGTTATTGAGCCCCCTTTGTCATATTGATATAAAGATGCTGTATGATATGGTGGGGGTACAATTTTTTTTCTGTTGTATTTTTTTGTTGTTGTGTCTGTCAAATCTTCTTTTTTTTTGGTTGTGCAAAATACCCCAATGTAAATCATATGAATGTACATATACTGAACCAAAAAAGAAACTTTTGCGAGACTTCAATGGGACTGTTTCCACATATGTGTATATTAACAGTTTGTATTCGTATTAATTTTGTTATTGCACAATAATTTAAAATCAATTCATCAAAGTTCATTTACAGTCTGAAAATGATCAATTTCATTGGATTTTTCAATTTCATTTGAGGTAGGTGTCGATTCAATTTGTTTTTGCTTTAGTAACGATTATGCCCACCGCGAGCATTGCTAACAGCTTGGCAGCGACGACGCATTGAGTGGATGAGATTATTAATTTGAGCCTAGGGTATATTATTCCACTCTTCTAGCAAAGCGTCACGGAGCTCATTGACGTTACCAGGCGGATTGTGACGTTGCCGTACACGTGTGTCAAGATTATCCCAAAGGTGCTCGATGGGATTTAGATCCGGGCTTTTTGAGGGCCAGTCGTCTATGAAATCAATATTGTTGTTTCGCAAGAACTGGATATTGTCACGGGCGACGTGAGGTCTGGCATTGTCTTGCTGAAACACAGAAATAACGCCGTGATTTTGTAAGAGAGGAACAACGTGTGGGGCAAGGACACGGTCTCTATACTTTTGAGCATTCAAATTGCCATCAATGACCACTCATTGGGTACGATACCCATAACTTATTCCGGCCCAGACCATCACGGAACCCCCACCGCCAAAACGATCCCGCTGAAGAACGCAACAGTCAGCGTAACGTTCAGTCCTACGTCGATAGACCCTGATCCGACCATCACTATTGGACAATGCAAACCTGGATTCATCTGAAAAAAGAATCGTCCGCCAGTCTTGCCTTGTCCAGTTGATGTGTCCTGTCACGGCGATGACGATCCGTTAATACTGTTCCGACGTAGGGACGACGTGCACGTAACTTGTTGTCAGCCAAACGATTTCGTACGGTTTGAGCGGAAATCCTGGGGTTATAAGCAGGCCTCGACACATTTTTAATTTCTTACTCGTCCTACTGGGCGAGTGATGCCACTGTTCCACTCGTCCAGATTGGACTATCACTCGTCCCATGTATTTTAGGAAAATTAAAAATCGTCAGAATTGCACTTTAATTTATTAATAAATGCAATTATGTGGCAGCATAAACACATTAAAATATCCTCGGTGATTCCCATTATCACGTCCGAAGAAAGTAAAACGGATATTATTTTATTTTGTTCCTTCGATATTGTTGTTTCGCAACAATATTGGATATTTAGCTGAAATTTTCACTCGTCCGACTGGGCAAGCGACTTGGAATTTCTACTCGTCCAGATCGAAAAGTCACTCGTAATTACGAGCGGACGAGTGGATTTGTCGAGCCCTGGTGATAAGTACCTGGGGTGACAGACGCTGTAGCTGTCGCAGTTAAAAAACGATTTCGTAAATGTTGGTTCAAAATATAGCGGTCTTGCGCCGGCGTGGTTACACGTGGTCTACCACTACGTGGAAGATCTTCCGTGCTTCCGGTCTGCACAAACCGCCGTCTCAGACTTCTAACTGCCTGCACAGATGATCCAACGTGCGCAGCAACCTCTTCCGTTGAAGCTCCTGCCTCCAGCATCCCAACGGCTCTCTCTCTTAAATGTTTCGCAATTCGAGGCATCGAAATTTTGCCCAAATTGTATCGATATAAAGGTGTTTAGGTATTTTTATGACTGTAGTCGTCAAGTGTAATAACTTGCAGTGACAAAAGTTAACACATGTAAACCAGATATGTCCACCCCGTGCGTGCACTTGAAAATGGAGGTTTTGTCAAAACAGACGATATCGTTCGACATGAGGTGATTATCTGACCGATTTCCCAAAGTAGGACGTCAGTGTAAACTACTACATATACACATGTTTCTACATGTTGTATTTAACCTTATAAGCTTAAGACCTACTTTGCGAAAGTTTCTTTTTTGGTTCAGTATATATCTATTACGAATATTGTAAATGTATATATACATTGTAAGGATGCTCCTCGACCCCTACTCGACCTATGACATGGAAAATAAATGGAGTTACTCCGAAGGGGGACTGAACAAAAATTCGTTGGGGGTCATTTTCGATAAAAATGCATGTATTCCTTTCTTTTAATATTTGAAAACAAGATGGGAATCTGATTAAAGTACCTGTATAGCTCATACTAGCTGGAGTATCGCTGACAGGCTGTCTCGCTGGCTCACTCACTCATTCACTCACGCACCCGCCCGTCCTTCCGTCCGCCCATCGACTCACTCACCCACCCATTCACTCGCCCACCACTATTCACTCACCCACCGAACCGCAAGCACGCATTTACTCATCAACCAACCCACCCACCGACACACTCACTCACCCACCGACGCACCCACCCATTCACTCACCCACCCACCCACTCACCCACCCACTCACTAACGCACTCACTCACTCACTCACTCACTCACTCACTCATGGTTACTGCTATATAAACTGTTCTCTTCAATTAGATACAACAATCTCCACAGATAATCACTTCTGGAACTGAACGACCCCATGTATGTGAAGGCATTACTCTAATTATTCGCCATATATAGAATCTCTCAACACATTGATAGTATTGCGTCTGTATTCTGTAATATCAATTCTTAAAATAGAATGTCTATCCGTGAATAGAGCATGGTGCGGGGCTTCATTGTGCATGATATGAAGCAGTCAATCACATGTTGTCATACAGGGACTAGTTGAAATGTTGCATGCACATTATAGCCATTGGATATGCATTGTTTTCTATATGTATACATATTTCCTCGTATTTGTGTTCTGATGAAACACACTATGCGATTTATGGCGGCCAACCAAGCTAAAGGTTATTAAACTGTTCTCAGTTCTCAAACTCAAGTGATAAAAAAATATTATTTTTATTTATTTATTTCGAAATTTGGCATACCGGTATACACATTATTCACTACTAGAAGACATAACTCACTGCTGGATTACACTACTCACTGCTAGTAGTACAGCAGTACACTGCTCACTGCCAGAAAAGCAAGTATGGAAAATAATAAAAAAACATTTTTTATCATTTTTACCCCCCCCCCCCCACCCAGAAATTTGGCATTTGCACATCATCCACTACAAGATTACGCCACTCACTGCTGGATTACACTACCCACTTCTGGAATACACTACTCGTACATTCCTCACTGCTCACTGCCAGAAAAAGCAAGTACGGAAAAAGATAAATATTTTTTTATATTATTTTTATTTATTTATTTCGAAATTTGGCATATATATATATCATTCACTACTAGAATACATAACTCACTGCTGGATTACACTACTCACTGCTAGCAGTACAGCAGTACACTGCTCACTGCCAGAAAAGCAAGTATGGAAAATAATAAAAAAAACATTTTTTATTATTTTTACCCCCCCCCCAGAAATTTGGCATTTGCACATCATCCACTACTAGATTACGCCACTCACTGCTGGATTACACTACCCACTTCTGGAATACACTACTCGTACATTCCTCACTGCCAAAAAAAGCAAGTACGGAAAAAGATAAATATTTGTTTATATTATTTTTATTTATTTATTTCGAAATTTGGCATATATATATCATTCACTACTAGAATACATAACTCATTGCTCGAATACACTACTCATTGCTAGCAGTACAGCAGTACACTGCTCACTGCCAGAAAAGCAAGTATGGAAAATAATTAAAAAAACATTTTTTATTATTTATATTCCCCCCCCCCCCGAAATTTGGCATTTGCACATCATCCACTACTAGATTACGCCACTCACTGCTGGATTACACAACCCACTGCTGGAATACACTACTCGTATATTCCCCACTGCTCACTGCCAGAAAAAGCAAGTAGGCGAAATTTGGCATATACACAACATTCACTACTAGAATACACAACTCACTGCTGTATTACACTACTCACTGCTAGCAGTACAGCAGTACACTGCTCACTGCCAGCAGAACAGCAGTACACTGGTAGTACACTGCTCACTGCTAACTTCACCCACATCAATATTGAAGTTGTTCCGTTTAAAAATCATAGATTTGAATCACAACACGATTTAATCTGAAACGGTTAAAATCTTCACAGCGTAATTAGAAGAGTTTATACATATAAACTAAGCATTACATTTTTGTCTCAAGTTGTGAATTTTGTCATTGACCTATTTTCTCAGTCAATATAACATACTATACTATATATACATTTTACTCAAATAGGTGACGTTCGGGTGTGCTGACAGATAAGAAAAAACATCTACATGTACATATCAATAACACTTACATTGAAGGCATTGTTTAGAGGTTATTTATTTCTTCAGGTACAGTAACAATATTTCAAACAAAAAACAGGCTTAGTATCAACATATTGAATACAATCCACCCGGATCGCTCTCAAGATATCCACTAAGTTTATTATTAATTCTAACCCATGACTTTATATTTTATGTATGCATTTTAATATGACTTTTCTTAGACTCTGTATTAATTTATACTAGATACCTCTTTCATGTACTATATCAAATGCTTTGTGAAAATCCACACTGCCACAATAAAATTCCTTATTTTGTTAATCAATAATGCAATTTACAAAGTAATACGCTATCAACAGTATGGTTGTATTGAATGGAACGGAACGCATTCTCAAAACCAATAACAAACCACGATTCTTCAGTGTGTTCTTTCCAACATTATTGACAACATCTTAGAAAATACAACACTATTAAATGTCACTCCATGAAATGTACCATTCACATTTCAATGTTTAGAAACAATTCGGTACTATACTGCCTTAGAATACGTTGCATTTATTATATAACAGTTATTATCGATTTGTCACCAACTATTTTCGATCGGTTTTGATATATCTTTAGTAACAAGTCATTTCTGGCCTTATAAACAAAGCATCAATACAAATCAAAGTGTAACACGTATGGTAATATTGTGACGGACACTAATCTCAACTAAACATTATGGGAGAGACATACAATATTATAAACAAAAACAACTAAGTATTCAACATTGGAATCAATATTAAGTAGATCTGTTTAGAAATTGACAAATGATCTTATGACGTTCAAATGCTTTAAAAATGTATAAAGATAATTTGCGAACTGTATGTTTGATAATTATATCAAAATTACATCCAATGATAATGATGTGGATAGGATAGGATCACGCGTAAAATACGTTTTAAAACAAGACTATTATTCTAAGGTTAAAATATTAAAATAAATACATATTGATGTTTTGATAGCGTTCTCATATGTTTTTAAAAATATGCGTTATCAGCTTGATCAGTTCATTGCAAGGTCCAGATACGTTCATTGCAAGGTCCAGATACGTTCATTGCAAGGTCCAGATACGTTCATTGCTAGGTCCAGATACGTTCATTGCAAGGTCTAGATACGTTCATTGCAAGGTCCAGATACGTTCATTGCAAGGTCCAGATACGTTCATTGCAAGGTCCAGATACGTTCATTGCAAGGTCTAGATACGTTCATTGCAAGGTCCAGATACGTTCATTGCAAGGTCCAGATACGTTCATTGCAAGGTCCAGATACGTTCATTGCAAGGTCCAGATACGTTCATTGCAAGGTCCAGATACGTTCATTGCAATGTCTAGATACGTTCATTGCAAGGTCTAGATACGTTCATTGCAAGGTCCAGATACGTTCATTGCAAGGTCCAGATACGTTCATTGCAAGGTCCAGATACGTTCATTGCAAAGTCCAGATACGTTCATTGCAAGGTCTAGATACGTTCATTGCAAGGTCCAGATACGTTCATTGCAAGGTCCAGATACGTTCATTGCAAGGTCCAGATACGTTCATTGCAAGGTCCAGATACGTTCATTGCAAGGTCCAGATACGTTCATTGCAATGTCTAGATACGTTCATTGCAAGGTCTAGATACGTTCATTGCAAGGTCCAGATACGTTCATTGCAAGGTCCAGATACGTTCATTGCAAGGTCCAGATACGTTCATTGCAAAGTCCAGATACGTTCATTGCAAAGTCCAGATACGTTCATTGCAAAGTCCAGATACGTTCATTGCAAGGTCCAGATACGTTCATTGCAAGGTCCAGATACCTTCATTGCAAGGTCCAGATACGTTCATTGCAAGGTCCAGATAAGTTCATTGCAAGGTCCAGATACGTTCATTGCAAGGTCCAGATACGTTCATTGCAAGGGTCAGATAAGTTCATTGCAAGGGTCAGATAAGTTCATTGCAAGGTCCAGATACGTTCATTGCAAGGT
The DNA here is from genome assembly GCA_014843695.1 of Archivesica marissinica. NCBI lineage: Eukaryota > Metazoa > Mollusca > Bivalvia > Venerida > Vesicomyidae > Archivesica > Archivesica marissinica. Next base: position 45,265,320 of record CM026402.1, on the reverse strand, counting down.
CCAGATACGTTCATTGCAAGGGTCAGATAAGTTCATTGCAAGGTCCAGATACGTTCATTGCAAGGGTCAGATAAGTTCATTGCAAGGTCCAGATAAGTTCATTGCAAGGTCCAGATAAGTTCATTGCAAGGTCCAGATAGGTTCATTGCAAGGGTCAGATAAGTTCATTGCAAGGTCCAGATAAGTTCATTGCAAGGGTCAGATAAGTTCATTGCAAGGTCCAGATAAGTTCATTGCAAGGTCCAGATAAGTTCATTGCAAGGGTCAGATAAGTTCATTGCAAGGGTCAGATAAGTTCATTGCAAGGTCCAGATAAGTTCATTGCAAGGGTCAGATAAGTTCATTGCAAGGTCCAGATAAGTTCATTGCAAAGTCCAGATAAGTTCATTGCAAGGTCCAGATACGTTCATTGCAAGGTCCAGATACGTTCATTGCAAGGTCCAGATAAGTTCATTGCAAGGTTCAGATACGTTCATTGCAAGGTCCAGATAAGTTCATTGCAAGGTCCAGATACGTTCATTGCAAAGTCCAGATACGTTCATTGCAAGGGTCAGATAAGTTCATTGCAAGGTCCAGATACGTTCATTGCAAGGTCCAGATAAGTTCATTACAAGGTCCAGATACGTTCATTGCAAGGTCCAGATACGTTCATTGCAAGGTCCAGATACGTTCATTGCAAGGTATAGATAAGTTCATTGCAATGTCCAGATACGTTCATTGCATGGTCCAGATAAGTTCATTGCAAGGTCCAGATACGTTCATTGCAATGTCCAGATACGTTCATTGCAAGGTCCAGATACGTTCATTGCAAGGTCCAGATACGTTCATTGCAAGGTCCAGATAAGTTCATTGCAAGGTCCAGATAAGTTCATTGCAATGTCCAGATACGTTCATTGCATGGTCCAGATAAGTTCATTGCAAGGTCCAGATACGTTCATTGCAATGTCCAGATACGTTCATTGCAAGGTCCAGATACGTTCATTGCAAGGTCCAGATACGTTCATTGCAAGGTCCAGATAAGTTCATTGCAAGGTCCAGATAAGTTCATTGCAAGGTCTAGATACGTTCATTGCAAGGTCCAGATACGTTCATTGCCAGGTCCAGATAAGTTTTGCAAGGTCCAGATAAGTTCATTGCAAGGTCCAGATAAGTTCATTGCAAGGTCCAGCCGCTGCAATCGACCGGGCTGCATTTGTCCCACAGTTCCACCCGTTTCTTCGCCGCCCCTGCATTGCTCCCTCAGTCCCACCAGTTTCTTCGCCCATGCACTAAATATTTGTAAACGAAACAAATCTTAACATCTTTGACTGTCGTTTGTTACCATTGTCAGACGAAATCGTTTACTTTTGTCTTGGAAATAATAATTATTATCCTGATATCAAAGGAGCCTCATACAATAGGTGTAATCATCGTAATGCTAGACAGCTTATAGCAACACAATAAATTGCAAAATAGTTGCCTCAGGAAATCCCTATCATGCAACAGCTTGTGAAGATGAGACTACATTTGAGAAGAAGGATATTACGTTGTTATGTATCCTGTCTCTGCTTATAACGACATAATATATACAGGGTTATGCCGTGTTTGCCTCTTAGAAAGATTGATGGGCACTATTCTTCTCATATCAGAATACTATGTTTCTATTTGCTATGTCTGTCAGTGCATATATACAAGTTATTATATTCCTGTTCAGATATTGCATTTAGGTGAGTGTCCCAAAGGAGGAGCATATAGTTGCCACTTTGTATGTTATTCCGTTTGTCCGTCCGTCCGTCCGTCTGTTTTTTCGTTCATTCGTCCGCCTGGGCACTTCTTGTCCGAAGGAAAACTCGCAAACTATTCAAGGAACTGAAATGAAACTTAAATCAGTGATATAGGGCAATGAGGCGGAGTGCAACAACCACAATCCTCTCTCTCACTCTCTCTCTCCACAACTCTCTCCACAACTCCCTCCCTCTCTCTCCCTCCCTCCCTCCCTCCACTTTGTGATTTACTAAGCGGATGGAACTTGATATGTTTAAAATAAACAAAACCAAAACCTTTTGAATCTAAAAATGACTAGGATAGTCAAAACAGGTTTTATATTTGTCGAATACATTTGATTGCATTTCTTTACCTAGACAGTCAGGGACTAATTGTTTTTATTGAGTTCTATGACAATAAAAAAGCATAACAAATATTCTATTTATAAATTGTGACAATTATGTTGAATACAAATATGACTTTAAACCGATGTCTCGTGAATACATATATGACGTTAAACCGATGTCTCGTGAATACAAATATAACGTTAAACCGATGTCTAGTGAATACATATATGACGTTAAACTGATGTCTCGTGAATACATATATGACGTTAAACCGATGTCTCGTGAATACATATATGACGTTAAACCGATATCTCGTGAATACAAATATGACGTTAAAAATGTCTCGTGTCACAGTTTTACATAATGCACGTAAAAGAGCTAGATGAGCCTAGGTGAGCCTCTGGAATTGCTCTGTCTGTATCAGTACACTATTCCCAATAAGTCACCAGGAGGCGTTGTTCAAGTTGGCATCCGGTAGCGACATTATTAAACGCAAAATAAATCACACATGCATATTGCGTTCATTAATAGCATTCAATATATGTCGTCTGTATGTCTCATAATAGGATAATAGGATCGAGTTCATTTGTTGTGATGTTTATAGAAGTGTAAGCGATACCCCATATAGCACATATTTAGTCCCCAAGGGTCGTATGCTAATTAAAAGGCACATTTACACAATGAAGGGTATTTTGTTAAACGTGTTTACAGTTAGATAAACACCACTTGATGTTAAACGTGTTTACAATTAGATAAACACTACTTTATGTTAAACGTGTTTACAGTTAGATATACACATCACTTTATGTTAAACGTGTTTACAGTTAGAGAAACACCACTTTATGTTAAACGTGTTTACAGTTAGATATACACTACTTTATGTTAAACGTGTTTACAGTTAGATATACACTACTTTATGTTAAACGTGTTTACAGTTAGATATACACTACTTTATGTTAAACGTGTTTACAGTTAGATATACACCACTTTATGTTGAATGTGTTTACCATTAGATATACATCACTTTATGTTAAACGTGTTTACAGTTAGATATACACCACTTTATGTTAAACGTGTTTACAGTTAGATATACACCACTTTATGTTAAACGTGTTTACAATTAGATATACACCACTTTATGTTAAACGTGTTTACAGTTAGAGAAACACCACTTTATGTTAAACGTGTTTACAGTTAGATATACACTACTTTATGTTAAACGTGTTTACAGTTAGATATACACTACTTTATGTTAAACGTGTTTACAGTTAGATATACACTACTTTATGTTAAACGTGTTTACAGTTAGATATACACCACTTTATGTTAAACGTGTTTACAGTTAGATATACACCACTTTATGTTAAACGTGTTTACAGTTAGATATACACCACTTTATGTTAAACGTGTTTACAGTTAGATATACACCACTTTATGTTAAACGTGTTTACAGTTAGATAAACACCACTTTATGTTAAACGTGTTTACAGTTAGATATACACCACTTTATGTTAAACGTGTTTACAGTTAGATATACACTACTTTATGTTAAACGTGTTTACAGTTAGATATACACCACTTTATGTTAAACGTGTTTACAGTTAGATAAACACCACTTTATGTTAAACGTGTTTACAGTTAGATATACACTACTTTTGTTGTGTTTGTTGTTTTTTGTTGTGTTTGTTGTCACTTTATGTTAAACGTGTTTACAGTTAGATATACACCACTTTATGTTAAACGTGTTTACAGTTAGATAAACACCACTTTATGTTAAACGTGTTTACAGTTAGATATACACTACTTTATTCAACTAAATATTCAACCATTTGTAATTATAATGCTTTCATGTTGAAATTTACTACTGTTGTAATTTTGGTTTCTGCATTCCTCTGCCTAGATTAACACGTTTATCATTTCCTGCTGCAGCATTCCTTGATATAGATTACACGTTTACCATTTCCTGCTGCAGCATTCATTGGCCTAGATAACACGTTTATCATTTCCTGCTGCAGCATTCCTTGATATAGATTACACGTTTACCATTTCCTGCTGCAGCATTCATTGGCCTAGATAACACGTTTATCATTTCCTGCTGCAGCATTCCTTGATATAGATTACACGTTTACCATTTCCTGCTGCAGCATTCATTGGCCTAGATAACACGTTTATCATTTCCTGCTGCAGCATTCCTTGATATAGATTACACGTTTACCATTTCCTGCTGCAGCATTCATTGGCCTAGATAACACGTTTATCATTTCCTGCTGCAGCATTCCTTGATATAGATTACACGTTTACCATTTCCTGCTGCAGCATTCATTGGCCTAGATAACACGTTTATCATTTCCTGCTGCAGCATTCCTTGACCTAGATAACACGTTTACCATTTCCTGCTGCAGCATTCCTCTGCCTAGATTACACGTTTACCATTTCCTGCTGCAGCATTCCTCTGCCTAGATTACACGTTTACCATTTCCTGCTGCAGCATTCATTGGCCTAGATAACACGTTTACCATTTCCTGCTGCAGCATTCCTTGGCCTAGATAACACGTTTACCATTTCCTGCTGCAGCTTTCCTTGGCCTAGATTACACGTTTACCATTTCCTGCTGCAGCATTCCTTGGCACAGATTACACGTTTACCATTTCCTGCTGCAGCAATCCTTGGCCTAGATTACACGTTTACCCTTTCCTGCTGCAGCATTCCATGGCCTAGATTACACGTTTACCATTTCCTACTACACTCCTTGGCCTAGATAACACGTTTACCATTTCCTGCTGCAGAATTCCTTGGCCTAGATTACACGTTTACCATTTCCTGCTGCAGTTGTCTGTCAGCTTACACTTGTTACTCCGCTAGATTAATGCCTTGTTGTGAATTTATGTTTAATATATTCTTCTTCCTAGCATTTGGTGTAATCCCTATAGAAGAAACTGATGTCAGTGCTAGATCAATCGACTCTCCCAGTGGGATTCGAACATACAGCGGCGAGTGGCAACTTGGCATGTGATGTGAAGTCTACGAACTTAACCACTCGGTCACGGAGGCTCCGATATGAATATTAGTATGATCCTTAAAAACAGGAATCTAGATAGTCAATCAAAACGATCCTGATAAAAATATTGTCAATATGTACTAACAATACTGAACAGCTATTGGTGTCTTTGTTAATGACCGGAAAGGATGGTAAAACATTAACGTGTGGATAATCCGTCGTGTAATAGATACAGCGTCATCCTTGTAACCGATATCTTGTGAGATCGAGCACCGCCAGAACCAGGGAGCTACTGGCCTTGTGTCTCTTCTCTCCTCCCTCACGGTGACGTATTCCATCAGGAATGAACGTATTTCATCAGAAATGAGGTCTCGAAAGCGATTAATCTTTATGTATGCCATGTTGTTGGAAGATGCGCGTAGTAATACAGAGGATGCGCGTAGTAATACAGTAGATGCGTGTAGTAATACAGTAGATGCGCGTAGTAATACAGAAGATGCGCGTAGTAATACAGTAGATGCACGTAGTAATACAGAAGATGCGCGTAGTAATACAGTAGATGCGTGTAGTAATACAGTAGATGCGCGTAGTAATACAGAAGATGCGCGTAGTAATACAGTAGATGCACGTAGTAATACAGAAGATGCGCGTAGTAATACAGAAGATGTGCGTAGTAATACAGAAGATGCGCGTAGTAATATAGAAGATACACGTAGTAATACAGAAGATGCGCGTAGTAATACAGGAGATGCGCGTAGTAATACAACACTACTACGAAGTAGTAGCGCAACAAAAACACTGTATACGGTTTTATTCTTTATGTCAGTCTCATCAACGTACAGCATATAACAAACACAACATATAGTTTACATATTAAAAAATACACTGCCCCTCAATTCAGAGTTACAAGAGGCTATGTATCTATACATCATTCATTGATAAACATCGGTCAGTTACTACACATGGATACTCGCTAAAAGTATATATATCTTAAGTGGTTTCCTCTGTTTTTATCGTTGTTTCCTTTGCTCAACATGCGATCAATTTCAATCCACTCTCTCATCGTATAATTATTAAATTACTATATCTCGACAGGTATCCTACCATATATCCAATGGGTACCAATGGGTACTTATCTGCACGAAATTCCTATCAAATAAATAACATAATTTTGATAAAATCACATTTGTCATACCGCAACATCTGGTTAGGGAACAACAGTAAAAAACAAAGTATTCCAACTAAATGGACGATATACATTTCGGGATAAATCGGACTTTATTTGCCAAGGGAGGTAACAGCTAGTGATGTCGCACATTACTGAAACGTGTGCTGCAAGAGATATAATTATGGTGTTTTATGGGAATTAATCTTGGTGGGTATTTCATGCCAAAAACTGATAACTTCTAAATCCATTATTGAAATGAGCTGATTTCTTGCCAAACCCTTCTGTTTTTATTGATATGATATATCTTTATTTCGTAATAAGCCATTTCAGGCCCATGAACAAAGCATCAATAAAAAACATCACACAGTGAAACATGTATGGAAGGTAATATGGTGGCGGACACTAATCTCAACAAACATTTATGGGAGTTAAACTTTATTTATTTTACAACGATTGCGAAGCAAGTTCTAACAACTTATATTAATCACTCTCGTTTGCGCGGATGAAAGCGTAAATGTGGTCATTCGTGTGGGAGGAAACCGGAGTACCCGGAGAAAACTCACCTATCCGATCTGGCGACCACCGTACCATCTCACATACTTCCCCGGTCCGGGATCAAACCCGGGTTGCATTGGTGAGAAGCGAGCGCGCTAACCACCGCGCTAATCTTATGGGAGAGACATGCACTTATTAAAACAAAAAACAACATAAACAACCAACTAAGTACACGTTTTCATCATTGAAAACAATATTAAGTAGATCAGTTTTGATATCAATCCGTATATACAATACAATAAGTTTATTGCATAAAACAGACACATGTTTATAGCAATTAAACAGTAGAAACAGGCAGTGACATGGAATTTTACAAAAGAGCATAATTATAGGTTATTAGTATTCAAATACATGTATATGATATAAAAAGGTGTTAGGTTCGTTGTTTATTTCCAAAATATATAAATTTGGAAAGATCGATAGTGATTTTTTGGGATTTGCATGACAAGAGATTAATAAATGTCTGTATAGTCTGCCAGGTATGGTAATATCTTTTAATAAATTTCGATCTTAAAGTTGCATAATGTGGGCAGATTAGTATGAAATGATATTCATTTTCCAAAATTCTCGAATTACAATAAATACATAATCTTTCGTTTCGTAGCAGGTGTAGGTAACGACCACGCTCAATAGCTAAATCATGCGATTGACTGATGATCTACCCCAGACGCTTGGGGTATACACGTCTAAATCATGCGATTGACTGATGATCTACCCCCAGACGCTTGGGGTCTACACGTCTAAATCATGCGATTGACTGATGATCTACCCCCAGACGCCTGGAGTATACACGTCTAAATCATGCGATTGACTGATGATCTACCCCCAGACGCTTGGGGTCTACACGTCTAAATCATGCGATTGATTGATGATCTACCCCAGACGCTTGGGGTCTACACGTCTAAATCATGCGATTGATTGATGATCTACCCCAGACGCTTGGGGTCTACACGTCTAAATCATGCGATTGATTGATGATCTACCCCAGACGCTTGGGGTCTACAAGTGGTTGCGGGTTCAATACCAAATGTTTCATTTGTTTATGAAGTCCATAATTACTCTGATAGTGACGGGGTGTAATTTTTAAATATGCTTGTATTTGGCCTAAAAATGTATTTATTTATTTATTTTATTTTATGTCTCATCAATGTACAATAATAACAGAACAACATTAAAATAATACATGGTATAGTACATTGCCACTCATTAATGAGTTACAAGAGACGGTATTTATCAAAGTATAAAACACATCACATTATGCAGTTGTAATAATATAGTATGATATAACATGTATATACATACATGTATTTGTAAACAACACATGATAAATCTGAATAGCCTACGCTAATCTAACCTAAAATAAGCTTACAATCAAAATTATATCATAAAATGCTGATGAGTGTATGAGAGCACTATTGCGCATATTAAAAAATGTTTTGAAAAAGCAAATATCAACTCTGATCAGATCAGAATTGAACTGATTAGCATAGACTATTCAGCTGGTATTAAAAATACATTGGATTATTAAGAAAAATTGAAGCATTATGTACAAAGGTAAAAATAACGTCTTTGTAGAATATTAAAACAGGTTTTGGCACTTAATCTCATAATTTCTGCGTTGGAAAATATAAATATTAGCTTATCATTTGGAGAAAGAGCAGCAAAGTAAAAGTTCATCTGTGTTGCTTTCTTAAATAGGATTTGTCTTAGATCTTGATACAGCATACATTCCAAAATCACATGGGCCTCAGTTTCAATACAATTGTCACAAAAGGGACATATACGATTTTCTAATAACAAATTTTCATATCTACCTGTCTCTAGTCTCAATGGTGCTACACCACATCTAAATTTAGCAAACGCTGCTCTATGGCGTAAAGGAAGTATAAGGAAGTGCAATATTCTTCTGTTTTATATTCTGATTTGAATAAGCAATAAGTTCGTAATTTATTTCTGCCTCTGCCGGAAGGGCCGACAATATTATTAATCTGTGTATATTGCCTTAAATTCATTCATAGCAGCAGCTTTGAATTTACATACAGATGATGAAGAGATAAGATGCGAAATATTTAATGGAAATTCTACTCCCAGTTCTAATATACGCTTCTGGAATATGTAAAACCAATTTTTACAACGCAAAGAAGCCATTGAATCTGCCCACAATGCAATTCGTTTACTTAACCGTGATGCAGTTGGTGTTGAAAATCGTTTGTAGTGCCTAACTGTACATTCCAGTTTGTATGTATAGTGTCAGGCCTATTGTTTATCAAAATGTTCTTTAAAAAAATTGGTTTTGAACCCGCAACAACTTGTCCAGACAGAAGCGTCTGTGTGATCTACGACGTTCAAATGCTTTAAAAACGTATACAGATAATTTCCGAACTGCACGTTCAGTTTCTAACCATATTGGGTATTGGTCAATAATATTTCTTGATGTCATGTGATCTTAAATCAGTATATGAAGTGATGTGTATATGAAGTGGTGTGTATATGAAGTGGTGTGTATATGTAGTGATGTGTATATGAAGTGATGTGTATATGTAGTGATGTGTATATGTAGTGATGTGTATATGAAGTGATGTGTATATGAAGTGATGCGTATATGAAGTGATGTGTATATGAAGTGATGTGTTTATGAAGTGGTGTGTATATGTAGTGATGTTTTTATGAAGTGATGTGTATATGAAGTGGTGTGTAGTAATGTGTATATGAAGTGATGTGTTTATGTAGTGATGTGTATATGAAGTGATGTGTATATGAAGTGGTGTGTAGTAATGTGTATATGAAGTGATGTGTATATGTAGTGATGTGTATATGAAGTGATGTGTATATGAAGTGGTGTGTAGTAATGTGTATATGAAGTGATGTGTATATGAAGTGGTGTGTATATGTAGTGATGTGTATATGAAGTGATGTGTATATGAAGTGGTGTGTATATGTAGTGATGTGTATATGAAGTGGTGTGTATATGAAGTGATGTGTATATGAAGTGGTGTGTATATGAAGTGATGTGTTTATGTAGTGATGTGTATATGAAGTGATGTGTAGTAATGTGTATATGAAGTGATGTGTATATGAAGTGGTGTGTATATGTAGTGATGTGTATATGTAGTGATGTGTATATGTAGTGATGTGTATATGAAGTGATGTGTATATGAAGTGATGTGTATATGAAGTGATGTGTATATGAAGTGATGTGTATATGTAGTGATGTGTATATGAAGTGATGTGTATATGAAGTGGTGTGTATATGTAGTGATGTGTTTATGAAGTGATGTGTATATGAAGTGATGTGTAGTAATGTGTATATGAAGTGATGTGTTTATGTAGTGATGTGTATATGAAGTGATGTGTAGTAATGTGTATATGAAGTGGTGTGTATATGTAGTGATGTGTATATGAAGTGATGTGTATATGAAGTGATGTGTAGTAATGTGTATATGAAGTGGTGTGTATATGAAGTGATGTGTTTATGAAGTGATGTGTATATGAAGTGATGTGTATATGAAGTGATGTGTTTATGTAGTGATGTGTATATGAAGTGATGTGTATATGAAGTGATGTGTTTATGTAGTGATGTGTATATGAAGTGATGTGTAGTAATGTGTGTATGACGTGATGCGTATATGAAGTGATGTGTATATGAAGTGGTGTGTATATGTAGTGATGTGTATATGAAGTGATGTTTATATGAAGTGATGTGTATATGTAGTGATGTGTATATGAAGTGATGCGTATATGAAGTGATGTGTGTATGAAGTGATGTATTTATGAAGTGATGTGTATATGAAGTGATGCGTATATGAAGTGATGTGTATATGAAGTGATGGTATATGAAGTGATGTGTATATGACGTGTGTGTATATGAAGTGATGTGTATATGAAGTGATGTGTATATGAAGTGATGTGTATATGACGTGATGTGTATATGAAGTGATGTGTATATGAAGTGATGCGTATATGAAGTGATGTGTATATGACGTGATGTGTATATGAAGTGATGTGTATATGAAGTGATGTATATATGAAGTGATGTGTATATGAAGTGATGTATATATGAAGTGATGTGTATATGAAGTGATGTGTATATGAAGTGATGTATTTATGAAGTGATGTGTATATGAAGTGTGTGTATATGAAGTGTGTATTTATGAGTGATGTGTATATGAAGTGTGTGTGTATGAAGTGTGTGTAGTTCTAGTACTGTATATGAAGTGTGTGTTATGAGTACTGTATATGAAGTGTGTATTTATGAAGTGTGTAGTTCTAGTACTGTATATGAAGTGTGTATTTATGAAGTGTGTAGTTCTAGTACTGTATATGAAGTGTGTATTTATGAAGTGTGTAGTTCTAGTACTGTATATGAAGTGATGTATTTATGAAGTGATGTGTTTATGAAGTGATGTATATGAAGTGATGTGTATATGAAGTGTGTAGTTCTAGTACTGTATATGAAGTGTGTAGTTCTAGTGATGTGTATATGAAGTGTGTGTATATGAAGTGATGTGTATGAAGTGATGTGTATATGAAGTGATGTATATGAAGTGATGTGTATATGAAGTATGTGTATATGAAGTGATGTGTATATGAAGTGATGTATTTATGAAGTGATGCGTGTATGAAGTGATGTGCATATGAAGTGATGTGTATATGAAGTGATGTGCATATGAAGTGATGCGTAGTGATGTGTGTATGAAGTGATGTGTATATGAAGTGTGTATATGAAGTGATGTGTATATGAAGTGATGTGCATATGAAGTGATGCGTGTATGAAGTGATGTGCATATGAAGTGATGCGTAGTGATGTGTATATGAAGTGATGTGCATATGAAGTGATGCGTGTATGAAGTGATGTGTATATGAAGTGATGTGTATATGAAGTGATGTGCGTATGAAGTGATGCGTGTATGAAGTGATGCGTGTATGAAGTGATGCGTGTATGAAGTGATGTGTATATGAAGTGATGTGTATATGAAGTGATGTGTATATAAAGTGATGTGTATATAAAGTGAGCATTCATTATTATATGTAAAACATGATCTGTTTATACTATGCACTTGGTTTAAATATTATTTATTCATTCATAATATACAGTACATATATATTGTGTACAGAATGAAAATGAATCTAATCGAAAGCATAAAGCTTATGGAGATTACATATATAAATGTGTGCACTATAGGCGGCTAAGACGTAAACGTATTATGTAGTAAGACCAAAATATATTATAAGTGTATGAAATTATAGCTAGATACACGGGGAATGGGGGGGGGGGGTGTAGAAAGCGATGAAATAACACATACACTTTCCATGGTGTATCACTATGCAAGCGCGTCAGTCCCTGTTTACATACATATTGTTAGAAACGTTTAGACTTTTCTATGAATATATGGTCAGCTAAGAATACTATTTCATTATGTCCAGGTGCCAAGGTAATATCACTTGATATTTACTATAGTTCAATCAAATATGCTAAATTAAAATTTGATACACATTGCACAGAATGTATTGGATCTAGATTATAATAATATACAACAATTATATGATTTTCTTATGAATATCTTAGAACTTCCATCATATAATATGTTCACATAAAATACCCAGTTTTCAATGCGCGTTAAATGGCAACCAGCTGCTTGTGGAACTTCGGAAATTGCTTTCTAATTATAGTACACCCGTGTAATCAATACATATATTTAGAGATTTGATCTAGGTTTCAAACCAATCAAATAACAGCGACTCCAAGACTCCAAGGTAGATTACGCACACATTTCCAAATACTATCTTTGATTTTCAGCGACCATGTGTAATCTTGTTTATTATCGGTATTGCGGGTTGTGTGTGTGTTTTACGTTTATTTATCCTCGCTACCGATTGCAACACTGTTAATTTTATTAGGGTCAGATGGGAGATCGAACCTGTGATCCCTTAAGTACCAGTCCATCCTGTTAACCACTGGATTACAGATCCGTCTGTTTACGGGTATGTGTGTATTACCTGTATTTATCGTCGCTACCGGTTGCCCATATGAGCGACGTCTCATGAAGATATTAGTCATTTTAGATTTGTGGAGGATAGTGCTATGATACAGACATAGATCCAGTCTCCTCTGGTTCTTTTACGTGCACGGTGTACAGCACCGACACGAGACCTCGGTTTAATGTCCCATCTGAAAGACTGTTAATTGTAATAGGGACAGACGGGCAATCGAACCTGCGATCCCTGGATTACCAATCCATCGTGTTAACCACCGGACTACAGATCCATCTATTTACGGGTAACAATCCAATTTGGTATATATAGCAGATAATCAAGGGAAGTCACCCTTGTGTGTTTTACGTTTATTTATCGTCGCTACCGGTTGCCCATATGAGCGACGCCTCCTGAAGAGATTAGTCATTTTAGATTTTGGAGGACAGTGAATGATACAGACAGAGATCCATTCCAGAGTCTCCTCTGGTTCTTTTACGTGCACGGTGTAAAGCACCGATACGAGACCTCGGTTTAACGTCCCATCTGAAAGACTGTTAATTTTATTAGGGTCAGACGGGGGGTTGAACCTGCGATCCCTGGATTACCAGTCCAGTGTGTTACCACTGGACTACAGATCCGTCTGTGAAGTCACCCTGTAACATTGGCCATGGTAGCTGTCATTATGATTGAAAAATGGCGAACTAATTTCATAATGTGATGTTCTGTTCGTATTTACCGAATATATCACATGCATATATTGATTGCGACACTATGAAGAGATAGGAGGTTCCGTAATTAGCTCATAGCCAGACGACACATGCCTATTATTGTTGTAATTAATATCTTTATTATGTTTTTTTTGATCGTGGAAGTTGTAATAGCGCAGGTGTGAGAGGCCCGGAGTTCGCGCCCAGCTGTAGTTGTTACGATTGTGCCGTTAAGCAGCAATGCACTTAAATTCCACAGGGTATATTCTCTCTCTCTCCCTCGTGGCGATTGAATCCACCAGGAATGAGGTCTCGATGGCGATCTCACTTATGTTGAAAGAACGTGTTTTGCAATCGAGCTAAAATAAATCTGTATAAACTATAACTGGTATACATTTATCATACAATTTCAATAGTTTCATAATAGTTTAACCTTATTTCATACTGGTTTAACCTTATTTCATAATAGTTTAACCTTATTTCATAATGGTTTAACCTTATTTCATAATGGTTTAACCTTGTTTCATAATAGTTTAACCTTATTTCATAATGGTTTAACCTTATTTCATAATAGTTTAACCTTGTTTCATAATGGTTTAATCTTGTTTCATAATAGTTTAACCTTATTTCATAATGGTTTAACCTTGTTTCATAATAGTTTAACCTTATTTCATAATAGTTTAACCTTATTTCATAATGGTTTAACCTTATTTCATAATAGTTTAACCTTGTTTCATAATAGTTTAACCTTATTTCATAATAGTTTAACCTTATTTCATAATAGTTTAACCTTGTTTCATAATAGTTTAACCTTATTTCATAATAGTTTAACCTTATTTCATAATGGTAGTACAAATAGATGTAGGCATACATAATCATCAATTGTGTTTAAGCAACAAAACAGTTCAAACGTTCTTTCAGTCTCACTTCGACCACACCTTTCTCCCCCCCCCCATACACAGCCTCGTACTCACACATACACAATGCTATGATAATTATACTCTAATGTTTTTGTTAGTACATGCATATATTTACATTGCTATTGCATTTATGTCGATGATTGTATTCAATTTCGTATGAATATTTTATTGTCGTAAACCATACACAGTTTCTTGACACATATATATACAGTATAACACATGATGTGATATATGTGACGTATGAATGAAATGCAGCCGCTATGCCCATGCGCAGTGTTAGGCAGCGTTCCTCGCGAGAAAAGGCGTGTTTTAAAGTTTACGCCACAGGCACAAGACACATAAACATTAGTGTGCCATATGGTCTGCTGATAGTAGTCATGTTGAATCATGGCTAACAACGGCATTAAAACTACAATACTGAGACATCAACGAGAAGCTAAACAAAAACGGCCAGATCACTAATATGTCCTTGTGGTATGAACTACATTGAGCATGTTTATAGGAGACGTGGATGCCTTTGGCCTTTTTAATCACGCCCAATGTAGTTCATACCCCGATGGAAACTATTAGCCAGCGATTCATTCCTTAATTGAACTACCAATATAAAAAGGTCGTCTAAATCGTATTATGGTGTAGTTGGAGCTAACAACATATTTCCCAAGGCATAGAGATAGCGTGTGAATCTAATAAGGCCACACTAGTTCGTGGAAAGATAGCGTGTGAATCTAATAAGGCCACACTAGTTCGTGGAAAGATAGCGTGTGAATCTAATAAGGCCACACTAGTTCGTGGAAAGATAGCGTGTGAATCTAATAAGGCCACACTAGTTCGTGGAAAGATAGCGTGTGAATCTAATAAGGCCACACTAGTTCGTGGAAAGATAGCGTGTGAATCTAATAAGGCCACACTAGTTCGTGGAAAGATAGCGTGTGAATCTAATAAGGCCACACTAGTTCGTGGAAAGATAGCGTGTGAATCTAATAAGGCCACACTAGTTCGTGGAAAGATAGCGTGTGAATCTAATAAGGCCACACTAGTTCGTGGAAAGATAGCGTGTGAATCTAATAAGGCCACACTAGTTCGTGGAAAGATAGCGTGTGAATCTAATAAGGCCACACTAGTTCGTGGAAAGATAGCGTGTGAATCTAATAAGGCCACACTAGTTCGTGGAAAGATAGCGTGTGAATCTAATAAGGCCACACTAGTTCGTGGAAAGATAGCGTGTGAATCTAATAAGGCCACACTAGTTCGTGGAAAGATAGCGTGTGAATCTAATAAGGCCACACTAGTTCGTGGAAAGATAGCGTGTGAATCTAATAAGGCCACACTAGTTCGTGGAAAGATAGCGTGTGAATCTAATAAGGCCACACTAGTTCGTGGAAAGATAGCGTGTGAATCTAATAAGGCCACACTAGTTCGTGGAAAGATAGCGTGTGAATCTAATAAGGCCACACTAGTTCGTGGAAAGATAGCGTGTGAATCTAATAAGGCCACACTAGTTCGTGGAAAGAGTTATGTTGATACTCGTAAGATATTGTCAAGAATTATTGTGTGATACTGTACGTTTAGTATAACTTGACAGTGACGTACAAGGGCTCTACCTATCAGTACAGGTAATTCAGGTAAATTTACAGTTATCGATATTATGATAATGTATTTTTAATCCGAAACACCGCTTACTGATTAGCGCACGGTTGCGTTGCGCAATTGGTTAATCATCCGAAAGCCGATTTACCTGTCTTGTGTTGTGGACATAGCCAACGGGAGTAAATATTGAGTGACGTCACTGTCAAGTTATCCAAAGAAATAATAATTGTTTTTCAGTTATTTATTGGAGTATAAAACATGGTTTGTCGTTTTGAGCGCAGGATTTAACCACGCTGTCCGTGTTATTCTCCTATAAATAACTGAAAGATAAATGATTTCGATTCTAACATGACCAAAATATCTATTAAGCGCAAAAATAGTTTGTGTTATTTTTAGAGTGCCTAAATGACGTCACAAAACTGCAAACTGCTAGTAAATTAATGGCCATGTTTGACGTCACGAGCTAAATAAAGTTTTAGTGCAGATTTAAACAAGGTAATTTCCTTCTTTTGCGTATACAGACAAAATGCCGAGATTTGTTAGAATTAAGGAAAACAAATGGCTTTCAGTTATTTATGGGCGAATGGTTTAGATGTCTGACGCATAGGAACTAACTACACAGGCCGTAGCTCAGAACGACAAACCATGTTTTATTCGACTATAAATAACGCAAATACAAATATGATTTCGATCACAGACGGATCTATAGCCCAGTGGTAACACGCTGGACTGGTAATCCAGGGATCGCAGGTTCGACCCCCCCGTCTGACCCTAATAAAATTAACAGTTTCAGATGGGACGTTAAACCGAGGTCTCGTGTCGGTGCTTTACACCGTGCACGTAAAAGAACCAGAGGAGACTCTGAAATGGGTCTCTGTCTGTATCATTGCACTATCCTCCAAAAATCTAAAATGACTAATCTCTTCAGGAGGCGTCGCTCATATGGGCAACCGGTAGCGACGATAAATAAACATAAAACACACATTATTTCGATTGTAACACATATAAAACTAAATCTGTCCGATTAGTGCAGTGGTTAGCGCGCTCGCTTCTCACCAATGCGACCCGGGTTCGATCCTTGGACAGGGAAGTATGTGAGATGGTACGTTGGTCGCCATATCGGACAGGTGGGTTTTCTCCGGGTACTCCGGTTTCCTCCCACACGAATGACCCCCCCCACACGAATGACCATATTTAAGCTTTCATCCGCGCCAACGAGAGTGATTAATATAAGTTGTGAAAACTTGCTTCGCAATCGTTGTAAAATAAATGAAGTATACAACAAAAAACAAAAACAAATCTAAATGTTCAATATTCTGTTTAATTGTGCATACCAACTACATGTATTACTGGTATGCAACATATTATTGCAGTTTTAAGCATACTCACACAGGACAATGTACATTCCAGTCATGGAGTTCTGTCCTTAAATGGGAAGAAGAAGGGTATTATGAATGGCTACACACACTATAGAGATAATTAGAACCCACGACATGATTACTGTACTGAACATCATAAGTAATACCACGGCATATATATATGTAAGTGAGGGTATTCCATGTGGAAGTATCAAGTTAGTGGTCGCAAACACTATGCATAGTATTTGAAATAATAAAAATAAAAATAAGCACTACTGCGCAAACTAAAAAAATGTTTTAAAAGATCAAATACCAATTCCAATCAGATTGGGATTAGCCTAATTAGCAAATGCTTTTCAGGTGTAATAAAATATGAAGACGACATATAAAGCACGCAATAAGTTGTTCTTCACTAGACTTGTTAACAAAACCAGGTGTGAAGGTTATAACTCTTTTAATACGTTAAATAAACTTATTAGTCAATCAGGTCGACCATTTTAATGTATTAGCATTCGTAGCTCAGGTAGTGTTCCCTCAGAATATCATGAAAAACGTCAAACAAATTTGCACCACTAGCAAATTCAGTTTTGTACTTGACATAATGGACGATATAATAGATTCAATAAAGGATGACAATCAGGGAGCGATGGGAGCTTTGGGAACAAGCTTGCCTGTTCGCATCGTTTACTGTAACGGTTTAAAATGTGGGTTGGAGAACTCCGCAGATATACTATTGTCAAACTTCGTAATCGGGCAATGCATACGACATTGGAGGATTGATGGGCCCCGTCAACAATGTTGTGCGTGCTTTGACAACTTGGTCTAGATAAACGTGTAGCCACATATTTCTCAACGATAGTGCGTTGTGTTCTCCGGGGTTACTAGTGTGGGAAATCCTAGAATAGAAGCCACCACGATAGAGAATAGGATAGTTTCCGAATTGGTAACATTTATGACAACCCCGGATGCTTTATTCACGCTTAGTAGACACAGTGTGTATTTTACGTTTATTTATCGTCCCTACAGGTTGCCCATATGAGCGATGCCTCATGAAGAGATTAGTCATTTTAGATTGTTGGAGGATAGTGCAATGATACAGACAGAGACCCATTCCAGAATCTCCTCTGGTTCTTTTACGTGCACGGCGTACAGCACCGACACGAGACCTCGGTTTAAAGTCCCATCTGAAAGACTGTTAATTTTATTAGGGTCAGACGGGGGATCGAACCTGCGATCCCTGGATTACCAGTCCAGTGTGTTACCACTGGACTACAGATCCGTCTGTAATAGTTTGCACGTGTATATAGTACTAACTATATATGCTATTTTATCTAAATAATATAGTCCGGAAGTCATGATAACGCATTGGTAGCGTGTTCGCCTCAGATACGATAGGACCGGAGTTCTCGCCCAGCTGGAGCCGTTACGATTGTGCTCATAGGCAAGGCATTAAAATTCCACGTTGCCTCTTCTCTCTCCCTCGTGGCGATGGATTCCATTAGTTCATACAGTTTGCATCTTAAGCTGAATGGTTGATAGTTGTTGTATAAGCAAGCGTGTATTAATCGAATCAGAAAATAGAAGAATACATGACATTTAAAGCTATATGATTGATGTATACATGTAGTTATAAATAGACATAGCATTATTGCCAAGTAATGTGGCATATATCAGAAATTGAGCATACAGTGATTCATTGAATAGCAGAGCTGGAAATCTGCAATATAGCATTCTTTTATTTATTTAGATATTCTTTTATCTCGATGTCTCAGTATACCATTAAACGATTTCCTAATAGTTGCGTCTTCCACTATACTAATGTAAAAGTATAGTTAGAAATTCATGAGACTTGAAACTAAGTAAATGTATTGATAAACGTTCATTATATATAATAGACTTTGTATAATGAGAACATAAAAATATATAGAGGTAATCGTTTGTGGTTATAAATGCTACATTATTACGGTTTAAGGGCAGATTATTCATCGACTGTTGCAATAATGTGGTGTAATGCATGCACTTAAATTTATTGACTTTCAACTTCCGTCATGCTAAATTCTTGGGGAAATTGGTTGTTTTTCTGGACGAATGGGAATTTATGTGATAAGAATTACTGCTACGTATTCGTATTATAGGTATTAAAAGTGTCCAATTGTTTTCTGGGAACTAGTTCTAAGCTTTCACTGGTGTGCGCATAGAAATACAGACTCGAGCTGGAATCCAGAAATGGCCAGGTCAATCTATTTACGTAGTTGGAATTCTGCAACAATATTTGGTTCCTATATGTTTCGCGGGTGTTCCAGCAGGAATGTGGTATATATGGATAGGTTTTCATGTTATTGTCAGCATATTTTCATTTAACTACTGAATTATGCGCTTTATAATTTATATCAATCAATACACTATTCCCGTGTGTATTAATCAGAGTGCGTTTTCAATCGTCCTTCCATTACATATTTATACATATTTATACATATTTATATGTAATAGTTTTTCTTGTTCTATATGAATATTGCAATTCTCACACGGTTCAGAAACTATATTACAATTTTTAGTTAAGGAATGAATCGCGAGTTAATGGAGCGGGCCGTTTTCTAATGTTGTTAAAACTTGTGGCCCTAACCATTTGTATTATCATGCTATATTTTTGTAACTTTCTGTTCTATATTATACCATGATGAATTCAATAAAATATGATTATGTTAATAGTTTCCATTGGGGTATGAACTACATTGAGTGTGTTTAAAGTGCGCGGAGGCCGAAGGCATCCACGGTAACGTTAAACACACCCTTGCGATTCATTACGTATATTTACATTAATTATTCGTTTCAATGAGACAAAGAAAAACATATCACACTTTCCAATTAAAAGGTATTTAGTCCATTTTTGCGACTTATCGTGTAGCGCGGTGTTAGGCAGCGTTCGCCGTGAGAAAATGCGTGTCTTACACTATGTAGTTAATTTGTATTAAAGCGACACTACATCGGTGAAAACGCAGATGTCTGCAGAATGTAATTTGCTATTATATAGTATGTTTCTCTCCAAATATTTGCCTCAAAAACTGAGTATTTCAACAAATAAACAAACGTCGTATACGCGGTTTATTGACATAACAAAATAATGTAAATATGCATGCGTAATACAAAGTGTTTATCCTGTTATGCTACATATTTACTGTGATATCTCACACGAGTGCCAGTGCATATTTATGTGTAGACTAATCTTAATTACAGTATCTCCAAACGAAAGTATCGCGTGTTTAATATTGACTTCAATGACAACAAACGTCAATTTGGGAGCGTGGATAACCGTTATATGAAATCCTACTATCACGTTTGAAAGTTTGTATACCACAAATACACTGTTAAGTTGATTCAATGTTAGTGTTCGATGTATTCAGAGCATTTTGCGATGTAGTGTCGCTTTAATGTACTTACACATATATGAAGTTCTTTGTCTTTTGATTATATCAATTAAATTGTATATGACATGTACTTACCAACGTAATGTTCTCGTCTGTGACGATGCTGTTAGATCCCTTTCTGTAATCACTGCAGCTATACCGGCGTCCTACGCTCCTCGACGTACGTCGTATATCTCCACTCGTGCAACGTCGTGTCACGAGCATTGTGGTGCCGACAGTTCAATCCAGAACAGTGTAATACTATCTCGCTATTATTAAAATAACACGTCGTGTCACGAGCATTGTGGTGCCGACAGTTCAATCCAGAACAATGTAATACTATCTCGCTAATATTAAATTAATATGTTCACGATATCAGAATAATATTTCCACAATATTAAAACAATATTTTCACGATATCAGAATAAAATGTCCACACTTTTAAAACAATATTTTCATGATATCGTAATAATATTTCCAATTAATTAGTTCACGATGTTCACGATTTCAACACTCTCAGAATACGCAAAATGAAACAAGAACAACTATTACATATAATATATAAAATATAAATATGTAATAGAAAGACGATATAAAACTCTGAGTGAATGTATATAAATTATAAAGCACATCATTTAGTAATTAAATGCAAATATGTTGACAATAACATGAAACCCTGTCCAATATAATAGTACACCACATCCCTGCTGGAGCATTCGCGAATTATATGGGAACCAATTATTGTTGCATAATTTCAACTACGTATTAAATAGATTGACCTGGCCATTTCTGGATTCCAGCTGAAGCATGTATTTCTATGCGCACACCAGTGAAAGCTTGGAACTAGTTCTCTGAACACAATTGAACAATTTTAATTCCTAGAGTATGAATACATAGCAGTAATTCTTATCACATAAATTCCAATTCGTCCAGAAAATATTAAAACGTTTTCATAATTCCACATAATTTCAAAAACTGACAATTCTATGGTACCGGAATCATTTTATTATCATAGTTTGTAGTAACATATGAATATAGTGTAAATAAAACGAAATAGCAACCATATATACTGGCATTCAGGACCATCTGGTTGAACATACATTGTATACGGTTACGTGCTTAAGAGTACTATGCAGAGATGGGCTCTCGGGACAACCACGATGAGGCATGCTAAAATACTGCTGACGTTACTGTCCCCTATTGCAAGGACCCCAATTAGTAATTCCACTTTGAGAACTGTTTACATCACGTTCTTTTAGGATAATACGCTTACAAGCTTAGTACCTATTTACCTGTTTAGTGTATACAGTATGTCATCCGAAACATCCAGTTATATCATCTATAATCTTGTTGTGCATTATATTTATGATTTCTACAATGCAAAACACTTTGCTTACAGCAGCCATGTGTTAAGGAATGGCTCGCGGGTTAATAGTTTCCATTGAGGTATGAACTACATTGGGCGTGGTCAAAGTGTGTGGAGGCCTAAGACACACGCGCTTATTGTAATCGCTCGCTCATTCCTGATCCATTGCCATGACAGAGAAGAGGTCATGTGGAACTTAAGCACCTCGCCTAAGGGAACATTCGTAACGGCTACAGATGGACACGGACACCGGGCCTCTCATACCTGAAGCGAACGCGGTACCATTGCCAGGCAGTTACCTCTGTTAAAATTTCCAAAGCAAAAAAATAATTTGAAAAAATGAAATAAATAAAATGCCCAAACTATCCCTGTCCTGTATAACATGTTGACTGCTAGAGAGCTGAATGGTCAGTACATAAATATACGTCTAAACTCATTAAATCAGAAAACGCAGGGAATCGCTTCTATACCCCAACACTTTTATGGGGGGGGGAACATGCCCCCGGACCCCCTAGATTGCCTCGGTTGAAATTAGCCTCTGGCTACGGTATTGATTGCGCTATCAAAACGTCCACACATTTCCAAAGGCCTCCACTTATAGACGGATATGTAGTCCAGTGGTAGCATGCTGGGTTGGTAATCCATGGATCGCAGGTTCGATCCCCCGTCCAACCCTAATAAAATTAACAGTCTTTCAGATGGGACTTTAAACCGATGTCTCGTGTCTGTGTTGTACACCGTGCGCGTAAAAGAACCAGAGGACACTCTGGAATGGGTCTCTGTCTGTATCATTGCACTATCCTCCAAAACTCCAAATGACTAATCTCTTCAGGAGGCGTCGCTCATATGGGTAATCGGTAGCGACGATAAATAAACGTAAAACACACATAGGCCTCCTATTTTTATAATTATGCTTATGCTATACTGGTCCATTATAGATTGCATACGACATACACATACTTATATACTAATAAGCAGTCTACCACACAAACAACTATACATTTAAAAAGGCTTACCATTCAAACACTTGAAAATGGCACTGGACAAAACCCTCTCAGCATATACTCGTATGTCTCATTCAAACCTCAAGTCGTTCTTACAACTTTCTCAATCAATCCGAGGCCACTATTTCAATATCAGCACCTTACCTACGTGCATAACGAGTCTCAAGCTATATAGAGTAAGCGAAGAGTAATATTGAGCGATATTAATTACAGCAGATCGCCTCCTTGGCCGTGTGGTTAACATATCGTCACTAGTGGTCACGGGTTCGAGCCCCGCTCAGGCCGTGTCTTATTTATATGGTACGGGCCGTTGTCTAATGTTGTTAAAACTTGTGGCCGAAATCATTTGTATTTTCATGCTATGTATTGTATCTGTATGTGTATGACATATGTACTATTGATTTGCAATAAAATATGGTTAAATAAATGAAAACGTTAGCAATTTCCTACGGATACTGGGTAACCGCTGGAGACTGCCGATGTTTGTTAGGTAAACGTCTTAGCTGGACCACATACAAAACTCAAATTCTGTTTGCAATGGGTAGTACTTGCGATACCAATGGGCAGGACTTGCGATACCAATGGGCAGGACTTGCGATACCAATGGGTAGGACTTGCGATACCAATGGGCAAGACTTGCGATACCAATGGGCAGGACTTGCGATACCAATGGGCAGGACTTGCGATACCAATGGGCAGGACTTGCGATACCAATGGGCAGGACTTGCGATACCAATGGGTAGGACTTGCGATACCAATGGGCAGGACTTGCGATACCAATGGGCAATACTTGCGATACCAATGGGTAGGACTTGCGATACCAATGGGCAATACTTGCGATACCAATGGGCAGGACTTGCGATACCAATGGGCAGGACTTGCGATACCAATGGGCAATACTTGCGATACCAATGGGTAGGACTTGCGATACCAATGGGCAGTACTTGCGATACCAATGGGCAATACTTGCGATACCAATGGGCAGGACTTGCGATACCAATGGGCAGGACTTGCGATACCAATGGGTAGGACTTGCGATACCAATGGGTAGGACTTGCGATACCAATGGGTAGGACTTGCGATACCAATGGGTAGGACTTGCGATACCAATGGGCAGGACTTGCGATACCAATGGGTAGGACTTGCGATACCAATGGGTAGGACTTGCGATACCAATGGGCAGGACTTGCGATACCAATGGGCAATACTTGCGATACCAATGGGCAGGACTTGCGATACCAATGGGTAGGACTTGCGATACCAATGGGCAATACTTGCGATACCAATGGGCAGGACTTGCGATACCAATGGGCAATACTTGCGATACCAATGGGCAGGACTTGCGATACCAATGGGCAGGACTTGCGATACCAATGGGCAGGACTTGCGATACCAATGGGTAGGACTTGCGATACCAATGGGCAGGACTTGCGATACCAATGGGTAGGACTTGCGATACCAATGGGCAATACTTGCGATACCAATGGGTAGGACTTGCGATACCAATGGGCAGGACTTGCGATACCAATGGGCAGGACTTGCGATACCAATGGGCAGGACTTGCGATACCAATGGGCAATACTTGCGATACCAATGGGTAGGACTTGCGATACCAATGGGTAATACTTGCGATACCAATGGGCAATACTTGCGATACCAATGGGCAGGACTTGCGATACCAATGGGCAGGACTTGCGATACCAATGGGTAGGACTTGCGATACCAATGGGTAGGACTTGCGATACCAATGGGTAGGACTTGCGATACCAATGGGTAGGACTTGCGATACCAATGGGCAGGACTTGCGATACCAATGGGCAGGACTTGCGATACCAATGGGCAGGACTTGCGATACCAATGGGCAGGACTTGCGATACCAATGGGTAGGACTTGCGATACCAATGGGCAGGACTTGCGATACCAATGGGCAATACTTGCGATACCAATGGGCAGGACTTGCGATACCAATGGGTAGGACTTGCGATACCAATGGGCAATACTTGCGATACCAATGGGTAGGACTTGCGATACCAATGGGCAGGACTTGCGATACCAATGGGCAGGACTTGCGATACCAATGGGCAGGACTTGCGATACCAATGGGTAGGACTTGCGATACCAATGGGCAGGACTTGCGATACCAATGGGTAGGACTTGCGATACCAATGGGCAGGACTTGCGATACCAATGGGTAGGACTTGCGATACCAATGGGCAATACTTGCGATACCAATGGGTAGGACTTGCGATACCAATGGGCAATACTTGCGATACCAATGGGTAGGACTTGCGATACCAATGGGCAATACTTGCGATACCAATGGGTAGGACTTGCGATACCAATGGGCAATACTTGCGATACCAATGGGCAATACTTGCGATACCAATGGGCAGGACTTGTGATACCAATGGGCAATACTTGCGATACCAATGGGTAGGACTTGCGATACCAAGGGCAGGACTTGCGATACCAATGGGCAATACTTGCGATACCAATGGGCAGGACTTGCGATACCAATGGGCAGGACTTGCGATACCAATGGGTAGGACTTGCGATACCAATGGGCAATACTTGCGATACCAATGGGCAGGACTTGCGATACCAATGGGTAGGACTTGCGATACCAATGGGCAATACTTGCGATACCAATGGGTAGGACTTGCGATACCAATGGGCAGGACTTGCGATACCAATGGGCAATACTTGCGATACCAATGGGCAATACTTGCGATACCAATGGGCAGGACTTGCGATACCAATGGGCAGGACTTGCGATACCAATGGGCAATACTTGCGATACCAATGGGTAGGACTTGCGATACCAATGGGCAGGACTTGCGATACCAATGGGTAGGACTTGCGATACCAATGGGCAATACTTGCGATACCAATGGGTAGGACTTGTGATACCAATGGGCAATACTTGCGATACCAATGGGCAGGACTTGCGATACCAATGGGCAATACTTGCGATACCAATGGGCAATACTTGCGATACCAATGGGCAGGACTTGCGATACCAATGGGCAATACTTGCGATACCAATGGGCAATACTTGCGATACCAATGGGCAGGACTTGCGATACCAATGGGCAATACTTGCGATACCAATGGGTAGGACTTGCGATACCAATGGGCAGGACTTGCGATACCAATGGGCAATACTTGCGATACCAATGGGTAGGACTTGCGATACCAATGGGCAATACTTGCGATACCAATGGGTAGGACTTGCGATACCAAGGGCAGGACTTGCGATACCAATGGGCAATACTTGCGATACCAATGGGCAGGACTTGCGATACCAATGGGCAGGACTTGCGATACCAATGGGTAGGACTTGCGATACCAATGGGCAATACTTGCGATACCAATGGGTAGGACTTGCGATACCAATGGGCAGGACTTGCGATACCAATGGGAACTTGCGATACCAATGGGCAATACTTGCGATACCAATGGGTAGGACTTGCGATACCAATGGGCAGGACTTGCGATACCAATGGGCAATACTTGCGATACCAATGGGCAATACTTGCGATACCAATGGGTAGGACTTGCGATACCAATGGGCAGGACTTGCGATACCAATGGGCAATACTTGCGATACCAATGGGTAGGACTTGCGATACCAATGGGCAGGACTTGCGATACCAATGGGCAATACTTGCGATACCAATGGGTAGGACTTGCGATACCAATGGGCATACTTGCGATACCAATGGGCAGGACTTGCGATACCAATGGGCAATACTTGCGATAGGGAGGACTTGCGATACCAATGGCAACTTGCGATACCAATGGGTAGGACTTGCGATACCAATGGGCAATACTTGCGATACCAATGGGCAGGACTTGTGATACCAATGGGCAATACTTGCGATACCAATGGGCAGGACTTGCGATACCAATGGGCAATACTTGCGATACCAATGGGTAGGACTTGTGATACCAATGGGCAATACTTGCGATACCAATGGGTAGGACTTGCGATACCAATGGGCAGGACTTGCGATACCAATGGGCAGGACTTGCGATACCAATGGGCAATACTTGCGATACCAATGGGTAGGACTTGCGATACCAATGGGCAGGACTTGCGATACCAATGGGTAGGACTTGCGATACCAATGGGCAATACTTGCGATACCAATGGGTAGGACTTGCGATACCAAGGGCAGGACTTGCGATACCAATGGGCAATACTTGCGATACCAATGGGCAGGACTTGCGATACCAATGGGTAGGACTTGCGATACCAATGGGCAGGACTTGCGATACCAATGGGCAATACTTGCGATACCAATGGGCAGGACTTGCGATACCAATGGGTAGGACTTGCGATACCAATGGGCAATACTTGCGATACCAATGGGTAGGACTTGCGATACCAATGGGCAGGACTTGCGATACCAATGGGCAATACTTGCGATACCAATGGGTAGGACTTGCGATACCAATGGGCAATACTTGCGATACCAATGGGTAGGACTTGCGATACCAATGGGCAGGACTTGCGATACCAATGGGTAGGACTTGCGATACCAATGGGCAATACTTGCGATACCAATGGGTAGGACTTGTGATACCAATGGGCAATACTTGCGATACCAATGGGCAGGACTTGCGATACCAATGGGCAATACTTGCGATACCAATGGGCAATACTTGCGATACCAATGGGCAGGACTTGCGATACCAATGGGCAATACTTGCGATACCAATGGGCAATACTTGCGATACCAATGGGTAGGACTTGCGATACCAATGGGCAGGACTTGCGATACCAATGGGCAATACTTGCGATACCAATGGGTAGGACTTGTGATACCAATGGGCAATACTTGCGATACCAATGGGTAGGACTTGCGATACCAATGGGCAAGACTTGCGATACCAATGGGCAGGACTTGCGATACCAATGGGCAGGACTTGCGATACCAATGGGTAGGACTTGCGATACCAATGGGAGGACTTGCGATACCAATGGGTAGGACTTGCGATACCAATGGGCAGGACTTGCGATACCAATGGGCAGGACTTGCGATACCAATGGGCAGGACTTGCGATACCAATGGGCAGGACTTGCGATACCAATGGGCAATACTTGCGATACCAATGGGCAGGACTTGCGATACCAATGGGTAGGACTTGCGATACCAATGGGCAATACTTGCGATACCAATGGGCAGGACTTGCGATACCAATGGGCAAGACTTGCGATACCAATGGGCAGGACTTGCGATACCAATGGGCAGGACTTGCGATACCAATGGGCAGGACTTGCGATACCAATGGGCAGGACTTGCGATACCAATGGGCAGGACTTGCGATACCAATGGGCAATACTTGCGATACCAATGGGTAGGACTTGCGATACCAATGGGCAGGACTTGCGATACCAATGGGTAGGACTTGCGATACCAATGGGCAATACTTGCGATACCAATGGGTAGGACTTGCGATACCAATGGGCAATACTTGCGATACCAATGGGTAGGACTTGCGATACCAATGGGCAGGACTTGCGATACCAATGGGTAGGACTTGCGATACCAATGGGTAGGACTTGCGATACCAATGGGCAGGACTTGCGATACCAATGGGTAGGACTTGCGATACCAATGGGCAATACTTGCGATACCAATGGGTAGGACTTGCGATACCAATGGGCAGGACTTGCGATACCAATGGGTAGGACTTGCGATACCAATGGGCAATACTTGCGATACCAATGGGTAGGACTTGCGATACCAATGGGCAGGACTTGCGATACCAATGGGCAGGACTTGCGATACCAATGGGCAGGACTTGCGATACCAATGGGCAGGACTTGCGATACCAATGGGCAATACTTGCGATACCAATGGGTAGGACTTGCGATACCAATGGGTAGGACTTGCGATACCAATGGGCAATACTTGCGATACCAATGGGTAGGACTTGCGATACCAATGGGCAGGACTTGCGATACCAATGGGCAATACTTGCGATACCAATGGGCAGGACTTGCGATACCAATGGGCAGGACTTGCGATACCAATGGGTAGGACTTGCGATACCAATGGGCAATACTTGCGATACCAATGGGCAGGACTTGCGATACCAATGGGCAGGACTTGCGATACCAATGGGCAGGACTTGCGATACCAATGGGCAGGACTTGCGATACCAATGGGCAGGACTTGCGATACCAATGGGCAGGACTTGCGATACCAATGGGCAATACGATACCAATGGGAGGACTTGCGATACCAATGGGTAGGACTTGCGATACCAATGGGCAGGACTTGCGATACCAATGGGTAGGACTTGCGATACCAATGGGCAATACTTGCGATACCAATGGGTAGGACTTGCGATACCAATGGGTAGGACTTGCGATACCAATGGGCAAGACTTGCGATACCAATGGGCAGGACTTGCGATACCAATGGGCAGGACTTGCGATACCAATGGGCAGGACTTGCGATACCAATGGGCAATACTTGCGATACCAATGGGCAATACTTGCGATACCAATGGGCAGGACTTGCGATACCAATGGGCAGGACTTGCGATACCAATGGGCAATACTTGCGATACCAATGGGTAGGACTTGCGATACCAATGGGCAGGACTTGCGATACCAATGGGTAGGACTTGCGATACCAATGGGCAATACTTGCGATACCAATGGGTAGGACTTGCGATACCAATGGGCAGGACTTGCGATACCAATGGGCAAGACTTGCGATACCAATGGGCAGGACTTGCGATACCAATGGGCAGGACTTGCGATACCAATGGGCAGGACTTGCGATACCAATGGGCAATACTTGCGATACCAATGGGC
Source organism: Archivesica marissinica (assembly GCA_014843695.1). Taxonomy (NCBI): domain Eukaryota; kingdom Metazoa; phylum Mollusca; class Bivalvia; order Venerida; family Vesicomyidae; genus Archivesica; species Archivesica marissinica. The sequence goes on along the minus strand of CM026402.1, from coordinate 45,235,355 downwards.
AATACTTGCGATACCAATGGGCAGGACTTGCGATACCAATGGGCAGGACTTGCGATACCAATGGGCAATACTT
>CM026402.1:45169666-45234282 GCA_014843695.1 Archivesica marissinica | reverse complement strand
GACATAATAATACCCCTGACATAATAATACACCCCTGACATAATAATACCCCTGACATAATAATACACCACTGACATAATAATACCCACTGACATAATAATACACCCCTGACATAATAATACCCCTGACATAATAATACACCCCTGACATAATAATACCCTGACATAATAATACACCCCTGACATAATAATAAACCCCTGACATAATAATACCCCTGACATAAAATACCCACTGACATAATAATACACCCCTGACATAATAATACACCCCTGACATAATAATACACCCCTGACATAATAATACACCCTGACATAATAATACCCCCAAAAACCCCTGACATAATAATACCCCTGACATAATAATACACCCCTGACATAATAATACACCCCTGACATAATAATACCCTACAAAAACCCCTGACATAATAATACCCACAAAAAACCCCTGACATAATAATACCCCACAAAAACCCCTGACATAATAATACACCACTGACATAATAATAACCCCTGACATAATAATACCCGACATAATAATACCCCTGACATAATAATACACCCCTGACATAATAATACCCCTGACATAATAATACCCACCCCTGACATAATAATACCCCTGACATAATAATACACTGACATAATAATACCCCCTGACATAATAATACCCCCTGACATAATAATACCCCCTGACATAATAATACACCCCTGACATAATAATACCCCCTGACATAATAATACCCACTGACATAATAATACCCCTGACATAATAATACACCCTGACATAATATACCCCTGACATAATAATAAACCCTGACATAATAATACACCCCTGACATAATAATACCCACTGACATAATAATACACCCCTGACATAATAATACCCACTGACATAATAATACACCCCTGACATAATAATACCCACTGACATAATAATACACCCCTGACATAATAATACCCCCTGACATAATAATACACCCCTGACATAATAATACCCACTGACATAATAATACACACCTGACATAATAATACCCCTGACATAATAATACCCCCTGACATAATAATACACCCCTGACATAATAATACACCCCTGACATAATAATACACCCCTGACATAATAATACCCCTGACATAATAATACACCCCTGACATAATAATACCCCTGACATAATAATACACCCCTGACATAATAATACACCCCTGACATAATAATACACCCCTGACATAATAATACACCCCTGACATAATAATACCCCTGACATAATAATACCACTGACATAATAATACACCCCGCTGACATAATAATACACCCCTGACATAATATACCCACTGACATAATAATACACCCCTGACATAATAATACACCCCTGACATAATAATAACCCTGACATAATAATACCCCTGACATAATAATACCCACTGACATAATAATACCCCCTGACATAATATACCCCTGACATAATAATACACCCCTGACATAATAATACACCCCTGACATAATAATACCCCTGACATAATAATACCCACTGACATAATAATATACCCCTGACATAATAATACCCACTGACATAATAATACCCCTGACATAATAATACACCCCTGACATAATAATACACCCCTGACATAATAATACACCCCTGACATAATAATACACCCCTGACATAATAATACCCCCTGCCATAATAATACACCCCTGATATAATTATACACCCTTGACATAATAATACACACCTGGCATAAGAATACACCCCTGGCATAACAATACACCCCTGACATAATAATACCCCTGACATAATAATATACCCCTGACATAATAATACCCCTGACATAATAATACACCCTGACATAATAATACCCCTGACATAATAATACCCCTGACATAATAATACCCACTGACATAATAATACACCCCTGACATAATAATACCCTGACATATAATACCCCTGACATAATAATACCCACTGACATAATAATACCCCTGACATAATAATACCCCTGACATAATAATACCCACTGACATAATAATACCCCTGACATAATAATACCCCTGACATAATAATACCCACTGACATAATAATACCCCTGACATAATAATACCCCTGACATAATAATACCCCTGACATAATAATACACCCCTGACATAATAATACCCTGACATAATAATACCCCTGACATAATAATACCCACTGACATAATAATACCCCTGACATAATAATACCCACTGACATAATAATACACACCTGCCATAATATTACAACCCTACGATAATAATACACCCCTGACATAATAATACACCCCTGCCATAATAATACACCCTGCCATAATAATACAGCCTGCCATAATAATACACCCTGTCATAATAATACACCCTGCCATAATAATACACCCTGTTATTATAATACACCCCTGACATAATAATAATAATAATACACCCCTGACATAAATATGTAGCCCTGCCATAAGAATACACCCCTGCCATAATAATATAACATAATAATAATAATAATAATTTTATAGGACATGACCCAATGAGAAATCTAAGTTATTTACATGTTACTACTTATTAGGTGTTAAATGGCCAGATGATACTGTGAATCTATCTTCTTCTAGATGTTATAGTATGTTTTTACCAGACGAAGGTAACAACTGTTTTAAAATTACCGAAATAATATTCTGAACGTCCAAAACCGTGTATCCAGATTTTTACTTACTAAAAACATTTAATAAAATAACTTTATTACATCAAATCAGATTTGATATAAACTGATTCACAGTAGCTTCTCACTATATGATAATATTTGATAATATAAATAATATTACCAAAACAATATAATTATGACAATTATTATATCTGCAGTAAAGTGTAAGTCTTCGGTGTTTTAAAATATTAAAACAGGCTTTAGCTGTACACTTTGCTATGTAATGATTTGAAAATAACGTGCATAATTTCTGAGCATCAGATAAATTGTCAAAGTTTGGCAGAATATTGCTCATAGAAATGTCCAGTTCTTGTCGTAAATGCATGTAAAGTGGACAATGTAGCAATATGTTTTCATCTTCTACTGCATTCACACAATTAAAGCATGTTATCTATTTTCTAATTCTAAATGTTCGTTCCTTCCTGTTTTTAGCCTTATGTGAGCTACTCCACACTTAAAGTTTGCCATTTCTTTCACTGCGACAATGACCAGGTAATGCATGTTTAATATAACTTTCTGTTTCAAAGATTTCCTTAAGCTTTCTATAGTTCTTATCTTAGTTCTAACATTTCTTCTAAGAGCCGTGTCTCTTAACAGTGACTGTTTCCATTTATCAATTTCCAACAGCTGAGCTTCAATATCGTTTACGACTGTTTTGTTCCCACTGCATGTAAATTGTCACCATTAACAAAATTAATACTATCAAGCATGTTATTGATTCGAAATGAACTATTTTTACGTTTAACACTTGAACATTATTTAGCCCAGTTAAACCCCTTTTTTATTTAATCTATCATCATGCGTGTTTAAAAAAATCTATAATATTGTTATTAAACAGAACCTCATTAGTGAACAAACAATACGTGGTTTCCAGCCCATTTCATCAATTACTGCTGAATCTGGGGTATATTTTCCCACCCCCAAAAATACCCCATGGTTCTAATTTGAACATAATTAATACATGAAAACGAAGTATACACCAAAACAGAAGTAGCATTGCTTATGATTGGCCAAACAGTTGCATCAAACAACTATGAAAACGTTGAGAACTGGAAATTACCAAATGTTTTACATTTAGAAATAGCCAGACCAAGAGCTCTTCCTGAAGATAGAGATACACTTTTCGCAATTTCAGCAAAATCCATTTAGCACCACACAAAGATACTCATAGCTTTGTACCACATTCAATACGTGAAAAACATGGTCTGTTATATTACAACTGTTTGTTCTGAAATGAATTACATTTAATTGATCATTATTAACAGCATATTAGTATTTACACACCATATATTGAGAGTGTCAAGTACCTTTTGCAAATATTCTGCTGTTCCTGCAATATGAACCACATCATCCGATTATAGCAAATTTCTAATTACACCATAAGTGTGTGCAGTAGCTAAATCATTGATATACAGGTTAAAGAGAATATGTGACAACGGATATCCCTGTTTCAAGCCGCAATTGATTTGAAACCAGGAGGAGTCGAAACCATTCAATCCATTCAATGTACATATTTATACAGTGGCATGACAGCTTATAAGAACTTGCCTCGTAAACCATCCTGCTGTAGCTTAACCCACAATGTATTCCTGGCTATCTAGTCATAGGTATTTCTGAAGTCGATAAAAGCAACACATGTTCTTTGTTTCTTTAATTTCCGTGTTTCTATTATACACCTCTTTATATTAGTTAACGTAGACAAATGATCTATTGTACTTCTACATTTGACAAAGCCACATGTGTGCATCGTCAATTATACCATTAGACATACATCAATTGCTAATTCGTTCATTTAAGATACTGCAGTTTACTTTATACATGTTTGATGGGGCTAATGTAATACCTCGATATGAAAGTGGATATGTTGGGTCGGAGATTGATGACGTTCATACATGTGTAATAATCGCTTTGGATAAGCATATGACACACTTCCTGTATTATAACAATTATTGTAGATTATATCTAGTAAAAATAGCTGAATTGTTTTTTAGCTCCGTTTCATAACATTTTATATAATATTGTTTTATATAGTTTATACACATTTATATTAGCTCGATTGCGAAACAAGTTCTTTCAATTTATATTAATCACTCTCCAGACCTCATTCCTGATGGAATCCATCGCCATGAAGGAGATGGAAGAGGCAATGTGGACTTTAAATGCCCTGCCTAAGGGCACACTCGTAACGGCTCCAGCGGGACTCGAACTCCGGGCCTTTCGCACATGAAGCGAACGCGCCTCCACTGTGCTATCACGACTTCCACAATATACACGTACATACCTCAGCTCAGTGAGGCACGTATACATAATAAGCATATGCTCACACGTTCTAACAACATTGGTGTTATTTAAACATATTTATAAATATTATCTAATAAATGCATACACAACTTTAATTTAAGCATATTTTTATATTTTATACAATTATGTTTGCTCATTCGCTCTTGCCGAATGGATTAGTAATCAACTGTCTTTGTTTCAGTTCAGATGAAAATACAGACATAGTACTATTATTATCTCTGTTATGTAGCCAGACTGTTATTAGCAAATACGAAAATAAACATAGTTTTGCAACATGAGAACCGGCTTTAGAATACAAGAAACCAAGCAAGCTTCGTTGAAAGTATCGACCTTGAATTAGATATTTACAATTAAACAATGTCTAGCGACACGTGTCTTCCTGTATGGGCCTTAAGCTGATTAACTATGTGAGTGTATAATTCCAACACGTATTTCAACAAATAAGCAGCCTTGCTTGTGATTAATGGTCCTTGACGGTCGTGAGTATTCCTGTATATATGTCGTATAAATATAACTGAATTTAATCAACACACAATTTGTAAAAACGATAATGCCAAAATGCATTTAGCATTAATGTTTTTTTGCAGCTGTCATCGAGTAGAATCACATCGTGTCCAAGACAAATAACATTAGATATTGTCATATAATACAAGTATCGTATATACGTTATTTTTCTTCAAATGGAAAAATCAAAACTACAATTTACAGAGGTAGCCTCAGCATTTACGACGTTTTCTAAAATACACAGTTCTCCAGAACAGTTCACCCGTGGGCATGTTCCCATACATTTACATATAATCTAAGGATATATAATGATAATAAACATTGAAAACGGAAAATATAACAAACATAAACACGATTTCTATGTATCCACTCCTTAGAATATATCTCAGAGTATAACTCATAACTACAGTATCAATTGGACTTCACCTCTTTGCAAGCTGGGTACAATGATGGTTATAAATAGTTCAAATAGTTGTAGCAGACGACAATTCATAACGTGAATTCTTATATTAGCTGAAAATTGAAATATGTCATGGTACTTCATTGGATTTGCGCTGTTACGACACGTTAATAATGAAATTGCATGACGTATTAGACTGCTATATTCACCGCTAGCGTGCAAAGAGTTAAAACAACTGCATCACATATATGCCTTTAACACTGCAGTTTAACCAGATACACATACTTATTAAGGTATATTGTGGGGGGGGGGCATATTCGAAGTGTGGATATATGTATTAATAATAAAAACGTCGAATGTGTTGGCAATTTCAATTATTTTGGTATACATCGATCTCATACTGGCAATATGCTAAATGTTGTAAAAATGTTAGCCGAACAAGCACTAAGGGGGTAACATAGTTTTCTGTCTCTTTTCGATAAAGTATGTGCTGACATCAAAACTAAGATGTCTATGTTGGACACTTTGATTGCTCCAATAGTGTTGTATAGTGCTGAGGTCTGGGGTGTCTACAACTTTAAGAAAATTGGAAAATTTCACATTAAATTTTATAAACACATTCTAGGACTCCGTAAACAGACACATGTCACTGCTACAGTAGATGCTAACATGAATCATTTATCTATGTTGTATAGGAATAACTCTGTGAATTCAATGTCTACGCTATAGCAAATGTAAACAGTCGTTTAAATATGAAACATGCATTAATTTACATTAATTAAGGTTCTCTGTTATCACACATTGCACCAAAAAGAAAACTCATATTTATATGTGTCTATTACTAAGCATATTTATATGTGTCTATTACTAAGCATATTTATATGTGTCTATTACTAAGCATATTTATATGTGTCTATTACTAAGCATATTTATATGTGTCTATTACTAAGCATATTTATATGTGTCTATTACTAAGCATATTTATATGTGTCTATTACTAAGCATATTTATATGTGTCTATTACTAAGCATATTTATATGTGTCTATTACTAAGCATATTTATATGTGTCTATTACTAAGCATATTTATATGTGTCTATTACTAAGCATATTTATATGTGTCTATTACTAAGCATATTTATATGTGTCTATTACTAAGCATATTTATATGTATCTATTACTAAGCATATGTATATGTGTCTATTACTAAGCATATTTATATGTGTCTATTACTAAGCATATTTATATGTGTCTATTACTAAGCATATTTATATGTGTCTATTACTAAGCATATTTATATGTGTCTATTACTAAGCAAATATTGCATGTTGGTATTACATGTATCGCTCATTTAGGCTCATGTTTTAGAATCAGTAATATAATTATGTGTGGGTATAACGGTAATTGTGTGTTTACATTAAATATAGTCAAGCAATGTTCATCCTCTATACAGTAAAACGAAACATCTTTATTATAATACTATATGTAAATTGATTGTTTTACCATTTTGAATATATACGCATGTTAAATCTATTGTAATACTTGACCTATATATTATGTGTATGTTTATGACGATGTACCATGTACAAGTCTTGAAATAAACACCTGATATATGGTCTGTTCTGTTCTCTGCGTATAATCAGGAGACTGATCAATACGCCTGTGTCGAGAGAAACCAACGCATTTATAAACTGTGTACTGTGAACTCAGTTGAGGATGAGTCCATGTCTTAATGTGCTGTCCTAACATTTTAATTCTGCATGGCCTACTTTTTGAAAAAAATGTTTCTATAATGTCAAAAGCCAATCAGAAAAGAATACTTAATCTTGCTAAATATATTAAAGAAGCAAATTCAATATATGAACACACCCTTACAATGCTCAATGTTTCTTAATTTAAAATAGTGTGTCTAATTGTAGCATGTTGGTGTTGTTTTGTTTGTATGAATAGCAAATTAACTGCATGTATGCATGTTTATAGTTATTGCATTGCCATTTCAAGCTACTATTCATTTATGACCAATAGCATACATTTTGCCGACATGCCGCAATAAACGGTGAATTAATTGTTGACAGGAAAAATAAGGTAAATTATTTCTTCAAGCTTCCATAATCTACAGACAATGTCTTGCAAAATGATTCATTCTTATATACAAACATGCACACAATATGTACCAGTAAGTAAAGCGATACGTCAAATAGCCAACGATAATGTAGTTTACGTATAAATAACATTGTTACTACAAAGTATTCCGAAATAAGTCGAACACTAACTAATGAACAGTTTATTTGCAGTCTACAACTCTTAAAAGTGAAAGTAAGATTTCATTTAAAGGCCAGCCACGCTCCTGAATTGACGTGTGTTTGTTATTGGAGTCTATACTAAACGTGTGATACTTTCGGCTAGAGATTAGTCTAAGATTAAATAAAATATGCATAGCCATAAATGTGAGATATAACGGTAAATCTGTACAATAAATGTTGCTATATGGGATATAAGTGTTGTATTACGCATACATGTTGACCATATTTACATTATTTTGTTATGTCTACAGTATTAGTTGAAATACTCAGATTATGTGTCAATTATTTGGGAAAATATTATACCATACACAAGGAAATTACATTATACAGATATTCCTTTTTCCTTTTTTCACCGATGTGTTTCCGCTTTAACTGAAATACTGATTAAGAAATTATGTGGTTCTTGATTGCAATACGATGTTTACAGAAACAGAAACCTGTGTTTGATGAATGCAGGGTTGAATAAATGTAGCATTAGAATACTACGAGGATATGCGTTGTTTCAATGAATGATCAAATTATATTTCACTGAATGAAGACAGACAGACAGAGAGAATATTTTAGTTTCTTGACATACATATACAGTATAGCAGATGATTAAGTACCAATCAACATAGCTTCATATTCAAAAACATTATACACATGAGTTCTGGTATCCTAGTGTGTGGCTGAACATCCATATGAAGCACGCCCAGGAAGTTTGAACAATTGTAATGCAATTATACCAACAATCTAAGTTATCTCATTCATTACAGAATTTCTTAAAAGGAAAGCTTCAGTTATGAACTTACATATATTTCTGAAAATAGTAACGCTGTTTGATTTCATTAGGTAAATAAATGTGTGTATACTGCATCGTCTAGAATAGTACGCTTTAATATAGGTATTTCTTAGATTGCTGTAATTACATACATATTGATATTCATCTTCAATAGCTGCAGTATTACACATAGTACATTGCCGCTGATGTCTATCAACCCTCTCGTGTGTATAACGACAAACTTCAATGTGTAACTTATGTGACGATAATCTTAGCCTAAACAAATCAATTCTAAATTTCTTAGGTAATATATTTAGATAATTCTCAATTTCAAATATACATGTATACTTAAAATGTATGTAATGTATCTACTCAATGAATGAACTTTATTATCACGAGTGACGCTCGCTTAATAGCAAAATTCCACTGAAACAAACAACTATCCATTAATTATTTCAATCTTATATTTCTATATTTCATTTGAAAGCATGAATTAATTGAATGTTTTGAGTCTGTCATATTAACCATCAACTATTTACACATAAGATGTCATGAATACCCTATGGTATATCTTGGTTTATTTTTACTAATAAAATACCAGGTTCATCTATGAATGGGTGTTTTATTTTCATCCAGCGCAATGAGCAATAATATTGCGAATGGTATATTTATTTTCAAACAATAAGATGTATATAAAACGCAAATTTATAGAAGTGTCTTGAATGTTCTATTTATTATTTAAATTAATTTGAAACGATGTCTTCAATTGTGCTTAGATCTAGACTTAATTTTACTTTACCCACAACCACAAGGATAGAAAGTAGTCCTGCAAACATGTAGTAACATTACATAATATCGCGCACTGCACTCACTGTGTGTGGTGTGGTGTGGTGTGGTGTGGTGTGTTTTATGTTTATTTATCTTCGCTACCGGTGACCCATATGAACGACGCCTATTGAAGAGATTAGTCATTTTAGATTATTGGAGGATAGTGCAATGATACAGACATACTCATTCCAGAGTATCCTCTAGTTCTTTTACGTGCACGGTGTACTATTAATTACTAATTACTATTTTCCATTGCCAGTTACCTTATATATATAATTATATCAGTGTTTCATATCGAAGTATGTAATGACTACAGTTCTCTACAACCTAGTATGTATGTATATACATGTATTTAATATAAGTACGTGTTAGGAAAGTCTTATGATAGAAACGAAATGTCTTTTTTATAAATTAGCTAGAACATACTTTACCAGTATGGAAATATCCAGAATGGCTTAAACGTCTTTATTTTTCTAAACTAAAAGTATCCTCATCTAGTAAAACTTCTACAACCATAAAAGATGACAAATATAGCGCAAAATCGCAGCTTCCAGCTGTATTCTGCTACTTGATGTTTGCTAGGTAACGAGTTGATGAAAATGTCGCCGAGTTAATTGATAAATGTGAAGTGTTATTCACTCACCTTGGCAATCGTCGGTGAGGCTCTCCATTGTGTCCAGGCGACCAGGGCAGCTCTCGCGAGACTGCATTCCATAACCCGGAGACATCCACTCTAGCAGGGATATGTCGCAAATACAACCAGTGGCAAAATAGCGTACACTGTGTAACTACAACCAGTGTCAACATGAGTGCACAGCTTGAGTGCACAGAAATAGCCATACGGGATGTGTTTATGATCGATACGTGTATGTTCACGGATATACTTGTGACCTATTAATAATGAGTACTGGCGAAGCACACTTTCTTATGTGACTTAATTAATTAATAACATATCCGAATAGTTTTTACACATTTTGATTTTGTTGTTGATTAAACGTGTTTAGTTTAAACAATATGTATTTATTTGAATAAACATTGTCAAGTATAAATACTATGTACATACATGTAGGATTGACGAGAAAACAACCTGCTTGTATGGTTACCTCTCTCCTTAAATATATTTATCATACCTTCATGAATAACAATGCTCAAAAATGGCCTGTCTAATAAACGTTGCTTTGTTTTATTAGTCAGTGCCTAATGGACCTTTCGTGACGCCATAACGTTGTGTGTATGACGTCAAATGTTCACACATGATATGCGATGCTTCAGGTCATGACTATTCGATATTATTTCCTCTCTAAAACTTCTATTTCATCAGAAGATAGGATAAATAGAACATTACGTTACAGTTTTTTTATTTTTTTAAAATTATATCGTCTTCGAACAAATACATGGCTTGGTAGAGGCTCGCAGTGTATATTTTCTGCAACTCCCTTAATAAACTAAACTGTCTAAAACAGTAACCTAATATTCACTATTCATAAAGCAATTGAAAGAAATAATATAGTATCATTATAATATTATTAAACAAACACTATTCTACGATTACATGAGAAGAATATGGAAAATATAATAACGAGTGTAGCGTGCATAGTTAGGGCTGATTGTTTAATAGAGTGTTATTGTTTATAAGTATAAAGAAGGATCATGTAGTGTGACGTCTGCATGTTTTCAGAATACAAGTGATTGTAGTGGTCAGTGTGGTATTACGTGATAGTTACGTCACTAGCAATTAAATAAATTGTGAGATATTAAAAACATTGTGATCGGTTCGAACACTGAATTTCCTGAATGAAAAACATGATTAGTAGGTGGGCGCATAACTGTTGAAATGAACCTATGGGCATACAATATACTCGAATATATTATAGAGAAAATGTTGCAAAAATAGTTATTAAATGTTAATGAAATAAGAAAACACAAGTTGTACAAATATTGCTCTCATTTGTATATCATATTGTACATGCTATCCCAAGGCAAACACAGCATGAGGATTTCTAGAGCAACTTTTCAAACGTGCGTCCCAGATAGAATTTAGACTTCGTGTATGAGTGTACGAGCCCCCCGGTATTCACATGGTAACAGATGTGTAACGTACGAGTACAGGCCTCATAAGAACCGAGGTGGTGGTGTCCTTAGCTAACACAATGTATGTGATTGACCATGTTGCATCTGGAATTAAGGCAGCTCGCAGCACTTGGAACCAACACCTACATAGGTCTACATGTATCGACTATAATTACGATGCATTCCTCGTCAGTGGTTTGCAACGATAACTCATTCTTGAGAATTCTTGATATTACATTTGTGTATTCTGTTTTATCAATGACGTGAATAATATGTTTCTTACTGTGGATACTAGTAATGTATTATACATAATAGTGTTATCACATGAACTCGTTAATGTTCTTATTATTACACGTGTGATAAAAGTTTCGAATCCTTCGTCTTTCTATTTCTCATTTTCGTCTTTACATTAGCATAGCCGACTTATCAAATTTCGAAATTAAGTTTATTATTTTCCAGTTAATCAATATCAACATAGATATAAAGTATAATGATAGTACTGAGACGACATTGCACATGTTGTTAAATAAAGTGTGATTATTGGGTAGGGCTCTTTTCTAATGTTGGTTATAACTTATGGCCCGACCCTTTTGCAATGATACACACATGTATATATGTGCCTAACTAATTTCACATCTGATTCATGCTCGTATGTAATATTGTATTGTCGAATGCATTACATATGCAATAAAATATGGTTAATTCAGTGTGATACATTGTATAAGAAATCGGACAACTCAATGTGTATGCCTCCGCGTATTTGCAAACAAACATGGACGAAATTGCGATTTCACATGTCTTATGTTCGATTTAATGTTTACGATTTGTTGCAAATTACAATTAAAATGAACCAAATTATAGATGTCTTGGGAACTACTATACACGTGTATATACTATACTCGGTGTGTTGTTAGGTCATTGAATCTAGCGGAAGTCTGTTGTTAGGCCATTGAATCTAGCGGAAGTGTGTTGTTAGGTCATTGAATCTAGCGGAAGTGTGTTGTTAGGTCATTGAATCTAGCGGAAGTGTGTTGTTAGGTCATTGCATCTAGCGGAAGTGTGTTGTTAGGTCATTGCATCTAGCGGAAGTGTGTTGTTAGGTCATTGAATCTAGCGGAAGTGTGTTGTTAGGTCATTGAATCTAGCGGAAGTGTGTTGTTAGGTCATTGAATCTAGCGGAAGTGTGTTGTTAGGTCATTGAATCTAGCGGAAGTGTGTTGTTAGGTCATTGCATCTAGCGGAAGTGTGTTGTTAGGTCATTGAATCTAGCGGAAGTGTGTTGTTAGGTCATTGAATCTAGCGGAAGTGTGTTGCTAGGTCATTGAATCTAGCGGAAGTGTGTTGTTAGGTCATTGAATCTAGCGGAAGTGTGTTGTTAGGTCATTGAATCTAGCGGAAGTGTGTTGTTAGGTCATTGCATCTAGCGGAAGTGTGTTGTTAGGTCATTGAATCTAGCGGAAGTGTGTTGTTAGGTCATTGAATCTAGCAGAAGTGTGTTGTTAGGTCATTGAATCTAGCGGAAGTGTGTTGTTAGGTCATTGAATCTAGCGGAAGTGTGTTGTTAGGTCATTGCATCTAGCGGAAGTGTGTTGTTAGGTCATTGCATCTAGCGGAAGTGTGTTGTTAGGTCATTGAATCTAGCGGAAGTGTGTTGTTAGGTCATTGAATCTAGCGGAAGTGTGTTGTTAGGTCATTGAATCTAGCGGAAGTGTGTTGTTAGGTCATTGAATCTAGCGGAAGTGTGTTGTTAGGTCAATGAATCTAGCAGAAGCGTGTGGAAATATTTTAAAACGGCTTAAACGCTGTTATTCGTGTGATGCAGACAATTGTTTACTTGTTGTTTCGTATAAACTTATATTAAACTTGTCCAGCGGAAAGGCCAGATGTTCGCTTGGTATTTATTTAAGAAATGATTGCATGCTATTTTTCAACGCTACACCAATTGAGCTACCGAGGCAACACTCGACAAGCTGCTACACACCGCCTCCCCAATGCTTATTCGACTCATAACCACTTGCATTGCTTCGTCAAATGCTAGCCAGTCATCCGGGTAACAGCACCAAATATAATAGGAGGTGAAGAATGTCAGTCTCGACGAGGATTCGAACATCAGACGATTGGGTTACCGTTCCAGTACTCCACCGATTGAATATCCAATTCCACACTCAAGAACTGCTACATTATTTAGGTGACGCTATAAAGGAACCCAGAAAACATATCTATACGCATATCTATGCTCATATCTATGCTCATATATATATACTCATATCTATACTCATATCTATACGCATATCTATACACATATCTATACTCATATTTATACTCATATCTATGCTCATATATATGCTCATATCTATACACATATATATACACATATCTATGCTCATATCTATGCTCATATCTATACTCATATCTATACTCATATCTATACTCATATATATATATATACTCATATCTATACTCATATCTATACTCATATATATATACTCATATCCATACTCATATCTATACTCATATCTATACTCATATCTATTCTCATATATATACTCATATCTATACGCATATCTATACACATATCTATACTCATATCTATGCTCATATCTATACACATATCTATGCTCATATCAATACTCATATCTATACTCATATATATACTCATATCTATGCTCATATTTATACTCATATCTATACTCATATTTATACTCATATATATACTCATATCTATACTCATATCTATGCTCATATCTATACTCATATCTATACTCATATCTATACTCATATCTATACTCATATATATTCTCATATCCATACTCATATCTATGCTCATATATATATATATTCATATCTATTCTCATATCTATACTCATATCTATACTCATATATATACTCATATATATATATACTCATATCTATACTCATATCTATGCTCATATCTATACTCATATATATATACTCATATCTATACTCATATATATACTCATATCTATACTCATATCTATACTCATATCTATACTCATATCTATACTCATATCTATACTCATATATATTCATATCAATACTCATATCTATACTCATATCTATGCTCATATCTATGCTCATATCTATACTCATATCTATACTCATATCTATAATCATATCTATACTCATATCTATACTCATATCTATACTCATATCTATACTCATATATATATTCATATCAATACTCATATCTATGCTCATATATATACTCATATATATACTCATATCTATACTCATATATACTCATATCAATACTCATATCTATACTCATATATATACTCATATATCTATACTCATATCTATTCTCATATCTATTCTCATATCTATACTCATATCTATTCTCATATCTATACTCATATCTATTCTCATATCTATACTCATATATATATACTCATATCTATACTCATATCTATTCTCATATCTATACTCATATATCTATACTCATATCTATACTCATATCTATACTCATATATATATATACTCATATCTATACTCATATCTATACTCATATATATATATATATATATGCATTCCATTCCAGTAAAATGTGCATGTTCTTCAGTATACATTTATATATGCAGTTACAGGAGGACCGAATCTAATGGTAGTATAACCTATGGTCCAACCAACCCATGTGTGTATATAAGTAATATTTGTATGAATGTGTTTATGTTTACATATACAATAAAATACGATTAAGCTAACAGTTGCGTATATTGTTTATATTAACGGTTACGTATTGTGTGCAAACACCATAAATGTTTGAAACTAAAACAAAGATCCGTCTGCACAGACAATGTTTAAAACATCTAGATGTCTGAACTTCCTGTTAACCGCAAGCAGATTTTGCAATACATGCCTTCACCATGGAAACCTGCAATTCACGAGATTGCAATAGTAAAATAGTTGATTGATTTACTTTGTCTTACTTTCATGAAACGGTAAAATGCATTGCTTGCATTCTTAAATATGTTCCATATTGGATTGGCATGCAGACATTGTGAACACTTGTCCGATTAACATGCCGCTAAAGTCAGTATGTCTTGATGTTGTAATATATTCATCATGAAAACTCTCATTCACGCTGAGCATATCAGTTTTATTGTAGTGTGTAAGCCACCGCGAAGATCACATTATCCCAATATTACCCTCATCCATTTTCAATTTGTGTGAATTATTCTAAAGCAGCGTCAAAGTTTGTAATAAAATTACAATTTTTCACTCGATTGCACCCTGAGAACATGTTCTATTCATGGGATTAGGCGACAAGAGTCCCGGATGAAAAGCTTGATTGTAAATATCGGTATCGTAAAGATGAGCTGCCTAATCAAGCTTGTCAACTCTCATTTCGCCGCCGACAAAAATGAATATTTGATGAGGCTGACCAAGTCAAGTCAAAATATTTATCATTGAAACCAACACTTACAGATATACAAGAAGGGATATATCAACCAAATAAACACGACATTTATATAAATAGGCATTGAAATCAACATATATATACGAAGATATTTAATTATGTAACAAATAAAAACAAGTTTATATAATTAGGTACTGAAATAAACACTTGCATAATATTATATATAAGAACAGATATATCTGACCTGCATTGGCGCAAATGAAAGCGTATATGTGGCCATTCGTGTGGGAGGAACCCGGAGTACCCGGAGAAAACCCACATGTCCGATCTGGCGACGACCTACCATCTCTCATACTTCCCAGTCCGAGGATCGCACCCGGATTGCATTGGTGATAAGCGAGTGTGCTAATCGAACAGCAGGGATATAAGAAGGATTATGCATGTATCTACCAAATACACAACACATACACATATCCAGTGTTGGTTAAAGCAATCATAGTTCAAACTGAATGCCATAATTTCAGGAATAGTTATGATCCTACAACTTTCCTCGTTGCACAAGACTTGCAGTAAACAAATCCAACATTTTTATAATGATGCATTCCTGCTGAGATATACGATATTGCACGGAATGCGAGTGTCCCGTGTACTATATGCGAGTGTCCCGTGTACTATATGCGAGTGTCCCATGTACTATATGCGAGTGTCCCGTGTACTATATGCCAGTGTCCCATATACTATATGCGAGTGTTCCGTGTACTATATGCTAGTGTCCCGTGTACTATATGCGAGTGTCCCGTGTACTATATGCGAGTGTCCCATGTACTATATGCGAGTGTCCCGTGTACTATATGCGAGTGTCCCATGTACTATATGCGAGTGTTCCGTGTACTATATGCGAGTGTCCCGTGTACTATATGCGAGTGTCCCGTGTACTATATGCGAGTGTTCCGTGTACTATATGCGAGTGTCCGGTGTACTATATGCGGGACACTAGCATACAGTACGGGACACTAGCATACAGTACGGGACACTAGCGTACAGTGCGGGACACTAGCATACAGTACGGGACACTAGCATACAGTACCGGACACTAGCGTACAGTGCGGGACAATAGCATACAGTACCGGATACTAGCATACAGTACTGGACACTAGCATACAGTACGGGACACTAGCATACAGTACCGGACACTAGCATACAGTTCCGGACACAGCATACAGTGCGGGAAACTAGCATACAGTACCGGACATTAGCATACAGTACCGGACACAGCATACAGTGCGGGAAACTAGCATACAGTACCGGACACAGCATACAGTGCGGGAAACTAGCATACAGTACCGGACACTGGAATACAGTACCGGACACAGCATACAGGGCGGGAAACTAGCATACAGTACCGGACACTAGCATACAGTACGGGACACTAGCATACAGTACCGGACACTAGCATACAGTGCGGGACACTAGCATACAGTGCGGGAAACTAGCATACAGTACCGGACACTAGCATACAGTGTGGGACACTAGCATACAATGCGGGACACTAACGTACAGTAACGGACACTAGCATACAGTACGGGACACTAGCGTACAGTGTGGGACAATAGCATACAGTACGGGACACTAGCGTAGCATACAGTGCGGGAAACTAGCATACAGTACCGGACACTAGCATACAGTGCGGGACACTAGCATACAGTGCGGGAAACTAGCATACAGTACCGGACACTAGCATACAGTGCGGGACACTAGCATACAATGCGGGACACTAACGTACAGTAACGGACACTAGCATACAGTACGGGACACTAGCGTACAGTGTGGGACAATAGCATACAGTACGGGACACTAGCGTAGCATACAGTGCGGGAAACTAGCATACAGTACCGGACACTAGCATACAGTGTGGGACACTAGCATACAATGCGGGACACTATCGTACAGTACCGGACACTAGCATACAGTACGGGACACTAGCGTACAGTGTGGGACAATAGCATACAGTACGGGACACTAGCGTACAGTGTGGGACAATAGCATACAGTACGGGACACTAGCGTACAGTGTGGGACAATAGCATACAGTACCGGATACTAGCATACAATGCGGGACACTATCGTACAGTACCGGACACTAGCATACAGTACGGGACACTATCGTACAGTACCGGACACTAGCATACAGTACGGGACACTAGCGTACAGTGTGGGACAATAGCATACAGTACCGGATACTAGCATACAATGCGGGACATTATCGTACAGTACCGGACACTAGCATACAGTACGGGACACTATCATACAGTAACGGACACTAGCATACAGTGCGGGACACTAGCATACAGTACCGGACACTAGCATACAGTACGGGACACTAGCATACAGTACCGGACACTAGCATACAGTGCGGGACACTAGCATACAGTGCGGGACACTAGCATACAATGCGGGACACTATCGTACAGTACCGGACACTAGCATACAGTACGGGACAATAGCATACAGTACCGGACACTCGAATACAGTGCGGGACACTAACATATAGTACCGGACACTAGCATACAGTGCGGGAAACTAGCATACAGTACCGGACACTAGCATACAGTGCGGGACACTAGCATACAATGCGGGACACTATCGTACAGTACCGGACACTAGCATACAGTACGGGACACTAGCGTACAGTGTGGGACAATAGCATACAGTACCGGATACTAACATACAGTACTGGACACTAGCATACAGTACGGGACACTAGCATACAGTACATTACACTAGCATACACTACGGGACATCACATATCGTATACGAGAAAACCAAGCAATATGACTTTAAAGACTACAAGTTAAACACATTGAATAAGTTATATATAGATACTAGACAACATATCGCTACCGTATACATACTTACTATACGCAACAGATTATATTATGATCTATAATGATGCTCCAATGAACCGGGTATTGTATTGTATGTTCATAAGATATAACAATGCCCAAATGGACAGTGTATTGTATTATATGCGCATAAGATATAGCAATGCCCAAATGAACAGTGTATTGTATTATATGCGCATAAGATATAGCAATGCTCCAATGAAACAGTGTATTGTATTATATGCGCATAAGATATAGCAATGCTCCAATGAACAGTGTATTGTATTGTATTGTATGCGCATAAGATATAGCAATGCTCCAATGGAACAGTGTATTGTCTTGTATGCGCATACGATGTAGCAATGTTCCAATGAACAGTGTATTGTATGCGCATAAGATATAGCAATGCTCCAATGAACAGTGTATTGTATTGTATGCGCATAAGATATAGCAATGCTCCAATGGAACAGTGTATTGCAGTGTTTGCGCATAAGATATAGCAATGCTACAATGGAAGAGTGTAGTGTATGCGCATAAGATATAGCACTGCTCCAATGGAACAGTGTATTGTATTGTATGCGCATAAGATATAGCACTGCTCCAATGAACAGTGTATTGTATGCGCATAAGATATAGCAATGCTCCAATGGAACAGTGTATTGTAATGTATGCGCATAAGATATAGCAATGCTCCAATGAACAGTGTATTGTATTGTATGCGCATAAGATATAGCAATGCTCCAATGGAACAGTGTATTGTATTGTATGCGCATACGATATAGCAATGCTCCAATGAACAGTGTGGGAAGGACGATAGGGACTAAAGAGAACATTGATGGAAGGACGATATGGTCCCGAATAAGATCGATGTAAACAAATGATCAAAGTATTGAAGTCATGAATACATTAAGCCACCCGTATACACAAGTCAGATTGTCTGTCGATGCACGTGTCGTGCATCCTCGTGGAGCATGCGGGTGATAGAAAAGAATGATTCAAATTCATTTGAGTTCAATCGTTTTGTAATATCCCGATATAATTATGTACATGTAGATTTATCCGATAGAAACTCACAATGTGACTCATAAACACGGCTATATCAGTTATGAAATCGCCCATCGATACTACCGATCGCTCCAGCTAATGAGCTCTTCGCATTGGTCCCGTAGGCCGGCTTTCGGGCTGGCTCTCGGCGTGCCGAGAAGATGCGCAAATTGACCGGAGTAGAGGAAGTAAAAAGTCGTAGCAAGGTATCCGTAGGTGAACCTGCGGATGGATCATTACTGCACCGCGCATTCGAAGCCCGCTACCACATGCATTCGTGTTAGTCGCTAGTCGTGGTGGAGAGCACGGAGACGCGCCAACGTCTATAAACACTTGCACGCACAAACACTGGTCTCGAGTTTGGGTAGTCCGAGCGGCGTTACATCGCCGAGGAGGCGCCCTGCACACACACAAACGGAAGGGGCCTTGCAGCCATACCCTTTCTCGCCGATGCTGCGTTCTCGCGAAGCGCCTCGCGGTACCCTGTCGGAGCGGTCTTCCAGCCGACAGCGGGGTTACTGTAAAGATGAAGCCCACTGGGACGCGAATGTATGCGCGTCCCAGGTAGGGAACGACACGTTGAGAGAGAGAGAGAGAGAGAGAGAGAGAGAGAGAGAGAGAGAGAGAGAGAGAGAGCGCGAGAGAGAGAGAGAGAGCGCGAGAGAGCGATAGAGAGAGAGAGAGCGATAGAGAGAGAGATTCCGGTTTAAAGGATTGCTATGGTGGCGAGGAATGGCGACTACCAGTGATCATAGTCTAGTCTGTGAAGTATAGAAATGTACGTGCACCTACCAGTGATCATATTCTAGTCTGTGAAGTATAGAAATGGACGTGCACCTACCAGTGATCATATTCTAGTCTGTGAAGTATAGAAATAGACGTGCACCTACCAGTGATCATAGTCTAGTCTGTGAAGTATAGAAATGGACGTGCACCTACCAGTGATCATAGTCTAGTCTGTGAAGTATAGAAATGGACGTGCACCTACCAGTGATCATAGTCTAGTCTGTGAAGCATAGAAATGGACGTGCACCTACCAGTAATCATAGTCTAGTCTGTGAAGTATAGAAATGGACGTGCACCTACAAGTGATCATAGTCTAGTCTGTGAAGCATAGAAATGGACGTGCACCTACCAGTGATCATATTCTAGTCTGTGAAGTATAGAAATGTACGTGCACCTACCAGTGATCATAGTCTAGTCTGTGAAGTATAGAAATGGACGTGCACCTACCAGTGATCATAGTATAGTCGGTGAAGTATAGAAATGTACGTGAACATACACGTGGTCATATTCTAGTCTGTGAAGCATAGAAATGGACGTGAAGAATAGAAATGGACGTGCACCTACCAGTGATCATAGTCTAGTCGGTGAAGTATAGAAATGTACGTGAACATACGTGATCATCTAGCTGTGAACGTGATCATAGTCTAGTCTGTGAAGCATAGAAATGGACGTGAAGAATAGAAATGGACGTGCACCTACCAGTGATCATATTCTAGTCTGTGAAGGTTAGAAATGGACGTGCACCTACCAGTGATCATATTCTAGACTGTGAAGGTTAGCAATGGACGTGCACCTACCAGTGATCATAGTCTAGTCGGTGAATGTAGAAATGTACGTGCACCTACCAGTGATCATAGTCTAGTCTGTGAAGCATAGAAATGGACGTGCACCTACACGTGATCATATTCTAGTCTGTGAAGTATAGAAATGGACGTGAACATACACGTGATCATAGTCTAGTCTGTGAAGGATAGAAATGGACGTGAACATACACGTGCTCATAGTCTAGTCTGTGAAGTATAGAAATGGACGTGCACCTACAAGTGATCATAGTCTAGTCTGTGAAGTATAGAAATGGACGTGAACATACACGTGATCATAGTCTAGTCTGTGAAGCATAGAAATGTACGTGAACATACACGTGCTCATAGTCTAGTCTGTGAAGCATAGAAATGGACGTGAACATACACGTGATCATAGTCTAGTCTGTGAAGTATAGAAATGGACGTGAACATACACGTGATCATAGTCTAGTCTGTGAAGCATAGAAATGGACGTGAACATACACGTGCTCGTAGTCTAGTCTGTGGAGAATAGAAATGGACGTGAACATACACGTGCTCATATTCTAGTCGGTGAAGCATAGAAATGTACGTGCACCTACAAGTGATCATATTCTAGTCTGTGAAGTATAGAAATGGACGTGCACCTACCAGTGATCATAGTCTAGTCTGTGAAGTATAGAAATGGACGTGCACCTACCAGTGATCATAGTCTAGTCTGTGAAGTATAGAAATGGACGTGCACCTACAAGTGATCATAGTCTAGTCTGTGAAGTATAGAAATGGACGTGCACCTACACGTGATCATAGTCTAGTCTGTGAAGTATAGAAATGACGTGACTACACGTGTCATATTCTAGTCTGTGAAGATAGAAATGGACGTGCACCTACCAGTGATCATATCTAGTCGTGAGATAGAAATGACGTGCACCTACCAGTGATCATAGTCTAGTCTGTGAAGTATAGAAATGGACGTGCACCTACCAGTGATCATAGTCTAGTCTGTGAAGTATAGAAATGGACGTGCACCTACAAGTGATCATAGTCTAGTCTGTGAAGCATAGAAATGTACGTGCACCTACAAGTGATCATAGTCTAGTCTGTGAAGCATAGAAATGGACGTGCACCTACAAGTGATCATAGTCTAGTCGGTGAAGTATAGAAATGTACGTGAACATACACGTGGTCATATTCTAGTCTGTGAAGCATAGAAATGGACGTGAAGAATAGAAATGGACGTGCACCTACCAGTGATCATATTCTAGTCTGTGAAGGTTAGAAATGGACGTGCACCTACCAGTGATCATATTCTAGACTGTGAAGGTTAGCAATGGACGTGCACCTACCAGTGATCATATTCTAGTCTGTGAAGGTTAGAAATGGACGTGCACCTACTAGTGATCATATTCTAGACTGTGAAGGTAAAAAATGGACGTGCACCTACCAGTGATCATATTCTAGTCTGGGAAGGTTAGAAATGGACGTGCACCTACCAGTGATCATATTCTAGACTGTGAAGGTTAGAAATGGACGTGCACCTACCAGTGATCATATTCTAGACTGTGAAGGTTAGAAATGGACGTGCACCTACCAGTGATCATAGTCTAGTCGGTGAAGCATAGAAATGGACTTGCACCTACCATTGATCATATTCTAGTCTGTGAAGTATAGAAATGGACGTGCACCTACAAGTGATCATATTCTAGTCTGGGAAGGTTAGAAATGGACGTGCACCTACCAGTGATCATATTCTAGACTGTGAAGGTTAGAAATGGACGTGCACCTACCAGTGATCATATTCTAGACTGTGAAGGTTAGAAATGGACGTGCACCTACCAGTGATCATAGTCTAGTCGGTGAAGCATAGAAATGGACTTGCACCTACCATTGATCATATTCTAGTCTGTGAAGTATAGAAATGGACGTGCACCTACAAGTGATCATATTCTAGTCTGTGAAGGTTAGAAATGGACGTGCACCTACCAGTGATCATATTCTAGTCTGTGAAGTATAGAAATGGACGTGCACCTACAAGTGATCATAGTCTAGTCTGTGAAGTATAGAAATGGACGTGCACCTACCAGTGATCATAGTCTAGTCGGTGAAGTATAGAAATGTACGTGAACCTACCAGTGATCATATTCTAGTATGTAAAGCATAGAAATGGACGTGCACCTACCAGTGATCATAGTCTAGTCGGTGAAGTAAAATATCTCTTATGTGCAATGTTTTGCTTGGTTCGGAGTTTTATTAACAAAGGCTATTAAAGCATTTACTGTCATGATTAAACAAATATATAAAAATTAATGTCAAAAATGATTTAATGTTTTCCTAATATACTTACCAATCAAGTGACATTAACCTGCATTAAATTATTTGAAATAACCTTGAGTTGCACACAAATACAGTTAGTATGGCATAAGCCAGAGTTCCAACCCGCAAACACCGCAACAACCCTCAACAATGCTGCGCAGATATGATGGATTTCAAAACACAACAGCCTCTACATGACCACAATCCCAAACAAATACCACAATACCTACAGCGTTGAGATGAACACTCAGGGTTATTATTTTTCTATGAAGGGGTGGTATATGTGTGTTTCGGGCTTCGAACGTGTGTAGAAATACAGAATCCGTTCAGGTATTATCTGTACAGGATCTTTCTCATAACGTGTGTCTCGTTAACGTTAAGCGGCACATTATGATGTACAGACGTTGCTATGGTGATCAAATGTTCAACAGAAGTGCAGTATGTAAGTAGTTAATACCATAAAGAAGGTAGTAACACTAAAGGTTATCACGGATGAGCAGCCTCCGGTACTTGGACGTTCACTCACAAAATAGTCGGATTCTGGAAGTTAAAACACAAGAAATAGTACAAATATAGACCGATTCTAAAGCAATTTATAAAAGAAACGAGATCAATTATGCAGATTGCAACCGTTAACACATAGCATGTCCAAATAATATATGTCCATATATATATCATTCCTTCTACAACTCCCAACGGCATGATTGCTACAGTGTCATAATATAGAACGCAGTCTATAGTAAACAAAACTATGCTTCGCCGGCTTGAAGTTGAACTGATGAACTGTGTTAATTCGGGTTTTTAGTTAAGTATTTACATGTCGTGGTCACATCTTGCACTTTGGAGGGGGCATCCACAACTATATTAGTCTTTCGATTGTTTAGAGGACACGTCGAGCGAGTGGTGAATGTCGCTTGCTTGCTTATATACCACTGTAACCTATCAACACTGAGTCCCTTTTGATGCTTTACGTGCATGGAGTAAAGCACCGACACGAGTTATCCGCTTAATCTCTCACCTGAACGACTATGCATAGCTATGTTAGTTAGCAAGGCGGAGCGGGTAGTCGAGCCTACCACCACTTTATTATAGAGTCCGGTATGTCATCACTGGACTATAAAACCACTGAACAACTATGTGAGAATTTGGAAAGGCAACAACAAATAAATCTCTTACTTATCAATGTGACGAAATGCTGGCCACTGCCCGCTGTGTTCTCAGCATAGCACCTGTATTTTCCATAGTCGTTGTCGTTAATGTTGTTTATAATCAGCTTCATAAGAACGTAGAGAGACCCGAAGTAATTCTCAAACTCGTACCTGCACAATTAAATGAAGCTTGAATTTAGTTGCGTCATTAACATTGTTGCTAAGTACAATATGCCATCGCTTTGATTTGTACAGGAGCGCATGACAGTCAATCATACAACTAGTGGAGCGCCTGCGTGGCCGAGTGGTCATGGTGGTTGATTTGTACAGGAGCGCATGACAGTCAATCATACAGCTAGTGAAGGGCCTGCGTGGCCGAGTGGTCATGGTGGTTGACTTCAAATTAATTGCCCATCATCGTTGTATGTTCGATACACACTGGTGGTCGAATACATTTGCTGAAACAATATTTTATTCCAGAATAAGACATAACACAGGACTAGTTGTAACACAATAATTAGGATTGGGAGCACGTTGTCATAAGTTGATATGCGGGCCTCAATTTATGCATACTAGTAAAACTTGCATTATATGTTTGGGTAAATTTGAACTATCTTATACATCGGTACAATTTTGACCGGATACTTGGTACTGTATTTACGGTATCCCAAATCATAAATATCCATGCAAATGTGGTCAAATTCGACCCAGAACTCATATTTTTATCGCAAGCATATTTGTGAAATGATAATGTATGTTCGATAAATGCCAGGCAAGGCCTCTTTTGATAAAGTGTGAAACAATCGGGTGATTTATCTTGCGACGCATTATAGGTAGAATATACGTGGAAACATTCAGTACACGCACGATTAGGTTTTATGTTGACAACCAAGAGGTCGATAATTGTGAGGATTTATTGTATTGTTCGATGTCGAGGTATGTGTTAATCTGTTATTTAACATTTTGATAAAAGAATCTGTTCGTTAAATCTAGCCATTTCAGATGTAAGTGATATAATGATGTGGTATTTTTGTTTCCAGTGTTAGCAATGAATACTGTAAGCGGCGATATGTTGATTCACATTGTTAGAGACTATGAATGATTGTATTATGGTTTTGTTGAATAACATCAACTATGGAACGCCGATGCATATTGTATTACAGTGGTTCAATATCCATGGTTCCATACTATTGTACGTATATGGTAGTTGGAATTGTATTTTGTTGGAGTCAGTAAACTATGGAACGCCGTTGCATCTTGTCTTTTGAGTGGTACTGTACCCATGGCTCCATATCAAGCAGATATGATGTATTAAACGTATTATAAGTTAAAGCATGTCCAATCCAATGGTTACCGTATGAGATGGTACCACGTGGCGAATATGACCACAAGAGTTATTGTTCGTACTTGTATACGAAGTGCCTTTTATTCATGTGATGGTATGCAGTTACCTACCTTGTATGTATCTATTCATATCCTCATTTGTGTTTTCATTTTACTATGTGTAGTGTCTGATATCGGACGTAGCGTACCACAAAGTCCATGTAGCACGTGTACTATAGTTCTTATATAACACGTTATGTTATAATAACTTACTCATGAACGTTGATATGTTATTTTCCATAATATTATGTTATCTATATTTTAAGCTTCTTCCCCGGACATAATATATTCCCGGTGAGGATTTGGAGGACGTTATCGGTCCCCAACTGTTGTTTAAGGCCGGACTACGTACCGCAGCCACTGTTGCTTACATTCCCAGAGACACAGATCCCGAGAAGACGTCGTATGTTTATTCACGGCCCGGATACTGTACGCCGGAGCCGTTACCTTCCTCGTGTGTCGTCTCAACCCTCACACCGATATTCTTGGTGGACTTAATGTAAGCTCAAGACATACCAACACTATCCTGGGAGCCAAAATGGAAACATCGTTGTCAGGATTGAACCCTGTCATTTAACTCAGTTATGTACTTTGTATTATTCGAAGTGATTCAGTCATCATTCCTTTATGACTAGGTGTGTTTATTCTCTGTGTGTTTATTCTGTATGGTTTTCGTTATCTAATGTTACTTTGTTGTGTCATCACATTAATGTAAATATTCATCTTTCATTGTACATTAAGCTTATTAATATTGTACATTGAGTGATGATTGTGTCTCGTTGGTTATTGTGATCAAGCTTTGCTGACCCATCTTGTTACCCACGTACGTAGGAAGAAGTATGTCTAGTGGACAGCTAATCCCAGTACGTGGCTCTAGGTGAATCCCTTGACGTTCCGGTCACATTATGTCTAGTGGACAGCTAATCCCAGTACGTGGCTCTAGGTGAATCCCTTGACGTTCTGGTCACATTATGTCTAGTGGACAGCTAATCCCAGTACGTGGCTCTAGGTGAATCCCTTGACGTTCTGGTCACATTATGTCTAGTGGACAGCTAATCCCAGTACGTGGCTCTAGGTGAATCCATTGACGTTCCGGTCACATTATGTCTAGTGGACAGCTAATCCCAGTACGTGGCTCTAGGTGAATCCCTTGACGTTCCGGTCACATTATGTCTAGTGGACAGCTAATCCCAGTACGTGGCTCTAGGTGAATCCATTGACGTTCCGGTCACATTATGTCTAGTGGACAGCTAATCCCAGTACGTGGCTCTAGGTGAATCCCTTGACGTTCCGGTCACATTATGTCTAGTGGACAGCTAATCCCAGTACGTGGCTCTAGGCGAATCCCTTGACGTTCCGGTCACATTATGTCTAGTGGACAGCTAATCCCAGTACGTGGCTCTAGGTGAATCCCTTGACGTTCCGGTCACATTATGTCTAGTGGACAGCTAATCCCAGTACGTGGCTCTAGGTGAATCCCTTGACGTTCCGGTCACATTATGTCTAGTGGACAGCTAATCCCAGTACGTGGCTCTAGGTGAATCCCTTGACGTTCCGGTCACAGAACCACAGGTAACCACTCTATAAAAATCGACAAATACTTTCTGAATTCGCGCAGCTTTTATGAACACAAATAGGTATTATTTCAGAGTTTCCAAGCATTTCATTCGTTACAACTGAGCATGTTGGTGTTGTAAGACCCAGAGAAAGACAACCACCGTTTAAGCAAAATTAGCGAGTAATCAACGAAACTTGTCCAGGAGACAAAGAAATATATGGCTGCTAACTTTGGTTTTAATTACGACTATGATCAATGAGTGTTAGCTAAAACGAACTCATTTGTATATTATCGGTGAAGAATTGTCTTTAAAATATGTTTGGAAGATAGTCGGTATTTGTCGATTTGCTTAGTGTTCTCCATTTACCTCCTGTTCTACATACAGTTAAACCTGTGTTAAACCTGTGTTAAACCTGTGTTAAACCTGTGTTAAACCTGTGTTAAACCTGTGTTAAACCTGTGTTAAACCTGTGTTAAACCTGTGTTAAACCTGTGTTAAACCTGTGTTAGTGGTCACCTCAATTAAGCAGCCAACATGTATTAATCAGCCAGTTTCCTGATTCCCAATATGTTGTTTTCTTATACAGTTTCTTATACAGCCATTTAGCTGTGCTTAGCAGCCATTTATGTGATTCACTTGCCTGGTTGGTTTGACTGTATGTTCTCTATAAATCATAATGCACATTTCTTATCATCAATTGCAACCTATAGTGGTGCACTGTCACAACACAAACCAAGCTTACTTATCTGCGTTATCCAATGGGACGCCTTCTTTATACCACATAATCTGCTTTTCCGTCGGCACAGGGTTGCCCGACGCTTCGCACTTCAATGCTCTACTGTAGCCAGTAGCCTGGTATACCTCTTCATTCTTAGCTGTCAAATGTGGCTGGACTGAAAGTATTAACTTCACTATGTTATACACGGAATGATGCGTATAACGTGTACACGGAATGATGCGAATATCGTGTACACGGAATGATGCGAATATCGTGTACACGGAATGATGCGTATATCGTGTACACGGTATGATGCGTATATCGTGTACACGGAATGATGCGAATATCGTGTACACGGTATGATGCGTATATCGTGTACACGGAATGATGCGTACATCCTGTACACGGAATGATGCGTATATCGTGTACACGGAATGATGCGTACATCGTGTACACGGAATGATGCGTACATCCTGTACACGGAATGATGCGAATATCGTGTACACGGAATGATGCGTACATCCTGTACACGGAATGATGCGAATATCGTGTACACGGAATGATGCGTACATCCTGTACACGGAATGATGCGTATATCCTGTACACGGAATGATGCGTACATCCTGTACACGGAATGATGCGTATATCCTGTACACGGAATGATGCGTACATCCTGTACACGGAATGATGCGTATATCGTGTACACGGAATGATGCGTATATCCTGTACACGGAATGATGCGTATATCGTGTACACGGAATGATGCGTACATCCTGTACACGGAATGATGCGTACATCGTGTACACGGAATGATGCGTATATCGTGTACACGGAATGATGCGTACATCCTGTACACGGAATGATGCGAATATCGTGTACACGGAATGATGCGTACATCCTGTACACGGAATGATGCGAATATCGTGTACACGGAATGATGCGTATATCGTGTACACGGAATGATGCGTACATCCTGTACACGGAATGATGCGTATATCCTGTACACGGAATGATGCGTACATCCTGTACACGGAATGATGCGTACATCCTGTACACGGAATGATGCGAATATCGTGTACACGGAATGATGCGTACATCCTGTACACGGAATGATGCGAATATCGTGTACACGGAATGATGCGTACATCCTGTACACGGAATGATGCGTACATCCTGTACACGGAACGATGCGTATATAATGTAACTTTTAGCAGTTGTTGCAATCGCAGGGATGAGGAAAACCGAAATGTCCCGGCAGTAGTTGTCGCCCTACACAACCATGCACGTGTAAACTATGTTGCTAGTATGTCGCCCTACACAACCATGCACGTGTAAACTATGTTGCTAGTATTTCGCCCTACACAACCATGCACGTGTAAACTAGGTTGCTAGTATGTCACCCTACACAACCATGCACGTGTAAACTAGGTTGCTAGTCTTGATTACGGAACACATTCTCACAACATTAGTTTAATCGCTCTCGAGACCCTATTCATGACGGAATCCATCGCCACGAGGGGCAGAATAGCGGCAATGTGGATATAAGAGATAGGAAGGACATCACGAAGATTGTTCTGGCGAGCTTCGATCCCACAACCTCTCCTCCATTACAAGGCGGGCACCGCATCCAGCACGGAGACTGCATTAGTCTATCATCAAATACTGTATTATTATACCGTGTATTCACGTGCACATGCATCCGATATAAAATTCCAGTTTTAATGATTAAATACAAGCAATGGTCTACCATATGTCTATCTCTAAGCGTCATTCGGGAGTGCATGAGATGTTCGAAGTCTAAGTTCATCTTCAAATGAACAAGTCTACCCACACGAACAAAATAGGGAACATTTAAGTTATGTTATGTTATAGTTCGGGTTTTACGCCTGCATCAGCACCATTTTGGGCTATATCGCCGGCGGGCAGTTTACCTAACAACACCTTTCCTGGGCAGGCTCCAGCGGTTAACCAGTACTTGGGTGCACCAACCTCCGTAAGAAACTGCCAACTTTTTCATATAAATGAGACACGGTCTGAGCGGGGCTCGAACCCGTGACCATCAGTGATGATAGGTTACAGTGGTATACAAGTCAGCGACCTTAACCACTCGACCACGGAGGCGGACGAACATTTAAGACAAACATTCTTATATTCAGTGTCAAACGTATGGAATTCCCTCCATTATCACATTAAAGGAGCCAATTGTGAGCTAGAGCAAAGAACAGATGGTTAAAGCTAGGTTTATAAATTATACAAATATTAGTTCTTTTAGCTTATATATCATTATCATGCCAGACTGTACAAGAAATGCATCGATCAAAATAGGTGTTCAAATAAAATACATGCATGGGTAACAGTACGTGTACATTACACGGAAATAAATAAGGTTCTTGACATACGATTTGTTTTGACATACCGCGGTATACATTTATCTTGGAATTACATATGTATTCCATATGTCTTTCCAATTGACTCCCAGTGAATGATTACATAGGACAAGAAAACTTTACCTAATTGCTATTGCAATAACAAAATAAATGCAGTTGCCTAAAATCCGACGTCATTTTCATAAATTACTCCCACCCGAAATATCTGTCACTTTAAATAGTTTATTATATGGAGATAATCACAATAAGCTTTAAGCTTCCGATTAAATCCATTTTCGTTTGTATAGCTATACAATAGATATGTACTGTACATAATGAACGTTTGTATAGCTATACAATAGATATGTACTGTACATAATGAACGTTTGTATAGCTATACATAGATATGTACTGTACATAATGAACGTTTGTATAGCTATACATAGATATGTACTGTACATAATGAACTTTGTATAGCTATACATAGATATGTACTGTACATAATGAACGTTTGTATAGCTATACAATAGATATGTACTGTACATAATGAACGTTTGTATAGCTATACAATAGATATGTACTGTACATAATGAACGTTTGTATAGCTATACAATAGATATGTACTGTACATAATGAACGTTTGTATAGCTATACAATAGAT
The DNA here is from genome assembly GCA_014843695.1 of Archivesica marissinica. Classification (NCBI taxonomy): domain Eukaryota; kingdom Metazoa; phylum Mollusca; class Bivalvia; order Venerida; family Vesicomyidae; genus Archivesica; species Archivesica marissinica. The sequence goes on along the minus strand of CM026402.1, from coordinate 45,202,403 downwards.
ATGTACTGTACATAATGAACGTTTGTATAGCTATACAATAGATATGTACTGTACATAATGAACGTTTGTATAGCTATACAATAGATATGTACTGTACATAATGAACGTTTGTATAGCTATACAATAGATATGTACTGTACATAATGAACGTTTGTATAGCTATACAATAGATATGTACTGTACATAATGAACGTTTGTATAGCTATACAATAGATATGTACTGTACATAATGAACGTTTGTATAGCTATACAATAGATATGTACTGTACATAATGAACGTTTGTATAGCTATACAATAGATATGTACGGTACATAATGAAATGTACATAATGAACGAATAAATATGTTTAAACCAAATAGTCAACTCCAAACATATGACAATGTCATGAAATATGTGAGGGACATGCTGTTTTTGTGAATTGAGTGAATACTACGATATCAGTAACAGTGTACTGATTACTAATAGAGAGATAATAAGAGGCCCATACATGGGTTTTATAATTGATGTGATTGTTTAATATCAATGTAAAATACTATACATACTATTTAAAAGCGACAACATGCATGGCTACTTTACCACTATATCGAGTATTGATGACACAATCGTGTTCGCCCATGAATTCCAGTTATTAAGCCTCTGATAGTTCCCGGAATATTTACTTTGATATGTCCAAACCGGAATTTGATCAGTGCAGTGTAGAACATTGATGCAACGATAAGCAGAAAAAGAGGGTCATGGGGACCCTGGATCGTTCACCCCAGTTGAAAACATGAACGCGGCATTAGTAACCGTTAACACAGTGTTGACTGTACATTGCAAACTATCAAAGTTCTGGGCATTGTGGTTTATGAGAAGAAAAAGAGTTGTACTATATAAACCTATGTAAACTATGTGACACCTTCGTTGAGTCAATTAGGACACTACGCTACGCTCATGTAACATTTAGGCAAACATAGTAGTTGTACAACGTGCAAAATATCAATGAATCTTACTGCGTAAGTCAATGTAAAGTATGTGACCCATACCGTTGGGTCACCATTTGACTATTTGACTATACGTAGTAAGGGTCCACTAGATGTCTCGTGCACAATAGTAAGGGTCCACTAGATGTCTCGTGCACAATAGTAAGGGTCCACTAGATGTCTCGTGCACAATAGTAATGGTCTGAGCTGTATGGTTTCTGAGAATAATATTTTAAAGATACAATCTATGTGAGCCCTATCGTGGTCATAATTGAGCAAGCATAGTAGAAGGCCACTAGGTAATGTTTCATGCCAAAATCAAAGATCTGCGCATTGTGGTTTATGAGAAGATTCTTTAAAGATTTAGCATATAATTATATTTGAAACAGCAAAATATTTCCCCACCAGCTGGAAACTATTTTATTTGACAAATCCATACGGCTTGAACATATTTGAGAGATTATCCACTAATAATGCTCCACACAAAATTGCAGCTGGCTTGCGGTGTGTCGGTGATTCTACCCGGATGCCCAAATGCGTGAAATACAGAGGGGCACCCGGGGTCCTCCACCAATAATTATACATGTATATGGTCGTATGTACTTGTTCTTCTTCCTCCAGTTTAGGGATATGTTTACAGGACCCACTCTCACATATCATCATTTATCACACGCCCCTTGACAGAGAGCGTACTCACGGCCGTGATGGTAAAGGTGAGTTCTACCAACGGTGTGCTAGAACAGTCGACCAAGACGGCTCTTACATACATGACTAGTCTATATAACAACAACGACAATCTATATATACTGAGTCAAAAAAGAAACGATACCAAACTAAAAATGACGTAAAACGGATAAAACCATAGAAAGGTTTAATATATTATTACGTATCAGTACCGGGTATCTTATTGCAACGTCAGCCAACCATAAACACAGGTAAATAAACACCCGATAATCCTGGAACGCCGAATTTCCGATTTGCACGTGCTCCTCAACAAAGACAACTTCCTGCACATGTACAAATCGGAAAACCGGTTTATTGTACTGGTATTGCATTATCATCGAGGAAAAACACCTTACATACCCATTGTTACCTCTAACAAAATGCCTAGGCTAAACCGCAACAAGAGAATGCGTGCCATTGGCATGATTGACGGCGGTTTACGTCAGCGTGACGTCGCAAATCGACTCGGGGTTACGCGGATCACGATAACACGTCTACTTCGACGTTATCGAATACATGGATCGGTGGACGACCGTCCAAGATCTGGTCGACCACGTGTGACGACGCGTGAACAGGACCGTCACATTCGGACGTCACATTTACGTGACCGGTTCCTACCTGCTACGCACACAGCTGCCGTTACTCCTGGGATGACCAACAATCGCATCAGTGCACAAACAGTCAGGAACCGGCTCGGTGAACGTGGCATTCGTGCCTATCGGCCATACGTTGGACCCATCCTGACATGACGTCACCGTGACGTACGGCGGGAATGGACTACGGAACGTGCTCGCTGGACTCGGTTACAGTGGAATTCGGTGATGTTTAGCGATGAATTGCGGTTCTGTTTGCGTCGAGCGGATGGCAGAGAGCGGGTATATCGCAGACGCGGTGAACGTTACGCCGACGCATGTGTACGTCAAGTCGATCTGTTCGGGGCGGAAGCGTTATGGCGTGGGGCGGTATCACCTTCGGCAGTCGCACTGAACTGTTAGTGGTGGACTGGAACCTAAACGCCCAGCGGTACTGTGATGAGATCCTTGCGCCAGTTGTTGTGCCGTTCTTTAACGCCAACAGAAACGTCACACTGTTCCAACAGGACAACGCCAGGTGTCATACTGCTCGGATTTCCACCACATTATTGGAGCAGAACAATATTGAAACCCTGCCGTGGCCTGCTTTGTCACCAGACTTGTCACCCATAGAACATTTGTGGGATACGTTAGACCGCCGCGTCAGACGACGTCAGCCGGTAACGTTAAACCAACTGAGGGATGTTTTGCGTCAGGAGTGGACAAATATTGACCAGCAAGAGATTCAGACACTCTTCCGTTCGATGCGACGGCGGTGCATTGCAGTGAGAGACGCAAATGGTGCCCATACTCGGTATTGACGTCTGTGTGAAAACTCCATTAGACCCCTGTCCGACAAATTACGTCATCACGCAGCAGACAGTTTCGAAGGCTCATTATGCTTTATGTGCTCCTCTTTCAAACATGTTGGACTATCATCTTATGAATTTTCAAAGAATTTTCTTAATAAATGTTGAAATTATAGACACATAAACACCAGGTATCGTTTCTTTTTTGACTCAGTATACAAGCAACTAATCGAAAAAATAGCCGACTGACATCTTTATAAGCTCATATCTATGCTTTAGTGCATAGTGAATGGTATCAAAAGATGATATTTTCAAGAACATATCTGATTAAAGATTCAAATCCAGTTAATAAAAATGTTGACCAGCCTCAGTGGGACTTTGCAATGGTCTTAAAATTATTTAATCTAATATTGACATCATGTTGAACATTCCAAACTAGATTATTCAAAGAAACACACTTTCTGCGAGTTACAGAGGTCTCCGCGCAGTATGTTGCGCATGTGGCGTCCGTGGTCCAATGGTAGAGTGTCGGATTTGGAATCGAACGGTCCGGGTTCGATACTCAGTCAGGCCACGTATGTAGTGCCATTGAGCAAGGCACCTCACACACATTGCTTAGTACTGGTTAACCGCTATGGTCGGCTAAGCATGCCCAGGAAAACATGTCTAGGTCCCCGCGAGGGGTTTGACATTAATGGAACATACATACATAGTTACGTTAGTAACGTATGTTGTTGTCAAAGACAACTCAATAACAAAGTCGTAGGGTGATGATTTGGCACTTCATTTTGCTAAATTGCGACTTCAGAGCGAGTATTACCTATTTTTACCAATTTCAGTTCAATATGTAAGTTTGTGCGCGAGATAGTAATTTAAACATTGTTTCCGGAAAGAGGCTGAATTGTTATGTTCTATCAAGGCCCAATCATCTTCGATACTTTTCTATCACATATAGGGCAATTTCCGTTAAACATTACAGCGTGTGTGCGAGAGAAGGTCATGTAACATTGTTCCTGGAAAGAGGCTGAATGGTCAAGTTCTATCAAGGATGGCGGCCCAATCTCTTTCGATACATGTGTATCCGATATAGGGCAAATAGGACATGATCCTGAGTTGTTCAAATGATTGAAAGTGCTGTACTTTACCGGTACGTACAATTAGTACAGTCCCTCATGCCACTGCCATCCCTTAAGCTATTGGTTAATCACAGCAACTACAGACTACTACAAGTTGTCCTTCTTTCCAAGAACAAGCTATCCTAGGAACCATCTCTCCCCGGACATTGTCCATCTCCCTACCATAGAGCAATGCAATACGGCAGTTTGCTTTATTGATCATGTCAGCCCCTAGTTGTTCTGCCCATCTGCTTTCAAACTCTTAACCCAACTTATTTTTCATTACTTTGAAATTCATACTTTTAACTACTCATACTTTTAACTTCTTTGCGGTTTGACGCCCCACATGTCTACATCTCCACGAGGGGTTTGCCATTAGAGGAAGTTAGATAGACTGACCACTAAAACTAACTCTAACATTTACCATTACCCTAACAATAATCCTAACCTTAGCCCTTACCTGCACACTAACCCTAAACCCAAGCCTAACACTAACCCTAACTCCAAACAGTGCGTCTACCGGTGGGAATTCCCAACCCTGGCTACAATGAGTTGGTGGTACCCAATGATACCCATGCCTTCGAGCAGATAATGCTATGTACAAGTAACAACATGTGTTTGTACATAGGGGACCAGGAACCATGGATATTGTTGGCGTATTTCCCCTTGTATTATATGTGATTAGTTTAAACATAAATGTCCGAATAGTATAACGGTTGTACAATGCATATAATACACGAAAGGAATTAGAATGAGGGATAGCCTTATAAAAATTATATTGGCAGAGTTATCTCCCACAGTCTGTCCAATTTTAGATTAAAAATATTAACCTTAATTCTTACCGAAGCCTGTCAACTCGCAACATAAATACATGTATCTTCTAACGGTATGCAGGTAGGACTACAATGTATGTGAATCAGTGACAAGTGTCATAACGTGTACTTTTCCTAATAGAAAACCGACATTATTTATAATACAAACTGAACAACATAAAAAGCACAAATTGCCAATTTAGGCAAAAGAAGGCGGATTATTCCTCCGCCAATATTTTGAATTTCGTAAATCGTTTACCTTTAATGAAAATATCAGAGAAACGGTATCGGAAGGTATCATTTCAGGCTGTTTCAAATGTAAGTCTGTTGAAAGTAATGAGGCATACTCTGTGTGCTATTACATGCCTCTAGAGAATTCAATAGCAGTGTCTGGCCTGGATGGGGTTAACAGTTAGTATATTAAATTAATAAAGTTGTTAAAGATTGTTTCGGAATCGTTGTTAAAATAAATAAAGTTGTTAAAACTTTTTTCACTACACTTGAACTATATACTCCTAAACCTAAATTTGAAATATTCCGTAAAAATAATTTTGTTTTGGAATTCTCTATCTCATTATATTCGTAATTCCAACTCATTCAATATCTTTAAAACACGATATCTACGATGGAAAAGTCAACAGAAACCGTCATAAAAATCTAGTGTATACATATACACACACACACATACTAGCTGTTTGCCCCGTTTTATCAACGGTCGTAAGTCAGTCTTAGTTAAGATTATTGCTTAAGACCGAGTTACGCCGTCGTAACGTCTAAGTTAAGACCACGGTCCGTTTTATCAACAAAGTCGCAGCTAAGATATCGTAAATAAAGTCTTAACTTTACGACTGGTTCGATGCAGTCGCAACTTCGGAAAAAGTCTTAAAAATGGCGGCCGAATCAGCAGAATCCGTGCATCAGAGACGTGATGCACGAATATTCAGGGCCGGTAGAGACATTGGAGACGTGTGACACCAATATCCTGTCCCGATATCGCAGGACGAGGCTATGGATTGTCTTGCTTGATGATATGGTGGGGGAATGACTTGGACAAGGGGACCAACCACTCTCATTCGATACCCGGTTTGACCTAGGTAAAGTGAAATTGATATATTTCTATATCTTGCATTATTAAGGTGCATATCAGTGTTATTTGCGTACACATTTCTGTACAGTAGGCCCTTATTTCTATTTTAAGATTACAAGGGAGGCTACTTCCATAAGAATCTATTGCTATTTATATCGATACTACACACAAGTGTTATTATGATTTTGGAACTGAATGACGATACGTATTCTGTTTCTGCAACGCATTAACTAAGTAAATTTGATACATTGTGCAGGTAGGGAATTAAATGCTTGTGTTTATAATGTTGTCTGTTTCTTTTTAAATGCTCGTGTATTGATACAGTATTCGTACACATAATTAAACGTCCCCACGTGTTCAAATGTTTTTCTGGACAGGCTTAGCCGACCTAAGCGGTTAACCAGTACTAAACTATGTATGTGAGGTGACTTGCTCAATGACACTACATACGTGGACTGACCGAGTATCGAACATGGGACAGTTTGATTCCAAATCCGACACCATGCCACGGACGCCCGGAGGAAATCGTCCTGTTCAATCTGTCACCGTACCATATCACATACTGTCCATCGAACCAGGGTTGAATTGGTGAGAAGCGAGCATGGCTAACTACTGCGCGAATTGGACAGCCAAAAGAAGTGTAATCCATATTACAAGTTGTCATGATTGATCTTAATGCGATGATAGACACGATGAGTCGGGATGACCATAATTATATATAGATACACTATCCAGTTTGAAATCAATCGGAATATATCGAACTCTGTGTTTACATGTATATTGGGTTATGAACTACTACCACAACAAATGACCACAAAGTTGCATTGTAATATAATAATAGTGTGTTGAAAACACTGACTGTTTTATGTATCAATATTAGTTGAAACGTTTTGTTCATTTCAGATGCTTATTGATTTAGATACCTATCAAAGGGTGATGTATTGTCCAAAGTCGCAGATTTTCATGGCATCAACAGGTAGGTGAACTCTGTTCGACGTGATCATTAATTGCTAAGTTTATTCGATTATCTGTCTGATTAGCGTAGTGATTAGCACGCTCGCTTCTAGTCAATGCATTCCGGGTTCCTTACAATGACTGAGAAGTGTGTGAGATGGTACGGTGGTCCCCAAATTGGACATGTGAGTTTTCTCCGGTTATGTCCCACACAAATTACTACATAATTATACGCTTTCAATGAGAGTGCTTAATATTATAATCTTGTTTCGAAAATGTTGTAAAGTAAATAATATTTATACAGTTGATTATTCTAACATTAACAATGAAGAACGATGTAAAAACACAAAAGTTAACCATAGTTTTTTCAAAAACAGAATTAGACCGAACTCCAAATATATTTAGTTTCGTCACAGCAACCCAGATTTATGGAATAGTTTCCATCTTATTAATGTACATACACTGTACTAATCACTTATACATTGTTTTTAAAAAAATTAATATCTGTCAGGTCCACCCTCACAAATGCATGTCCAAATTTGTTCACAATCATTCCAGTGTTCAAATTTATCAGATAGAAATGTAGAACTTTGATGTTAATAGAGTTTTTATATGTTATTTCTTGCAGATTCCCTGATGATATGGCTTTAATTGATGTACAGCAGGATTTTTATCGGAAGTGCCATATTATACAGAATACAGTTGGCTCAGTTGATGGTCTATTGATCTATGATTGTGTGATAGCATGGCCAAGAAAATCAAGAGTGGACAACACTATTTCAACAGATCAGTTCAACACCACTTGATTTAAGGACACTAATCTTAGCTGTCATATTTACAGTTTAGAAATCTTGAAAACTGATGAAAACTGAGCAACTATCCGGTGATACAAATGCATACTGTTTGGTACTTTTCTTTTATAGACTATTAAGATTTCATTTTGACAAGCGGCACAGTTTTAAAAATTATGAAAGAAATTTAAGGTTTCCACAAATAAAGCAAACAATAGATATATATATATATGTATGCCAAACAAGCAAAATTAGATGTGCATGAAAACACCCTGGTAATTATATGGTATTGAAGCCTGTGTACAAACAAGATTGTCCCTATCATACTGTGTTCACTACAGATCTTCAATCTATATCTTGTGCAACTATGAAATCAGAAATGATGATGCAACAAAACACGAAAATAGATTCACAGTACATATAATTTGTTGTATCAGATTGCATAGGGTGTGACAGACAGACTTTGGTGTGAAAATGTAACTGCTTCAATATACTTCCCACTACACTGTAACAGAAGCTGTAACATTACACAAAGCAATCCGATACAATATATATGTTGATATACATAATACATGAATACCTGTGAGTGTTTTACGTTTATTTATCATAGTTACCAGTTGCCCATTTTAGCGACACCTACTGAAGAGATTAGTTATATTAGATTTGGAGGATAGTGCAATGATGTCTCCTCCAGTTCTTTTATTTGCATTGTATAAAGCACCGGCACAAGACCTCTGTTTAAATTCTCATCTGAAAGACTTATGATTTTAGTATGGTATAGCGGGGTCTCGAACGGGGTAAAAAGCCCATGTGATCTAGTTTTTTATTGTTTTTTCTTTCTTGTTCCTACGATATAATTATAAGAGGATATGTGTTTGTTTCAGTGTATGATCGAATAATATTTCACCAAATGAACATTGAAAGCATTATTACCAAGTGTGAAGCTAGTCACGAGTGGTATTAATAGCTTCCTATGTTTTTGAGTAAAGTATTATTCGATCATTCACTTAACAAACAAATTTTCTTTTTATTTTGGCTGACGTGTTTTTATGATAGAAAATGATGCAAATGTGCCATGGGCTAAATCGTACTTAGACAACAATATGTGACGTAATAAATGACTGCTCGAGTCCTTAAACGTACGTGCTGCCAACATTTCAACAAACACATTCTTTGTACCACAAATTCAAAGCATTGTTACTTTTAGCTTCCTACTTAATCCTTTTCATTATGTATGTTGTTGTATGTTATATGTGTTTTATGGTTTGCAATACATATTGTTTAAACCAATTCATCTTGGCAATTCTATGATAATTCTATTGCATATATGCGAGGATTAAAAACTGCATTACCCATATTATCAGTAATGTTACAAGTGTCAATATGTATCTCTATATGTATTATAAAATTATATTGGGGTATATTTGCAGTGACATTATAAATAATGAAATTTAGAATAGTTCCGTTGTTTTATTTCTACTTCCTAACATCCATGATTGTGCTGGTTATAATTAGTTTCAATATAACTTACCGACCAAGTTAACTTGACAACAATTTGGTAGTTAAAGCGACCATTTATCATCATCTTTGATCTATTGTGTTTTTGAGCTTAATTATCGTCGCTATCGGTTGCCCATATGAGCGACGCCTCTTGAAGAGATTAGTCATTTTAGATGTTTGAGGATATTGCAGTGATAGAGACAGAGACGGAGTATGTGGTTGATTGGTTAATGTTGTTGACTTCGAATCACTTGCCTCTCACAGCTGATGTTTACACTCTCACCAGGGGTGTCGGATTATTTTGTGCAAGGAAACTGTTCGGAATGTTTGTGGTTCTACCCAGGCAGGTGACCTTTCACACTTGACATACTGTATGGAGGGGCGCCCAGGATCTTCCTCCACCAATAATAGTTGGAAAGTCACCATATTTCTTGAGCTGTTGGTGATACATTAAACCCCAAAAACAAACAAGAGACCCATGCCAGAGTATTATCTGGTTTTTTTTACGTGAACGGTGTTATTCACGGACTTAAAGACTGATGATCGAACCTTGGATCTACAGACCAATGTGTTCACCACTGAACTATTGACCCGTCTGTATTTGATCCATTAATCTCATCACACAGATATATACGACTAATGTATGACCAGTCTATGACAGCTTGTACATTTGTATATTATATATGCTAGAATCGCCGTTATAAAAAGACATGCTGATACAAAAGTGTGTATTAATGAATGGAGTCTATTCAATATTTACATCACTAGATATTGTGGTAACATGTAAATACCGTAGGCCCTATTCAATTGCCTCAACATTATTTACAGACACAAATCTGGAACATACCCTTGAAAATGAAATAATATTTAACAACATAATCCTATTAGCAAAGATGTTTTGGGGTGGGAGCACTGTTTTGCATTTACGCAAAAACGATGTATAAGTTATTTAAAGTATAATAAAAAAGTCTGAAATGTTTAACAATTCAATATATGAAAACAACGTATCAGATTTAAAATATTGTTGCACGATGGAATCATACCAGTTATACTGAAATAGATTATACATGCACAGTACCAAGGAAGATTTAGTGGGGCCGTGTTTTCCTTTCCAATACCGGCGTGTTAAAACATCTCTTCTACGGATTTGACCAACTACGTCGTATTGGATTTAATATATATTGCATGTCTGGAGAGGCCTGTGCGTAAGGTTTAATTCCATATAAGAAATATTAACATATTCCAAGATATAAAGAAGTTATGAATAATATATACAGGGGCGCCGTGTTTTAAACATGTCCGATGTTGACATTTGCGCGCGAAGATGTGTGCACCGGAAGTTTACATTTCGGACTGTGTCACTGTTTTTAAGGTCGTACGACGAAAGAAAATCTTAGCTGCGACCGAAGACTTACGACCGTGTTGATAAAACGGTCGTACGATTGTCGCAGGAAACGTCGCAAGTAGCGGTCTTAAGATAAGACCGACTTGCGACCGACGTTGTTGATAAAACGGGGCCCCCGGTAGTATACTTCATATGTGTTCACTTATGAGTGTATGTTGAATAGCACGCGCGACAGTTTCTAATGCATTTATGAGTAATTTGCAAAAATGGAATAAAACAGGTTTTTAATGACTTCCAGGTCATAAACCATTCAAAATGGTGTATCGTGAATAGAATAGCATTGACTTCCCGTCCGCCATTTTATCTAGGTACTATTACGCTACTCGTTCAATAGTTATAATAAACAATTGTATAAATACGACATTCGTCGTATATCCGCAATTAGTATATCGCAGTGACACAAAACGTGCACTCTAGATTTTGGAGGATAGTGCAATGATACAGACAGAGACCCATTCCAGAGTCTCCTCTGGTTCTTTTACGTGCAGTGTGTAAAGCACCGACACGAGACCTCGGTTTAACGTCCCATCTGAAAGACTGTTCATTTTATTAGGGTCAGACGGGGGATCGAACCTGCGATCCCTGGATTACCAGTCCAGGTGCACGTATCATTATTAATCCCTTTTATTTATACATAAATAGATCTGTATTCTAAGCAGGCAAAATTGATGGATATATAGGTGTTAAATATACGTACATTTACTATGCTCAGCCGTATTATTATAAATATAAGCGCTGCAGTATTGTTTTACAAATTCGTGAATTGAATTATATGATTATGTATTTGGTATACGTGTCATCTTGAATATACGAGATAATCTATTGAACTATATCATTACATATTGTTGTACATATCATCTTGAAAATACGAAATCATGAATTGATTTTATATGATTACATATTGTAATTATCCGGGATTTTATATGATTACATATTGTAATTATCCGGGATTTTATATGATTACATATTGTAATTATCCGGGATTTTATATGATTACATATTGTAATTATCCGGGATTTTATATGATTACATATTGTAATTATCCGGGAAATTGGAACAGTATCCATTGATGGTAATTGATAGTACAAAAAGCCGCTTGTGGCGCTATATCATTATGATGGCTACTCCCGGTACCCGCAACTTTATTGCATTCCATGGATTACTGTAACCTATCTATACCTATACATAAGAACAATTTAGTAGATAGCGTGGAAAATGCGGTAATGGAGAAATATGTTACTGACTGGTCCACCTCTATTAACAGTGTGATCGGTGTTTCTGGACGTGGTCACAATAAGCTTAGAACCTACTGTACATTTAAATTTAAATTTCAAACAGAAGTATATTGTAAAATGATTTTACCCATGTATTATTAGAATGTTCACTGTATGATGATTTGAGAGCTGTTCTCTTAGAGAAAGCCTCATTATATGAAAATGACTTTCGGAACAAACCTGTATCCGACCAGCTTAGAATTATTTTTACTACTATACCTCTGATTAGAATTGTTGCCAAAACCTGTTTTTATATTCTTCAAAGACGATCCTTTTATTTATGTAAATAATGTATTCATTTGATTTATTGATTGTGTGTCTCTTATCCATTCCGAGAAACAGCTGCTAATTAGTTCAACCGCGATCTGATCGAGGTTGATAACTGATTTTTTAAAACATTTCTTAATTGCGCATTAGTGCTTTTTTTCCATTTCAGTATAACAACATTTCTGGTTTTAATAAGTATTTAATTTTCAATTAGCGACTGTTCCTCGGTTTTAATATGTAAATATAATAATATGTCGATAGACTGTGATAGTTTGATTATCTGTGATTACATTAGTCTCTTATAATTCTTTTATAATGAATGGTGTTGTACTTTGAAACGATAACTTGTTGTGTATATTTTATGTATTGTACAACGATGAGACTGAAATAAAGAATAAATCTTCCATATTAGTATACGTAGTCGTTATATAGGCCTACATAGAAATGCATTGTCTACAAAGACTATTTGTTGTTAACTGTTCGGTCACATTTAATGCATCGATGTGACCAACATTATTATACTATGAGAATATTTTATCTATGTACGAATGATTAACATTGGAATAATTTTATATCACGTTAAAGACATTGTACGACTCGATGATTCCCGCATGCAATAGTATTATGTGGAATTAATGCGGACATATCGTACGATCTTTGTAAGCAGGTTTTATTTACCAGTGATGTGTTCCGTAATATATATATATATATATATATATATATATATATATATATATATATATATATATATCATATATATATATATATCATATATATATATGTGCGATACATATGCACGATACATACAAATTAGTATGACTCATTATCATATACGTGCTTATTGTGTGTTTAGGCTTTCGTTATGCATTGTGCTTCATCCAGAATCCGAAACAGATTAAATAAATAAAAATCAAACTTTTCGTAAAATTTAAATTGTGAATTGGATCTTTTGATTATAGCCCGACCCGCACCAGTACGTCATAGCAAGCGAGTCCCCCCTACAACTACATACAACCAACAGAACATACATACAAGAGCACCAAAAGAAAGCCGGGTCGGCAATACCCTTATCAACACAGTGCACTATCTATACTTGTATACAAATAATTGTTAACGGAGACAGTTGAATTCTCACCAACTATATGTGGCAAGCAGTTGCAGTGTATTTAGTTCGGGTTGATACATGTATGTACACTATCCGGCTGGTCATTGACTGGTAGTTCTCTACCGTTTCATTCTGGCATTGAACATTGCATGGCATTTCAATTCAAGTTTATTGGCAAAATCAGCTAAATATAATTTGCATATGGCCATTAACAAATACAATATGATGTATGGAAAATACAACAAATATATTAAGTACATTCAACAGTATAGTATATAAAGTATAGTATATAAATACTGTATTAATAATACATATATTATATATATACTGTTTCAAATATCGCTAATGGGATCAATGCAAATTTAGCATCACAACGAGACAAGTCATGCAATACTATTCTGGAACATTAATTACTGATTTAACTCTTAACTCTGTTGGAGAAGAAATGTGTCTTTGTCATATATATTCAAGATTTATAATGCAAATCCTCGAAGGCCAGGGGCCGCATGGGGCCCGCAAAGTTGAATGTGACAGTGTAATGAATATTCAGTTGTGATATTAATAAACTATTCTAAAAGACTTGCACATCTGGTAATCTTCCGGGTTGAAGGTTTTGTCAAATATAGCAGTATACTCAGCAGCAACAACAGCAGCAACAACAGCAGCAATATCAGCAGCAACAACAGCAGCAGAATCAGCAGCAACAACAGCAGCAGAATCAGCAGCAACAACAGCAACAGTAGTAGCAGCAGCAACAACAGTAGCAGCATAATCGGGCAGCAACAACATCAGCATAATCAGCAGCAACAACATCAGCATAATCATCAGCAACAACAGCAGCATAATCAGCAGCAACAACGGCAGCATAATCAGCAGCAACAACAGCAGCAGCAGCAGTATCAGCAGCAGCAGCAGCAGCAGCAGCAACAACAACAGCAGAATCAGCAGCAGCAACAACAGCAGCAGTATAAGCAGCAACAACATCAGCAGCAGTATCAGCAGCAACAACAGCAGCAGAATCAGCAGCAACAACAGCAGCATAATCAGCAGCAGAATCAGCAGCAACAAGAGCAGCAGCAGTAACAGCAGCAGCATAATCAGCAGCAGCAAAAACAGCAGCAGAATCAACAGCAGCAACATAATCAGCAGCAACAACAGCAGCAGCAACAACAGCAGCAGAATCAGCAGCAACAACAGAATCAGCAGCAATAACAGCAGCAGAACCAGCAGCAGCAGAATCAGCAGGAGGAACAGAATCAGCAGCAATAACAGCAGCAGAACCAGCAACAACAAAATCAGCAGCAACAACAGCAGCAGAATCAGCAGCACTAACAGAATCAGCAGCAACAACAGCAGCAGCAGCAATAACAGCAGCAGCAGAATCAGCAGCAGTAACAGAATCAGCAGCAATAACAGCAGCATAATCAACAGCAGCAGAATCAGAAGCAGCAACAACAGCAGCAGTATAAGCAGCAACAACATCAGCAGTATCAGCACCAACAACAGCAGCAGCAATAACAGCAGCAGCAGCAGAATCAGCAGCAGTAACAGAATCAGCAGCAGCAACAACAGCAGCAGAATCAGCAGCAACATAATAATCAGCAGCAGCAACAACAGCAGCATAATCAGCAGCAGCAACAGCAGCAGCATAATCAGCAACAACAACAGAATCAGCAGCAACAACAGCAGCAACAACAGCAGCAGAATCAGCAGCAACAACAGCAGCAGAAATCAGCAGCAGCAACAGAATCAGCAGCAATAACAGCAGCAGAATCAGCAGCAACAACAGCAGCAGAATCTTCAGCAACAACAGCAGCAGAATCAGCAGCAATAACAGCAGCAGAATCAGCAGCAATAACAGCAGCAAATTCAGCAGCAACAACAGAATCAGCAGCAACAACAGCAGCAGAATCAGCAGCAATAACAGAATCAGCAGCAACAAAAGCAGCAGCAGAATCAGCAGCATCAACAACAGCAGCAGAATCAGCAGCAGCAACAACAGCAGCAGCAGAATCAGCAGCAGCAACAGAATCAGCAGCAATAATAGCAGCAGAATCAGCAGCAGCAACAACAGCAGCAGAATCAGCAGCAACAACAGAATCAGCAGCAACAACAGCAGCAGCAACAACAGCAGAAGAATCAGCAGCAACAACAGCAGAAACAACAACAACAGCAGCAGCAGAATCAGCAGCACCAACAGAATCAGCAGCAACAACAGCAACAACAGCAGCAGAATCAGCAGCAACAACAGAATCAGCAGCAATAACAGCAGCAGAACCAGCAGCAGCAGAATCAGCAGAAATAACAGCAGCAGAATCAGCAGCAATAACAGAATCAGCAGCAACAACAGCAGCAGCAGCAATAACAGCAGCAGCAGAATCAGCAGGAGGAACAGAATCAGCTGCAATAACAGCAGCAGAACCAGCAGCAATAACAGAATCAGCAGCAACAACACCAGCAGCAGCAATAACAGCAGCAGCAGAATCAGCAGCAGCAACAGAATCAACAGCAATAACAGCAGCAGAATCAGCAGCAGCAGAATCAGCAGCAATAACAGCAGCAGAATCAGCAGCAACAACAGCAGCAGAATCAGCAGCAACAACAGCAGAAACAACAACAACAGCAGCAGCAGAATCAGCAGCACCAACAGAATCAGCAGCAACAACAGCAACAACAGCAGCAGAATCAGCAGCAATAACAGAATCAGCAGCAATAACAGCAGCAGAACCAGCAGCAGCAGAATCAGCAGCAATAACAGCAGCAGAATCAGCAGCAATAACAGAATCAGCAGCAACAACAGCAGCAGCAATAACAGCAGCAGCAGAATCAGCAGGAGGAACAGAATCAGCTGCAATAACAGCAGCAGAACCAGCAACAACAAAATCAGCAGCAATAACAGCAGCAGAATCAGCAGCAATAACAGAATCAACAGCAACAACACCAGCAGCAGCAATAACAGCAGCAGCAGAATCAGCAGCAGCAACAGAATCAACAGCAATAACAGCAGCAGAATCAGCAGCAGCAACAACAGCAGCAGAATCAGCAGCAGCAACAACAGCAGCAGAATCAGCACCAACAACAGCAGCAGCAATAACAGCAGCATCAGTAGAATCAGCAACAGCAACATAATCAGCAGCAACAACAGCAGCAGCAACAACAGCAGCAGACTCAGCAGCAACAACAGCAGCAGCAACAACAGCAGCAGAATCAGCAGCAACAACATCAGCAGTATCAGCACCAACAACAGCAGCAGCAATAACAGCAGCAGCAGCAGAATCAGCAACAGCAACCGAATCAGCAGCAACAACAGCAGCAGAAACAACAGCAGCAGAATCAGCAGCAACAACATCAGCAGTATCAGCACCAACAACAGCAGCAGCAATAACAGCAGCAGCAGCAGAATCAGCAGCAGCAACATAATCAGCAGCAACAACAGCAGCAGCAACAACAGCAGCAGAATCAGCAGCAACAACAGCAGCAGCAACAACAGCAGCATAATCAGCAGCAGCAACAACAGCAGCAGAAATCAGCAGCATCAACAGAATCGGCAGCAATAACAGCAGCAGAATCAGCAGCAACAAAAGCAGCAGAATCATCAGCAACAACAGCAGCAGAATCAGCAGCAGAATCAGCAGCAATAACAGCAGCAGAATCAGCAGCAACAACAGAATCAGCAGCAGCAACAACAGCAGCAGAATCAGCAGCAGCAACAACATCAGCAGTATAAGCAGCAACAACATCAGCAGTATCAGCAGCAACAACAGCAGCAGCATAATCAGCAGCAATAACAGCAGCAGAATCAGCAGCAACAACAGCAGCATAATCAGCAGCAACAACATCAGCAGTATCAGCAGCAACAACGGCAGCATAATCAGCAGCAACAACAGCAGCATAATCAGCAGCAACAACAGCAGCATAATCAGCAGCAACAACAGCAGCATAATCAGCAGCAACAACATCAGCAGTATCAGCAGCAACATCAGCAGCACAATCAGCAGCAACAACAGCAGCAGAATCAGCAGCAACAACAGCAGCAGAATCAGCAGCAGCATAATCAGCAGCAACAAGAGCAGCAGCAGCAACAACAGCAGCAGAATCAGCAGCAACATCAGCAGCAGCAGAATCAGCAGCAATAACAACAGCAGAATCAGCAGCAACAACAGCAGCAGAATCAGCAGCAACAACAGAATCAGCAGCAACAATAGCAGCAGCAACAACAGCAGCAGAATCAGCAGCAACAACAGCAGCAGAATCAGCAGCAACAACAGCAGCAGAATCAGCAGCATCAACAGAATCAGCAAGAACAGCAGCAAAATCAGTAGCAACACCAACAGCAGAATCAGCAGCAACAACAGAATCAGCAGCAACATAGGCAGCAGCAGAATCAGCAGCAACAACATAATCAGCAGCAATAACAGCAGCAGAATCAGCAGCAACAACAGCAGCAGAATCAGCAGCAATAACAGAATCAGCAGCAACATCAGCAGCAGCAGAATCAGCAGCAATAACAACAGCAGAATCAGCAGCAACAACAGCAGCAGAATCAGCAGCAACAACAAAATCAGCAGAAATAAGAGCAGCAGAATCAGCAGCAACAACAGCAGCAGAATCAGCAGCAATAACAGAATCAGCAGCAAAATAGGCAGCAGCAGAATCAGCAGCAACACCAGAATCAGCAGCAATAAAAACAAGTATTAGCAATAACACTTGCAGTGGTTAGTGATCGATTAGTAGTAGAGCGTCAATAGGGGTCATTATTTTATAGATCTCACCGAAGGGGTCATTATTTTATAGATCTCACCGAAGGGGTCATTATTTTATAGATCTCACCGAAGGGGTCATTATATTATAGATCTCACCGAAGGGGTCATTATTTTATAGATCTCACCGAAGGGGTCATTATTTTATAGATCTCACCGAAGGGGTCATTATATTATAGATCTCACCGAAGGGGTCATTATATTATAGATCTCACCGAATGGGTCATTATTTTTAACGGTAGTCAGTATTAATGTTTAATGAAAATGAGTCACTTTGCTTCATTACACAAACTTCATTACTTCATTCATACTTACATATAACATTACACAGACTTCATTACTTCATTCATACTTACATATAACATTACACAGACTTCATTACTTCATTCATACTTACATAAACATACACAGACTTCATTACTTCATTCATACTTACATATAACATTACACAGACTTCATTACTTCATTCATACTTACATATAACATTACACAAACTTCATTACTTCATTCATACTTACATATAACATTACACAGACTTCATTACTTCATTCATACTTACATATAACATTACACAGACTTCATTACTTCATTCATACTTACATATAACATTCATACTTACATATCACATTTAAAGCAATCCGTCTCACGTCTCTCCCAGCTACGTTTTCGGCAATACATTTATAATGGCCCTTGTTTTTTCTGTTCAAGTTGTCTATTAATAATTTCGGAGCCTGGAAAACACATACATTCCAGTATATTATAACACACGAGATACAAGACATACATTCCGCCATATTATAACACACGAGATACCAGACATACATTCCAGTATATTATAACACACGAGATACAAGACATACATTCCACCATATTATAACACACGAGATACCAGACATATATTCCACCATATTATAACACAAGAGATACCAGACATACATTCCACCATATTATAACACACGAGATACCAGACATACATTCCACCATATTATAACACATGAGATACCAGACATACATTCCACCATATTATAACACAAGAGATACCAGACATACATTCCACCATATTATAACACACGAGATACCAGACATACATTCCACCATATTATAACACATGAGATACCAGACATACATTCCACCATATTATAACACACGAGATACCAGACATGCATTCCAGCATATTATAACACACGAGATACCAGACATACATTCACTATATTATAACACATGAGATACCAGACATACATTCCAGTATATTATAATACACGAGATACCAGACATACATTCCAGTATATTATAACACACGAGATACCAGACATACATTCCAGTATATTATAACACACGAGATACCAGACATACATTCCACCATATTATAACACACGAGATACCAGACATACATTCCACCATATTATAACACACGAGATACCAGACATACATTCCAGCATATTATAACACACGAGATACCAGACATACATTCACCATATTATAACACACGAGATACCAGACATACATTCACCATATTATAACACACGAGATACCAGACATACATTCCAGCATATTATAACACACGAGATACCAGACATACATCCACCATATTATAACACACGAGATACCAGACATACATTCCAGCATATTATAACACACGAGATACCAGACATACATTCCACCATATTATAACACACGAGATACCAGACATACATTCCAGTATATTATAACACACGAGATACCAGACATACATTCCACCATATTATAACACACGAGATACCAGACATACATTCCACCATATTATAACACACGAGATACCAGACATACATTCCACCATATTATAACACACGAGATACCAGACATACATTCCACCATATTATAACACACGAGATACCAGACATACATTCCACCATATTATAACACACGAGATACCAGACATACATTCCAGTATATTATAACACACGAGATACCAGACATACATTCCAGCATATTATAACACACGAGATACCAGACATACATTCCAGCATATTATAACACACGAGATACCAGACATACATTCCAGTATATTATAACACACGAGATACCAGACATACATTCACCATATTATAACACACGAGATACCAGACATACATTCCACCATATTATAACACACGAGATACCAGACATACATTCACCATATTAAAACACACGAGATACCAGACATACATTCCGCCATATTATAACACACGAGATACCAGACATACATTCACCATATTATAACACACGAGATACCAGACATACATTCCAGTATATTATAACACACGAGATACCAGACATACATTCCACCATAATATAACACATGAGATACCAGACATACATTCCACGCCATATTATAACACACGAGATACCAGACATACATTCCACCGCCATATTATAACACACGAGATACCAGACATACATTCCACCGCCATATTATAACACACGAGATACCAGACATACATTCCGCCATATTATAACACACGAGATACCAGACATACATTCCACCATAATATAACACATGAGATACTAGACATACATTCCACCATATTATAACACACGAGATACCAGACATACATTCACTATATTATAACACACGAGATACCAGACATACATTCCACTATATTATAACACACGAGATACCAGACATACATTCCAGCATATAACACACGAGATACCAGACATACATTCCAGCATATAACACACGAGATACCAGACATACATTCCACCATATTATAACACACGAGATACCAGACATACATTCCACCATATTATAACACACGAGATACCAGACATACATTCCACCATATTATAACACACGAGATACCAGACATACATTCCACCATATTATAACACACGAGATACCAGACATACATTCCACCATATTATAACACACGAGATACCAGACATACATTCCACTATATTATAACACACGAGATACCAGACATACATTCCAGCATATAACACACGAGATACCAGACATACATTCCAGCATATAACACACGAGATACCAGACATACATTCCACCATATTATAACACACGAGATACCAGACATACATTCCACCATATTATAACACACGAGATACCAGACATACATTCCAACATATTATAACACACGAGATACCAGACATACATTCCACCATATTATAACACACGAGATACCAGACATACATTCCACCATATTATAACACACGAGATACCAGACATACATTCCAACATATTATAACACACGAGATACCAGACATACATTCCACCATATTATAACACATGAGATACCAGACATACATTCCACCATATTATAACACACGAGATACCAGACATACATTCCACCATATTATAACACATGAGATACCAGACATACATTCCACCATATTATAACACACGAGATACCAGACATACATTCCAGCATATAACACACGAGATACCAGATATACATTCCACCATATTATAACACACGAGATACCAGACATACATTCCACCATATTATAACACATGAGATACCAGACATACATTCCACCATATTATAACACACGAGATACCAGACATACATTCCAGTATATTATAACACACGAGATACCAGACATACATTCCACCATATTATAACACACGAGATACCAGACATACATTCCACCATATTATAACACACGAGATACCAGACATACATTCCACCATATTATAACACACGAGATACCAGACATACATTCCACCATATTATAACACACGAGATACCAGACATACATTCCACCATATTATAACACACGAGATACCAGACATACATTCCACCATATTATAACACACGAGATACCAGACATACATTCCACCATATTATAACACACGAGATACCAGACATACATTCCACCATATTATAACACATGAGATACCAGACATACATTCCAGTATATTATAACACACGAGATACCAGACATACATTCCAACATATTATAAAACACGAGATACCAGACATACATTCCAGTATATTATAACACACGAGATACCAGACATACATTCCACCATATTATAACACACGAGATACCAGACATACATTCCACCATATTATAACACACGAGATACCAGACATACATTCCACCATATTATAACACACGAGATACCAGACATACATTCAAGCATATTATAACACACGAGATACCAGACATACATTCACCATATTATAGCACACGAGATACCAGACATACATTCCAGCATATTATAACACACGAGATACCAGACATACATTCCACCATATTATAACACACGAGATACCAGACATACATTCCAGTATATTATAACACACGAGATACCAGACATACATTCCACCATATTATAACACACGAGATACCAGACATACATTCCAGTATATTATAACACACGAGATACCAGACATACATTCCAGTATATTATAACACACGAGATACCAGACATACATTCCAGCATATTATAACACATGAGATACCAGACATACATTCCACCATATTATAGCACACGAGATACCAGACATACATTCCAGATATTATAACACACGAGATACCAGACATACATTCCACCATATTATAACACACGAGATACCAGACATACATTCCACCATATTATAACACACGAGATACCAGACATACATTCACCGCCATATTATAACACACGAGATACCAGACATACATTCCACCATATTATAACACACGAGATACCAGACATACATTCCAGCCATATTATAACACACGAGATACCAGACATACATTCACCATATTATAACACACGAGATACCAGACATACATTCACCATATTATAACACACGAGATACCAGACATACATTCCAACATATTATAACACACGATATACCAGACATACATTCCAACATATTATAACACACGAGATACCAGACATACATTCCACCATATTATAACACACGAGATACCAGGCATACATTCCACCATATTATAACACACGAGATACCAGACATACATTCCACCATATTATAACACACGAGATACCAGGCATACATTCCGGCATATTATAACACACGAGATACCAGACATACATTCCAGTATATTATAACACACGAGATACCAGACATACATTCCACCATATTATAACACACGAGATACCAGACATACATTCACCATATTATAACACATGAGATACCAGACATACATTCCAGTATATTATAACACATGAGATACCAGACATACATTCCAGTATATTATAACACATGAGATACCAGACATACATTCCAGTATATTGTAACACACGAGATACCAGACATACATTCCAGCATATTATAACACACGAAATACCAGACATACATTCACCATATTATAACACGAGATACCAGACATACATTCCACCATATTATAACACACGAAATACCAGACATACATTCACCATATTATAACACACGAGATACCAGACATACATTCCGCCATATTATAACACACGAGATACCAGACATACATTCACCATATTATAACACACGAGATACAAGACATACATTCCAGTATATTATAACACACGAGATACCAGACATACATTCCACCATAATATAACACATGAGATACCAGACATACATTCCACCGCCATATTATAACACACGAGACACCAGACATACATTCACTATATTACAACACACGAGACACCAGACATACATTCACTATATTATAACACACGAGACACCAGACATACATTCACTATATTATAACACATGAGATACCAGACATACATTCCAGTATATTATAATACACGAGATACCAGACATACATTCCAGTATATTATAACACACGAGATACCAGACATACATTCCAGTATATTATAACACACTAGATACCAGACATACATTCCACCATATTATAACACACGAGATACCAGACATACATTCCACCATATTATAACACACGAGATACCAGACATACATTCCAGCATATTATAACACACGAGATACCAGACATACATTCACCATATTATAACACTCGAGATACCAGACATACATTCCAGCATATTATAACACACGAGATACCAGAAATACATTCCACCATATTATAACACTCGAGATACCAGACATACATTCCAGCATATTATAACACACGAGATACCAGAAATACATTCCACCATATTATAACACACGAGATACCAGACATACATTCCAGTATATTATAACACACGAGATACCAGACATACATTCCACCATATTATAGCACACGAGATACCAGACATACATTCCACCATATTATAACACACGAGATACCAGACATACATTCCACCATATTATAACACACGAGATACCAGACATACATTCCAGTATATTATAACACACGAGATACCAGACATACATTCCAGCATATTATAACACACGAGATACCAGACATACATTCCAGCATATTATAACACACGAGATACCAGACATACATTCCAGTATATTATAACACACGAGATACCAGACATACATTCACCATATTATAACACACGAGATACCAGACATACATTCCACCATATTATAACACACGAAATACCAGACATACATTCACCATATTATAACACACGAGATACCAGACATACATTCCACCATATTATAACACACGAGATACCAGACATACATTCACCATATTATAACACACGAGATACCAGACATACATTCCAGTATATTATAACACACGAGATACCAGACATACATTCCACCATATTATAACACATGAGATACCAGACATACATTCCAGCCATATTATAACACACGAGATACCAGACATACATTCCAGCCATATTATAACACACGAGATACCAGACATACATTCCAGCCATATTATAACACACGAGATACCAGACATACATTCCACCATATTATAACACACGAGATACCAGACATACATTCCACCATAATATAACACATGAGATACTAGACATACATTCCACCATATTATAACACACGAGATACCAGACATACATTCACTATATTATAACACACGAGATACCAGACATACATTCCACTATATTATAACACACGAGATACCAGACATACATTCCAGCATATAACACACGAGATACCAGACATACATTCCAGCATATAACACACGAGATACCAGACATACATTCCACCATATTATAACACACGAGATACCAGACATACATTCCAACATATTATAACACACGAGATACCAGACATACATTCCACCATATTATAACACACGAGATACCAGACATACATTCCACCATATTATAACACACGAGATACCAGACATACATTCCACCATATTATAACACACGAGATACCAGACATACATTCCACCATATTATAACACACGAGATACCAGACATACATTCCACCATATAACACACGAGATACCAGACATACATTCCACCATATTATAACACACGAGATACCAGACATACATTCCACCATATTATAACACACGAGATACCAGACATACATTCCAGTATATTATAACACACGAGATACCAGACATACATTCCACCATATTATAACACACGAGATACCAGACATACATTCCACCATATTATAACACATGAGATACCAGACATACATTCCACCATATTATAACACACGAGATACCAGACATACATTCCAGTATATTATAACACACGAGATACCAGACATACATTCCACCATATTATAACACACGAGATACCAGACATACATTCCAGCATATTATAACACACGAGATACCAGACATACATTCCACCATATTATAACACATGAGATACTAGACATACATTCCAGTATATTATAACACACGAGATACTAGACATACATTCACCATATTATAACACATGAGATACCAGACATACATTCCACCATATTATAACACATGAGATACCAGACATACATTCCAGCATATTATAACACACGAGATACCAGACATACATTCACCATATTATAACACATGAGATACCAGACATACATTCCAGTATATTATAACACACGGGATACCAGACATACATTGCAGCATATTATAACACACGAGATACCAGACATACATTCCAGTATATTATAACACACGAGATACTAGACATACATTCCACCATATTATAACACACGAGATACCAGACATACATTCCACCATATTATAACACACGAGATACCAGACATACATTCCACCATATTATAACACACGAGATACCAGACATACATTCAAGCATTATAACACACGAGATACCAGACATACATTCACCATATTATAACACACGAGATACCAGACATACATTCCAGCATATTATAACACACGAGATACCAGACATACATTCCACCATATTATAACACACGAGATACCAGACATACATTCCAGTATATTATAACACACGAGATACCAGACATACATTCCACCATATTATAACACACGAGATACCAGACATACATTCCAGTATATTATAACACACGAGATACCAGACATACATTCCAGTATATTATAACACACGAGATACTAGACATACATTCCAGCATATTATAACACATGAGATACCAGACATACATTCCACCATATTATAGCACACGAGATACAAGACATACATTCCAGTATATTATAACACACGAGATAACAGACATACATTCCACCATATTATAACACACTAGATACCAGACATACATTCCACCATACTATAACACATGAGATACCAGACATACATTCCACCGCCATATTATAACACACGAGATACCAGACATACATTCCACCGCCATATTATAACACACGAGATACCAGACATACATTCCACCGCCATATTATAACACACGAGATACAAGACATACATTCCACCATATTATTACACACGAGATACCAGACATACATTCCGCCA
This sequence comes from Archivesica marissinica, assembly GCA_014843695.1. NCBI lineage: Eukaryota > Metazoa > Mollusca > Bivalvia > Venerida > Vesicomyidae > Archivesica > Archivesica marissinica. The sequence continues at coordinate 45,175,484 of CM026402.1, read as the reverse complement.
TATTATAACACAGGAGATACCAGACATACATTCCACCATAATATAACACATGAGATACCAGACATACATTCCACCATAATATAACACACGAGATACCAGACAAACATTCACTATATTATAACACACGAGATACCAGACATACATTCCACTATATTATAATACACGAGATACCAGACATACATTCCAGCATATAACACACGAGATACCAGACATACATTCCAGCATATAACACACGAGATACCAGACATACATTCCACCATATTATAACACACGATATACCAGACATACATTCCAACATATTATAACACACGAGATACCAGACATACATTCCACCATATTATAACACACGAGATACCAGACATACATTCCACCATATTATAACACACGAGATACCAGACATACATTCCACCATATTATAACACATGAGATACCAGACATACATTCCACCATATTATAACACACGAGATACCAGACATACATTCCAGCATATAACACACGAGATACCAGATATACATTCCACCATATTATAACACACGAGATACCAGACATACATTCCACCATATTATAACACATGAGATACCAGACATACATTCCACCATAATATAATACACGAGATACCAGACATACAATCCACCATATTATAACACATGAGATACTAGACATACATTCCAGTATATTATAACACACGAGATACCAGACATACATTCCACCATATTATAACACACGAGATACCAGACATACATTCCACCATATTATAACACATGAGATACCAGACATACATTCCACCATATTATAACACACGAGATACCAGACATACATTCCACCATATTATAACACACGAGATACCAGACATACATTCCACCATATTATAACACATGATATACCAGACATACATTCCAGTATATTATAACACACGAAATACCAGACATACATTCCAGCATATTATAAAACACGAGATACCAGACATACATTCCAGCATATTATAACACACGAGATACTAGACATACATTCCACCATATTATTACACATCAGATACCAGACATACATTCCAGTATATTATAACACATGAGATACCAGACATACATTCCAGTATATTATAACACACGAGATACCAGACATACATTCCAGCATATTATAACACACGAGATACCAGACATACATTCCGCCATATTATAGCACACGAGATACCAGACATACATTCCACCATATTATAACACACGAGATTCCAGACATACATTCCAGCATATTATAACACACTAGATACCAGACATACATTCCGCCATATTATAGCACACGAGATACCAGACATATATTCCAGCATATTATAACACACGAGATACGAGACATACATTCCAGCATATTATAACACACGAGATACCAGACATACATTCACCATATTATAACACATGAGATACCAGATATACATTCCACCATATTATAACACACGAGATACCAGACATACATTCACTATATTATAACACACGAGATACCAGACATACATTCCGCCAAATTATAACACACGAGATACCAGACATACATTCCACCATATTATAACACACGAGATACCAGACATACATTCCAGTATATTATAACACACGAGATACCAGACATACATTCCAGTATATTATAACACACGAGATACCAGACATACATTCACCATATTATAACACACGAGATACCAGACATACATTCCACCATATTATAACACACGAGATACCAGACATACATTCACCATATTATAACACACGAGATACCAGACATACATTCACCATATTATAACACACGAGATACCAGACATACATTCCAGTATATTATAACACACGAGATACCAGACATACATTCCACCATATTATAACACACGAGATACCAGACATACATTCCAGTATATTATAACACACGAGATACCAGACATACATTCCACCATATTATAGCACACGAGATACCAGACATACATTCCACCATATTATAACACACGAGATACCAGACATACATTCCACCATATACCACACGAGATACCAGACATACATTCCAGTATATTATAACACATGAGATACCAGACATACATTCCACCATATTATAACACACGAGATACCAGACATACATTCCACCATATTATAACACACGAGATACCAGACATACATTCACCATATTATAACACACGAGATACCAGACATACATTCACCATATTATAACACACGAGATACCAGACATACATTCCAGTATATTATAACACACGAGATACCAGACATACATTCCACCATATTATAACACACGAGATACCAGACATACATTCCAGTATATTATAACACACGAGATACCAGACATACATTCCACCATATTATAACACACGAGATACCAGACATACATTCCACCATATTATAACACACGAGATACCAGACATACATTCCACCATATAACACACGAGATACCAGACATACATTCCAGTATATTATAACACACGAGATACCAGACATACATTCCACCATATTATAACACACGAGATACCAGACATACATTCCACCATATTATAACACACGAGATACCAGACATACATTCACTATATTATAACACATGAGATACCAGACATACATTCCACCATATTATAACACACGAGATACCAGACATACATTCACTATATTATAACACACGAGATACCAGACATACATTTCACCATATTATAACACATGAGATACCAGACATACATTCCACCATATTATAGCACATGAGATACCAGACATACATTCCACCATATTATAACACACGAGATACCAGACATACATTCACCATATTATAACACACGAGATACCAGACATACATTCACCATATTATAACACACGAGATACCAGACATACATTCACCATATTATAACACACGAGATACCAGACATACATTCCACCATATTATAACACACGAGATACCAGACATACATTCCACCATATTATAACACACGAGATACCAGACATACATTCACCATATTATAACACACGAGATACCAGACATACATTCCACCATATTATAACACACGAGATACCAGACATACATTCCACCATATTATAACACACGAGATACCAGACATACATTCACTATATTATAACACACGAGATACCAGACATACATTCACCATATTATAACACACGATATACCAGACATACATTCACCATATTATATCACACGAGATACCAGACATACATTCCGCCATATTATAACACACGAGATACCAGACATACATTCCACCATATTATAACACACGAGATACCAGACATACATTCCAGTATATTATAACACACGAGATACCAGACATACATTCCAATATATTATAACACACGAGATACCAGACATACATTCCAGTATATTATAACACACGAGATACCAGACATACATTCCAGTATATTGTAACACACGAGATACCAGACATACATTCACCATATTATAACACACGAGATACCAGACATACATTCACCATATTATAACACACGAGATACCAAATATACATTCCACCATATTGTAACACACGAGATACTAGACATACATTCCAGCATATTATAACACACGAGATACCAGACATACATTCCACCATATTATAACACACGAGATACCAGACATACATTCCACCATATTATAACACTAGATACCAGACATACATTCCGCCATATTATAACACACGAGATACCAGACATACATTCCAGCATATTATAACACACGAGATACCAGACATACATTCCACCATATTATAACACATGAGATACCAGACATACATTCCAGTATATTATAACACATGAGATACCAGACATACATTCCAGTATATTATAACACACGAGATACCAGACATACATTCCAGCATATTATAACACACGAGATACCAGACATACATTCCACCATATTATAGCACACGAGATACCAGACATACATTCCACCATATTATAACACACGAGATACCAGACATACATTCCAGCATATTATAACACACGAGATACCAGACATACATTCCGCCATATTATAACACACGAGATACCAGACATACATTCCAGCATATTATAACACACGAGATACCAGACATACATTCCAGCATATTATAACACACGAGATACCAGACATACATTCACCATATTATAACACACGAGATACCAGACATACATTCCACCATATTATAACACACGAGATACCAGACATACATTCCACCATATTATAACACACGAGATACCAGACATACATTCCACCATATTATAACACACGAGATACCAGACATACATTCCAGCATATTATAACACACGAGATACCAGACATACATTCCACCATATTATAACACACGAGATACCAGACATACATTCCACCATATTATAACACACGAGATACCAGACATACATTCCACCATATTATAACACACGAGATACCAGACATACATTCCATCACATATTATAACACACGAGATACCAGACATACATTCCAGTATATTATAACACACGAGATACCAGACATACATTCCACCATATTATAACACACGAGATACCAGACATACATTCCACATATTATAACACACGAGATACCAGACATACATTCCACCATATTATAACACACGAGATACCAGACATACATTCCACCATATTATAACACACGAGATACCAGACATACATTCCACCATATTATAACACACGAGATACCAGACATACATTCCAGCATATTATAACACACGAGATACCAGACATACATTCACCATATTATAACACACGAGATACCAGACATACATTCCAGCATATTATAACACACGAGATACCAGACATACATTCCAGCATATTATAACACACGAGATACCAGACATACATTCCACCATATTATAACACACGAGATACCAGACATACATTCCAGTATATTATAACACACGAGATACCAGACATACATTCCACCATATTATAGCACACGAGATACCAGACCTACATTCCACCATATTATAACACACGAGATACCAGACATACATTCCACCATATTATAACACACGAGATACCAGACATACATTCCACCATATTATAACACACGAGATACCAGACATACATTCACCATATTATAACACACGAGATACCAGACATACATTCCACCATATTATAACACACGATATACCAGACATACATTCACCATATTATAACACACGAGATACCAGACATACATTCCGCCATATTATAACACACGAGATACCAGACATACAATCCACCATATTATAACACACGAGATACCAGACATACATTCCAGTATATTATAACACACGAGATACCAGACATACATTCCAATATATTATAACACACGAGATACCAGACATACATTCCAGTATATTATAACACACGAGATACCAGACATACATTCCAGTATATTGTAACACACGAGATACCAGACATACATACACCATATTATAACACACGAGATACCAGACATACATTCACCATATTATAACACACGAGATACCAAACATACATTCCACCATATTGTAACACACGAGATACTAGACATACATTCCACCATATTATAACACTAGATACCAGACATACATTCCACCATATTATAACACACGAGATACCAGACATACATTCCAGCATATTATAACACACGAGATACCAGACATACATTCCACCATATTATAACACACGAGATACCAGACATACATTCCAGTATATTATAACACATGAGATACCAGACATACATTCCAGTATATTATAACACACGAGATACCAGACATACATTCCAGCATATTATAACACACGAGATACCAGACATACATTCCGCCATATTATAGCACACGAGATACCAGACATACATTCCACCATATTATAAC
>CM026402.1:45140189-45168666 GCA_014843695.1 Archivesica marissinica | reverse complement strand
AATGGTGTGGAATAGCGATGGTCGTGTTTATGGTGTATGCATGTATCTGAAGAATGGTGTGGAATAGCGATGGTCGTGTTTATGGTGTGGAATAGCGATGGTCGTGTTTATGGTGTGGAATAGCGATGGTCGTGTTTATGGTGTGGAATAACGATGGTCGTGTTTATGGTGTGGAATAGCGATGGTCGTGTCTATGGTGTGGAATAGCGATGGTCATGTTTATGGTGTGGAATAGCAATGGTCGTGTTTATGGTGTGGAATAGCGATGGTCGTGTTTATGGTGTGGAATAGCGATGGTCGTGTTTATGGTGTGGAATAGCGATGGTCGTGTTTATGGTGTGGAATCGCGATGGTCATGTTTATGGTGTGGAATAGCGATGGTGATGTTTATGGTGTGGATTAGCGATGGTCGTGCTTATGGTGTATGCATGTATCTGAAGAATGGTGTGGAATATCGATGGTCGTGTTTATGGTGTGGAATAGCGATGGTCGTGTTTATGATGTGGAATAGCGATGGTCGTGTTTATGGTGTGGAATAGCGATGGTCGTGTTTATGGTGTGGAATAGCGATGGTCATGTTTATGTTGTGGAATAGCAATGGTCGTGTTTATGGTGTGGAATAGCGATGGTCGTGTTTATGGTGTGGAATAGCGATGGTCGTGTTTATGGTGTGGAATAGCTATGGTCGTGTTTATGGTGTGGAATAGCGATGGTCGTGTTTATGGTGTGGAATAGCGATGGTCGTGTTTATGGTGTATGCATGTATCTGAAGAATGGTGTGGAATAGCGATGGTCGTGTTTATGGTGTGGAATAGCGATGGTCGTGATTATGGTGTATGCATGTATATGAAGAATGGTGTGGAATAGCGATGGTCGTGTTTATGGTGTGGAATAGCGATGGTCGTGTTTATTGTGTATGCATGTATCTGAAGAATGGTGTGGAATAGCGATGGTCGTGTTTATGGTGTGGAATAGCGATGGTCGTGTTTATGGTGTATGCATGTATCTGAAGAATGGTGTGGAATAGCGATGGTCGTGTTTATGGTGTATGCATGTATCTGAAGAATGGTGTGGAATAGCGATGGTCGTGTTTATGGTGTATGCATGTATCTGAAGAATGGTGTGGAATAGCGATGGTCGTGTTTATGGTGTGGAATAGCGATGGTCGTGTTTATGGTGTGGAATAGCGATGGTCGTGTTTATGGTGTGGAATAACGATGGTCGTGTTTATGGTGTGGAATAGCGATGGTCATGTTTATGGTGTGGAATAGCAATGGTCGTGTTTATGGTGTGGAATAGCGATGGTCGTGTTTATGGTGTGGAATAGCGATGGTCGTGTTTATGGTGTGGAATAGCGATGGTCGTGTTTATGGTGTGGAATCGCGATGGTCATGTTTATGGTGTGGAATAGCGATGGTCATGTTTATGGTGTGGATTAGCGATGGTCGTGCTTATGGTGTATGCATGTATCTGAAGAATGGTGTGGAATATCGATGGTCGTGTTTATGGTGTGGAATAGCGATGGTCGTGTTTATGATGTGGAATAGCGATGGTCGTGTTTATGGTGTGGAATAGCGATGGTCGTGTTTATGGTGTATGCATGTATCTGAAGAATGGTGTGGAATAGCGATGGTCGTGTTTATGGTGTATGCATGTATCTGAAGAATGGTGTGGAATAGCGATGGTCGTGTTTGTGGTGTATGCATGTATCTGAAGAATGGTGTGGAATAGCGATGGTCGTGTTTATGGTGTATGCATGTATCTAAAGAATGGTGTGGAATAGCGATGGTCGTGTTTATGGTGTGGAATAGCGATGGTCGTGTTTATGGTGTATGCATGTATCTGAAGAATGGTGTGGAATAGCGATGGTCGTGTTTATGGTGTATGCATGTATCTGAAGAATGGTGTGGAATAGCGATGGTCGTGTTTATGGTGTATGCATGTATCTGAAGAATGGTGTGGAATAGCGATGGTCGTGTTTATGGTGTGGAATAGCGATGGTCGTGTTTATGGTGTATGCATGTATCTAAAGAATGGTGTGGAATAGCGATGGTCGTGTTTATGGTGTGGAATAGCGATGGTCGTGTTTATGGTGTATGCATGTATCTGAAGAATGGTGTGGAATAGCGATGGTCGTGTTTATGGTGTATGCATGTATCTGAAGAATGGTGTGGAATAGCGATGGTCGTGTTTATGGTGTATGCATGTATCTGAAGAATGGTGTGGAATAGCGATGGTCGTGTTTATGGTGTATGCATGTATTGAGAATGGTGTGGAATAGCGATGGTCGTGTTTATGGTGTATGCATGTATCTGAAGAATGGTGTGGAATAGCGATGGTCGTGTTTATGGTGTGGAATAGCGATGGTCGTGTTTATGGTGTATGCATGTATCTGAAGAATGGTGTGGAATAGCGATGGTCGTGTTTATGGTGTATGCATGTATCTGAGGAATGGTGTGGAATAGCGATGGTCGTGTTTATGGTGTATGCATGTATCTGAAGAATGGTGTGGAATAGCGATGGTCGTGTTTATGGTGTGGAATAGCGATGGTCGTGTTTATGGTGTGGAATAGCGATGGTCGTGTTTATGGTGTGGAATAGCGATGGTCGTGTTTATGGTGTGGAATAGCGATGGTCGTGTTTATGGTGTGGAATAGCGATGGTCATGTTTATGGTGTGGAATAGCGATGGTCGTGTTATGGTGTGGAATAGCGATGGTCGTGTTTATGGTGTGGAATAGCGATGGTCATGTTTATGGTGTGGAATAGCGATGGTCGTGTTTATGGTGTGGAATAGCGATGGTCGTGTTTATGGTGTGGAATAGCGATGGTCGTGTTTATGGTGTGGAATAGCGATGGTCGTGTTTATGGTGTGGAATAGCGATGGTCATGTTTATGGTGTGGAATAGCGATGGTCGTGTTTATGGTGTATGCATGTATCTGAAGATGGTGTGGAATAGCGATGGTCGTGTTTTGGTGTATGCATGTATCTGAAGAATGGTGTGGAATAGCGATGGTCGTGTTTATGGTGTATGCATGTATCTGAAGAATGGTGTGGAATAGCGATGGTCGTGTTTATGGTGTATGCATGTATCTGAAGAATGGTGTGAATAGCGATGGTCGTGTTTATGGTGTATGCATGTCTGAAGAATGGTGTGGAATAGCGATGGTCGTGTTTATGGTGTATGCATGTATCTGAAGAATGGTGTGGAATAGCGATGGTCGTGTTTATGGTGTATGCATGTATCTGAAGAATGGTGTGGAATAGCGATGGTCGTGTTTATGGTGTATGCATGTATCTGAAGAATGGTGTGGAATAGCGATGGTCGTGTTTATGGTGTATGCATGTATCTGAAGAATGGTGTGGAATAGCGATGGTCGTGTTTATGGTGTATGCATGTATCTGAAGAATGGTGTGGAATAGCGATGGTCGTGTTTATGGTGTATGCATGTATCTGAAGAATGGTGTGGAATAGCGATGGTCGTGTTTATGGTGTATGCATGTATCTGAAGAATGGTGTGGAATAGCGATGGTCGTGTTTATGGTGTATGCATGTATCTGAAGAATGGTGTGGAATAGCGATGGTCGTGTTTATGGTGTATGCATGTATCTGAAGAATGGTGTGGAATAGCGATGGTCGTGTTTATGGTGTATGCATGTATCTGAAGAATGGTGTGGAATAGCGATGGTCGTGTCTATGGTGTATGCATGTATCTGAAGAATGGTGTGGAATAGCGATGGTCGTGTTTATGGTGTATGCATGTATCTGAAGAATGGTGTGGAATAGCGATGGTCGTGTTTATGGTGTGGAATAGCGATGGTCGTGTTTATGGTGTGGAATAGCGATGGTCGTGTTTATGGTGTCCATAACAAAACACAGAAAATGTACCAAAACTCATTATTTCATCGAGCTTTCTAATTTTACATGGGAACATAACATGTATAATATATACCAACACTTACATGTATAATATATACCAACACTTACATGTATAATATATACCAACACTTACATGTATAATATATACCAACACTTACATGTATAATATATACCAACACTTACATGTATAATATATACCAACACTTACATGTATAATATATACCAGCACTTACATGTATAATATATACCAACACTTACATGTATAATATATACCAACACTTACATGGGGACATAGCATGTATAATATATACCAACACTTACATGTATAATATATACCAACACTTACATGGGGACATAACATGTATAATATATACCAACACTTACATGGGAACATAACATGTGTAATATATACCAACACTTACATGGGAACATAACATGGATAATATATACCAACACTTACATGTATGATATATACCAACACTTACATGTATAATATATACCAACACTTACATGTATAATATATACCAACACTTACATGTATAATATATACCAACACTTACATGTATAATATATACCAACACTTACATGGGGACATAGCATGTATAATATATACCAGCACTTACATGGGAACATAACATGTATAATATATACCAACACTTACATGTATAATATATACCAACACTTACATGGGGACATAGCATGTATAATATATACCAACACTTACGTGGGAACATAACATGGATAATATATACCAACACTTACATGGGAACATAACATGGATAATATATACGAACACTTACGTGGGAACATAACATGGATAATATATACCAACACTTCAAGAAATTGGAGAGGCATGTGGAACATAATATGGGGAATATATACCAACAGTTTTAGTGATAAAGACTTTACCAACACTTTGAGTGTGAGAGACACACTACACAAAGTTACTAAACGGTCACCTGGTGTTTTATAATATTCTGAGCCAACTTAATAATCATACAATACAAATACAGTCTTTATCCGTTATTTCAAAGTCGGTTATGTCGAATTATCCGGTTATCTCGTAGTCCTATCAAAGTCCCGTTCCAGACACTATCATTTTACAACATAACTGGCTCCGTTTGTATCGAATTTCGTTAAGTCAAAATTCGGTTATGTCGAAGTATTTTGTTCTGTCCGACGGAATTCGACATACCGGATGTCGACTTATGTTCCTGTCATTTAATGTATATTGTAGGGCAGCAATTCAATGCATCAAGATTTCTAACAAATTGTATCAGTGAAGGGGTAGCGGTAGTTTTGCACTAATCCCTTGAATTATACTTTTAGGATGTTTTGAGATTATCCTCCAATATAATCAACATTATTAATATATTGAACATTTAAAAGCTCCAATTAGTAAGCACACTTATAATAATACCTTATATGTATATACAAATGGGTAATGTATGTCAGAGATTTACAAATGTAATACAAGATTGATTGGTTAGTATTTAGTATTATTATATTCATTTGTTTGTAGACCATAAACTGTTTATGTTTGTGTCTTAATAAACGATTCTTCTTCTTCTATCAAATAAGAGAATGTGAATATCCATATTATATGGCTATTTAACCGTTTGTTCCAAATACCGTATAACACAAGCTGGTCGATTAGGAGGCATGAGTATATAAGGAAACAGGAAATGTGGAATATATACCAACACTTATTTTGCTATTGCCTGACGCCTTTGTCTTTTGCTGTGCAGGCGGGTTAGCAGGTTTATTTTGAAATGCATCATGTTGTGCTTTCCTCTTGGACGACAATTTAAGGTGTGTTCGAGATTTTTTGCGGCCATCCATCGGAGATCCGCGTTGGATTTGTCCTCTACCTTTGCTAGGAGAATCAGCTAGTCTCTGGAGCATGCCACGCCCCGCATCCGCATTGTCAGGGAACATACCTATAAATATAATTCGAAATAGGCACTACCTATCAACGAGCAATACTCCAGTGAATATAGATATTAGGTTCAAACTAATTGCAAAAGTCGATATTTTCATACTGAATGAAAGCTATTATGCACATTAATCATACAAAAAAGTTGCACTCTACAAATTCGTTTGCAATTAGTTTGCACCTAAATGCCAATTCCGGCTTCCTTGACAGGAGTAGAAAGCCAATATCAATTACTGAACATCATGGGAAGACTATGATTACACCCCCGCGAGTGGGAGGGGCTAACAGAGAGATAAAATGATGACAACGATTGTACTTTTTTGTAGACGTTAAGCTTGTTTGCAAACATCACGGATACATGAACCCTGTGCCATTAAGCTATACATGTTTAGTCCAGTAGTATGCCTACTTTTAAATCGAGCGACGTCGTATCAGGATTTTGTGAAACACTCTTCACATAGGAGAGAATCAAAATGGCAGCACCAACAAACCCAAAAATCAAACGCTCATAGCACCGCAACTGTAGTTCGTTTTATTACATCTGTACAATAAAGACTTTATTTAACGAGAGTACTCATTTAACAAAAGTTATTAAAACAACATATTTCTAGTGCTATATATAGATATACTGTTGCTCAATTTACACAATTTAATCGATTTGTAAACTTTATGTTCGTTTTTCATGTTGTCTACGCATGTCTCGTACCTGCTATCTATAGGCGCTACGATTGTTACTATGATCAGCGATGGACATAGGGCGAAAGCTATCAAATCTCGCGACTCAGTTCCATTCTGTCTTGAAACAGTCAAACTTTCAAATCCTGTCTGGTGTAATGAATAGTTTATATGCCACTGCCGTTCGTTGAAAGAATAATGAACTTAGCCGTGCTAATTCGGACGACAGAAACTTAGCGTAATCATCAAATCCATTATTATTACAGTAATGAACATTTCCAACACTAATAATAATAATAATAATAAAGATTTTATTTAACGAGAGTACTCATTTAACAAAAGTTAATCTACCATGAGGCCCTCAACATATATACAATCAAATGCAATCAAAAGATAGCACTATAAGTGAGAACTGCACATTCGAATAATATAGTAATGTAAAAGCTGAAAAATAGAGAAACTATATTTAATATGTAATGGAATATGATGATATATGGAATTGGCTAGCAGAGTAGAAAATGGGAATGAGACAATTAATGATACTAGATCTATCTAACAATGTGCAGATTTGACTTGTAGTGGTATCTTCAAAATATGTATGAAATCAACTTAAAGACAGCAATTTTCCGATTCTAATAAATATAGCAATGGCAATACACGTTTATAATAACAGTAGAAGTACGCGATTAGTTTGAATTGTTATAGTTCCACCTTAAGTAGAGAATTTTGAACTGTTGGATAGTTAGATATTTTGAACTGAGTGAGGCAATGAATTCCAAATAGATGATCCTGAAAATTCAAATATATTACGAAATAATTCACAATTTGGTCTTGGTGTGTATAATTGATATTCTGAAGTTGATCTACACTGAATGAAAAACATCCACTGAATAGCTGCCATTTTTGTTTTCCCGCCCGTTGAACGGAATCTGCAACGAGATGCAGCCATTTTGATTGGCTCACTGATTTGACGAGCTAATGTATTATTCATGTTGACAGCAAGGATAATTTAAATTGCAGGCCCTTAATTACGTGCACAAATTATAATTTGGCAGAGAAAAGACATATTAGATAAGAATTAAACAGCTCACAGAATGAATCGCAAGCCCGAGGATTCAATTTAACTTTATTTATTTTACAACGATTGCGAAGCAAGTTTTAACAACTTATATTAATCACTCTCACATTCCAGAATCGCCTCTGATTCTTTTACGTGCACGGTGTAAAGCACCGACACGAGACCTCGGTTTAACGTCCTATGTGAAAGAATGTTAATTTTATTAGGGTCAGACGGGGGATCGAACCTGCCATCCCTGGATTACCAGTCCAGCATGTTACCACTGGACTACATATCCGTCTGTTAACCTGTTGCCCAACCCATTTTACATTGTGTATGTGCTTGTCATGAGTATGCAATGAGGGACCTCGCTGGCTTTTCTATTACCTCCCTTGGCAGATAATGTCCGATTTATCCCGAAATGTAGAGCGTTCCTTTCAGGTGGAATCCTTTGTTTTTACTTGTTGCGTTATGATAACTGTGATTTTATCCAAATCATGTTGGTTAAAGCGACACTACATCAATGTAAATGCAAATTTCTGCAGAATGTTATTTCCTATTATATGGTTTAGGGAGTATTCAGGGGCAGTAACTGACCGATGTCTCTCATTAAAATACAATCTAGCAAATAAATTATGATTAAGCTAAACAAAACGGATTGTCTTTATATTCAGCCATTATGCGGTTAGTACCTTCCTTAGGTGTCTTATTTAACTGCATTACACTTAGTTTATTTAGCTTATACACATTTATTTCGGTTCGATTGCGAAACAAGTTCCTACAACTTTCTCTCGATACCTCATTTCTGATGGGATCCATCTCTTCCTCGTGGCGATACCCTACACTGGCATGTCATTGCAGTATGCTACTTCGGCGTACTACTATATAATAGACAAGTACAGGCAACTCTACTTGATGAATCGTGCTGTTTTAACTAATAGATTGTTAAAGAACGTTTACAAGAACTTTATATCTTAGAGAAAACGGGTAATCGATGCAAATTTCTTCACGTCAATTGCGACAAAGGCTCGTACAATACTTGGTTTAATCGCTCACATGATCTCATTTCCTAACACCAGGGACTCTATTTAATATCCAGATATATACTTTAATCAGCGTTTCATGAACACTGAGATGTGAAAACCATTGCTATGGGGAAGAGAAGAGGCTATGTGGATTTAAGTACGGACATCATCAGACTTGTTCTTGTGGGGTTCGAGTTTACAATCACTCGGTGCGACATAGAAACAGTATCCATTGCACCACGGAGGCTCTTAGAAAATAATATGTTATAACCGACTTAACGATATTTCTAAAGACATCTTTAAAAGCTGTAGTCAGATTTTAAAAAACGAAAACATTCAACAGTAGGCCACAGCATCCAATCTTAATTCGGGAGTTCTTTATCGTGAATTGACGTGACACATCTATAACCTCACTTCGGTCACGCCTATGGTGTCACTTCCGCTGCACGTGCAAGTTACCGTGGTTTCAATAACTGGGATATAAAAGCGTCTACTTTAACACTATAAATGGATCTGTAGTCCAGTGGTAACACGCTGGACTGGTAATCCAGCGATCGCAGGTTCGATCGCCCGTCTGACCCTAATAAAATTAACAGTCTTTCAGATGGGACGTTAAACCGAGGCCTCGTGTCGGTGCTTTACACCGTGCACGTAACAGAACCAGAGGAGATTCTGGAATTGGTCTCTGTCTGTATCATGCACTCTCCTCCAAAATCTAAAATAACTAAACTCTTCAGGAGGCGTCGCTCATATGGGCAACCGGTAGCGACATACTTCCCTGTCCGAGGATCGAACCCGGGTCGCATTGGTGAGAAGCGAGCGCGCTAACCACTGCGCTAATCGGACAGCCTGACAAAACTGTTAGTATGCGGTCATCGTTTGTTTATCACACTCGTAACGTTAAATATCGTCTTCATTCGTGTTCTAACTAATACATGAATAGCCAGCAACTAACGTCACCGCCATCTTGTCTACATAAAGCTAACTATAAAGTCTGATACGTATGGATTGCAATGCGCGGCAGATGTGTTACCGGTAATCTCGCCAAGCAGCCCAAATATACGAGTATTACAGACAGATTGATTAATCTTAGATTATATTCCATAGTACAATTCGAAGACTCTATTTAATATCCAGAAATATAAATAAAAGTGAGCATATTTTAACCGCACAGGACAAAACCAGAAATGATCGACAGAAAAAAAGCATGATGCGTACGTAATTTATGAGGTAAATGAAGATGATTAAAAATGAATATTAAATAAGAAAAGAACGTCTGTCATAGGCGTACACCTTACCAATTATTAGAACGCATACTCCCAAGAACAATAGCAGACGTTGCAGTTCAATAAACCACATTTTGTTGTGTGTCTGTTAAGCCCTGGACACTAATCCCACATTTGTTTTAATAGCAAGTTTCCTTCCTTAATGGTGCGTACATGTTTTTCGTGTTTAAAGGTATAGCGCCATATCTGCCTATCAGCATTCCGGGTTGGAGTGACGCTTGGGATAACGGTTATTCAGCACGTTTCGAATCGTGTGTGTGTATTTACGTTTATTTATCGTCGCTACCGATTGCCCATATGAGCGATGCCTCATGAAGAGATTAGTTATTTTAGACTTTTGGAGGATGGTGCAATGATACAGACAGAGACCCATTCCAGAGTCTCCTCTGGTTCTTTTACGTGCACGATGTAAAGCACTGACACGAGACCTCGGTTTAACGTCCCATCTGAAAGACTGTTAATTGTATTATTAGGGTCAGACGGGGGAACGAACCTGCGATCCCTGGATTACCAGTCCAAGAATTGTGCCGATGAAAGTTGATGTCATCAACTTCCATTCACGCTTCAATGCACTCGTGACTTTAATCAGCGTTTCTTGAACACTGAGATGCGCGCTCTACCATGCGTTCAAATATAGGTTATACATGTATATATAGGACTACTCTCTAACTTCCACCTAGTCTGGGTTCCAGTCTGTCGATTTTTCACTTTTCAACTTCTGGCAAAATGACATGTTTTCAGAAACTGCCCAATTAATAGTCTCGGTGTTAAACTATATTTATTTGACTGACCAGGCAAGCTATATCGACGCCTGTTCCCAGTCTAACTTCCACCCATACTTAGTTAAACGTTCTTACTTCTATCCACATTTAGTTTAGCGCTACTATTTCATATTAAGCATTCGGATTTCCATCCACATTTAGCTAAGTACTATCACTTCGTATTAAGCATTCTGACTTCCACCAACATTTAGCTTGACAATACGACTTCGTATTAAGCCTTCCGACTTCCACCAACATTTAGCTTGACAATACGACTTCGTATTAAGCATTCTGACTTCCACCAACATTTAGCTTGACAATACGACTTCGTATTAAGCCTTCCGACTTCCACCAACATTTAGCTTCACAATACGACTTCGTACTAAGCATTATGACTTCCACCAACATTTAGTTTAGCACTATCACTTCATCTTAAGCCTTCTGCATTTCAGCCACATTTAGTGGAAGTCGTGATAGCACAGTCACATCAGCTGCGAGAGCCTGGAGTTCGCGTCCAGCTACAAGTTCCATTGTGCCCTTAGGCAAGGTAGGCCTACTTAAATTCCACGTTGCCTCTTCTATCTCCCTCATGGTCATGGATTCCATCAGGAATGAGGTCTCGAGAGCGATACAACTAAAGTTGTAAGTACTTGTTTCGCAATCGAGCTAAAATAAATTAGTATAAACCATATAATCAAGCGTTACGACTTTCTTTCACTTTAATGGATGAACGTCATATTGTTACCTCATCTTTCTTCCAACCACATTAATTTTAGACTCTTGCGGCACTAGCTGGGAACATGTTGAGATTCTTACAACACTTGGTTCGAATCCCACTAAGGGTATCAAATTAGTTCGTGCTGGATTGCAGACGGTTGCTGGTTCTACCCTGGTGCCAGTCTGTGCCGGAAATACTCCAAATAGAAAACAAGGATATCGATGAACCGATGGATGCTCCACAAACTGGGTTCTTGACAGAGACTTATTTTCGATAAGACACTAGAGCCGTCACCGATCAGGGGCGTAGCCAGGAGGCAAATTATGTGCAGGCCCGGCTAAAGAATGTTGAGTGAGCGTATCGAACGAGGTTGCCAAGGGGTCCGCATGCACCCCCGGAATTTTTGGTTTTTTAGGATGCAATTTCCCGCATTCTGCTGCATTTAAAAGACAAATTCGGACATGTTTTTATAACAAATAAACATGACAATACACTGTTCTGCTACTTCTGTTATACATAAAAAGCACTAACAATTCTATATATATTTATTTTGGGTCAAAATGATGTGCAGGCCCGGGCCTTTTGGCCTAATGGCAGCTACGCGCCTGCCGATGGAGATTTGTTGCTCTGCTCCGGACAAAGGAATGCAAAGGGGAGATAATTCAGTATATCACAAATGTTATGTTTTTAAGCTTTATTTATTTGACAACTGTTAATCACTCTCGTTGGCGCGGATGAAAGCGTATATGTGGGCATTCGTGTGTACCCGGAGAAAACCCTGTCCGATATGGCGACCACCGTACCGTCTCACATACTTCCCCGGTCCGAGGATCGACCCGGATTGCATTGGCGAGAAGCGAGCACGCTAACCACTGCGCTAATCGGACAGCCAGCAGTTATGGTTATTGTACCTCATTGCCCTGTTTCATTTGAATCGTACTTTGTTCCGGACCTGAAGTGCTCGGCCGGACGGATGAATGACAAAACGGCAAAGACAGACATAATGGCAACTATATGATCTCCCTTTAAAAGGCATTAACAGTTCTGTTCACTCTCTATCTACTTTAAATAATCACTAATGCTATATCTGGATTGAAATGCCTTTAGTGTTGTGGATTGAGATTTGAAGTTTCAAGAGTCATATGGCGACTCTCCAGCTATCAAAATCAGACAGGTGGTTGACTGATAGACGAGGTAGACACAATTTACGCCTAAACCAACAGCATCATTCATCATACAGTCGATCATTCATCATACTATGTGACCTCCATCGTCGGTCTAAGCTATGTGACCTCCATCGTGGGTCTAAGCTATGTGACCTCCATCGTCGGTCTAAGCTATGTGACCTCCATCGTGGGTCTAAGCTATGTGACCTCCATCGTGGGTCTAAACTATGTGACCTCCATCGTGGGTCTTAACTATGTGACATCCATCGTGGGTCTTAACTGTGTGACCTCCATCGTGGGTCTTAACTATGTGACCTCCATCGTGGGTCATAACTATGTGACCTCCATCGTGGGTCTTAACTATGTGACTTCCATCATGGGTCTTAACTATGTGACTTCCATCGTGGGTCTTAACTATGTGACCTCCACCGTGGGTCTAAACTATGTGACCTCCACCGTGGGTCTAAACTATGTGACCTCCATCGTGAGTCTAATCTATGTGACCGTCACCATGGGTCTAAGCTATGTGACCTCCATCGTGGGTCTAAGCTATGTGACCTCCATCGTCGGTCAAAGCTATGTGACCTCCATCGTGGGTCTAAGCTATGTGACCTCCATCGTGGGTCTAAGCTATGTGACCTCCATCGTCGGTCTAAGCTATCTGACCTCCACCGTGGGTCTAAGCTATGTGACCTCCATCGTCGGTCTAAACAATGTGACCTCCATCGTGGGTCTAATCTATGTGACCTTCAGCATGGGTCTAAGCTATGTGACCTCCATCGTGGGTCTAAGCTATGTGACCTCCATCGTCGGTCTAAGCTATGTGACCTCCATCGTCGGTCTAAGCTATGTGACCTCCATCGTCGGTCTAAGCTATGTGACCTCCATCGTGGGTCTAAGCTATGTGACCTCCATCGTCGGTCTAAGCTATGTGACCTCCGCCATGGGTCTAAGCTATGTGACCTCCATCGTGGGTCTAAGCTATGTGACCTCCACCGTGGGTCTTAACTATGTGACCTCCACCGTGGGTCTAATCTATGTGACCTCTGCCATGGGTCTTAACTATGTGACCTTCACCATGGGTCTAAACTATGTGACCTCTACCGTGGGTCTAAGCTATGTGACCTCCACTGTGGGTCTAAACTATGTGACATCCATCGTGGGTCTAATCTATGTGACCTCTGCCATGGGTCTTAACTATGTGACCTTCACCATGGGTCTAAACTATGTGACCTCTACCGTGGGTCTTAACTATGTGACATCCACCGTGGGTCTAAGCTATGTGACCTCCACCGTGGGTCTAAACTATGTGACCTCCACCGTGGGTCTAAACTATGTGACCTCCACCGTGGGTCTAAACTATGTGACCTCCACCGTGGGTCTAAACTATGTGACCTCCACCGTGGGTCTAAACTATGTGACCTCCACCGTGGGTCTAAATGTGACTATCGTGGGTCAACTATCCATCGTGGGTCTAAACTATGTGACCTCCATCGTGGTCTAACTATGTGACCTCCATCGTGGGTCTAAACTATGTGACCTCCATCGTGGGTCTAAACTATGTGACATCCACCGTGGGTCTAAACTATGTGACCTCCACCGTGGGTCTAAACTATGTGACCTCCATCGGGTCTAAACTATGTGACCTCCATCGTGGGTCTAAACTATGTGACCTCCACCGTGGGTCTAAACTATGTGACCTCCATCGTGGGTCTAACTATGTGACATCCACCGTGGGTCTAAGCTATGTGACCTCCATCGTGGGTCTTAGCTATGTGACCTCCATCGTGGGTCTTAACTATGTGACCTCCATCGTGGGTCTAATCTATGTGACCTCTCCCATGGGTCTTAACTATGTGACCTTCACCATGGGTCTAAACTATGTGACCTCCACCGTGGGTCTAAGCTATGTGACCTCCATCGTGGGTCTAAGCTATGTGACCTCCATCGTGGGTCTAAGCTATGTGACCTCCATCGTGGGTCTAAGCTATGTGACCTCCACCGTGGGTCTTAACTATGTGACCTCCATCGTGGGTCTAATCTATGTGACCTCTCCCGTGGGTCTAAACTATGTGACCTCCACCATGGGTCTAAACTATGTGACCTCCACCGTGGGTCTAAGCTATGTGACCTCCATCGTGGGTCACTATGTGACCTCCATCGTGGGTCTAACTATGTGACCTCTGTTGTGTGTGGGTCTAAACTATGTGACATCCATCGTGGGTCTAATCTATGTGACCTCCACCGTGGGTATTAACTATGTGACATCCACCGTGGGTCTAAACTATGTGACATCCACCGTGGGTCTAAACTATGTGACCTCCACCGTGGGTCTAAACTATGTGACCTCCACCGTGGGTCTAATCTATGTGACATCCACCGTGGGTCTAAGCTATGTGACCTCCATCGTGGGTCTTAACTATGTGACCTCCATCGTGGGTCTAAACTATGTGACCTCCATCGTGGGTCTAAACTATGTGACCTCCACCGTGGGTCTAAACTATGTGACATCCACCGTGGGTCTAAGCTATGTGACCTCCATCGTGGGTCTTAACTATGTGACCTCCATCGTGGGTCTAAGCTATGTGACCTCCATCGTGGGTCTAAACTATGTGACCTCCATCGTGGGTCTAAACTATGTGACATCCACCGTGGGTCTAAACTATGTGACATCCACCGTGGGTCTAAACTAATGAAGAATATTGCTATTAAACAGATTACAAAATAGCTACTAAAGCAATAGCGAATAGAATAAGTGTGATGTATTTTCCTCTCTTTTTTCCATTTGAGTTATCAGTGATAACTCATTATTTTCATATAATAATACATGCAAACACACAGTATACATACTCTTATATTTCACTAGGTAACGTTAATCGACCAGTGCTATTCTTCGAAAATACGCAGTTAGATTACGTAAATCACCACAAGCATCTCGGAGTTACACTTAGTGAAGACGGTACGTGGCACAAGCATATATCAAACATTACTACTTCCGCTTCAAAAACACTAGAATCAATGAGAATGTTAAAATTTAAATTAAAACGCCAAACCCTTAATCAAATATACATATCTTATCTCCGACCTATTTTAGAATATGCGTCCATAGTCTGGGATAGTTGTACATTATATGAAAAAGAATCTCTAGATAAAATTCAATATGAAGCTGCTAGAATAGTCACGGGACTTACAAGATCAGTTTCCATTGAGAAACTTCTTCAAGAAATTGGCTGGGTTTCACTCTCTGATCGCAGAAAAATGCAAAAATTAATTTTAGTTCATAAACATATACACGATAACGTACCAAGCTACATAACTGACTTATTTCCAACAACTGTTGACGAAGTAAATCCGTACAATTTAAGAAACAATACAGATGTTGTTACTTTAGCAAGGCGAACTGAAATTTATTCAAAATCTGTATTACCATCGTCAATAAAACTGTGGAATGAATTGGATATTAATATTCGTAATATAAATACATTGTCGTCATTTAACGGGAGGTTGAAAGAAATCTTCAAACCACCAATAGTACCATCATTTTTTAAATCTGGAACTCGACGTCAGCAAGTATTTCATGCTCGCATTCGAAATTCTTGTAGCAACCTGCATTCAGATCTTTATAATAATCATTTGCGCGATAGTCCAAAATGCTTGTGTGAACTTAACGAAAATGAGGATGCGGAGCACTATCTATTTCGCTGTCTATTCTATGTAAATTCCAGACGCGTACTATTCGTAAACACTCGTACTTATCATCCCTTAAATACAAGAAAACTACTGTTAGGCTTCGAAAACTTAGCGGACAATGAAAACGAATATATTTTCACACAAGTTCAAACATATATTAAAACGACTAAACGCTTCGAGTAAATAACCACATGATCTGTATATATATACATAGGCTGTTCTCTTGTGACGATCTATGTTAGGGTGTGGTGACGGGTGTGGCTGGCTGGGTAACGTTGTATGGTGGGACACTTGATAGTAGTAGCTATTACAGTTACATTTCCTAAACTTTTTTGGTTTGTTTATTGTTGTTTTTTGTTTCTAAATTCTTATTACCTAAAATGCTGCTTATTCTCTTAATCATTTTACCCTTTTTCTATTAGTATCATTAAATTAGTAAAGTACTAGCACAACTCTTGTATTCAGTCTCTTTGTTAATTACAATCTGGTCTTATGGGGAGGGCCGTAACTAATGTTGTTAAAACTTGTGGCCCAACCCATTTGCTTCAACATATAATGACAATCCTTGAGCAAACAATGCCACAAATCATGCATTATGGATAGTTATACATGTTTGTTCATTTGTTTTGTATTGTACATTGTATATATAGAATGCAATAAAATATGATTAAACTAAACATATATTTGTTCCGCGCATTGTTGGAATACGGACCATTCCAGAATCGCGCTGCGCGTTTTAGGAATTCCAATACTGTTGCGCAGTTTAAGAATTCTTAAAACGCGCGCAGGGTGATTCTGCGCGATTCAGGGTACGTCCATGCGCATTTTAGGAATCGGGATAAAGTTGGAATATTGGATTTTCGCTAAAATATTATGTTGTAAATAATAGTCAAATAAATAAAATTAAAACAGAACATTAAATCATGCAAATAAGATAAATAGTTTTTTCTTGTTGATAATACAATTGAAATTTATGTGATCTTTTCCACAAATAACATTGAAAGTCAAAAAACATTTTAGAGCAAATGCGGAATTGAAAATGTTTAATTTCATTTCATTTAGTTCCGCATTCGCGCTGAAATGTTTGCCAATTTTCGACTCACTATGGAACTCACTATTCCAACATTGCGCAATACATTCCTAACATGTGCAAGACCATTATAAACATTTTATCTGATGAAAATAATGCCTTGCGCGATTCCGGAATCGTCCGTATTCCCAAAATGTGCAGAACATATTCACTAAGGGGCTATATGGCATCTAAAATGTGCTAGATATTGACCCAAAACAAATACTGTATGGTTAATAAATGAATCTCTCGAACAATATATTATTTATTGGACGTCATATTAACAATAAGGAATGAACAGTTGATGTCAATTGTTTACACAGTTATGCTATGGGTAACTATCTAGAGTTGTACATGTACATATGCTATGCAGAAAGAGCACACTCATTAAATACATGTTTAACTTTGGTTTATTTTGGTCGCGAAATTAAGTGACACATTTTTGGATGACAAAAAAATAGTTACCATAGATACAATCAATATTTAATAAATTCTCTATAGCTACTCCGAGTATCTATGCAGGCACGCGCTGTCACCAGGGTAGAGCCACCGACCTAGCGCACGCCAGTTGGATAGCTTCTTCACACGAAATAGTTCCACATCCCCCAGTGGTATTCGAACCTAGAGTGGTGAGGGACAAGTGATTTTAAGTCAACAACGTTTACCACTCGGCCACGCAGGCTGCTAACACATTTGTTAAACATACTGTATAATTAAATGATGTATACATTCGAATGTATGTATAGTAAAAGTAATGATGATTGAGTCTATTTACACTCGCCGTCGGCGAACCATGTGGGCGAGCGAATACATGTAAATGCTTGTTTTTACGTTTATTTATCGTCGCTACCGGTTGCCCATATGAACGACGCCTCCAGAAGAGAATAGTCATTTTAGATTTTTGGAGGATAGTGCAATGATACAGACAGAGACCCATTCCAGAGTCTCCTCTGGTTCTGTTACGTGCACGGTGTACAGCACTGACACGAGACCTCGTTTAAAGTCCCATCTGAAAGACTATTAATATTATTAGGATCAGACGGGGGGAACCGAACCTGCGATTTCTGGATTCGCAGTCCAACGTGTTAACCACTGGACTACTAACCCATCTGTGTATACTTAATTTGCATACGGTACGCTATTTATTAGAACTTAATTAAATTACAAACACATGCATGTTTGCTAGGTGCATTTATATGTATATGACAATAGACAGGTTTTCATTGATAACTCAAAATAGTTGGACAAGTTATTTTTCTTGCCAGCATAGTCTCTACCTTTAATACAGAAGCCCATACAGAAATGTACATAATGTGACAGATGTTAAATATACATTATAATATGAATGGATCCGAATAGAACATTATTATTGGAGGCGTTATATATTTAAACGTTCATTTATATACAGCTTACAACTGAATTTGCGCCATTTATCCAGCGCAGATGTGTTAATTGCATTATATCACGAACATTTCTATATTTTATGTGCACCAGATTAATATCGGATTATTCAGTCTGCTTGTTTCCGATATCAATATCCACCACACACCAACCAATATCTGGGTTAAACATTCAACGAGTGAAAACTACCAGTACATACTGCAAACAGTGGATGCGCTTTCGCTTCAGGTGCGAAAGGTCCGGAGTTCGAGTCCCGGTGGATTGTGCCCTTAGGCAAGGCATTTAAATTCCACATTGCCCCTTCTCTCTCCTTCATGGCGATTGATTCCATCAAGAATGAGGTCTCCAGAGTGATTAATGAGTTGAAAGAACTTGTTTCGCAATCGAGCTAAAATAAATTGGTATAAACTAAACAGTGCCTTAGGTTTAGCAGGTTTCTTTACATATGTGACAACTGTATGTCCATGAGATCCATGAAACACAACTCCACCATGTTATTAGCATGTTAATTATGGCACTTTGATGATAAAATCCCGAAATATAATCGTGTCTGTGAATAATATGTTGATGAAACATATTCCAGTAATATGGTGTCCAGGCTGTAAGTGTCCCAGCACCGATAATAGTGTTCATGGCTGTACAACCGTGTCCATACAAGCACGTCTGTATAATAACGTATGTACAACCGTGTCCATACAAGCACGTCTGTATAATAACGTATGTACAACCGTGTCCATACAAGCACGTCTGTATAATCATGTCCATACAAGCACG
This sequence comes from Archivesica marissinica, assembly GCA_014843695.1. NCBI lineage: Eukaryota > Metazoa > Mollusca > Bivalvia > Venerida > Vesicomyidae > Archivesica > Archivesica marissinica. The sequence goes on along the minus strand of CM026402.1, from coordinate 45,149,228 downwards.
TCCGTACAATCATGTCCATACAAGCACGTCTGTACAATCATGTCCATACAAGCACGCCTGTACAATCATGTCCATACAAGCACGCCTGTACAATCATGTCCATACAAGCACGTCTGTACAATCATGTCCATAAAAGCACGTCTATACAATCATGTCCATACAAGCACGTCTGTACAATCATGTCCATACAAGCACGTCTGTACAATCATGTCCATACAAGCACGTCTGTACAATCATGTCCATACAAGCACGTCGTACAATCATGTCCATACAAGCACGTCTGTACAATCATGTCCATACAAGCACGTCTGTACAATCATGTCCATACAAGCACGTCTGTACAATCATGTCCATACAAGCACGTCTGTACAATCATGTCCATACAAGCACGTCTGTACAATCATGTCCATACAAGCATGTCCATACAATCACGTCTGTACAATCATGTCCATACAAGCACGTCTGTACAATCATGTCCATACAAGCACGTATGTACAATCATGTCCATACAAGCACGTCTGTACAATCATGTCCATACAAGCACGTCTGTACAATCATGTCCATACAAGCACGTCTGTACAATCATGTCCATACAAGCACGTCTGTACAATCATGTCCATACAAGCACGTCTGTACAATCATGTCCATACAATCATGTCCATACAATCATGTATGTACAATCATGTCCATACAAGCACGTGCGCACAAGCACGTATGTACAATCATGTCCATACAAGCACGCCTGTACAATCATGTCCATACAAGCACGTCCGTACAATCATGTCCATACAATCATGTCCATACAATCATGTATGTACAATCATGTCCATACAAGCACGTGCGCACAAGCACGTATGTACAATCATGTCCATACAAGCAAGTCTGTACAATCATGTCCATACAAGCACGCCTGTACAATCATGTCCATACAAGCACGCCTGTACAATCATGTCCATACAAGCACGTCTGTACAATCATGTCCATACAAGCACGTCTGTACAATCATGTCCATACAAGCACGTCTGTACAATCATGTCCATACAAGCACGTCCGTACAATCATGTCCATACAATCATGTCCATACAATCATGTATGTACAATCATGTCCATACAAGCACGTGCGCACAAGCACGTATGTACAATCATGTCCATACAAGCACGTCCGTACAATCATGTCCATACAATCATGTCCATACAATCATGTATGTACAATCATGTCCATACAAGCACGTGACAAGCACGTCGTACAATCATGTCCATACAATCATGTCCATACAATCATGTCCATACAAGCACGTCTGTACAATCATGTCCATACAAGCACGCCTGTACAATCATGTCCATACAAGCACGCCTGTACAATCATGTCCATACATGTACAATCATGTCCATACAAGCACGCCTGTACAATCATGTCCATACAAGCACGCCTGTACAATCATGTCCATACAAGCACGTATATACAATCGTGTCCATACAAGCACGTCTGTACAATTATGTCTATACAATCATGTCCATACAAGCATGTCTGTACAATCACGTCCATACAAGCACGTCTGTACAATCATGTCCATACAAGCACGTACGTACAATCATGTCCATACAAGCACGTCTGTACAATCATGTCCATACAAGCACGTCTGTACAATCATGTCCATACAAGCACGTCTGTACAATCATGTCCATACAAGCACGTCTGTACAATCATGTCCATACAAGCACGTCTGTACAATCATGTCCATACAAGCACGTCTGTACAATCATGTCCATACAAGCACGTCTGTACAATCATGTCCATACAAGCACGTCTGTACAATCATGTCCATACAAGCATGTCTGTACAATCATGTCCATACAAGCACGTCTGTACAATCATGTCCATACAAGCACGTCTGTACAATCATGTCCATACAAGCACGTCTGTACAATCATGTCCATACAAGCACGTCTGTACAATCATGTCCATACAAGCACGCCTGTACAATCATGTCCATACAAGCACGTCTGTACAATCATGTCCATACAAGCACGTCTGTACAATCATGTCCATACAAGCACGTCTGTACAATCATGTCCATACAAGCACGTCTGTACAATCATGTCCATACAAGCACGTCTGTACAATCATGTCCATACAAGCACGTCTGTACAATCATGTCCATACAAGCACGTCTGTACAATCATGTCCATACAAGCACGCCTGTACAATCATGTCCATACAAGCACGTCTGTACAATCATGTCCATACAAGCACGTCTGTACAATCATGTCCATACAAGCACGTCTGTACAATCATGTCCATACAAGCACGTCTGTACAATCATGTCCATACAAGCACGTCTGTACAATCATGTCCATACAAGCATGTCTGTACAAGCACGTCTGTACAATCATGTCCATACAAGCACGTCTGTACAATCATGTCCATACAAGCACGTCTGTACAATCATGTCCATACAAGCACGTCTGTACAAGCATGTCCACACAATCATGTCCATACAAGCACGTCTGTACAATCATGTCCATACAAGCACGTCTGTACAATCATGTCCATACAAGCACGTCTGTACAATCATGTCCATACAAGCACGTCTGTACAATCATGTCCATACAAGCACGTCCGTACAATCATGTCCATACAAGCACGTCTGTACAATCATGTACATACAAGCACGTCTGTACAATCATGTCCATACAAGCACGTCTGTACAATCATGTCCATACAAGCAAGTCCGTACAATCATGTCCATACAATCATGTATGTACAATCATGTCAATACAAGCACGTGCGCACAAGCACGTATGTACAATCATGTCCATACAAGCACGCCTATACAATCATGTCCATACAAGCACGCCTGTACAATCATGTCCATACAAGCACGTCTGTACAATCATGTCCATACAAGCACGTCTGTACAATCATGTCCATACCAGCACGTCTGTACAAGCACGTCTGTTCAATCATGTTCATACAATCATGTCCATACAAGCACGTATGTACAATCATGTCCATACAAGCAACTCTGTACAATCATGTCCATACAAGCACGTATATACAATCACGTCTGTACAATCATGTCCATACAAGCACGTCTGTACAATCATGTCCATACAAGCATGTACGTACAATCATGTCCATACAAGCACGCCTGTACAATCATGTCCATACAAGCACGCCTGTACAATCATGTCCATACAAGCACGCCTGTACAATCATGTCCATACAAGCACGTCTGTACAATCATGTCCATACAAGCACGTCTGTACAATCATGTCCATACAAGCACGTCTGAACAATCATGTCCATACAAGCATGTCTGTACAATCACGTCCATACAAGCACGTCTATACAATCATGTCCATACAAGCACGTCTGTACAATCATGTCCATACAAGCACGCCTGCACAATCATGTCCATACAAGCACGCCTGTACAATCATGTCCATACAAGCACGTCTATACAATCATGTCCATACAAGCACGTCTGTACAATCATGTCCATACAAGCACGTCTGTACAATCATGTCCATACAAGCATGTCTGTACAATCATGTCCATACAAGCACGTCTGTACAATCATGTCCATACAAGTATGTATGTACAAGCACGTCTGTACAATCATGTCCATACAAGCACGTCAGTACAATCATGTCCATACAAGCACGCCTGTACAATCATATCCATACAAGCACGTCTGTACAATCATGTCAATACAAGCACGTCTATACAATCATGTCCATACAAGCACGTCTGTACAATCATGTCCATACAAGCACGTCTGTACAATCATGTCCATACAAGCACGTCTGTACAATCATGTCCATACAAGCACGTCTGTACAATCATGTCCATACAAGCACGTCTGTACAATCATGTCCATACAAGCACGTCTGTACAATCATGTCCATACAAGCACGTCTGTACAATCATGTCCATACAAGCATGTCTACAATCATGTCTGTACAATCATGTCCATACAAGCACGTGCGACAAGCACGTCTGTACAATCATGTCCATACAAGCATGTCCATACAATCATGTCCATACAAGCACGTCTGTACAATCATGTCCATACAAGCACGCCTGTACAATCATGTCCATACATGTACAATCATGTCCATACAAGCACGCCTGTACAATCATGTCCATACAAGCACGCCTGTACAATCATGTCCATACAAGCACGTCTGTACAATCATGTCCATACAAGCACGTATATACAATCACGTCTGTACAATCATGTCCATACAAGCACGTCTGTACAATCATGTCCATACAAGCACGTCTGTACAATCATGTCCACACAAGCATGTCCATACAAGCACGTCTGTACAATCATGTCCATACAAGCACGTCTGTACAATCATGCCACACAAGCATGTCCATACAAGCACGTCTGTACAATCATGTCCATACAAGCACGTCTGTACAATCATGTCCATACAAGCACCTCTGTACAATCATGTCCATACAAGCACGTCTGTACAATCATGTCCACACAATCAAGTCCATACAAGCACGTCTGTACAATCATGTCCATACAAGCACGTCTGTACAATCATGTCCATACAAGCACGTCTGTACAATCATGTCCATACAAGCACGTCTGTACAATCATGTCCATACAAGCACGTCTGTACAATCATGTCCATACAAGCACGTCTGTACAATCATGTCCATACAAGCACGTCTGTACAATCATGTCCATACAATCATGTATGTACAATCATGTCATACAAGCACGTGCGCAAGCACGTATGTACAATCATGTCCATACAAGCACGCCTGTACAATCATGTCCATACAAGCACGCCTGTACAATCATGTCCATACAAGCACGTCTGTACAATCATGTCCATACAAGCACGTCTGTACAATCATGTCCATACAGCACGTCTGTACAAGCACGTCTGTACAATCATGTTCATACAATCATGTCCATACAAGCACGTATGTACAATCATGTCCATACAAGCACGTCTGTACAATCATGTCCATACAAGCACGTATATACAATCACGTGTACAATCATGTCCATACAAGCACGTCTGTACAATCATGTCCATACAAGCACGCCTGTACAATCATGTCCATACAAGCACGCCTGTACAATCATGTCCATACAAGCACGTCTGTACAATCATGTCCATACAAGCACGTATATGCAATCACGTCTATACAATCATGTCCATACAAGCACGTCTGTACAATCATGTCCATACAAGCACGTCTGTACAATCATGTCCACACAAGCATGTCCATACAAGCACGTCTGTACAATCATGTCCATACAAGCACGTCTGTACAATCATGACCACACAAGCATGTCCATACAAGCACGTCTGTACAATCATGTCCATACAAGCACGTCTGTACAATCATGTCCATACAAGCACCTCTGTACAATCATGTCCATACAACCACGTCTGTACAAGCATGTCCACACAATCAAGTCCATACAAGCACGTCTGTACAATCATGTCCATACAAGCACGTCTGTACAATCATGTCCATACAAGCACGTCCGTACAATCATGTCCATACAAGCACGTCTGTACAATCATGTCCATACAAGCACGTCTGTACAATCATTTCCATACAAGCACGTCTGTACAATCATGTCCATACAAGCACGTCCGTACAATCATGTCCATACAATCATGTCCATAAAATCATGTATGTACAATCATGTCAATACAAGCACGTGCGCACAAGCACGTATGTACAATCATGTCCATACAAGCACGCCTATACAATCATGTCCATACAAGCACGCCTGTACAATCATGTCCATACAAGCACGTCTGTACAATCATGTCCATACAAGCACGTCTGTACAATCATGTCCATACAAGCACGTCTGTACAATCATGTCCATACAAGCATGTATGTACAAGCACGTCTGTACAATCATGTCCATACAAGCACGTCTGTACAATCATGTCCATACAAGCACGCCTGTACAATCATATCCATAAAAGCACGTCTGTACAAGCACGTCTGTACAATCATGTCCATACAAGCACGCCTGTACAATCATATCCATACAAGCACGTCTGTACAAGCACGTCTGTACAATCATGTCCATACAATCATGTCCATACAAGCACGTCTGTACAATCATGTCCATACAAGCACGTCTGTACAATCATGTATGTACAATCATGTCCATACAAGCACGTCTGTACAATCATGTCCACACAAGCATGTCCATACAAGCACGTCTGTACAATCATGTCCATACAAGCACGTATGTACAATCATGTCCATACAAGCACGTCCATACAATCATGTCCATACAAGCACGTCTGTACAATCATGTCCATACAAGCACGTCTGTACAATCATGTCCATACAAGCACGTCTGTACAATCATGTCCATACAAGCACGTCTGTACAATCATGTCCATACAAGCACGTCTGTACAATCATGTCCATACAAGCACGTCCGTACAATCATGTCCATACAATCATGTCCATACAATCATGTATGTACAATCATGTCCATACAAGCACGTGCGCACAAGCACGTCCGTACAATCATGTCCATGCAATCATGTCCATACAATCATGTCCATACAAGCACGTCTGTACAATCATGTCCATACAAGCACACCTGTACAATCATGTCCATACATGTACAATCATGTCCATACAAGCACGCCTGTACAATCATGTCCATACAAGCACGCCTGTACAATCATGTCCATACAAGCACGTATATACAATCGTGTCCATACAAGCACGTCTGTACAATTATGTCTATACAATCATGTCCATACAAGCATGTCTGTACAATCACGTCCATACAAGCACGTCTGTACAATCATGTCCATACAAGCACGTACGTACAATCATGTCCATACAAGCACGTCTGTACAATCATGTCCATACAGGCATGTCTGTGCAATCACGTCCATACAAGCACGTCTGTACGATCATGTCCATACAAGCACGCCTGTACAATCATGTCCATACAAGCACGTCTGTACAATCATGTCCATACAAGCACGTCTGTACAATCATGTCCATACAAGCACGTCTGTACAATCATGTCCATACAAGCACGTCCGTACAATCATGTCCATACAAGCACGTCTGTACAATCATGTCCATACAAGCACGCCTGTACAATCATATCCATACAAGCACGTCTGTACAAGCACGTCTGTACAATCATGTCCATACAATCATGTCCATACAAGCACGTATGTACAATCATGTCCATACAAGCACGTCTGTACAATCATGTCCATACAAGCACGTATATACAATCACGTCTGTACAATCATGTCCATACAAGCACGTCTGTACAATCATGTCCATACAAGCACGCCTGTACAATCATGTCCATACAAGCACGCCTGTACAATCATGTCCATACAAGCACGTCTGTACAATCATGTCCATACAAGCACGTATATACAATCACGTCTGTACAATCATGTCCATACAAGCACGTCTGTACAATCATGTCCATACAAGCACGTCTGTACAATCATGTCCATACAAGCACGTCTGTACAATCATGTCCATACAAGCACGTCTGTACAATCATGTCCATACAAGCACGTCTGTACAATCATGTCCATACAAGCACGTCTGTACAATCATGTCCATACAAGCATGTCCATACAATCATGTCCATACAATCATGTATGTACAATCATGTCCATACAAGCACGTGCGCACAAGCACGTATGTACAATCATGTCCATACAAGCACGCCTATACAATCATGTCCATACAAGCACGTCCGTACAATCATGTCCATACAATCATGTATGTACAATCATGTCCATACAAGCACGTGTGCACAAGCACGTATGTACAATCATGTCCATACAAGCAAGTCTGTACAATCATGTCCATACAAGCACGCCTATACAATCATGTCCATACAAGCACGCCTGTACAATCATGTCCATACAAGCACGTCTGTACAATCATGTCCATACAAGCACGTCTGTACAATCATGTCCATACAAGCACGTCTGTACAATCATGTCCATACAAGCACGTCCGTACAATCATGTCCATACAATCATGTCCATACAATCATGTATGTACAATCATGTCCATACAAGCACGTGCGCACAAGCACGTCCGTACAATCATGTCCATACAATCATGTCCATACAATCATGTCCATACAAGCACGTCTGTACAATCATGTCCATACAAGCACGCCTGTACAATCATGTCCATACATGTACAATCATGTCCATACAAGCACGCCTGTACAATCATGTCCATACAAGCACGTCTATACAATCATGTCCATACAAGCACGTCTGTACAATTATGTCTATACAATCATGTCCATACAAGCATGTCGGTACAATCACGTCCATACAAGCACGTCTGTACAATCATGTCCATACAAGCATGTACGTACAATCATGTCCATACAAGCACGTCTGTACAATCATGTCCATACAGGCATGTCTGTGCAATCATGTCCATACAAGCACGTCTGTACGATCATGTCCATACAAGCACGTCTGTACAATCATGTCCATACAAGCACGTCTGTACAATCATGTCCATACAAGCACGCCTGTACAATCATGTCCATACAAGCACGCCTGTACAATCATGTCCATACAAGCACGCTGTACAATCATGTCCATACAAGCACGTCTATACAATCATGTCATACAAGCACGTCTGTACAATCATGTCCATACAAGCACGTCTGTACAATCATGTCCATACAAGCACGTCTGTACAATCATGTCCATACAAGCACGTCTGTACAATCATGTCCATACAAGCATGTATGTACAAGCACGTCTGTACAATCATGTCCATACAAGCACGTCTGTACAATCATGTCCATACAAGCACGTCTGTACAATCATGTCCATACAAGCACGTCTGTACAATCATGTCCATACAAGCACGTCTGTACAATCATGTCCATACAAGCACGTCTGTACAATCATGTCCATACAAGCACGTCTGTACAATCATGTCCATACAAGCACGTCTGTACAATCATGTCCATACAAGCACGTCTGTACAATCATGTC
>CM026402.1:45101497-45139189 GCA_014843695.1 Archivesica marissinica | reverse complement strand
TACAATCATGTCCATACAAGCACGTCTGTACAATCATGTCCATACAAGCACGTCTGTACAATCATGTCCATACAAGCACGTCCGTACAATCATGTCCATACAAGCACGTCTGTACAATCATGTCCATACAAGCATGTCTGTACAATCATGTCCATACAAGCACGTCTGTACAATCATGTCCATACAAGCACGTCTGTACAATCATGTCCATACAAGCACGTCTGTACAATCATGTCCATACAAGCACGTCTGTACAATCATGTCCATACAAGCACGTCTGTACAATCATGTCCATACAAGCACGTCTGTACAATCATGTCCATACAAGCACGTCTGTACAATCATGTCCATACAAGCACGTCTGTACAATCATGTCCATACAAGCACGTCTGTACAATCATGTCCATACAAGCACGTCTGTACAATCATGTCCATACAAGCACGTCTGTACAATCATGTCCATACAAGCACGTCTGTACAATCATGTCCATACAAGCACGTCCGTACAATCATGTCCATACAAGCACGTCTGTACAATCATGTCCATACAAGCACGTCTGTACAATCATGTCCATACAAAGCATGTCCGTACAATCATGTCCATACAATCATGTCCATACAATCATGTATGTACAATCATGTCCATACAAGCACGTGCGCACACGCACGTATGTACAATCATGTCCATACAAGCACGCCTGTACAATCATGTCCATACAAGCACGCCTGTACAATCATGTCCATACAAGCACGTCTGTACAATCATGTCCATACAAGCACGTCTGTACAATCATGTCCATACAAGCACGTCTGTACAATCATGTCCATACAAGCACGTCCGTACAATCATGTCCATACAATCATGTCCATACAATCATGTATGTACAATCATGTCCATACAAGCACGTCCGCACAAGCACGTCCGTACAATCATGTCCATACAATCATGTCCATACAATCACGTATGTACAATCATGTCCATACAAGCACGTCTGTACAATCATGTCCATACAAGCACGTCTGTACAATCATGTCCATACAAGCACGTCTGTACAATCATGTCCATACAAGCACGTCACTGTACAATCATGTCCATACAAGCACGTTGTACAATCATGTCCATACAAGCACGTCTGTACAATCAGCATACAAGCACGCTGTACAATCATGTCCATACAAGCACGTCTGTACAATCATGTCCATACAAGCACGTCTGTACAATCATGTCCATACAAGCACGCCTGTACAATCATGTCCATACAAGCACGTCTGTACAATCATGTCCATACAAGCACGTCTGTACAATCATGTCCATACAAGCACGTCTGTACAATCATGTCCATACAAGCACGTCTGTACAATCATGTCCATACAAGCACGTCTGTACAATCATGTCCATACAAGCACGTCTGTACAATCATGTCCATACAAAGCATGTCCGTACAATCATGTTCATACAATCATGTCCATACAATCATGTATGTACAATCATGTCCATACAAGCACGTGCGCACACGCACGTATGTACAATCATGTCCATACAAGCACGCCTGTACAGCCATGTCCATACAAGCACGCCTGTACAATCATGTCCATACAAGCACGTCTGTACAATCATGTCCATACAAGCACGTCTGTACAATCATGTCCATACAAGCACGTCTGTACAATCATGTCCATACAAGCACGTCCGTACAATTATGTCCATACAATCATGTCCATACAATCATGTATGTACAATCATGTCCATACAAGCACGTGCGCACAAGCACGTCCGTACAATCATGTCCATACAATCATGTCCATACAAGCACGTATGTACAATCATGTCCATACAAGCACGTCTGTACAATCATGTCCATACAAGCACGTCTGTACAATCATGTCCATACAAGCACGTCCGTACAATCATGTCCATACAAGCACGTCTGTACAATCATGTCCATACAAGCACGTCTGTACAATCATGTCCATACAAGCACGTCTGTACAATCATGTCCATACAAGCACGTCTGTACAATCATGTCCATACAAGCACGTCTGTACAATCATGTCCATACAAGCACGTCTGTACAATCATGTCCATACAAGCACGTCTGTACAATCATGTCCATACAAGCACGTCTGTACAATCATGTCCATACAAGCACGTCTGTACAATCATGTCCATACAAGCACGTCTGTACAATCATGTCCATACAAGCACGTCTGTACAATCATGTCCATACAAGCACGTCTGTACAATCATGTCCATACAAGCACGTCTGTACAATCATGTCCATACAAGCACGTATATACAATCACGTCTATACAATCATGTCCATACAAGCGCGTCTGTACAATCATGTCCATACAAGCACGTCTGTACAATCATGTCCATACAAGCACGCCTGTACAATCATGTCCATACAAGCACGCCTGTACAATCATGTCCATACAAGCACGTCTGTACAATCATGTCCATACAAGCACGTATATGCAATCATGTCCATACAAGCATGTCCATAAAAGCACGTCTGTACAATCATGTCCATACAAGCATGTCCATACAAGCACGTCTGTACAATCATGTCCACACAAGCATGTCCATACAAGCACGTCTGTACAATCATGTCCATACAAGCACGTCTGTACAATCATGACCACACAAGCATGTCCATACAAGCACGTCTGTACAATCATGTCCATACAAGCACGTCTGTACAATCATGTCCATACAAGCACCTCTGTACAATCATGTCCATACAACCACGTCTGTACAAGCATGTCCACACAATCAAGTCCATACAAGCACGTCTGTACAATCATGTCCATACAAGCACGTCCGTACAATCATGTCCATACAAGCACGTCTGTACAATCATGTCCATACAAGCACGTCCGTACAATCATGTCCATACAAGCACGTCTGTACAATCATGTCCATACAAGCACGTCCGTACAATCATGTCCATACAATCATGTCCATACAATCATGTATGTACAATCATGTCAATACAAGCACGTGCGCACAAGCACGTATGTACAATCATGTCCATACAAGCACGCCTATACAATCATGTCCATACAAGCACGCCTGTACAATCATGTCCATACAAGCACGTCTGTACAATCATGTCCATACAAGCACGTCTGTACAATCATGTCCATACAAGCACGTCTGTACAATCATGTCCATACAAGCACGTCCGTACAATCATGTCCATACAAGCACGTCTGTACAATCATGTCCATACAAGCACGCCTGTACAATCATATCCATACAAGCACGTCTGTACAAGCACGTCTGTACAATCATGTTCATACAATCATGTCCATACAAGCACGTATGTACAATCATGTCCATACAAGCACGTCTGTACAATCATGTCCATACAAGCACGTATATACAATCACGTCTGTACAATCATGTCCATACAAGCACGTCAGTACAATCATGTCCATACAAGCACGCCTGTACAATCATGTCCATACAAGCACGCCTGTACAATCATGTCCATACAAGCACGTCTGTACAATCATGTCCATACAAGCACGTATATACAATCACGTCTGTACAATCATGTCCATACAAGCGCGTCTGTACAATCATGTCCATACAAGCACGTCTGTACAATCATGTCCATACAAGCACGCCTGTACAATCATGTCCATACAAGCACGTCTGTACAATCATGTCCATACAAGCACGTCTGTACAATCATGTCCATACAAGCACGTATATCAATCATGTCCATACAAGCATGTCCATACAGCACGTCTGTACAATCATGTCCATACAATCATGTCCATACAAGCACGTCTGTACAATCATGTCCACACAAGCAGTCCATACAAGCACGTCTGTACAATCATGTCCATACAAGCACGTCTGTACAATCATGTCCACACAAGCATGTCCATACAAGCACGTCTGTACAATCATGTCCATACAAGCACGTCTGTACAATCATGTCCATACAAGCACGTCTGTACAATCATGTCCATACAAGCACGTCTGTACAAGCATGTCCAACAATCATGTCCATACAAGCACGTCTGTACAATCATGTCCATACAAGCACGTCTGTACAATCATGTCCATACAAGCACGTCTGTACAATCATGTCCATACAAGCACGTCTGTACAATCATGTCCATACAAGCACGTCGTACAATCATGTCCATACAATCATGTCCATACAATCATGTATGTACAATCATGTCAATACAAGCACGTGCGCACAAGCACGTATGTACAATCATGTCCATACAAGCACGCCTATACAATCATGTCCATACAAGCACGCCTGTACAATCATGTCCATACAAGCACGTCTGTACAATCATGTCCATACAAGCACGTCTGTACAATCATGTCCATACAAGCACGTCTGTACAATCATGTCCATACAAGCACGTCCGTACAATCATGTCCATACAAGCACGTCTGTACAATCATGTCCATACAAGCACGCCTGTACAATCATATCCATACAAGCACGTCTGTACAAGCACGTCTGTACAATCATGTTCATACAATCATGTCCATACAAGCACGTATGTACAATCATGTCCATACAAGCACGTCTGTACAATCATGTCCATACAAGCACGTATATACAATCACGTCTGTACAATCATGTCCATACAAGCACGTCAGTACAATCATGTCCATACAAGCACGCCTGTACAATCATGTCCATACAAGCACGCCTGTACAATCATGTCCATACAAGCACGTCTGTACAATCATGTCCATACAAGCACGTATATGCAATGACGTCTGTACAATCATGTCCATACAAGCACGTCTGTACAATCATGTCCATACAAGCACGTCTGTACAATCATGTCCACACAAGCATGTCCATACAAGCACGTCTGTACAATCATGTCCATACAAGCACGTCTGTACAATCATGACCACACAAGCATGTCCATACAAGCACGTCTGTACAATCATGTCCATACAAGCACGTCTGTACAATCATGTCCATACAAGCACCTCTGTACAATCATGTCCATACAACCACGTCTGTACAAGCATGTCCACACAATCAAGTCCATACAAGCACGTCTGTACAATCATGTCCATACAAGCACGTCTGTACAATCATGTCCATACAAGCACGTCTGTACAATCATGTCCATACAAGCACGTCTGTACAATCATGTCCATACAAGCACGTCTGTACAATCATGTCCATACAAGCACGTCCGTACAATCATGTCCATACAATCATGTCCATACAATCATGTATGTACAATCATGTCCATACAAGCACGTGCGCACAAGCACGTATGTACAATCATGTCCATACAAGCACGCCTATACAATCATGTCCATACAAGCACGCCTGTACAATCATGTCCATACAAGCACGTCTGTACAATCATGTCCATACAAGCACGTCTGTACAATCATGTCCATACAAGCACGTCTGTACAATCATGTCCATACAAGCACGTCCATACAATCATGTCCATACAAGCACGTCTGTACAATCATGTCCATACAAGCACGTCTGTACAATCATGTCCATACAAGCACGTCTGTACATGCACGTCTGTACAATCATGTCCATACAATCATGTCCATACAAGCACGTATGTACAATCATGTCCATACAAGCACGTCACAAGCACGTCTGTACAATCATGTCCATACAAGCACGTCTGTACAATCATGTCCATACAAGCACGTCTGTACAATCATGTCCATACAAGCACGTCTGTACAATCATGTCCATACAAGCACGTCTGTACAATCATGTCCATACAAGCACGTCTGTACAATCATGTCCATACAAGCACGTCTGTACAATCATGTCCATACAAGCACGTCTGTACAATCATGTCCATACAAGCACGTCTGTACAATCATGTCCATACAAGCACGTCTGTACAATCATGTCCATACAAGCACGTCTGTACAATCATGTCCATACAATCATGTCCATACAATCATGTATGTACAATCATGTCCATACAAGCACGTGCGCACAAGCACGTATGTACAATCATGTCCATACAAGCACGCCTATACAATCATGTCCATACAAGCACGTCCGTACAATCATGTCCATACAATCATGTATGTACAATCATGTCCATACAAGCACGTGCGCACAAGCACGTATGTACAATCATGTCCATACAAGCACGTCTGTACAATCATGTCCATACAAGCACGTCTGTACAATCATGTCCATACAAGCACGTCTGTACAATCATGTCCATACAAGCACGTCCGTACAATCATGTCCATACAATCATGTCCATACAATCATGTATGTACAATCATGTCCATACAAGCACGTGCGCACAAGCACGTCCGTACAATCATGTCCATACACTCATGTCCATACAATCATGTCCATACAAGCACGTCTGTACAATCATGTCCATACAAGCACGCCTGTACATTCATGTCCATACAAGCACGCCTGTACAATCATGTCCATACATGTACAATCATGTCCATACAAGCACGCCTGTACAATCATGTCCATACAAGCACGCCTGTACAATCATGTCCATACAAGCACGTATATACAATCGTGTCCATACAAGCACGTCTGTACAATTATGTCTATACAATCATGTCCATACAAGCATGTCTGTACAATCACGTCCATACAAGCACGTCTGTACAATCATGTCCATACAAGCACGTACGTACAATCATGTCCATACAAGCACGTCTGTACAATCATGTCCATACAAGCATGTATGTACAATCATGTCCAAACAAGCACGCCTGTACAATCATGTCCATACAAGCACGCCTGTACAATCATGTCCATACAAGCACGCCTGTACAATCATGTCCATACAAGCACGTCTGTACAATCATGTCCATACAAGCACGTCTGTACAATCATGTCCATACAAGCAAGTATGTACAATCATGTCCATACAGGCATATCTGTGCAATCACGTCCATACAAGCACGTCTGTACAATCATGTCCATACAAGCACGTCTGTACAATCATGTCCATACAAGCATGTCTGTACAATCATGTCCATACAAGCACGCCTATACAATCATGTCCATACAAGCACGCCTGTACAATCATGTCCATACAAGCACGTCTATACAATCATGTCATACAAGCACGTCTGTACAATCATGTCCATACAAGCTCGTCTGTACAATCATGTCCATACAAGCACGTCTGTACAATCATGTCCATACAAGCACGTCTGTACAATCATGTCCATACAAGCATGTATGTACAAGCACGTCTGTACAATCATGTCCATACAAGCGCGTCTGTACAATCATGTCCATACAAGCAAGCCTGTACAATCATATCCATACAAGCACGTCTGTGCAAGCACGTCTGTACAATCATGTCCATACAAGCACGCCTGTACAATCATATCCATACAAGCACGTCTGTACAAGCACGTCTGTACAATCATGTCCATACAATCATGTCCATACAAGCACGTCTGTACAATCATGTCCATACAAGCACGTCTGTACAATCATGTATGTACAATCATGTCCATACAAGCACGTCTGTACAATCATGTCCACACAAGCATGTCCATACAAGCACGTCTGTACAATCATATCCATACAATCACGTCTGTACAATCATGTATGTACAATCATGTCCATACAAGCACGTCTGTACAATCATGTCCATACAACCACGTCTGTACAAGCATGTCCACACAATCAAGTCCATACAAGCACGTCTGTACAATCATGTCCATACAAGCACGTCTGTACAATCATGTCCATACAAGCACGTCTGTACAATCATGTCCATACAAGCACGTCCGTACAATCATGTCCATACAATCATGTCCATACAATCATGTATGTACAATCATGTCCATACAAGCACGTGCGCACAAGCACGTATGTACAATCATGTCCATACAAGCACGCCTATACAATCATGTCCATACAAGCACGTCCGTACAATCATGTCCATACAATCATGTCCATACAATCATGTATGTACAATCATGTCCATACAAGCACGTGCGCACAAGCACGTATGTACAATCATGTCCATACAAGCAAGTCTGTACAATCATGTCCATACAAGCACGCCTATACAATCATGTCCATACAAGCACGCCTGTACAATCATGTCCACACAAGCATGTCCATAAAAGCACGTCTGTACAATCATGTCCATACAAGCACGTCTGTACAATCATGTCCATACAAGCACGTATGTACAATCATGTCCATACAAGCACGTCCGTACAATCATGACCATACAAGCAGGTCTGTACAATCATGTCCATACAAGCACGGCTGTACAATCATGTCAATACAAGCACGTCTGTACAATCATGTCCATACAAGCACGTCCGTACAATCATGTCCATACAATCATGTCCATACAATCATGTATGTACAATCATGTCCATACAAGCACGTGCGCACAAGCACGTGTGTACAATCATGTTCATACAAGCAGGCCTATACAATCATGTCCATCCAAGCACGTCCGTACAATCATGTCCATACAATCATGTCCATACAATCATGTATGTACAATCATGTCCATACAAGCACGTGCGCACAAGCACGTATGTACAATCATGTCCATACAAGCAAGTCTGTACAATCATGTCCATACAAGCACGCCTATACAATCATGTCCATACAAGCACGCCTGTACAACCATGTCCATACAAGCACGTCTGTACAATCATGTCCATACAAGCACGTCTGTACAATCATGTCCATACAAGCACGTCTGTACAATCATGTCCATACAAGCACGTCCGTACAATCATGTCCATACAATCATGTCCATACAATCATGTATGTACAATCATGTCCATACAAGCACGTGCGAACAAGCACGTCCGTACAATCATGTCCATACAATCATGTCCATACAATCATGTCCATACAAGCACGTCTGTACAATCATGTCCATACAAGCACGCCTGTACAATCATGTCCATACATGTACAATCATGTCCATACAAGCACGCCTGTACAATCATGTCCATACAAGCACGCCTGTACAATCATGTCCATACAAGCACGTATATACAATCGTGTCCATACAAGCACGTCTGTACAATTATGTCTATACAATCATGTCCATACAAGCATGTCGGTACAATCACGTCCATACAAGCACGTCTGTACAATCATGTCCATACAAGCACGTACGTACAATCATGTCCATACAAGCACGTCTGTACAATCATGTCCATACAGGCATGTCTGTGCAATCACGTCCATACAAGCACGTCTGTACGATCATGTCCATACAAGCACGTCTGTACAATCATGTCCATACAAGCATGTCTGTACAATCATGTCCATACAAGCACGCCTGTACAGTCATGTCCATACAAGCACGTCTGTACAATCATGTCCATACAAGCACGTCCGTACAATCATGTCCATACAATCATGTCCATACAATCATGTATGTACAATCATGTCCATACAAGCACGTGCGCACAAGCACGTCCGTACAATCATGTCCATACAATCATGTCCATACAATCATGTCCATACAAGCACGTCTGTACAATCATGTCCATACAAGCACGCCTGTACAATCATGTCCATACATGTACAATCATGTCCATACAAGCACGCCTGTACAATCATGTCCATACAAGCACGCCTGTACAATCATGTCCATACAAGCACGTATATACAATCGTGTCCATACAAGCACGTCTGTACAATTATGTCTATACAATCATGTCCATACAAGCATGTCGGTACAATCACGTCCATACAAGCACGTCTGTACAATCATGTCCATACAAGCACGTACGTACAATCATGTCCATACAAGCACGTCTGTACAATCATGTCCATACAGGCATGTCTGTGCAATCACGTCCATACAAGCACGTCTGTACGATCATGTCCATACAAGCACGTCTGTACAATCATGTCCATACAAGCATGTCTGTACAATCATGTCCATACAAGCACGCCTGTACAATCATGTCCATACAAGCACGCCTGTACAATCATGTCCATACAAGCACGTCTATACAATCATGTCATACAAGCACGTCTGTACAATCATGTCCATACAAGCACGTCTGTACAATCATGTCCATACAAGCACGTCTGTACAATCATGTCCATACAAGCACGTCTGTACAATCATGTCCATACAAGCATGTATGTACAAGCACGTCTGTACAATCATGTCCATACAAGCACGTCTGTACAATCATGTCCATACAAGCACGCCTGTACAATCATATCCATACAAGCACGTCTGTACAAGCACGTCTGTACAATCATGTCCATACAATCATGTCCATACAAGCACGTCTGTACAATCATGTCCATACAAGCACGTCTGTACAATCATGTATGTACAATCATGTCCATACAAGCACGTCTGTACAATCATGTCCACACAAGCATGTCCATACAAGCACGTCTGTACAATCATGTCCATACAAGCACGTCTGTACAATCATGTCCATACAAGCACGTCTGTACAATCATGTCCATACAAGCACGTCTGTACAATCATGTCCATACAAGCACGTCTGTACAATCATGTCCATACAAGCACGTCTGTACAATCATGTCCATACAAGCACGTCTGTACAATCATGTCCATACAAGCACGTCTGTACAATCATGTCCATACAAGCACGTCCGTACAATCATGTCCATACAAGCACGTCTGTACAATCATGTCCATACAAGCACGGCTGTACAATCATGTCCATACAAGCACGTCTGTACAATCATGTCCATACAAGCACGTCTGTACAATCATGTCCATACAAGCACGTTACAATCAGTCTGTACAATCATGTCCATACAAGCACGTCTGTACAATCATGTCCATACAAGCACGTCTGTACAATCATGTCCAACAATCATGTCCATACAAGCACGTCTGTACAATCATGTCCATACAAGCACGTCTGTACCATGTCCAACAATCATGTCCATACAAGCACGTCTGTACAATCATGTCCATACAAGCACGTCTGTACAATCATGTCCAACAACATGTCCATACAAGCACGTCTGTACAATCATGTCCATACAAGCACGTCTGTACAATCATGTCCATACAAGCACGTCTGTACAATCATGTCCATACAAGCACGTCTGTACAATCATGTCCATACAAGCACGTCTGTACAATCATGTCCATACAAGCACGTCTGTACAATCATGTCCATACAAGCACAACACGTCTGTACAATCATGTCCATACAAGCACGTCTGTACAATCATGTCCATACAAGCACGTCTGTACAATCATGTCCATACAAGCACGTCTGTACAATCATGTCCATACAAGCACGTCTGTACAATCATGTCCAACAAGCATGTCTGTACAATCATGTCCATACAAGCACGTCTGTACAATCATGTCCATACAAGCACGTCTGTACAATATGTCCATACAAGCACGTCTGTACAATCATGTCCATACAAGCACGTCTGTACAATCATGTCCATACAAGCACGTCTGTACAATCATGTCCATACAAGCACGTCTGTACAATCATGTCCATACAAGCACGTCTGTACAATCATGTCCATACAAGCACGTCTGTACAATCATGTCCATACAAGCACGTCTGTACAATCATGTCCATACAAGCACGTCAACACGTCTGTACAATCATGTCCATACAAGCACGTCTGTACAATCATGTCCATACAAGCACGTCTGTACAATCATGTCCACACAATCATGTCCATACAAGCACGTCTGTACAATCATGTCCATACAAGCACGTCTGTACAATCATGTCCATACAAGCACGTCTGTACAATCATGTCCATACAAGCACGTCTGTACAATCATGTCCATACAAGCACGTCTGTACAATCATGTCCATACAAGCACGTCTGTACAATCATGTCCACACAATCATGTCCATACAAGCACGTCTGTACAATCATGTCCATACAAGCACGTCTGTACAATCATGTCCATACAAGCACGTCTGTACAATCATGTCCATACAAGCACGTCTGTACAATCATGTCCATACAAGCACGTCTGTACAATCATGTCCATACAAGCACGTCTGTACAATCATGTCCATACAAGCACGTCTGTACAATCATGTCCATACAAGCACGTCTGTACAATCATGTCCATACAAGCACGCCTGTACAATCATGTCCATACAACCATGTCCATACAATCATGTCCATACAAGCACGTCTGTACAATCATGTCCATACAAGCACGTCTGTACAATCATGTCCATACAAGCACGTATGTACAATCATGTCCATACAAGCACGTATGTACAATTGCGTGCACACACGGACTTCTATACAATCACGCCCATGATTAGTGACTTTTACATAGCTTTTAGAAAGTAAAACATGTTTAACGTATTGTAATATGCTATTGTCTCTTACAAGTCTCATTGGTGGAATGGCTGTGTGCAATGTATGTGTTATAATATTCATTGAAATGTATGTACTGTACATAGATGAGACAGAAATAAAGATATAATATACATAAAACGCATCTATAGCGCGTATATAGAGCACAACAGACACAACAACATGTGTTCGGAGACCTACTCGTGACTCGTGACAACATGCGTTCGGAGACCTACTCGTGACTCGTGACAACATGTGTTCGGAGACCTACTCGTGACTCGTGACAACATGCGTTCGGAGACCTACTCGTGACTCGTGACAACATGCGTTCGGAGACCTACTCGTGACTCGTGACAACATGTGTTCGGAGACCTATTCGTGACTCGTGACAACATGCGTTCGGAGACCTACTCGTGACTCGTGACAACATGTATTCGGAGACCTACTCGTGGCTCGTGACAACATGTGTTCGGAGACCTACTCGTGACTCGTGACAACATGTGTTCGGAGACCTACTCGTGACAATTAATATTCAGTATAGTAACTGCCATACGAAATAAAGTTAAATTGTGATATTGAAAAAAAGACACCGGCGTGTACTATTTAATAATAGTGCTAAGAAACATGATATGCACTCAGGTCAGAGTTGAAGGCACCGGAGTAGGTCATCTGCACGCAGACACATAATTAATTATAATACCTGTAAAATATACATGTACAACAATGGCAAGACAAATACACGTTACTGCTATATTATATGTCATATTAAGTGTTTCCTCTGTTTGTATCGTTGTTTTCTTTGCACAACATGCTAGCAATTGTATTCCACTTTCGCTTCTTATAATTATTAAATTATTATATCTTGACAGATCTCCTACAGTATATGCAATGGGTACTTATTTGTAAAACAATGTTATCAGTTAATTAACACGATTTGTATAGAATCACATGTATCATACCGCAACATCTGGTTATGGCACAACAGTAAAAACAAAGGATTTCAACTAATAGGACATGTTTACATTTTGGGACAAATCACACTTTATCTGTCAAGGGAGGTAATAGAAAATTAGCGATGTGTCTCATTGTGACTCAATTGGTTGGTTGACTCTTCGCGTTCGCTTGTAAACGTTGAAATGCGTTTTCATCAACACGATCGGATTGGTCTGGTAATACAGGGATCGCAAGTTCGATCCCCCGTCTGACAATAATAAAATTAAGTCTTAAAATAAACCGAGGTCTCGTGTCGGTGCTTTACACCGTGCACGTAAAATAACCAGAGAAGACTCTGGGATGGGTCTCTGTCTGTATCATTGCACTATCCTCCAAAATCTATAATGACTAATCTCTTCAGGAGACGTCGCTCATATGGGCAACCGGTAGCGACGATAAATAAACCTAAAACACGATCGGATGTTGGGACATCCTCGATCAGGACTGCAGCGCCCATTTTAATGAGCATTGAGTTTCACAATACAGTCGAACCTGTCTTAAATAGACAGCCAAGGGATCCACAGAAAATGGCTACTTAATAGGTGTCAAATGTATAACAAAGTAACATATTGGGGGGAAGTGGCTGCTTAGTGCAGGTTGGCTGCTTATTAGATGTGACCACTAACACATGTTCCACTGCATGCATACTGAAATGAACCCGTTTTGTGTTTATTTGAGCCCCGAGCATATTCTATTATAGTATATGTTGCTTCCCTGTCTTTATCACTTGGTATACCGTGCTAGAGAAGGGGTTGCAGATGGAACCACTCTATGTTATTTCGGTCTTATATGCAAGGGAGGTTATCGGTTTAAATTGGTCAGCCGTGGCCACTGGGGTTATCCTTCTTGTATATACGACGTTTTATGTACGTTGCTTAGCCTGGGAACAGGCGTCGATATAGTTTGCCTGGTCAGTCAAATAAATATGTTTTAACACCGAGACTATTAATTGGGCCGTATTGAGTTTCTGAACGTCATTTGGCTAGAAGTTAAAAAGTTAAAAAGTGAAAAATCGACAGAGGCTATACGTTGCTTAGAAATTAGTATAAGTATGTAGTGGAAGATTACAGCAATTAGTTTAAACATTATTTATTTCAGTATCATGTGTACATGCTTTAGTCTAAACATGATTTATTTCAGTATCATGTGTACATGCTTTAGTCTAAACATGATTTATTTCAGTATGTGTACATGCTTTAGTTTAAACCTGGTTTATTTCAGTATGTGTACATGCTTTAGTTTACACATTATTTATTTCAGTATGTGTACATGCTTTAGTTTAAACCTGGTTTATTTCAGTATGTGTACATGCTTTAGTTTACACCTGGTTTATTTCAGTATGTGTACATGCTTTAGTTTAAACCTGGTTTATTTCAGTATGTGTACATGCTTTAGTTTACACATTATTTATTTCAGTATGTGTACATGCTTTAGTTTAAACCTGGTTTATTTCAGTATGTGTACATGCTTTAGTTTAAACCTGGTTTATTTCAGTATGTGTACATGCTTTAGTTAAAATTATTTATTTCAGTATGTGTACATGCTTTAGTTTAAACCTGGTTTATTTCAGTATGTGTACATGCTTTAGTTTAAACCTGGTTTATTTCAGTATGTGTACATGCTTTAGTTTACACATTATTTATTTCAGTATGTGTACATGCTTTAGTTTAAACCTGGTTTATTTCAGTATGTGTACATGCTTTAGTTTACACATTATTTATTTCAGTATGTGTACATGCTTTAGTTTAAAATGATTTATTTCAGTATGTGTACATGCTTTAGTTTAAATGGTTATTTCAGTATGTGTACATGCTTTAGTTTACACATTATTATTTCAGTATGTGTACATGCTTTAGTTTAAACCTGGTTTATTTCAGTATGTGTACATGCTTTAGTTTACACATTATTTAGTTCAGTATGTGTACATGCTTTAGTTTAAACCGGTTTATTTCAGTATGTGTACATGCTTTAGTTTAAACCTGGTTTATTTCAGTATGTGTACATGCTTTAGTTTAACTGGTTATTCAGTATGGTACATGCTTTAGTTTAAACCTGGTTTATTTCAGTATGTGTACATGCTTTAGTTTAAACATGATTTATTTCAGTATGTGTACATGCTTTAGTTTAAACCTGGTTTTTTCAGTATGTGTACATGCTTTAGTTTAAACATTATTTATTTCAGTATGTGTACATGCTTTAGTTTAAACCTGGTTTATTTCAGTATGTGTACATGCTTTAGTTTAAACCTGGTTTATTTCAGTATGTGTACATGCTTTAGTTTAAACATGATTTATTTCAGTATGTGTACATGCTTTAGTTTACACATTATTTATTTCAGTATGTGTACATGCTTTAGTTTAAACCTGGTTTATTTCAGTATGTGTACATGCTTTAGTTTAAACATTATTTATTTCAGTATGTGTACATGCTTTAGTTTAAACCTGGTTTATTTCAGTATGTGTACATGCTTTAGTTTAAACCTGGTTTATTTCAGTATGTGTACATGCTTTAGTTTAAACCTGGTTTATTTCAGTATGTGTACATGCTTTAGTTTAAACCTGGTTTATTTCAGTATGTGTACATGCTTTAGTTTAAACCTGGTTTATTTCAGTATGTGTACATGCTTTAGTTTAAACCTGGTTTATTTCAGTATGTGTACATGCTTTAGTTTACACATTATTTATTTCAGTATGTGTACATGCTTTAGTTTAAACCTGGTTTATTTCAGTATGTGTACATGGTTTAGTTTAAACATTATTTATTTCAGTATGTGTACATGCTTTAGTTTAAACCTGGTTTATTTCAGTATGTGTACATGCTTTAGTTTAAACCTGATTTATTTCAGTATGTGAACATGTAATCAAGAAATGAACATTTTACATATAATTTAATGTTCAGCAGTAGACTGAACGGGATTAGAATGAAAGAAAAACGTATATAGTTATTCTCCCTATCAATTGATAGATATACAATAGACAGATGAATAATATACATGTATATATACCACAATGAAAATACGTGAACTATAGTATAGGTATATGCTAAAGAACTTCAGAAATTATTGTATTAATGAGTCAGTAGTTTTGGATGTTAAAAAGAAAATTGTTAATATTTAAAGGTATAGTTGAAAAAAGCTCAAGAACAGGAAATATCAAATCGGAGCACGAGAAGAAGAAGATATTAGTATAAAGAAAAGTGGTTGAATATGATCGGTTGTCAATAACGACAGCATTCAGATTGGAATCCGCCATGTGAACCTTTTAGAAGTCATCCATCTCAGAACCTTTCACTGCCAATAATGTATTCATGTACAGCAAGGAAAATTACGGATATCCTTATAAGTGTCACCGAGAAGCAGTGTGTTTAAGTTGACATTACAAATTGTGGACAGCTTATTGAAGAGTGTTTTTACGTAGTAGATCATTGAAATGGCATTGAAAGAAGAAGTGGAAGTTATCTTCTATAACACCACATCTGCATAATGGTGATTCTAAAATGTTGTTTGGAAAATGATGATGGTTTAGGGAACTACATTTCATTCTAAGCCGTGTATGTAGATACAGTACTTGATTATGTTTATAGAAACAGTTGTACGAATGTTGATCCTATCTTATGGACCGGTTTTTATTGTAAGACCCTACATCCAGGCGATACAAATTATGCTACAGACGGTCACTACGTTGTACAGCCTTGGGAGTTTCCCTAGTGGATGCCACTTTTATTACTAGTAAAATATGGCACTGACAGCTTCCCGTCAAACCCTGTAGCATTAGTTTCTTAGTTTGTTTTTGTTCAACTGTTAAACTTTAGGACGAGTTAGGGTAGGCTACAGGCGGCACTTCCGTCAAAACCTAATAACATTGTCCACAGTATGGGGTTTATTACTTTAGAACGTTGAACGATAAAACGGTCTATTTGCAGTATCCTCACTTACTTAGACGATTAAAGAAAGTAATTTCATTGGTTCAAGCTTATAAGCGTGTCCGGTGTACTCGAGTTGAACATAAGGGTTGGCAACCACCTCTTCAACCTCAGTACTTGTGTATATGTACGTACGTGTAACCCTGATAAGACTTGAGGTCACCTTCATGTCGTGTTGGGGGAACACTGTAT
This sequence comes from Archivesica marissinica, assembly GCA_014843695.1. NCBI lineage: Eukaryota > Metazoa > Mollusca > Bivalvia > Venerida > Vesicomyidae > Archivesica > Archivesica marissinica. The sequence continues at coordinate 45,121,757 of CM026402.1, read as the reverse complement.
TGGTGAGCGTTTGTGGATCTCGCGTGGGTCTTGGGGGGTGCACGCCTTCAGGATGTCCAGAGTGAATAATATACATCCATACCTGCGTATATACTCTACGCCAGCTCTTTGCGAATGATTATAGAAGCAAGGCATGTCCTTGACTTATGCTTAGGTCACATTTAGAGATGGGCCCGGTCGAATTTGTGTAGAGTTCAGAGAGCGCGCCTAGATTTGGGAAAGCTCTCTGTGACGGCCACGTTCAAATAGGGCGCTTAGCGTACATTTCCAGGACACGACCGGAGCCCGTAGGACTCTGAGTCACCTCCTCGTCCCCATAACTTGGTGAGTGACCCCTCAGACCTCTAGCGTCACCTGGTGAGAAAATACGACTTTTGACCCGGGTATAAATACAGGGAAAGTATCTTTAGTGGATTCCTTCCTGGGTGATATGCGGCTTGGTGGTTGGCCTCCCTTCTTTTCTTTGGATTTCATCCCTTCCCCTTTCTTTGCGGGTGCCATGTTGAAAGTTTTAAAAAATTGCTGATAATATATATAATATCAACGGACAAAAGTTATGTCTACGAGCAAATTCTGAGAGCGACTGACTGGCCAAGCGAAACAACGCTGTCCTTTTATATTGAGTGAAGATCGGTCGAAGCCCAGGCGAGTTGTGGCGGACTCCGGTCGGTCGTCGACTCAATATCTACACATATTGTAACATCTGCCGCATATAGAGCTGGCCCTGAGCGGTGAACACCACAAGCTCGGCCGGATATCTACTATATAGGGCAGGCACCGGCCGAATGCAAATTCCATACTACTCTACTGAGGGCGAGTTGCTAGCCTGGGAACAGGCGTCGATATAATTTTGCCTGGTCAGTGAAATAAATATATTTTAACACTGAGACTATTAATTGGGCCGTATTGAGTTTCTGATCATATCAACCTGTCATTTTGCTAGAAGTTAAAAATCCCAGGCTGACTGACTATTAAATTTATTTAATGTCGCCACCGCATATGACCAAACTAATATGGGTGACCCCTAAAAACATAAATATTAAACTAAACCCATATTTCGTTGCCGCAAGCTGCAATAACTGAAAGTACATTTTCACTTGAAACATAGTAGGTTACTGAGGATGTGATTTTGTGTTCCCTCATTTTGCCAGAAGCTAAAAAGTGAAAAATCGACAGACTGGCACCCAGGCTAGGCGAGTTGCCAGCGAGGTGCAAAATCTGTGAAAAAGCTCGCAGCTCTTTATCTCCTACTAGAAGTGCGACGAGGAGTGAGCGACCCCTAAATTATGACGAGTTTGTAAATGCCCAGCCGGAGTTGCCAGTTTTTTTATGTCGCCCGGGATACATTTACCAACTCTTTCTAAATGTGCTCGAGGCATTACGTCTGCTCTATTCGTGACATCCGTGGTCCAGTGGTAGAGCGTTGGATTTGAAATCGATCGGTCACGGGTTCGATACTCGGTCAGGCCACGTATGTAGTGTCATTGAGCAAGGCACCTCACACACATTGCTTAGTACTGATTAACCACTTAGGTCGGCTAAGCTTGTCCAGGAAAACATGTCTACGTTCCCACAAGTGGTTTGACATTAATGGAACATACATATTAGAACAGTGGTCAGCACTCTCACACATCAATACAACCTTGGTTCGATCCTTGAAGAATACGAGATCGTTTCCAAATTGGATAATTTAATGTAGATTATAATTATACACATAGAAGTATAAAGTGATACATGTATATAAGCTAATGACGTGATAATAACGTTCCCATGTTGGACTAGTGTGTTTTACGTTTATTTATCGTCGCTACCGGTTGCCCATATGAGCGACGCCTCCTGAAGATATTAGTCATTTTAGATTTTGGAGGATAGTGCAGTGATACAGACAGAGACCCATTCCAGTCTCCTCTGGGTTTTTTACGTGCACGGTGTAAAGCACCGACACGAGACCTCGGTTTAAAGTCCCATCTGAAAGACTGTTAATTTTATTATGGTCAGACGGGGGATCGAACCTGCGATCCCTGGATTACCAGTCCAGACCAGTAATTTGATGAGTTGTTTTTATATCTGGCATATTGTTTTCGCAGGGGTGAAGATCGGTCATAATATGAAAAACTGCTACAAAATCATTATTTCTTGTCAAACGGTTTCCAAATTTGGTCAGTTAACATGTTTTATTATTATGAGCCATTATAATCTTGTTTTGGAGCTATCTTACAACAAATGTGGTCATAAAAAGTTGTTTCCATGGAAACATGTTTCCCTCTATTTAGTGATACCCATTGTACTTTATGTACATCATAGTATGCGTAAATATATTAAATATAAAAAAAACACTAATACGGACTTTTCGTCCAGTCCCAACTAGAGGTGATTTTGTATAAGCATGTCTAGTTTATACAAATTTATTTTAGCTCGATTGCGAAACAAGTTCTTTCAACTTATATTAATCATTCTCGAGACCTCATTCCTGATGGAATCCATCGCCGCGAGGGTGGGAGAAGAGGCAACGTCTCAATGATAAGCATGTCTCAAGAGGAGAGGAAATAAGTTCAACTATTTACATACATAACTGACAACGAGGCCTCCGTGGCTGAGTGGTTACAGTCAGTTCAGGTCAAATCACTTGCCCTCACCATTGTAGGTTCGAACCCCACTGGTTGTGTCAAATTCTTTCAGGTGAAGAACAATCCAGCTGGCGTGCGGAAGGTCGGTGGTTCTACCAAGGTACATGGCTGATATAGTGCTTGGATGGTCACTTGGGGTCTTACTCCACCAATATTTTGTGTGTGTTTTACGTTTATTTATTGTCGCTACCGGTTGCCCATATGAGCTAAGCCTCCTGAAGCAATTAGTAATTTTAGATTTTTGGAGGATAGTACAATGATACAGACAGAGACCCATTCCAGAGTCTCCGAATAAAATGTAAAACACACAAAAATTGATGTCAATTCTAATTTGCAAGCCATACAACTTGATACAACAAATTGTATTTTCTTTGAAACATTAAATGACAGAACACAAAAATCTATATTCTATATTTTATAGCCAAGATATTTTACTGTATTTGGTTACGTATGGTGATATGGACAGCTCTGAATAGAAAGAACACAAATAATTATTTTATCTGCCTGTACACTACATTACACTGTTCATATAGATGATATCACCATATTAATTCCTATTCTCATGAACAATGTTAATTAATTATATAGAAAGAAAAATATTCAAAAATCGATTTTTGTTCTTTCCCACTCCGCCTCCACATCCGGTCTGAGCCTAGCTACAGGGTTCAAAAATCAAATTTGTTCTTTCCCACTCCGCTTCCACATCCGGCATCAGGTCGGAACCTAGCTACAGGGTTCAAAAATCTAATTTGTTCTTTCCCACTCCGCTTCCACACCCTGTATCAGGTCTAAGCCTAGCTACAGGGTCCTCCTGAGATCTGCTGGCTGTTTCTGACAAATCTGGTGGCAGGTGAAGCTGTTCAATGGTAAACTTTTTTCGTCTCAATTTGAAAGCAAGGTCTAGAGATTCCGGCATAGTGCATATAAGGGAGTTAAGGCTTGGTAGTTGTTTTACATGGAATAGACCATGATAGTCCTTGAAGGCAGGATTTTTCTCTTTATCAGAGCCAACAAAACTATCCACCTCAACGACTGTGTCGCAAAGCCTTTCTATTTTCTTGACAAAAACTTTATCGCAAAACAAATGTGTAGGCACAGTTATCAAACAAGTAGCATATGCTGATCGAAGAATTGCACGCAATCCAAGGAGAAATCTTGGTAGTGCTGGATCATATGTATCGGTGGATGTCAGGCCACCATTGTCTCCCCATAGTGGTGATCCAATTGAATGCAATGCAATTCTTAGAATGTTCCTTTTATCCGATGTTGCACCCGTGACAAATCCACCACTGTCAATCTTATTTTGGATCTTTTCTAGAAGTTTACTATAAGCTGGGTTGTTCACACCATTCCTTGCCTGTCTAACCGTTAATTCATTTCCTACAGTTGATAAAGTAATGGTTTTCACCAAATTTTCATCCATATTCTTTGTCAGATCATAATAATGTCCAAATTTGATTGACGCTGGATTTGATTGGAACTTTGGCAGGTATCGGTACCTCCAAGCAATTTTCATTTGTTCTGAATAACTGTCTGTCTCAGTTACATGCGTCTCGTCTTTGCATGCATCATCAACAATCGGACTGGGCAATTCATTCAAAAACTGGTCTGCATTTGTATCCACACTAGCAAGAAAAAGTGAATGACCAGTCATTACTGCCTCAGCACAGAAATACTTAAGCATTACACGTGCATAGTTTCCGTATGTATCTTCTTCCACAAGCAGAACCGTCCCAACTGCTACACCCCCTCCTAAGATCTGGTCTAAGGAAGGAATGCCTGACGAAATCAGAAGTTGATTGTTGTAAAGTGAAGGCTTCGCACCAGGTATCTGTATCACTTTTGATCTAGATTTCTTCTGGAAACTAGTCATGATTATTTGTTTTAATTATTTTCTAAACCATGAAATTTGTCAGATTTGATGATAAGAGTAACATCCCTTTGACATGTAAATTATCACGATGGGTATATTTTATGCCACCGGCTTCAGCGACAAGCAAAATGAGAAATATTGATTATTTCTTTCCCATTTGTTAAGTAGCTTAAATAAAGATTAGCCCAACAAAATGAATAGACCGAGAACTCTCTCGTAAGTATATCCAACTGCTCCGAGGTTCATCTAATTCAAATTATATTTTAATTGATTTGGGCTCTCGAAAACCCGGTTTCTATTCAAGCATGTGGGTGGGGTATATTTTCCGTATAAAGCAGAAAGTTGCCATATGACATTAGACAAACATGTGAACCATCTATAGAGTCCAAGTGGGATACCTAATTTCTATATTGGAAATTTATATTGAACAAAGAACTGGTGTGTACTTCCTTTCTAAAAGTAAAAACAACAGAACAGCACCATAAGGGAAATAGAAACATGTCTATCCACAATGACCCTAATATCGGTGAATACTAATAAGTGTTGATATCAGAATAAATCCAAATGAACCGCACATGTTCATTTTGTGCTTACTATTGACAATTTCCGTTGGATTTCTGAAATGTCCTTGAAATTTCTACGTGTAAATTTACCTTAATTTATTCAAAACTTGTTTTTTCCTCTTACACTCGTAAGTTTTTGTTCATGTTGTCAATATTTAGGTGAATTTCAATGACATCTATCGGCTGCATTTGACATTTGTAAGGTGCCCACTACTCATGTGACGTCACATGATTGGCTTGGGTGTCGGAGGTTTCGTCAACTAGAGGTTTCGTCAACCCTGGAGGTTTCGTCAACAATGTGAAATGTTTGCAAGTTATTAATTGGCAAGGACTTAGTTATGGACATTAATTGTTAATTGATTTAACTAGATCTATGTGTTATTTTTATGTGATTTTTATGTATATTTGTTATAGATGGCTGACAGTCCCAGTGTAGAAATCTTCCGGTAGATCCGCTGATTCCAGTGGAATATATATCTTTACTTGGCTTTGGCATGTGACATGCATCTCGAAAAAAAGGGCTTACATTGTACGCTTGCAAGCTTCAATTATTGTTGCTTAATTGCCTAATTGACGAAACCTCTCACATAATTGAAACCTCTTAACAATTTCCCTCTATATTGCCTTGTTGACGAAACCTCCAGTTGACGAAACCTCCTGCATTCATTGGCTTATATGGCATTTATTGCTATTGGTAGGAACTTGTGATGTGAAATTTACATCGTCACCGGTTATTGGTATCACCGCGTGAATAAAAGATGGAGGCCAGTGCTGTTGCTTTCACTTTGTTTTTTATTTAATTATGATTTATTTCTTACTAACTAAAATTGCATACAATAAAATAAATAAGATTATGCTTAATTGAGAGTGAACATTATTTGCACAGCCTCGTTTTGGAACAAAAATACACAGGCTATTGCTTATGTCACCGGTTACGGTATACCCAGGATACATCCCCGCGAGGGGTTTGACATTGGAGGAAAATAGATAGAACTCTTGGATTAATATACACAGATCATTTTTATCAGTAAGCAAATATTCATTTAAAAAATCCACAAGACTCGTTAGATCTACCCTTGAATACGACAACATAATTTGGAGTCCTAGATTTTAAAAAGATATTCAATCATTAAAATGCATTCAGAAACAAAGCTAGTAAAACAAGTACACAAGACAAGACATCTTCCATATACACGAGACAAGACATCTTCCATATATACAGGGTTTCCATATGAAGATAGATTGAGACACTTAAACTTACAGACCTTAACATACAGAAGACTATGTGGAGATCTTATAGATGTCTGTAAATTGTTACACGATAAAGAAGATGTATATTGACTTCACAAAGTATTCTTTGATATGTCTCATACAATAACCACTAACGGTCATTCATAATGATATATGCTACAGAGACATCAGTGCCTGTTTGAAATTAGGAAGCATTTCTTTTTACAACGAGTGATTAATCACTGGAATTCTCTGCCCACACTAGTCAGTAGTCACAGCACCTACATTGTACACTAAATAATTTTAAGAAATTGATGGACAGTTACTATGGAGGTAAATGCAATTACCGGAACGGAGAAACTCTTTGAGTACACAAACAAGAGAGAGAGAGAGAGAGGGTTATAGAAATTAGACGCCGACTTGCGACCCTCAGCACGGATGTATTGTAATATAACTTGTACAACTCTGTACAGTGTGCATGTGGTCTAGCATGCCATTGTTAGAACTCACCCGTCACTGACTCACTGCTATCATCAGGGCTGTGAGTTCACTCCCTATCACTGCTATCAGTGATAAATTAATGATAGGTGAGAAAGTTGTTGATCCCTGTGGAGGTTGGAGAATGGAGTACTGGTTTTTACCTAGGAAATGTCGGTGATTATCTCTGCCACAACAGACTGACTTTGTGCGTAAATCTTCCAGAGTGACACTGTGGAGAATGGAGTACTGGTTTTTACCTAGGAAATGTCGGTGATTATCTCTACCACAACAGACTGCCTTTGTGTGTAAATCTTCCAGAGTGACACTGTGGAGAATGGAGTACTGGTTTCTACCAAGGAAATGTCGGTGATTATCTCTGCCACAACAGACTGACTTTGTGCGTAAATCTTCCAGAGTGACACTGTGGAGAATGGAGTACTGGTTTCTACCAAGGAAATGTCGGTGATTATCTCTGCCACAACAGACTGACTTTGTGCGTAAATCTCCCAGAGTGACACTGTGGAGAATGGAGTACTGGTTTCTACCAAGGAAATGTCGGTGATTATCTCTGCCACAACAGACTGACTTTGTGCGTAAATCTTCCAGAGTGACACTGTGGAGAATGGAGTACTGGTTTCTACCAAGGAAATGTCGGTGATTATCTCTGCCACAACAGACTGACTTTGTGCGTAAATCTCCCAGAGTGACACTGTGGAGAATGGAGTACTGGTTTCTACCAAGGAAATGTCGGTGATTATCTCTGCCACAACAGACTGACTTTGTGCGTAAATCTTCCAGAGTGACACTGTGGAGAATGGAGTACTGGTTTCTACCAAGGAAATGTCGGTGATTATCTCTGCCACAACAGACTGACTTTGTGCGTAAATCTTCCAGAGTGAACTCTGTACAAATGAAATGGAAGAAAAGCTTGAAGTACTGGAAGTATTAGGGTTCCCAATTGCACCAATTGCGAGAAAACACAAATGCGGGTGCTAAATTTTGTGATTTGGCTGAACTTTAAAAAATTCAACATGTTTTGTCATATACATACATATATGTCATATGTTTATTTTTAATTGGCTCCATTGTTTAAAGCAGAATTACATCGTATGAAATAAAATATATTTGAAAAATTCAATTTTTATGTATGGGTAGCAATGCTGCTACACATTCTAACATTATACTTTGTATGCTTATGTTCATTTGGTAAACAGTGTTTTTTTGCGATAAAACAAACTCGAAACCGAAAGTAGGACTTTCCGAGTCGATCGGTCACGCACTTGTTTACAACCGGAACGCATCGTCCGCACTTGTTTACATTCATAATGCATAGACCCCATTTGTCCCACGTTGTCTTTTTTAATTAAATTACTTGATATGTTGATTCATACCTCTGTTAGCGTCTTTTAGGGACAATTCTACATCCCCGCGAGGGGTTCGACATTAGAGGAAGATAGATAGATAGTATTTCATGTTCAAAATATATACGTTGTTTTCTACATTCTCTGTTGTTTCACGCATGCGCGGTGTGTGTGTTTATATTTCATGTGTTGATAAACAAATTCGCGTATTTAACGGTTTAAATTTATTGGAATTGAAATTTATCGTTTCTGAGCGACTATTTCGATTTTTGTAAACACACACACATTAGTATTTATATTTTACCCAAAACATCCTTTATTATGATGTAATGCTGCTTTAACAATTGGTGACAGAAGTGGTGCAGACAAAAATTTCAGACATATATCCCTGAGTATGAGTCTCCGTGGCCGAATGGTCTAACGTGCTGTTGTTAGAACTGGCATTTTATCGCTATCATCAGGGCTGCAGGTTCACTCTCTATCACTCTCAGGGACAAGTGGTGATACATGTATATGTGAGAAAGTGGGACCCAGGAAATGCGGGTGGTCTACTCTCTGCCACAAGAGACTGACCTCCCATAAATAGAAAATTAATTTAATGATTGGTGGTAACAGAAATTAAGTATGGGTTGATACTGGGGAATGCAATTAAATTCTAGGAAATGCTACATTTTGAGCATCCAAGTCATTCAATTCCTACATGTACCAACGAGACCACATCGTACAGTAAGTCCCGGAAAACCCGTATCGTCTTTGAATAGCCTTATCTCTGTATGCTGGGTGAAATAAAGGCTATTAATAGTTCAAATAATTGTGGCAAACGACAATTATACATTACTGTGTTTTTCTTATTTGTAATTGAAAACTCTGGAGCTATGCTATGTTTAGTTTATACAAATTTATTTTAGCTCGATTGCGAAACAAGTTCTTTCAACTTATATTAATCACTCTCGAGTCCTCATTCCTGATGGAATCCATCGCAATGAGAGAGAGAGAGAAGAGGCATGTGGAATTTAAATGCCTAGCGGCACAATCGTAATGACTCCAGCGGGGTTCGAACGCGCATCCACTGCGCTATCACGACTTCCTATGTCATGTCATCTAATGAAATTGGACAACATATATTGACTATTATTTTCACAGCTTGTCTGCAAAGAATTAAATGAAGCTTGTCGTCATAGTTTAACGTTGCCATTCTCTGATGGATATAACTTGTTTTATTTTTTCAGACGCTCAGGTGAATCCCTGTATCAACTGTTGGGCCTTCAAAAAGGAGCAGGTCATGACGAAATAAAGAAATCATACAGAAAGGTAGTGTTTTTATATCCTTTCACACATACACTTGGGATATTCGGTGTGTGCATAGATCTGTCTGTGTACACAATTTATATCTTAAACACCAGGGATCATTCTAGAGGGCGATGTGGGCGAAATTGTCGCCCTAGGGACCCTGACTTCGCCCTCTGGGGGCCCCACTTCTCCCTAAAAAATTGTTTTTGGTTTTTTACGATTTCCAAACAAAATTTTGTCTAGTAAGATACACTGGTCCATTATAAAGCACTCCTTCTATTCAAATGTTGTATTTAATGGTTGTACTGTGCATTTTAACCCTATTTTGCAATAGTATATTAAAGAACACCAATTAAGATCACGCGCTTTCTCACTTCTCCCAAAAATTCTGACCTAGAATGAACCCTGAAACACTTTCCCTCATAGAAGCACCTCTTGACGCCATTACCGATACGACATACATTGTCAATGTAGTAGTCAAACCAATGTTCATAATAAAGGCCAGAATCTCATGTAGTCCCAGTAATATCTATGGAGGTGGGGTGGATATGGCGACTACTTATCCACTGCATGATAGCTATAATTATATTATATAGATATAATAGTATATTAACCTAAATCTCTACGAAGGAAATGGTTAACAGACTTCACAAAATGATCTAAAAACATACAGGACAGTCGATCTGGTGAATGTGAAATATTGGCCATACTTAATACACACATTTATACAGGACGGAAAATGTCAAATAGCGTTAATTGTTTATTTTATGTATCCCATTTATCTAATCCCTTTGCCTATCAAACTGACACATCAGATGATCCATACATGATTTTATATTCAGTCAATGGCCTGTTGTGTTTAACAACAGCATGAGAGTTGTGGTAAAGATGAGCCAAGCTTCAGTACTGGATAATGGATATACATTGTAGCCTTGACATTGGCCATTGATTGTCTGTTGGCGTCGCTTGCAGCTGCAGGTCTCGTGGTGGTCATTTACTGTTGAAATTTTACGGTTGCTAGAAATAAGTTATTGCCCTTCAAACTTGAAGCACGAGTATTTCAAGCTACCTTTAGTCTGTACTTAGCATTAGGACTATGATTTATCATGGGACAGTTTGCAAGTAACAGGTGAAACAGTAAATAAACAGTGTGTGACCTAATACTTGACCTTCACAATGGGGTCACTGGAAGCTAGCTCTAAGCTTTAGGGAGAATTTACTTCTCCCTCCAGACAGAGTTTATGGAGAAGTGGGACAGTTTTTATATCTTATTTTATAAATTATCATAACCGTACCTTGAACTACTCAGTTCTGATAATGTACATACGCTAATTCTATTTACCGCTGTAAGAATGCCATATGGAACCGGCTCGAAAATTATGAAGGTACAACATGTATATAAATTGGCTTTATAATCCTGGGGCATGCAATATTCGACAACATTACCTAATAGACACTAAATATACATGTATTGCATTTGCTATCGTGAAATATAGCCAGTGACCTCATTAATGACGGCACCCAGGAATATTCCATTGTGAAATGTCAGGAAATTTGTCCAAAAAATTCTAAAACTAATTTTTTGTATACATGGTTGGAAAATTGCATTTGTCCGCTCGCCATGGCGAGTGTATTGTTTGCGGACGAGTGTTTGTTGGAGTTTGCTTGTCCTGCAGGATGAGTGAACAATTCTGTGACCATTTAATTATAAAAGAAAGGAAAATATGTTTTGCTTACTGTCTAAAAAGGGGTGATATATGACAGCTTACAATGCTGAATAAATGTGTCAATTACGGACAAAAAATGTTGTCCCCAAATATTACAATGTTTAGCGGCAATATTTTGTCGCAATTGGTTACCAACAGCGGGAACCCTGCTGCTAATAAGCAATAGGCACACTGTACTATATATTCTGTAATCAATATCTATGGGGATAGACAACCCCGTGGCTATATGTGGGATGTTTTATGGCATTTATGAGGAGTAAAGAGTCAAAGCTTCATAAATATATATTTATTTGGGAATCCATGTTCACCATGTAACCACATCAATAATAACAAAAGCACACGATAACAGATAAGGACAGAGAAAATGCTACAGAATGAAGTCAGCTTGGCTGGCGGTTACTGTACAGTGTATGTCCAAAATGAGGTCAGTGTGTTAAAGACTTGTTCACTATGTTTAAAGCAACACTACAACAGCAGGGGGGGCGAGTAACAAAATAAATGGGACCCTTTTTTATTAAAATAAAGCTCTCCAACTCGTTCTAATTCCCAAATAATCGAATTTGGGGGGTTAAAATATCGACCTAAATTTGTTATTATATTATAACCAAAACGACGAGGAATATACCCAACTAATTGGAATATTATGTCAACATTCTTCGACACATTTTACTCAGCAGGGGGGTGAGTAACAAAATAAATGGGAGCCTCGGCGCCCCACGTTGAGCCCTCCCTCCATGTTCCGGGTGAACAGACCTCTTAATTTGGGCCGAGGAGGCTCCTAGCCCCATTTCAGACAGCCAAAAAACACCCATATATCAGCCAGGGGACGGACCACAACCCTCGCCGGCCCAGGGCTCTCAGACACTACGTGCCAAAACAGATATGACAAACCACTTACCTGTCGGGGGTGAATCTCAATGATTATTAAGCCTTTTGGTCGTACCCCGGGCGCCTAATATAAGAGATATTATTTAAGAACCCTTTTTTTCCCCTTAAGTCGAAAATGTTTAATATTCTGGAGCACTAGGGATTGCTCGAGGCGTGTAATTGGGAGGACTTTCACGTTCGAGAGGACCTCCCCACATACATAAACACACTACGCGCTTAGTTGTTTTAACACTTTTTTTCTCTGTTCCGATCTACCGTCAGCGATTAATTTATCGATGTTGGCCTTCGATAATACATCGGGAGATGCTCTACATTTAGTTCGGATATCCTCTTTTAAGGATTGGTATCGATCCCATTCTTCGCATACTATTTTAAATTCGGGTCGGATATTACGTTATCCCGAATAGCTTCGCTTATTATGAGATCGATACTGTTTTTCTTAGATTGGGCGGCAATCGCTATACGATCGTGTTTTTTACTTTTATTTTCTAGATGGCGTACGACTTTTCTTCCTACCATGCATAAAAGTCCGCTAGCCGCGGCAGCTACACCCAATCCTATAGCTATCGGAGTTCCTACGATCGTCGTTGTTATAGTAACGCTTCCGACTCCTCTAACTATAGAACCCGTAGCGAATATTGTATTAGCTCCTTCGATGATATTCGCTAATCGTTTATATTTTTTAGATATAGTTACCCGATTATTACGTTCGTTATGTAGTAAGGTTTGAATCTCTACGATTCTCCCCATTCTAAAAATCGAGGGATCTACATTAATCTCTTCCGTTATAGGTATAGTTGGGTATAACGCCATTTGTTTTTTACTCTTTCATATTATAAATCTAGTTCAACTATTATAGCTACAACACTAATAGCGTCTAACGGTCTAGCCGAATTCGTTACAAAGTTTATAACATTACCCTGCCATCACTTCAATAGGATTAGCAAAAACTATATACGCCGATCGAACGTCCTTAATTTTTGTAATACTTTCTTTTTGTGTAATTCCGTTAATTACGGGATGTACCGTAATCGTATCTAAACCATCACCTCCGCTACCAGTTTTTATGGAAGAAATAGACATGCGTAAAATTCTACCCGCTATAGTCATAGGGTATCCGGAATATTTATTATTAGCGCTATTACCGAATGCCCATCCCAATACATCGCGTAAAGGATCCCTTTCCTCGGCCCATATAGTAATAATATCTTTTTTAGGTTTATTTAATATAGTTGACGTTACGGCAATTAATCCGTCTACGTGTTTTTCTAGAGCATTTATTTTACGAGTATCCGAATCGGGTTTATTTAATATAGTCGACGTTACGGCAACTAATCCGTTTAATTGTTTTTCTATACTATTTAATTTAGCCGATTCGGATTTATCTAATATATTTGACGACGTTATGGCTATAAATTTATTTAATCGTTTTTCTAGATCATTTAATTTACCGTTAGCTTTAATATATTCTTTATGACTACCCGGCCCATAAATACTCATTTTAATTCGAGTACTACGGAGATCGGAAATTCGTGATTGTCTAACTTTCTTCCGTTATCATCTCTGATAGTAATATCCAATTCGTTAATACAACCGCGTTCCAAATGTTTGAATTCTGGATTAGGATAATCTATAACAACGGGTTCCCCGAAGAAAGCATTTCCCGCGTCTCTTATCTTAAGGAGTGTACTCGGAGCTCCATCACATACGTTATACGACGTATTTAATTGTTCTAAGTGCACTCGAATAGTTTTAGTTAAGGCAAAACTTACCGGTTTTTCGCCGACGTATATACCGGGATCCAACCAACCTTTATTAGCGTTATACGTTTTAAATATACCTAGTATGTCACACATACCAGGTGTCATAGTTATTTTTTCGCGTTTGACATTTAGGGTTGCGATTCCATTAGATTTACAAATGCTGACACTCGCGAAGTCGGTAAATTCTGTATCTATAAATGTTTGTAAATCCTCGAAATTCCATAAACCCGGTGATAATTTTACCGCGGTTACAGTACTCTCTTTTAGGTACCCAAATCCTTCGTTTATGATCGTATTATACCAACCGACCGTAAGTGTTATTGATCTAAGGCCAACGCGTAGATCCCCGCCGCGGTTATCAATATATTGTTGGAGGCTTGTGGCCTCACCCCTTTGAACATCGGTGATTGTTTGAAACATAGTTATAATAAAATATGGCTAATACTTTAAATAGAACTTTCGGCTATAATCCTTCGGGTACTTATAAAACCGGCGGTGTATATAAACGCCAGCTTGAGGCCGTGAACCTAACCACCCTGATGATCACGGTCAGCCCGAACGAGGTCTTCTACACCGAGGTTACGAATATCTGGCGAAAATACAGGCTACCTCCTGTCAAGACGGACACCGTAGCGCAGGCTTGGAACAACACACCGATGCAGTTTTGGCAGAATCAGCTCAACTTCGACCGGTTGCGGTGTGTCGTTCGACACCCTGAACGGTGTAGGTGCCCAAAATGAACCGCTGATGCAATCGGTCTATATCTTCCACGTCTACTATACTATTAGGAGGATTTTAGACGAATTACGAGTCTCGCTACCGCAGGATAATAATTTCGATCCCTTCTCAAATACGTACGACAGACGGGCCTATGAGCGGATATGCGCAGAGTTTGACGTGAGACCGATGACCGACTGGCGGCAGAAGAGCTACCAGAACAGCAACGGGCTCGGTGATGTCTACACCCTAAGTCACAGCACGAGGGCGCGGACGAGCATGGCAGACCACGCACAAATATTATCGGTCAATGTCGGTAATTTATATCGGTCGTCGGCGACCTTCGGTCCTGAGGTCCCAGGTGAGTTTCATACGCCTTTCCTAGCTAAAGCATATTACGCTCCTCCGGTGAAAGCTCATATTGATCATATTCTGCAGGATCCGGGCGTAGACGGCGCCTGGAGCACATTTGTGCTAGATAAGTCAAACGGGTTCACCCGGGCCGGTGTTTCCCGCCTGAATGATTCAATCCGGACCTATGTCTGGGCTCTCCTGGGAGCCCAGTCACAGATGAGGTCCTGCATCGTGGGAGTGGACACGGCATTTGACGCACAGAAGCAGTTTCTAGCGAATGTCGAGGACGCCATAAACTCCCCGGTGGACATCCCATCGGCAATCGTGCGGTACCAAGACGTTCTTCAGTATGCGAAGAGTCAGGTAGATTTCGTCTTCGGCCACAGCCTCTACATGGCCCCGAGTGACATGTTGCTGCGAATCGATCATCGGGCCGGATACAACAATGAAATCGTGATAGCTAGCTCCAACATGTCCTTAGGTCACAATGACGATGTCAACGAGGTGGCTGTCATACCAACAACTCACGGGAGCTTCTCCGCCGGTCCGCTTCATCAAAAGATTGCCGAGCCGGAACCAGGCCCACCGGCAGCGGTTCCCACGGGAACGACTGATGAAGAACAGCATGAAGATGAGAAAAATGCGCTCATTGTGGTTGGCATCATCTCAGGGTTGGCAATTCTTTGGCTATTACCCTAGTAATGTACTAACCTAGGCCGCGCCAGGCTGCAACATACAGTAGCCCGCCGACGGCAACGACCAGTGCCCATATATTTTCTGAGAGCCACCCCGCCGTCTTGCTCAAGGTGAGGAGCCAGGAGGCAATGCCACCGATAATGCCAGGAAGCGCTGCCGCAGCCTTTCCGGCGAGTTTTGCCAGTGCCCTACCAAAATATTTCAACACCTTTTTAGCCCACTCCTTGATGCCCTCCTTAGCGGCCCCCGCAGCACCCCCGCCTGTAAGAGCCAGCACAAGCGTACTCACAATAAACCCGAGTGCAGTCATAATGCTTACTAGTGTGACGCCCTGCTCTCTGAACAACGTGCGAAGACGCTCGCCGAGCGTGGTGTCCTCATGGAGGACCCGTGATATAGTTTCGCGGATCCGATTGATTTGTGTACGGAGCGCCTCCCGGTTGGCAGAGGCGGCCCCCAAGCGGGCTGCTCTTTCATCCTGCAACCCCTGCAGGCGCTCAGTGATCCGCCGCTTATCGTGTGTTGTGTCGGCCTCGGCTAGTTTCCTTTTTTCTAGCGCTATATGTTCATCGAGTTCCGTCAATTTGGCGAGGTTGTTGGTTAGCTCGCCCCGGACCGTCTGCATGGTTTTATTAAGCCCGCGGAATTCACGAAGGTTTAACGGCGGATCATCCATTGTGCTGAGTATGTCTTCTATCTGATTATCGGTGAACGTCGTCTCCACTGTGCGAATAACATCGGTGGCGACTTGCGGGATCTCGTTGAGTTCAACTGTTTCTATTTTGTCTGCTGCTCCACCTAGCTCAGTGGTAGCTGCATGGAGGGCCTCTACTGCCCGGGCGGATATAATTGTTTTACCTCGCACCCAATCCGTGAATCCAAGCTCGTCTCTGATGATTTGGCCGCCACCTCGCTTCCCGGCAATGGTATTTAATGAGAGTGGCTCGCCGGTGCGGGCATTGACAATCTCGATGTTAGAGGCGGATTTCAAGTGCAATCTACCGTACCGATTCAATTCAAACTTGGAGTAGTCACGGCCAACCGATGGGACCATGCCTTTTTCTGCCAGGATCCGAGCAGTTCCTGACTAAGAGGCCCGATGGCCCCCCCAGGAGTGACATTTTCGTACGCCTGCGTCCCGCCAGGCAACATACCGGTATCATAGGTGTCTTCTACATCATCTTCTACATCATCGTCGTGTACGAAATCATCCATATCAATGTCTGCCATC
This sequence comes from Archivesica marissinica, assembly GCA_014843695.1. Classification (NCBI taxonomy): domain Eukaryota; kingdom Metazoa; phylum Mollusca; class Bivalvia; order Venerida; family Vesicomyidae; genus Archivesica; species Archivesica marissinica. The sequence continues at coordinate 45,104,957 of CM026402.1, read as the reverse complement.
GTATTGAAGGCTACCACATTTGGGTTCAATATAGTAATGGCTTCAACTCAATACGGACACAAACTTAATCCATACCGCAGGCTGCGGGAGCCCCTCGGGGCAAAGGGCATAAGACAGAGCGTGGTCATTACGAACAACCCCTCGACGATTGACCAGAACCAGCAGCTCTTGGTCCGCTTCCCCAACCTTGGAGCTAACGACGTGATTGTGCCAGGGACCATTCGCCTCGCTTTCACCATCTCACTGACGTCGACAGACGTAAATCGAACCGTCGTCCAGAACCTGGGCCGCGCCATAGTCAAGAAAACGACTATCAAAATCAGTGGTAATGAGATTATGTCTATCGACGACTCCGATGTCTACTACTGTTACCAAGATCTCTGGAAGACTGCACAAGAGCGCAGAAATGCTGTCTATCAGGGCATTGACACTAGCACCAATCAGAACGTAACCAGACTTAGAATCGATGCTGGTAACAAGGCAGATAACGATGCCGCGCACAACGCAATTTCTGCGGCATTCGGTAATCGCTATCACATCCCACTCGACTTTGAGCTGCTGGAGAGCCATATGCCATTCTATCAAAGCGCACTGGCAGACCGCCTGGAATATGAACTAACGTTCAACGACTATAGCCGTGTTATCATCGCTACAGACGTGAACTCGACGTATGCGGTGGAAAACATTTCACTGGAGTACGACATGGTCACGCTGCCCGACCTCGCACGGAGGATTAGAGAGCATTATACCGGGCGGCTTGCAATCCTTTATGACAGAGTTCTTCGTCATCGCAAAATAACGAAAAACAAAAACGACACCCTGTGGAACATTAATATCAACATCCCGGCCCGCTCGATGAAGGGAATCCTGATGCTGTTCGAGGAGGCCGAGGCTAGAGAAACCGAAAGCTTCTACAATCCCAAAATTACCAAGGTTGAGGTGACAATTGAGGGTGTCCCCAACCAGCTGTACAGCCAAGGCATGCGCGCCTACCAGCAGTGGGATGAAGCCAAAAAGCAGTTTGCATGCGGCTCTAAACGCGCCCCAGAGGTTGCTGCGGTAGCCAAAGACCTACAACTCTCGGACGTCTCTCTGGCAGAGTTCCTAACTTCAAAATACGCATTGTGGCTCGATTTGCGGACCAGCGATGATGACCAACTCCATGGTAATGGGCGCAGAGTGGAGAATGCCAGCGAGGGTGTAACAATCCAGATAGCTAAAGAAGCAGACACCGATGGCGCATTGAACATGTATCTGTACATTATTACAGATGCACAGCTCAACATTGAAGATGGTCGATTCGTCAGTGCGCTCTACTGATCTACTACCCCGCGACCCCCACTCGGCCATCATATGCGGTCAGACTGGTTGCGGTAAAACTGTATTCATACTGGACTTGCTCGAGGGCCCCTACCGCGGGATCTTTCGGCACATAGTTATCCTCTGCACTACGATTGCACATAACGCAACTTACCAGAACCGCCCTTGGATCTGGAGGGATCCCGAGGTCTACATACTAGACCCCTGTGAAAAGTTACATACCTGGCTGCGGGTATTCTACACCATGTTCCAGGGTGAGCCCACCCTGTACGTGATTGACGACTGCTCGGCCAAGGCAGCTATGACCAAACAGAAGGACATGCTATCAGAGCTGGCCTTCAGCGGACGGCATGCGCTGCAAAGCGTCTGGGTGTTGACCCAGAAATACAACTCAGTTCTGAAGGATCTCCGCGAGCAGACACGCTGGGCCGCGGTCTTTCACTGCAAAGATCGTGATTCCTTCGAAGAGTGCCTTCGAGAGAATGACGTCATTTTCTACGTATGAAGAGCGAGCCAAGGTACGGCAAACGCTTGCAGGAACAAAACACAGCACATTGCTGTTAAAGACGGACCAACCAGCTGCTTATAAAGTGCTATTCACAGCTTAACATGTGGGAAGCAATTCTGCTAATCACCCAGATCATAATTTCCACCACATTGGGTTGGTTCGTGTGGCAGTATGTTAGACTTAAGAGGCGAGTACTGATAGCACTAAGAAAAATGAACTGCGACGAACTTCTTGATCAGTTGATGGATGCCGCGCCCCCGATTGATGGGCCGATGGAAACATCGGTCCCGACTACCGAGACGCCGGGAGACGAGAGCGCCCGTCAAGACAACAAGCGTCAACGACTTGCAGCCCTAGCAGCAGGGGGGCAGACTGAACAATATCTAGGACGACAACTCACAACCGAGCATATCGACAATATGGCAAATAATACTATCGAGAAGCTCTACGCGCGCTATGAAGCGAGACTCGGGGCCGCGATGACAAAAACCTTGGGGGCCGCAGTCATTCAGTTCTACGCAACAGTAGCAAGTATGTTTCTACCCATACAACCAGAAAATCAACCGAGACTAGTTGCAGACCTCGAATCTGATCCGTTTAAAAAAAAAAAAAAATAAATAAAATTAAAAATAAAAAATCAAAGATTTATTATAAAAAAAAAAAAAAAAAAAACAAAAAAAAAAAATTCAAAATTAATAAAAAAAAAAAAAGCACATAAAAAAAAAAAAAAAAGATAAATAAATATATAAAGAAATAAAAAAAAAAAAATTAAAAAAAAATAAAAAAAAAACATAAAAACAAAACGAATGGGGGTTAAAAAAACAAAAAGCAAAAACGAAAAAAATTATAAAATAAAAAAAAAAAAAAAAATTATATAAATTTACACTGAAAAAAATGTAAAAAAATAGAAAATAATTTATAAAAAAAAATAAAAAAAAATAATAAAAATCAACCACGCGTTAAGCACAGCCACGTGCGAGCTATATCACAGGTATGGCATGTACCTTGCACCGCTCACCGCTGCGTTAACCACTGCGAAGCATTGCCAATTTGGACACGTATGCCCGCTTACCATAGCTAACGATGTCTACACCGGAGAGAGTGACAGATCCTGTAGTTCTGACACCGGAGGAGACGCCTGCGAAGCTGCAAACAACACGACGGAAGGATCCTAAAAAACAAGCGGCAGGACAGGCAGGGGCTGCGGCTCGGAAGGCCAAGGAAGATAAAATACGTGCCGAGCTCAGAGATGCTAAAGCCACGTTGCAAACATCGAAACCCTCAGTTGCTGTCACCCCGGTGGAACAGGGCAACGCTGGAGAACAAACGGTTGTCGCCCCGCAGCATGTTTCAGCGGTGGAAACCGAGACGAAACACTGGTACCAGTGTAGCGAGGTCTGGACCCCGTGGATCGTTGGCGGTCTTGCATGTGCCCTATGGGTTGTTGTGAACAGTAGGCGGGAGGCGCATAAACCAATGCCCGCCCGAGCTAACATTGTCGTTCCGACAGCGAGTCATTTAAAGACTTCGCTTGACCCATTCTATATGCAATAGTCGCGCGAAGAAAAACAATGTCTACTGACGGAAAAATGTTGGCCAATGCGGCGTATCATTCGGTTGTGGTATCTGGCC
>CM026402.1:45014116-45092946 GCA_014843695.1 Archivesica marissinica | reverse complement strand
CAGTTTGTTATAGCAGTTAGGTAATGTAAACAGTTTGTTATAGCAGTTAGGTAATGTAAACAGTTTGTTATAGCAGTTAGGTAATGTAAACAGTTTGTTATAGCAGTTAGGTAATGTAAACAGTTTGTTATAGCAGTTAGGTAATGTAAACAGTTTGTTATAGCAGTTAGGTAATGTATACAGTTTGTTATAGCAGTTAGGTAATGTAAACAGTTTGTTATAGCAGTTAGGTAATGTAAACAGTTTGTTATAGCAGTTAGGTAATGTAAACAGTTTGTTATAGCAGTTAGGTAATGTAAACAGTTTGTTATAGCAGTTAGGTAATGTAAACAGTTTGTTATAGCAGTTAGGTAATGTAAACAGTTTGTTATAGCAGTTAGGTAATGTAAACAGTTTGTTATAGCAGTTAGGTAATGTAAACAGTTTGTTATAGCAGTTAGGTAATGTAAACAGTTTGTTATAGCAGTTAGGTAATGTAAACAGTTTGTTATAGCAGTTAGGTAATGTAAACAGTTTGTTATAGCAGTTAGGTAATGTAAACAGTTTGTTATAGCAGTTAGGTAATGTAAACAGTTTGTTATAGCAGTTAGGTAATGTAAACAGTTTGTTATAGCAGTTAGGTAATGTAAACAGTTTGTTATAGCAGTTAGGTAATGTAAACAGTTTGTTATAGCAGTTAGGTAATGTAAACAGTTGTTATAGCAGTTAGGTAATGTAAACAGTTTGTTATAGCAGTTAGGTAATGTAAACAGTTTGTTATAGCAGTTAGGTAATGTAAACAGTTTGTTATAGCAGTTAGGTAATGTAAACAGTTTGTTATAGCAGTTAGGTAATGTAAACAGTTTGTTATAGCAGTTAGGTAATGTAAACAGTTTGTTATAGCAGTTAGGTAATGTAAACAGTTTGTTATAGCAGTTAGGTAATGTAAACAGTTTGTTATAGCAGTTAGGTAATGTAAACAGTTTGTTATAGCAGTTAGGTAATGTAAACAGTTTGTTATAGCAGTTAGGTAATGTAAACAGTTTGTTATAGCAGTTAGGTAATGTAAACAGTTTGTTATAGCAGTTAGGTAATGTAAACAGTTTGTTATAGCAGTTAGGTAATGTAAACAGTTTGTTATAGCAGTTAGGTAATGTAAACAGTTTGTTATAGCAGTTAGGTAATGTAAACAGTTTGTTATAGCAGTTTGGTAATGTAAACAGTTTGTTATAGCAGTTAGGTAATGTAAACAGTTTGTTATAGCAGTTAGGTAATGTAAACAGTTTGTTATAGCAGTTAGGTAATGTAAACAGTTTGATATTGTAAACAGTTTGTTATAGCAGTTAGGTAATGTAAACAGTTTGATATTGTAAACAGTTTGCTGTAAGAAATTTGATATTGTAATTAGTTTATTTAATGTAAGCAATCTGATATTATAAACAGTTTAGTGTAATCAATCTGATATTGTAAACAGTTTAATGTAAGCAATTTGATATTGTAAACAGTTTAATGTAAGCAATTTGATATTGTAAACAGTTTGATATGAAAAATGTTTAATGTAAGCAATTTGATATTGTAAACAGTTTGATATGAAAAATGTTTAATGTAAGCAATTTGATATTTTAAGTAGTTTGATATTGTAAACAGTTTATTTGTATATGTATGCAGTCTATTGGCTTTGTATTAAAGTGCTCAGAGTGTATTGTTGTTTGTTTGATGTACACCTTAAGCATTTTGATATTCTCATTGAGTTTATTGTGTGTGGAGATATTCTCATTGAGTTTACTGTGTGTGGAGATATTCTCATTGAGTTTACTGTGTGTGGAGATATTCTCATTGAGTTTACTGTGTGTGGAGATATTCTCATTGAGTTTACTGTGTGTGGAGATATTCTCATTGAGTTTATTGTGTGTGAAGATATTCTCATTGAGTTTATTGTGTGTGGAGATATTCTCATTGAGTTTATTGTGTGTGTAGATATTCTCATTGAGTTTATTGTGTGTGTAGATATTCACATTGAGTTTATTGTGTGTGTAGATATTCTCATTGAGTTTATTGTGTGTGTAGATATTCTCATTGAGTTTATTGTGTGTGTAGATATTCTCATTGAGTTTATTGTGTGTGTAGATATTCTCATTGAGTTTATTGTGTGTGTAGATATTCTCATTGAGTTTATTGTGTGTGTAGATATTCTCATTGAGTTTATTGTGTGTGTGGATATTCTCATTGAGTTTATTGTGTGTGGATATTCTCATTGAGTTTATTGTGTATGAAGATATTCTCATTGAGTTTATTGTGTGTGGAGATATTCTCATTGAGTTTATTGTGTGTGTAGATATTCTCATTGAGTTTATTGTGTGTGGAGATAAAACAAAATCGATGAGAATCCATTAACAGAAATGTGACTAAAACATTGTTTTTAAGCTGAATTCAGCGGCTCGGGGAATATCACTCTGTCAACAAACCAAATAACATAATATTAGTCTAAATATCTACGTTGGAAAGGGGGGTCAAATCCTTGCACGCTAACCATGAAAATATCTCTCAAATTTATTTAAATTTATTATAATTCGTTTATACAAATTTATTTTAACTCGATTGCGAAATGAGTATTTACATTAGATTAATTGCTCTCGAGACCATAATCGTGACGGTATGTGTCGCCATGCATGAGGTAGAAGAAGCTATGTGGAATTTAAGCGCCTTGCCCAAGGGCACAATCGTAACAGCTACAGCTTGCACAAACTACGGGCCTTTAACACCTGAAAAGAACACGCTACCACTGCATTAGAATTGTGTAGTATTCATACTCGCCTATAGGACGAGAATTTTATACCCATCCTTTGGTCTTAGAATTGGGGACCCGTCTTATAGGTAGTGATATATTTCCATGCGTTTTCAGTTAGAAATAAGAAAAACACATTAATGAATTATCATCTCGATACAATTATTTGAACTATTTATAGCCTTCATATTACCCAGCATGCAAAGAGTTTACGTACTACAATTGGCCTCTTCTCATGTTTGTCATCTGATAAAAGTATTTGGAACTATTTATAGCCTTCATATTACCCAGCATGCATAGAGTTTACGTACTACAATTGGCCTCTTCTCATGTACAGGAAGAATACAGTAGCACTCCAGAAGATGAACAAAAACAACCCGTTACCAGTCAGCCAGGAGCTGGCGATGGGCTACCTGAGGTCGGAGCTGCCATACCCATGCCCCCGCCATCAGGAAGGACAGAAAACTCGACACTGACTTCCGACGTAAAACCATCGTACGGAGCGGACGTCTCGTCATTAGACAGGAAAGAGGGCTTGATCGGGGAAAGTTAATACTGCAACAAATTAAGGGCATAAATATGTAATATTATTTATACTGTAAGCTGTGTGTCGGTTCTCCCAAGTTAAATGGTCCGATTTCTAATATATACAGGGCTCATTCTAGGGGGCGACATGGTCGAGCTAAACAAATATTTTTGTTTACCATTTTCATACAAAATTTAGTCCAGGAAGCCACACTGGCCATTGTAAAGCACTATTCTATTCCTAATGTTGTATTTAATGATGATAATGTGTATTTTAACCCTATTTTTGTGACATTTAATGGCGCGATTAAGGGTGCGGTGATTCGCGCGTTTTTTTACTTTTCCCAACAAATCTGACCTAGGATTGAGCCCTGACACACATTGTCACAATGTGTATATTCATCACATGTCAATGATGAATACCAACACTGAAAGCATGCTAGGCTTCTATATCTATATAGGTCATCTTATTTAGTGACACTGCAGTGCTCATTCTACTGGGCGACCTTGGAACCCTGACTTCGCCCCCCCCCCTCCCTAAAAAAAACAAATTAAAAAACTTTTTTTTAATTTTTTATTTTTTGTTACAATTTTCATACAAAATACAGTCGGCGGTCAGTGTAAAGCACTCATTCTATTCAAATGTTGTATTTAATGATCATGGTTTGTATTTTAACCCTATTTTGTTGACATTTATTAAATACTGACATTTAAGGATGCAATTGCGGGCTTCGTCACATCTACCAAAGATTCTATGACCTAGAATGTGCCCTGATATACATGCATATGCACATTGATCAGCTGTCGATGAGGAAATGATGAATGCCATCCCTGAAAGCATGCTAGGCATCTATAATAATATATCTATGATAAGTAATCTTATTTAGTGATACTGTTTTGTGTAATCTACGCATGTCTTCTGATTGTATTATCAATGTATCAAGTATGGAACTATTTCAATTTAATATATATATTGCATTAAATATGACAACATATTTATAGCTAACAAGACATAAACAAAGTACAATGGAAAGGCATGGATACAATTTCAGAAGAGCAGAGATGGTTGTAGATTTTAAGAATGCTGTAAATTTCTTGCTGAATTTGCTTAATATATAAATGTGTACGAGTTTTGAATAATTTTACTATTAAGCTAAAGTAATAAACTAAAGTAATAAAGTAAGCGTAATAGTGTTTCACATATTTTATTCTTAAATCTCTAAATTTGTAATTTTATATGTCATTAATGACAATATACCTGGTTCAGCTCTTTGAAGCACTTCTTTGAAACCATTCTTTGAAGAATTTCTTTCAAACCATTCTTTGAAGCATTTTTTTAAACCATTCTTCGAAGCACTTCTTTGAAACCATTCTTTGAAGCATTTCTTTGAAACCATTCCTTGAAGCATTTCTTTGAAACCATTCTTTGAAGCATTTCTTTGAAACCATTCATTGAAGCATTTCGTTGAAGCCATATTTACAGGCATGGTTAAAACTAAACATATCAGATACTCTGTAACACAGTTGCACGACGACGTTGCCCTGCAGTTTCTCAATGCCACAGCCTCTATTGTGTTTGATTCTTGGACGACAATAACTTCCGTTTTTCATATTTCTGATTTTAAAAAACATGATTAAACATTGAGAAAGGTTCCGTCTCTGTGGTCGAGTGGTTACGATCACTGACTTGTATACCACTGTAACCTATCATCACTGATAGTCACGGGTTCGAGCCCCGCTCAGGCCGTGTCTCATTTATATGAAAAAATTGGCAGTTTCTTACGGAGGTTGGTGCACCCAAGTACTGGTTAACTGCTGGAGCCTGCCCAGGAAAGGTGTTAGGTAAACTGCCCGCCGGCGATATAGCCCAAAATGGTGCTGATGCAGGCGTAAAACCCGAAATATAATAAACCTATTCTCAAATCTCAAGTGATATGATTGGTTGAATATGAAATTTGCTCTTGGCTAAATAGTAATATTACTGGCAAAAAGTGCATGTCCTGATGAGACGGCTCGGCTCATCTTGATCTACACTTTTTGTAAGCCTATTGAGGTCTGTGGTGTTGTAAGGGCTTATGACAGGCATTTTAGACTTAAAATTTGTTTTTTCTTAAGATGGAAAAATAATGCTATTATTCATATGCAAATTTATCCTAGTGTTAGTAGACCACCATTTACAGGGTTATTGGGGATTTTGTAAAAAAATATCCATAAAGGGAGGTAATTTACAAATCGTAACTGTGGTTTGTGGCCATATTTTCCAAATTTTACTTTTCATCATAATAATTTATTATTGAAAAAACGAAAATATAAGACAATAATCACAAGGGTGTCCGATTAGCGCAGTGGTTAGCGCACTCGCTTCTCACCAATGCAACCCGGGTTCGATCCTCGGATGGGAAGTATGTGAGATTGTACGGTGGTCACCAGATCGGACAGGTTGGTTTGCTCCTGTTTCCTCCCACACGAATGACCACATTTACTCTTCCATCCGCGCCAACGAGAGTGATTAATATAAGTTGTTACAACTTGCTTCGTAATCGTTGTAAAATAAATCGAGTTTAAACTTTTTTTAATATATCACGTTTAATATATCGTGTGCAGCATAATGGGGCTTTAATCAAACTCTTTAATCTCCACTTTTAACAACAACAACCCCCTCCTTATTTCTCATCACCAAATTTTTACCGGATTTAGTCTCCCAACAAAAGCTGTTCACGTAACCAATAATGTTTGTGCTACTGTGGAATAGTGAATTTATTAATATTTATTCTATAGATAAATTTATTGTTATGTTTTTCTGCATGCTCTGTTGTGACATTTTTCACATTAATTTATGCATGCATGTATTACAGTATATTGTATGTGGAGTCAGCCTGGTTCCAGTCTTTTCAATTTTTTACCTCTGACAAAATCGACAGCCTGGAGAAACCCGATTTCCGAGAGTAGCGCCATCTACATACACCACATTTTTGCAGGTGTTAATTTGAAGAACGACAACTCTTCTCTGCACTTAAAATAGAAACAGAATTATTTCGGAATTCACCGAACAAGCATGGTTATACACTATTATTCCCGAAAATACATGAATGGTTCCGTAGCCTCATTTACATTGCCAAAATGTGTCTTCATATTAGTTCACGTTTCTGCGTTGTATCTATGAGACGGCGGCTTTTAACCATTATGTTTCTATGGTAACGGATTGGTACTGCGTAATTGAAGAAAGGACAATGAATAGCACTTAAATCTTGAGTAAAAATTACAAATCAGACGTGCACCGTACGATGATCCGTAAAAAAATGGCAGCCAATAATACAGTTTTATTAACATATGCAGTGCCTCGCTTTAAAGTCACGTCATTAATTATGTCACATGCTAATAGGCCTATTAATAGGATCAATAATAATCAATAAATCCACGGAAAATACCTCAGGTTTCCCCAGGCGTTGATATTATCAGAAATGCAATACGGCTCGTTAATGGGTTTCATGTTAAAATTATATATATCACGGACAAGGCAAAATATATCAATGCCTGTTCCCAGGGTAGTAGGGAGTGTGAAATGAGAAGTGGACCAAATAGCGACATTGTTATAGTCTATTTATAGAATCTTGTGTCATAACTCCAGTATTCATTGTATGTGAGTTTTGTCGTGTAAATAACACTAGTGTTACAGGCGACGTCACCGTTGCGGTGTAGAATTTAATCATGGCTTATATCTAAATTTGTTGCCTGCATGGCCGAGTTGTTAAGGTAGTTAACTTATAACCTCCTGCCCCTAACCACTGTATGTTCGAATCCCGTTGGGTGTTTTCGAATTACAAGTTGGGAAGCTATCCAGCTATTTACCTGGGTGCCCTCTCTGGACCTGCTATGCTACTCTGCGGAGCACCTTGTGTTGTCCTCCACCAGTAACAGCTGGAGAGTCGCCCACGCTGTTGGTGCGACTCTAAACCCCAAAACAATCACAACTTACCTCGTATATTAATGATCAGAGTAGTGTAACCATGGTAACATTCCATCGAAACCAATGTCATAACTTCCGGTAAACCGTGTATTCGAGTCCATCGAAGCCAATGTCATAACTTCCGGTAAGCCGTGTATGCGAGTCCATCGAAACCAATGTCATAACTTCCAGTAAGCCGTGTATGCGAGTCCATCGAAGCCAATGTCATAACTTCCGGTAAGCCGTGTATGCGAGTCCATCGAAGTCAATGTCATAACTTCCGGTAAGCCGTGTATGCGAGTCCATCGAAACCAATGTCATGACTACCGGTAAGCCGTGTATGCGAGTCCATCGAAACCAATGTCATAACTTGCAGTAAGCCGTGTATGCAGGTCCATTGAAACCAATGTCATAACTTCCAGTAAGCCGTGTATGCAGGTCCATTGAAGCCAATGTCATATCTTCCAGTAAGCCGTGTATGCGAGTCCATCGAAACCAATGTCATAACTTGCAGTAAGCCGTGTATGCAGGTCCATTGAAACCAATGTCATAACTTCCAGTAAGCCGTGTATGCAGGTCCATTGAAGCCAATGTCATATCTTCCAGTAAGCCGTGTATGCGAGTCCATCGAAACCAATGTCATAACTTCCAGTAAGCCGTGTATGCGAGTCCATCGAAGCCAATGTCATAACTTCCAGTAAGCCGTGTATGCGAGTCCATCGAAACCAATGTCATAACTTCCAGTAAGCCGTGTATGCGAGTCCATTGAAACCAGTCATAACTTCCAGTAAGCCGTGTATGCGAGTCCATTGAAACCAATGTCATAACTTCCAGTAAGCCGTGTATGCGAGCATTTAATTCACAGGAATACCAGTACAATTAATGTATGGGAAAACACATTCAGCTCTATACTGGTTGTAATGAACACGTCCTGTATGGAATCCTACATAATGGAATATAGGGGTGTACAAGTTGCCCATTTTAATGCTCTAACTCTTGTGTAGTTATATGGACTTTTCATTTCTAATATAATGGGATCTTCCACCTTAGAACATGCAGGTATAAGATTCCACTTTTATAATTTATATAATTATAATGGACTTTTGTCTTTCCCTTCTTGCAATATAGCATTGGGATGTAACTGGATTGTAGGAAAAGCCTCGCCTTGTAATTTTTATCCGACTAGCGTAATAAATTACAATTTATTACACGGTAGCCTACTATTCTCTATGTTTATGTCACGTAGGGCTGTCATGATATACCGGTATATTGCAATACTGATCAGAAATATATCGTACCGCAATACAAAGACATGTACTTGTTACACGATATTCTCGTACTTTCATTTTTTGTCATTCCATTCTCTCTCTGCAATTCTGATCTTTTGATTATTTGGCATCTTGTCGAAATTGTTTTGTGTCAACTGTGCAAATTCAACTGGTTCAGCCATTGTTTTTGTTTACAAACTTATTATGACTTGCGTTACATCCAGTCAGATCGTACTCCGAGTTAAATCGTAAGTCATAATAGTTCATTAATTTTTCACAAATCTGACCTCTTGTTAGAAACTTTTACACATTACAACATCCACAAATAAAGCGCAATATATCGTGGTATGTATCGCAATACGTGTTTCGTGCATTGCAATATATCGTGGTACGTATCGCAATACGTGTTTCGTGCATTGCAATATATCGTGGTATGTATCGCAATACGTGTTTCGTGCATTGCAATATATCGTGGTACGTATCGCAATACGTGTTTCGTGCATTGCAATATATCGTGGTATGTATCGCAATACGTGTTTCGTGCATTGCAATATATCGTGGTACGTATCGCAATACGTGTTTCGTGCATTGCAATATATCGTGGTATGTATCGCAATACGTGTTTCGTGCATTGCAATATATCGTGGTACGCTTCGTGGTAGGTGTATCGTGACAGCCCTAATGTTTTATATGGAACATACCTGTATTATAGTTATTTCGATGCCACATTGCGTGCCATTGGTTGTAAATTATGTATACATTAATCTATACACTGAACATATTGCTGGTACATTTACATTTTGTGCTGGATTAGATTTTGTTATAATGGTCGAGAGACTATATTCGCTCGAACGTCCGAATACTATTCCAGTATTCGGAAAAAAATAATTATATTGTCCTCAAAAATGCCACTCACTCTGAGAATAAGAAAACTGCTAGGTATAATCTATGCAAATTGGATTTAGCATATTCGGGTACAATATCAATCTGAATAATCATTTGAAGAAGATGACGTTTATGCGTAAAACAGATATTAGGTATGGCAATTTTTATAAGAGTGAGTGATTTTGAGTTTTTGAGAGAATTCTTTCGAATAGTATAATTGCTATTCGTTGCCATCCCTAATAATTATATCACCCTACAAAATACTGAATACTTTTGGAATAATAATATCTCTCTACACACATGTAACGTGTGTTTATGTTCAAAGAACATGTATTTCGACTCAGATACCACAAAATGACAGTGTTAAACTCAATTGCGACAACCTATTTAATACCAGGTGTGAATAAATGGCAACCAATAAAGCTCCTTCAAGAATCACCATATTGAACATGATGCATAGCTGATGTATACGAAGGAACCTGGTTACGGTCGTCTACTTCAAATCCCCCCTGTAGGTTTGAATCCCATTTGGGGGCGTCAAATTCTTTCAAATGAGAAATCTATCCAGTTGCCTTGCGGAAGGTCAGTAGTTCTATCCAGGTGCCAATCCGTGCCTGAAATACTGCACGTGTGTGGGGGGGGGGGCACCCAGAGTTTTCATCCACACACAATAGCACTGGTGTCGATCTAAGCTGTTGGTGTGACTTTAAAATCTATGTATGTGAACGGAGGCGATGTCACCGTTTTGTTTCGACAACAATTACGGTAGAACACAACAATAGAAAAAATAAAATCCATAGATACCTTGCAATTTCAAAACTTTGATAAGTTACAGCGAGATCATAGGTTTGGCTGCATTGAAGTTACTGGTCACGTTTTATATAGAACATATTCTCCTGAAGTATGTAACATATAGTTATAGAATTTTTATAGATGTATACTGGTATAGCAACATGTAGTTTTGTTGTCGTCGAGTTGTTACAGTTGTATATTCACATTTTTTCCCTCTTTTTGGTCACTTTTACAGTGGTACGATTATATGTATATATATATGTGTGTACAGAAAATAAAACCTTATTGACAGAAATGTATTTGTTAGTGGAATAAACGGTTTACAGTAGAAATTTGTATGTGTGTTGCAAACGTTACGTGACAAAGGGTATCAAATTATGTGGTGGATACCCGGCAGTAGAGGGAAACCATGCAGTAAGGGATAGATATATCACACGATAGCTGGATGTGGGGGGGGATATCCCATGTGGTGGAGCATATGCTGCGTGATAGATATAGCTGGCTGTAGGGGGTTAGATATAGATGGCTGGGTGGGGGGATAGATATAGATGGTGGGGATATAACAAACAAACAAACAAACATGCATGATATTTATTTACTTTCAGTATACATATACACATCCTGTGGAAGACCAACATTATCTTACAAAGAAATTTTAATGTAATAAATAGCATTATCCCGCAATCAACTAGGTGTCATTGAAAAAACAGTCCGACAAGCTGATGCGTACAAAAAAATAACGATTTTCTCTCAGAAAATGGTGTTTATGGAGCAAAATTATCTGTCGTATTCCATTGTCGAAATACAGCGGAAGTCTGAACTTGTACTAAGGCAAAGTGTCGATTATCAGTAAAAACAAGATATGAAGTTTTTGGTAGCTATTTATCGTGCCAGTAGAAATTTACAGGCCAAGTACAACAGGCTCTCTGGATAAATATATATTCCGATTTTTATGCCAACCAGGCTGCCCTACAAATGGATTCAATATTTATAAATCCCGTCCACATTAAGTTCTATTTTTAGAAATAACCACTAGGGCGGGACAATGCTATTAAATAACACAGATGAGGGTAAACATGAACCACCTGGCAATATGATCTCGTGTTCTGGTGAAAAACACTACCCAGCAAAATGTTCTTGGGCAACAAATGCAATTATCATGTTCTTTCACAGACATGTACTGATTTCAGCAATCTATGGAGGTCCTTAATTCGTATCACGAACATGTTCTCAATACACACAACAATGAATTTCAAATATTTCTTCTTTGTTAAATAACTGAATCAGAAAATGGTACTTTTTACGGGTACTTTTTACGTGCTGCCTCGCACATAACCACTTCCAAAACAAAAATAGGGTTCCCACAAATCATAAAAAATAAAATTCCCTGACTTTTCCCTGACGTCTATTAACCCATTTCATTCTGGATACATTTAAATACTTTTGCAAACAACATAGATCCAGATCAGCCACAGCGTTGTTTGCTACATAGCCAAGTGTCTTAGCAAGATCATCTTAATTGCTGGCTCTATGCTCTTTGCAAATACTGTTTAAACGGCATCCAGAATAAGATGACTTATATCAATGTGCGGATGCTAGCCTTGAATTTTGCTGATACAATAAAGAAGCTACGAGAGCAGAGTGAAAAGCAGTATACATTCCTTCGTACACATCTAGCCTACAGTGCTTCTAAATGACATGCTATAATGTAACTGTTGAATGCTGAAAAAGAAACTCGGGTGGCAAGGAATGGTTAAATCCATTTCAGTTTCTATAAAATATTTTTATAAGTTTTTTTTAGTTTTTTACTATTCTTGACTTTAATGTCAATAACGATTATTTTTACTAAAGACCCACTATTAAATGATCTTGTTTTAAAAACAAACCTAATGACAACTAAACTTGTGCAGAGGCGAGTGGTCAAGACTTGTAATCATATGGCTATAGGGGTTGGTGAGTTTGAATCCCACTGGAATCCATAATTGCTTAAGTTTCTTGCTCAAGTACTGGTGGTCCCAGGAAGCGGACTAAAGTGTAATTCTATAAGCTACCAGCTTTCGTGGCAACTTTCAAGTTCAAATAAATTAGTATAGAACAACAAACTTGTAAGCATCAAAAATGAAGCAAGTGCCGTAGCCATTTTTAATTATTTATACTGCGTTTACAAATTCGATTCCTGTGGTTCTGAAATTGACTTTTGCCCGACTTCCCTGACATTGAAAAAAATATTTTCCCTGGCCGTGGGAATCCTGAAAAAGTCGAATGAATCCTCAAAATATGAAAAAATGCGCAATAATTATGCCAAGTGATCCATTAGTTTAAACCGTACCATCTCACATACTTCCCGGTCCGAGGATCGAACCCGGGTTGCATTGGGTGAGAAGCGAGCTAACCACTGCACTAATCGGACAGCGATTAGTTATTAAATCATAGGGTTTATAACATAAAGTGGAGTTAAAACATTGCAGTAGTATCAAACTATATTGTAACTTACAGGTGGACAGTTTATTCAATTAATGATTTTTCAGTATTAAACACATAGCATCTTACTAATGACCTGAATGTAATACAGTCAAACCTGTCTTAGTAGCCAACCAAGGGCACCATACTGGTTGCTTAGCACAGGTGGCCAAATATATAATAAAACGACATTGTGAATCTCGAAACTGGCTGCTTAATACAGGTGACCACTAACATATGTTTGACTGTACTTTCTAATGGATTATATCTGACCTGAATGTAATACAGTCAAATCTGTCTTAAGTAGCCAACCAAGGGAACCATAGTGGTTGCTTAATAGAGGTCAAATATATAATAAAACAACATTGTAAATCTCGAAACTGGTCGCTTAATACAGGTGTGTTGCTTAATGGAGGTGACCACCAATACAGGTTTGACTGTACTTTCATAAAAATGCAACACTACATTAAAGTCATATTCCCATTCCAAATGTGAATGCCCCCCCCCCCCCGTTTTACGATGGCCGTAAGAATGTGCACTAGAGCAGCAATCTAAAGGTGGAGAAAGTATCTGATCCAGCATAACAAACTACCAGTTTGTCACGAGAGTTCGGTATGTATGATCTGTGACGGGCACCATGTAACGTGTTGTCGAAACAAACCGAGCTTAGACCTTGAAGCTACGGATGTGGGTCATGTGCACGATATATCACCGCTATATATTTCGAACATTTGTGGCACATTAGTTTTGAAATCCCTCCAGAGCCGAAGAAGTTACAGCCCGGAAATATAGTACCTAATTCACATTCAAACTCAGTGTGTGACCATGTAGCTATAGAGCAGTGTCATGTGCACGAGATATATCACCTGTGTGACTATGTGGAACATTTGTGGCACATTAGTTTTGAAACCCCTCCATAGAAAAAGTTCCTGGCTGGACAGGATTATTGACTCGGACGGACAGACGACAGTGTGAGAAGAATTTGGCTAAAAACAGTTACGGATAGAAAAAAACATTTTCAGCACCGATACTATCGAAGCACTGTGCCTGCCTGTTTGTCTTTCTGAACAGAAAGATGACGTTAAAGAACTATACATGTAAACGTTCTGATCTGATTTTTTATCCGGAGACTGACCAAACTTCTGTTTGTACAGTCTAATTTTGGACAAGTGAATAACTTGTATCAATCCATATTTGTGCGCAAATGATTACCCGGGTACAAAATCAAATAAATCGGCGGCAAAATGGGAGCAAAGGAAGTTTAAATACCGAAAAGATACTGACAGGTTCTTCTTGCCAGCAGTCATCCTCTAACTACATTTTGACGCAGATTTATTTGACTAAAATATGTTCAGAAAATAACACTTAAAATTCTGATTCGACATAATAATTCCAATATTTTTAAGGTGGTCGATGTAATCAATTAGTTATTGTGTTTGCTACTGACCCTCCACAGAGTTTTGTGGGGTCAGTAAAATCTTTACGCGACGTCTCACACCCCATAGGTGTAAAACACTGATGAAATGCTGAAAAAAGATTAAATACTATAATTTTACAAATTACAAACAAAGTCATCTTTTTGATTCATAAACAGTTCCATACAGAACCCTTTACGCTGTACACATTTCTATAGTAATAATCAACTTGGTTACTTAGAGAATAGGCGTGTATTAATAATCACCTTGGTTACTTAGAGAATAGGCGTGTATTAATAATCACCTAGGTTACTTAGAGAATAGGCGTGTATTAATAATCACCTTGGTTACTTAGAGAATAGGCGTGTATTAATAATCACCTTGGTTACTTAGAGAATAGATTTATTTTGCAGTTCATCGGATTATGGACGACGATCGCATGGGCTGAATCGGCCAATCAGAAGCTGTAATTATTATAATAGCACAATTTGTTTGTGACTTTAGTAAAGGAAAATGTCTGTCTAGAATTATGTTTGCTTTATCAACAAAATTAACATAATTAAGCAGAATCATCCCATTCAAAATAAGCTACAATTTTTTACAAACAGATATTTAATTAAATACACTTTATACTGCAACATCCTTGCAATGTTTCCAATGAAAACATTGAAACATGATTCATTCATGTCACATTCTACCTCTAAATTAAGAGAGCACCTGGTATACAATGGGTATAAACGCACCTTCATGTTGCATCTCTCTTTGTGAAGAGATTTGTAAATTACTGGTTTTTCTAAAAAATTCGGTGACTCATTTTGTCACGTGGTAGCGCGCCCGCTTCAGGTGCGAAAGGTCCAGAGTTTTTAGCCCCGCTGGAGCCATTACGATTGTGCCCTTAGGCAAGGCATATACATTCCACCTCTCTCTCTCGTGGCGATGGATTCCATCAGGAATGAAGTCTCGAGAGTGATTAATATAAGTTGTAAGAACTTGTTTCGCAATCGAGTTAAAATAAATTTGCATAAACTCATTTTGTATGATGGATCCTCAGAGGCAATAATAACCATCTTTATATGTGCATCTATAGATGGTACACTGGAATTTCTTATTCAAGTAATATACATTTATATTTAAACTGGTACCATCTTTTCCCTTGTACAGCCATAATATTGACCAACATTACATTCATGACTTAACTTCTGTACCTGTGCAAGGCATCGGTAAGACAGGTAGGGTAGGCCTATATTCAATTATTAACCAGCATATTCAATTATTACAAACTCCATTACTTTTTCTAACCTTTCCTCATTTTAAAGGCCATGTACATATTATTCCTAGTACTTTGGAAAATAGAACCGCAAATGTACATTTCGGATGAACATTTATCACAGTTAACTTTCGGCAACTATTTAGTTGATTTTTTAAGTTGTAAATAAAAAAACACATGGCAAGCAAGATAATTTATAAAACCTGAATTTTACAGATTCAATTTATTATCGGGCATATATTCAAATTCAGGTTTTAGAATCTTGTAAATTATTATTAAAACTATGGGAACCTAGGCAGATCAACACAGTTTAAAGTCATTCACATATATCAGAGCGCAGTGTGCACCATATTTTGGGGCTGTAAGTGTTCGAAAGATTCCGAAACAAATAACATTATTATACAGTATACGCAGGTACATAAAATTTGTTTTATCCGTGTTGATAAACTGTGAGTATTTGGTTTAACGGCGCATCAGCA
Source organism: Archivesica marissinica (assembly GCA_014843695.1). Taxonomy (NCBI): domain Eukaryota; kingdom Metazoa; phylum Mollusca; class Bivalvia; order Venerida; family Vesicomyidae; genus Archivesica; species Archivesica marissinica. The sequence continues at coordinate 45,077,145 of CM026402.1, read as the reverse complement.
CAGTTCAGACTATATCGCGCCGGTGTTGATAAACTATCCACGAATAATACCCAAATGTTTGAAATACAAATGTCCCGATATACCCTCGAATTATCGATATACCCTCGAATTATCGACATACCCTCGAATTATCGATATACCCTCGAATTATCGATATACCCTCGAATTATCGATATACCCTCGAATTATCGACATACCCTCGAATTATCGATATACCCTCGAATTATCGATATACCCTCGAATTATCGATATACCCTCGAATTATCGACATACCCTCAAATTATCGCTGCAATATGTTTCAAATTAAGTGACATCCAAAAATATAAGACACTATAAAAAAACATGAAGAATTGCAAAAAATGCACGAGATTAAGTTATGGTAGAGTTCACTCCACACATACGCCATACAACACCTTTCTATCGTCCCCATATAGCCGTCATTCCACCTCACTATCTATTAAACAAATTAACAGCAACAACTTCTATAGCTACATAAACACTACCTCAGATCTATACATAACATACAACTTCACTTGGCACTTTAGTTCTATAACAATAAATGCAAACGTTCATATTTTTGCAATCTGTATATTTTCACATTTATAGAGTTGAGAACAACATGATTTCTATTTCAAATGTTGTGTGTAGGTTACAGTTGAAGGCTATTATCAGAGCGGACTAAAAATAGTTTGTCGAGTTCATTTTACATTACACCACCACCAACGTTAGAATATCCAACAAGATTGAATATTTATATTTCTACTTATCTCATTTACACCAAGGTTATAGTTATATTTCAGGTTTTACGCCTGCATCAGCACCATTTCGGGCTATATCGCCAGCGGGCAGTTTACCTAACAACACCTTTCCTGGGCAGGCTCCAGCGGTTAACCAGTACTTGGGTGCACCAACCTCCGTAAGAAACTGCCAACTTTTTCATAAAAATGAGACACGGCCTGAGCGGGGCTCAAACCCGTGACCATCAGTGATGATAGGTTATAGTGGTATACAAGTCAGCGACCTTAACCACTCGACCACGGAGGCGGACTTTACACCAAGATAAGGGTGTACATTTTCTTTACTTAACACTGATTGTGAAACAAGCGTTTACAACTAACACGTATCAGTGATAGGCGAGAATGAAACCCGACTAAAATTATGTAGAAGGCTTATATATAGGACTAATGCCCGTTGGGTAGCTTCCATGCTTGGAACGAATCCACCTCCATCAGTATTGAGAACCCACGTGTGGGCCAACTGATTATTAAACCAGCGATGTTAACCCTTTCAACACCACAGACCTCTAAATAGGCTTACAAAAAGTGTAGATCCAGATGAGCCGGCTCGTGACGAGCCGTCTCATCAGGATCTGCACTTTTTGCCAGTAATATTATTATTTTAGACAAAATTACCCATTTTGATAAATGAACTGGTCCAAATGTAATTTTCTTATTCATTTTATCGGTCTAAAAATATCATGGACCAGTCCATGTCAGTTACTTGGTGTCGTATGGGTTAATAACCTACTTTAGTTAACACTGTGAATCTATTCAGATTGCAGCTATATGACAGTTCACAATACCAAACCTACATACATGTGTACGAGAAAGACAAAATGCCATTATAGGGAGGGCAAATCCTAACGATCCAACAATATGGAACATACACTGCGCTCCGTTTCAGAACCAATACTTAAAATTGCAAAATATAGATGGAATGATGTGTTTTACGTTTATTTATCATCGCTACCGGTTGCCCATATGAGCGACGCCTCCTGAAGAGATTAGTAATTTTAGATTTTGGAGGATAGTGCATGATACAGACAGAGACCCATTCCAGAATCTCCTCTGGTTCTTTTACGTGCACGGTGTACAGCACCGACACGAGACCTCGGTTTAACGTCCCATCTGAAAGACTGTTAATTTTATTAGGGTCAGACGGGGGATCGAACCTGCGATCCCTGGATTACCAGTCCAGCGTGTTAGATGGAATGATGTCCAACCAGATTTCTATTTAACCCAATGACACAAAACGTTTTTTCAGAACCCAATTTGAAATTTCAAAACTAGGGTTTTTTTGACTGAACATTATTTTTAGCAACTTAAACATGTTTCATTAGGCACTGTAAATTAAGCCAATTTCTTAATAAAATTATTTGTTGTCCGAGTATGGTTCCTTTAACATGGCTTAACATTGTTCAGATTCACCATAAGCCTAGTGATTAATCATTTACTCTAGGCTTAACAAATCCAATCTTTTCCCGACAATAGGCATGTGTTCTGTGTTTGTTTTCACATTTCGGATACTTCTGTACACATATATAAAAGGATTGAAGCAAGAAAACAGCAGTATATAAAACATATAGAACGGATGACAAGCTTTCTAGATTAATACACTACACAGTACATGAAACTGAGAGATCTATACAAATTAATTAAAGTGACACTATCTCGTATGGAATAAAAAAATATCATAAAATTTGAAAATTGTACGTAGAAGTAGCAGTGCTACTACGCATTTTCCACTATAATTGGAATCATTATTTTCAGTAAGTAAACAGCGTGTTTTTGCAATAGAACAAACTGAAAGTGAGATTTTCCTGGTTCGTTTGTTGATAAACAATTCTCGCTATATTTTTTATATTTTATTTTTTTATATTTAGTTTAATCATATTTTATTGCATTAATGTACAAAACAAACCAAATGAACACACAATTTTTTATATATATGGTATTTTTTACTAAAAAAAACATCGTTTATTCCCGATCTAGTGTCGCTTTAACATAAACATCTTACAATGACAGAACCAGATGGGTGAGCGAGTAACTGTAGTCAAATACCCACAAATAGCAAACTTCATGCAATCCAAAAATAGAAATGCAGGTGCTATAGGTAAGCTACTGAATAATAATTTAATAGCATATTTTGCATGTTTACAATTATTAAGACATATTCCTGTTTTGAAATTGCACTGTATGCGAGTGTCCCGTTTTTGTAATTGAATTTAATATAAAGTTGAGATCATTCATATCTAGGCCAAAAACATCCACACTAACTTTAAACACGCCCAATGTAGTTCATACCCCGATGGAAACTATTAACCCGCGAGTCATTCCTTATATTTACATTAAATATTCTTTTCAATGACACAAAGAAAATATAGCACACTTTACATTTAAAATGTTTTTAGTCCACATTTGCATCTTACAGTGTGCAGGTAAATAGATCACCCTTGGAACAGCGTAAACTGTAAGACACGCCTTTTCTCGTGACGAATGCTGCCTAACACTGCGAATGCCCGTAACTTCGATTGCACGTGTCAGCTGCATATCATTAGTTGGGAACCCTCGTACAAAAATCAGAGCACATAATTATGTTCATTGAAGTAAATGCAATAGTGACATAAATATTCACGAATATTGACGTTAGTTACACGCCCACTCATCCAAATATTGAGACAGATTCAGAACTCATGTATATTAGTAGAAATTTCCAATACATACTTATGATTTTTCTATTATATAGCAAATTATATAATAATAATATATATGCAAAACAAAAACAAACCAAAAATCGGATTTGGATCATACATAGGTTATAAAACCGACTGATAAATGTCAAAAAAGTTAATGAAAAGAGATTCTTGACCATTAACCCTTTCAACACCACTGACCTCTAAATTGGCTTACAAAGAGTGTTGATCCAGATGAGCCGGCTCGTGACGAGCTGTCTCATCAGGATTTGCACTTTTTGCCAGTAATATTACTATTTTTAGACAAAATTACCAATTTAAATAAATGAACTGGTCCAAATGTAATTTTCTTATTAATTTATTGGTCTAAAAATATCATGGATCAGTCCATGTCAGTTACTTGGTGTTGAATGGGTTAAGCAATTCAGAAAAGTCCGAAATTAGGTGTAAATTTAAGAAGCTTGTATTAGTGATGGAACAACAGTTTACTGTTAAATTTATCTGCAATGCCAAGTTTTAAAAATAATCTCCATCCACTCGATGAAGCATTCTAAACGGAATGTTGCTACACATTCTAAAATATCTACCGTCTAAGCCAATATATAAATTAAGTACCAGATTTTTCATCTTAACTTTGTTTTTATAGCTACTTCATTAATTTCAGAAATTTTGTTCTTGTAATCTGACGTGGTACCGATTTGAAAGAATTATCGTGTGACCCGTAACCTGCACAGCTAAAATTGCTTTTGCAAACACCATGGAGTCAGAGCCATATCCGACACAGAACTGTTTGCTATTCGGATAGTGGAGCTAAAACACTTGGCTGATCAGACTGATCCGAGTCTACGTTGTTTGCACATTCCTTCGAATTTACTGTAGAACACTATTTATTCGCAAGATTTTATATTTCGCTCATTTTCGCGATGTAAGTTGATCTCGAATTCATGATTCTCGTGAATAATCACGGTCTGAAGTTTTATCTGCGCCACTTTTGTGTCGCCAATTGAAAAACACTGGAGCCAATTTAAAAAACTTGGAGCCAACTAAGAGCCATATAGTTCACAAAAAATATTTGAAGCCATGTATTTGACAAAACATGTGAAAAAAAAAAAAAAAAAGTTGCGCCAAATATCTTCGCCAATTCACAAAATTTAGTGCCAATATTTTGTTTTTGTCGCAATTGGAGACCAACGGCGGGAACCCTGATATAATGTGTGCGAATGTGTTATATCCGTAAATATGTACATTTTATCAAACTTTTGAAAATCAATACGAATAAGCGATCTACATAAACAGTCACGTTCATTTTTCGCGACACATCACGGATGCGTGAATTCAAAACTCCTCAAATTAATGGAACATTTTCAATATCGTGAAAATGCTTAAATAAATTGTTCGTGAAATTATAGTGTTTTACAGTATTACCCATTTAAGGGTTGAAATACAATAAAAAACCTCTTATAAATAGTTACTGACCTTGACAGAAAACTCTATTTGTAGAAAATACGGAATTTTGGCAACTATAAAATAAGGCATTTCTTTTACAATGGCTTACACGTGTACATGTCTATCTGACTGGGGGACATTTAATCTGACATATGTACGAGTCATCTTATTTACAACATTTATTTTAACAATTGCACAGAAACACTACATTCTATTACATAATAACAGCAAGTATCGATACAGGTGCAAACATATCCATTCTTTATACATATTCACAATACTTCGAAAAAGCAAAGTGGGTGGGGTATGAATATAATACGATACTGATTCACTATTTGTACAATCAATATCCAGCACACTGTACAGAAAACACATGTCAAATTATTTCTATCACATTTGCTATATTTGCTTTAACAATAATGTCAATGAACAGAAATAAGGAGATGGATTTGTAGTCCAGGGGTTAACAGATCCAAAATGGCTGCCAAATGTATAAGAATAAAATTGGTTTATGCAGCAAAACCGAAGTTCATAACCGATTTCTGGTCAAATGCAATCAGATTTTGGTGTTTTCCGTGAAACCGTGGCAACAAGTGATATAATTACACCACGTCAATAGATCAACCAGACTATGAAAAATAGGAGATATTTCAACAGGGAAGGCGTACGCATGATTTGGCACACTAATAATCGAAAATCTAGAAACCCACGACATTCTCTTGAACTGCTTGTCTCTGTTAACCTATAAGCAGTTTGATCCAGTAATAAAAATATCCAGGAAACAAATTTCGCTGCAGGTGGATCTGTAGTCCAGTGGTAACATGCTGGACTGGTAATCCAGGGATCGCAGGTTCGATCCCTCGTCTGACTCTAATAAAATTAACAGTCTTTCAGATGGGATATTAAACTGAGGTCTCATGTCGGTGCTGTACACCGTGCACGTAAAAGAACCAGAGGAGACTCTGGAATGGGTCTCTCTGTATCACTGCACTATCCTCCAAAATGACTAATCTCTTCAGGAGGCGTCGCTCATATGGGTAACCGGTAGCGACGATAAATAAACGTAAAACACACATTTCGCTGCAAACTCAGCTTGCCTGCCGTTAAATTTCCTTAAAGTCGCCACCGCATAAATGCATTTGGAAGACTATTCATCGTTTCAATAAGGCATGTTTAAAAACGCAGGATCATGTTTCAAGTTAATATATAATATAATGACTGCTGTCCAAGTACAGAACATATTCTACATGTCAGGTTTCCATGTTTACTACTTTGTCTTGATGTTACTATGGAAACATGCATATTATTAACGAAGTAACGACATTATTGTCTCGTGTCTCGTGTCCAACATTTGTTCACATTAATTAATAGATGCATTAATTCTACAACATTGTTTATATTGACTGGCAAGGAAACAAATAATTCTCTAAAACTACACAAAATGATTTTTGATATTAAGAATGATTCGTAACGATAGACAAATGAACACAATTTCGTATCCATGGCAACCCCTGATGAACTCAAATCTCAAATAATTATTAATTTGGTAACAGTGAATCACAGATTCCATTTTGTTACCCATTCCGTTCAATAAACCAAAATCAACACAGTGACTTCTTCAATAGTGAATCACATTTTCCAATAATTGCCCATTAAAGGTAGATTATGCTTCTAAATGTGAAAGTACAGCAATGCAGTCTTTATCGTAACCCAATAGCCGCCCAAAGCCTGAGGCTAATCAAATTAAAATCGGACTTGTAGAAATTGCTGAATGTTTAGTCTTTGGATTATAAGTAGTCGTTCGGTAGTGTTGTGAACATGTTACTGTAAAGACTGCTGAATGATCTCTTCAACAATGGCTACAGTATAACTACGATGGCGGCAAACACTAAACTCTGGGGTCAATAAATAGGAATAGTAACTAATTATAAGGAATTTGGGCATTCATTTTACATTTCTAAAACATTTTTTTAATTCTATTATATATTTCGGGTTTTACACCTTTCCTGGGCTAGCTCCAGCGGTTAACCAGTACTTGGGTGCACCAACTTTTTCATAGAAATGAACCCACTGTCCGACTGAAACCCGTGACCATCAGTAGATTGCAGTGGTATACAAGTCAGTGACCGTAACCACTCGACCACGGAGGCAGACTTTATTCTATTGCTTCAAACATTGACTTGCCAGGTCAGACAAGCCACCAGGAATGTTAAGGTGTATTCTTACTCGTTGGGACAAATGGACTCTTAACCCCAGACTATAATGTTTGACCTATCAGGCCGCCCCACTAGACAGGGGGAGCATAATTATGTTCCTTGACATTCAGCAAATCACATTTCTTGGAACTCAGATAATCTGAGAATATTTAAAAGATTTACACATTTCTGGAACCCAGATATTTTGAGACCAAGTAAACCTGTACACATATTTCTTGGAACTCTTACAAACATGGTGTTAGTCTGAGAACACATTAATTTGTACATATATTTCTTGGAATTCAGCAGACTTGGACTGCAGCTTTGCTTCCCGTTCCTGGTCATGAAGCATGTTAATACCTAGTAGATTAGTATCACCCGGAACTGTACGTGAACATTAAAAATATACTCGTCCAACACAACATATCCATCAGCAATCCATGTCTATAAACAGCAAGCAATCGTTAGTACCACTAGTGACATATCTTCTCCGTCATTTCTCTCTGTAAAGGAAATCAAGTCGAGCTATATCAAACACAGTCTACAGTAGTACCAGTCGGGTAATGCTGCTACCTGGGTACGAAATTACCCGATCACCATTATAGCGTATTTTAGCGCAAACAGAACGTATACATTTCAAGGAGATCGAAGTAGCTCACATACAACTTGCCTTTGAGCGAGCAGACATTTATGAACTGGACAAAGAAGTTGACACATTCGGTGGCTCACATACAACTTGCCTTTTGAGCGAGCGTACATTTATGAACTGGATAAAGAAGTTGACACATTCGGTGGCTCACATACAACTTGCCTTTTGAGTTAGCAGACATTTATGAACTGGACAAAGAAGTTGAAAAATTCGGTGGCTCACATACAACTTGCCTTTTGAGCGAGCGTACATTTATGAACTGGATAAAGAAGTTGAAACATTTGGTGGCTCACATACAACTTGCCTTTTGAGCGATTGTACATTTATAAACTGGACAAAGAAGTTGAAACATTTATACTTACGAGAGGTTCCAATTCCTTCTTGTCGACGAGGTTGTACTCAGAAACGAAGTAGTAGAAATGCTTGTAACATGTGTTTACATGTGCCTCCTGAAATCGCAAATAGAACTGGTATTATATTTATTTATCAAGATACATTTACAAAATACATCACAAATAATACATATATACAATTAAATCTAGATATGTGGATTGAATTGAAAGCTAAAAGCTTAATGTAATTCTTTCCACTTTTCCACACAAATAGAATTAGCAATCCAAATAGATCAATTTAACTCGACTTGTACATAGAGATAGTATCATAATGGAAGCCGTTCCAAGTGTGACAAGTGTTGAAATGTGCCCCCTTTAATCACTAATAGACCTAACAATCCAAAATAGTGATTTGCTCATATTAATTAATACAAGTAACAACTCGTACATCAGAATGGTAGGTTTTCTCCGGGTACTCCGGTTTTCTCCCACACGAATGACCACATTTACGCTTTCATCCGCGCCAACGAGAGTGATTAATATAAGTTGTTAAAACGTGCTTCGCAATCGTTGTAAAATCAATAAAGTCTAAACGAATACAGGTAACAACTCGTACATCATACATAGATACAAATGTACATCATACATAGATACAAATGTACATCATACATATATACAAATGTACATCATACATAGATACAAATGTACATCATACATAGATACAAATGTACATCATACATAGATACAAATGTACATCATACATAGATACACATCATACATAGATACAAATGTACATCATACATATATACAAATGTACATCATACATAGATACAAATGTACATCATACATAGATACAAATGTATATCATACATAGATACAAATGTACATCATACATAGATACAAATGTATATCATACATAGATACAAATGTATATCATACATAGATACAAATGTACATCATACATAGATACAAATGTACATCATACATAGATACAAATGTACATCATACATAGATACAAATGTATATCATACATAGATACAAATGTATAGTATCAAAATGGAAACAAATGAAATTGCAAATGGTGTGCAGCATAGTAAATCAGCCAAGGCCTAAAGGCAACGTTGAGTTGAGACAGATGCACATTCATGCATGTACACACACCGATCCCGGTGCTTCATATTAGGTTACCGTATACAAGCCAGTCTTGTTTGTTCGGGTTTTACGTCAGAATTAGCACCATTTTGGGCTACATCGCCGGAGGGCAGTTTACCTAACAACACCATTCCTGGGCAGGCTCCAGCGGTTAACCAGTACTTGGTGCACAAACCTCCGTAAGAAACTGCCAACTTTTTCACATGAAGAGAAACGGCCTGAGCGGAGCTCGAACCTGTAACCATCAGTGCTGATAGGTTACAGTGGTATACAAGTCAGCGACCCTAACCACTGGAGCACGGAGGCGGACCCAGGCTTGTTAAATACTATTATCCTCTTTATTTGAGCATCATTATGGTCCTATGAATTGTGGCAGAAAACAACGTGGCGCTAACCCACAGAATGGAGTCTCGTAACCAAACGCTGACATCGCAGTCACGTACCGTTCAGCCCCCGAGTCTTCCCTTGAGGAAGCTATCCCTGGTTTGTGGATGGCGAGTGGCCTAACACGGGTGCATGTCTCAACATCACACATATCAGACCACTAACCACGCCTCAAGGTAAATAAAACTTTTATCCACTCCGAGTGTAAATCTCAAATTCGACCAATTAAATTACTTCAGCTCGAATTTGAGATCTGAGAAATGTTTCATTTTATCCACTCTCAGGCTCAAGCTTCTGATTGGTTCCGAGTGTTAATCTCAAAAATTCGACCATTTAAATTACTTCAGCTCGAATTTGAGACCTGAGAAAAGTTTCATAACCCAGGGATCCGTACTTGCAGGAGAGGACACTATAATGTTACAGTAAATAAAAACATACCGCTCCTATAGCGACAAGTTTGTCAAAATGATGGATGTATACATGAACAAATACTCGAAATAACCGCGTCAACATCTTCTTCACCGTCTGTAGAAAATTCCTGGGAAATGGAACACCTGTAATGTAAGTTTAATCCTGTGTTAAGATGTCACACTTCCATTAACACTTTGCATGCTGGGTAATACAATTGGCTATAAATAGTTCAAATAATCGTAGTAGACTACAATTCATTAATGCGTTTTTCTCATTTGTAACGGAAAACTCTGGAAACACAATTCTAATGATGATATTGCATGACATACTTGTGATGAAATTGCATGACATCTTTGTGATGATATTCCATGACATCTTTGTGATTAAATTCCATGACATATTTGTGATGATATTGCATGACATATTTGTGATGAAATTCCATGACACCATTTGTGATGAAATTCCATGACATATTTGTGATGAAATTCCATGACATATTTGTGATGATATTGCATGACATATTTGACTGTTATTTTCACCGATAGCGTGCAGAGCTAAGAAACCAACCTGTATCAAACAGTCAGCTTCATTTATTTATGTTGCATTGTGGGGCTGGTTGGGCATGCATATATATGTACATGACTTGACCACCAACATGTATTGTGGGGCTGGTCGGGCCGGCATATATATGTACATGACTTGACCACCATGTTGCATTGTGGGGCTGGTCGGGCCGGCATATATATGTACATGACTTGACCACCAACATGTTGTATTGTGGGGCTGGTCGGGCCGGCATAGATACTTACATAACTTGACCACCAACATGTTGTATTGTGGGGCTGGACGGGCCGGCATAGATACTTACATAACTTGACCACCAACATGTTGTATTGTGGGGCTGGACGGGCCGGCATAGATACTTACATAACTTGACCACCAACATGTTGTATTGTGGGGCTGGTCGGGCCGGCATAGATACTTACATGACTTGACCACCAACATGTTGTATTGTGGGGCTGGTCGGGCCGGCATAGATACTTACATAACTTGACCACCAACATGTATTGTGGGGCTGGTCGGGCCGGCATAGATACTTACATAACTTGACCACCAACATGTTGTATTGTGGGGCTGGACGGGCCGGCATAGATACTTACATAACTTGACCACCAACATGTTGCATTGTGGGGCTGGTCGGGCCGGCATAGATACTTACATGACTTGACCACCAACATGTTGTATTGTGGGGCTGGTCGGGCCGGCATAGATACTTACATGACTTGACCACCAACATGTTGTATTGTGGGGCTGGTCGGGCCGGCATAGATACTTACATGACTTGACCACCAACATGTTGTATTGTGGGGCTGGTCGGGCCGGCATAGATACTTACATGACTTGACCACCAACATGTTGTATTGTGGGGCTGGTCGGGCCGGCATATTTATGTACATGACTTGACTACCAACATGTTTGCATTGTGGGGCTGGTCGGGCCGGCATAGATACTCACATGACTTGACCACCAACATGTTGCATTGTGGGGCTGGTCGGGCCAGCATAGATACTCACATGACTTGACCACCAACATGTTGCATTGTGGGGCTGGTCGGGCCGGCATAGATACTCACATGACTTGACCACCAACATGTTGCATTGTGGGGCTGGTCGGGCCGGCATAGATACTCACCACATTTCACTGGGAAGATGTTTTCATCATTTATCTGTGACTCGACCCATTCCATCAACAATGTAATGTATTGTGGGGCTGGTAAGGCTGTAGGTTTCTTGTAATGTACACCATCACACCAGTGGTACTCATACCTGTAAAATAACAAAAAAATTGTACTTAAAATAACGAAGAATAAGACGAAGACTTATTTTGTTGCAAGAACTCCATCAGGAGTTATAGACATACACTATATATATATCCCCAATGGTAACCAACATAAAGCAAAACTAAGCATTGTCGGGGGGTTTTCCAGCTACATGTTTTGTCAAATACATGGCTTCAAATATTTATCTGTGAACTATATGGCTCTTAGTTGGCTCCCGATTAGCACAGTGGTTAGCTCGCTCGCTTCTCACCAATGCAACCCAGGTTCGATCCTCGGCACAGAAAGTATTTGAGATGGTACGGTGGTCGCCAGATCGGAACAGATGGGTTTTCTCCGGGTACTCCGGTTTCCTCCCACACGAATGACTACATTTACATTTTCATCCGTGCCAACGAGAGTGATTAATATAAGTTGATCAAACTTGCTTCGCAATCGTTGTAAAAAAAGTAAAGTAAAGTTTAAACTTTAGTTTGGCTCCAAATATTTCAAATTGGCTCCAGTTTATTCGCCTCAGTGACTGTGGGATGAATGGATGTGCTTTGTTGTTGACCATGATCGACAACATTGTCCGATTTGCGATATGAAAGAAATTATGTTATATTTCGGGTTTTACGCCTGCATAAGCACCATTTCGGGCTATATCGCCAACGGGCAGTTTACCTAACAACACCTTTCCTGGGCAGGTTCCAGCGGTTAACCAGTACTTGGGTGCACCAACCTTTGTAAGAAACTGCCAACTATTTCATATAAATGAGTCACGGCCTGAGCGGGACTCGAACCCGTGACTTGAAAGAAATGATTGGGATTCACGATTCTCTTTAATTCAGTAATCATTTTCCATAAGCAAAGATAAGATAGATCGACTTCAGTAATTGGATAAACAATTATACACAGGCAATGTCATGGACTTAAACTAACCAATCACAGTACACGTTGCATGTAACGTCTCGGCAGTATATAACCACTGTTCATACCCAATATGTTTCGTACCAAATATTTCATGCATCATTTAAACTCGCCATCGACAATTGTCAATCCGTCATATTTAAAAACTATGCGTATTTGACAAATTACATACGGGTATATAAAACACTGCAAATATTGTTCCATAGTTTACACACTTGGGTCCGCCGGACATCATAGAACAGATTGAATGTGTACAATGTTCACATATTGTTCCATATAACAAGTTGATTCTTACTTGGGTCCACCAGACATCGTTGGACATATTGTTTCTGTACAATGTTCGCATATTGTTCCATATAACAAGTTGATTCTGTTGAAGAAGTCCACAACTGAAATACATGAATAATGAAAGAATGTAACAGACAAGGTTAATAGTAGCTTAGTATGTGAAATATAACAGATCAGGGTAATAGTAGCTTAGTATGTGAACTATAACAGTTATGTTATATTTCGGGTTTTACGCCTGCATCAGCACCATTTTGGGCTATATCGCCGGCGGGCAGTTTACTTAACAACACCTTTCCTGGGCAGGCTCCAGCGGTTAACCAGTACTTGGGTGCACCAACCTCCGTAAGAAACTGCCAACTTTTTCATATAAATGAGACACGGCCTGAGCGGGGCTCGAACCCGTGACCATCAGTGATGATAGGTTACAGTGGTATACATGTCAGCGACCTTAACCACTCGACCACGGAGGCGGACTTTGTGAACTATAACAGACCAGGGTAATAATAGCTTAGTATGTGAAAGAATGTAACAGACCAGGGCAATAGTAGCTTAGTATGTGAAATATAACAGACCAGGGTAATAGTAGCGTAGTATGTGAAATATAACAGACCAGGATAATAGTAGCTTAGTATGTGAAATATAACAGACCAGGGTAATAGTAGCTTAGTATGTGAAATATAACAAACCAGGGTAATAGTAGCTTAGTAGGTGAAATAATGTAACAGACCAGGTTAATAGTAGCTTAGTATGTGAAATATAACAAACCAGGGTAATAGTAGCTTAGTAGGTGAAATAATGTAACAGACCAGGTTAATAGTAGCTTAGTATGTGAAATATAACAGACCAGGATAATAGTAGCTTAGTATGTGAAATATAACAAACCAGGGTAATAGTAGCTTAGTAGGTGAAATAATGTAACAGACCAGGTTAATAGTAGCTTAGTATGTGAAATATAACAGACCAGGATAATAGTAGCTTAGTATGTGAAATATAACAGACCAGGGTAATAGTAGCTTAGTATGTGAAATATAACAGACCAGGATAATAGTAGCTTAGTATGTGAAATATAACAAACCAGGGTAATAGTAGCTTAGTATGTGAAATATAACAGACTAGGATAATAGTAGCTTAGTATGTGAAATATAACAGACCAGGGTAATAGTAGCTTAGTATGTGAAATATAACAGACCAGGGTAATAGTAGCTTAGTATGTGAAATATAACAGACCAGGGTAATAGTAGCTTAGTATGTGAAATAATGTAACAGACCAGGGTAATAGTAGCTTAGTAGGTGAAATATGTAACAGACCAGGGTAATAGTAGCTTAGTATGTGAAATATAACAGACCAGGGTAATAGTAGCTTAGTATGTGAAATATAACAGACCAGGGTAATAGTAGCTTAGTAGGTGAAATAATGTAACAGACCACGGTAATAGTAGCTTAGTATGTGAAATATAACAGACCAGGGTAATAGTAGCTTAGTATGTGAAATATAACAGACCAGGGTAATAGTAGCTTAGTATGTGAAATATAACAGACCAGGGTAATAGTAGCTTAGTATGTGAAATATAACAGACCAGGGTAATAGTAGCTTAGTAGGTGAAATAATGTAACAGACCAGGGTAATAGTAGCTTAGTAGGTGAAATAATGTAACAGACCAGGGTAATAGTAGCTTAGTAGGTGAAATAATGTAACAGACCAGGGTAATAGTAGCTTAGTAGGTGAAATAATGTAACAGACCAGGGTAATAGTAGCTTAGTATGTGAACTATAACAGACCAGGGTAATAGTAGCTTAGTATGTGAAAGAATGTAACAGACCAGGGCAATGGTAGCTTAGTATGTGAAATATAACAGACCAGGGTAATAGTAGCTTAGTATGTGAAATATAACAGACCAGGATAATAGTAGCTTAGTATGTGAAATATAACAGACCAGGGTAATAGTAGCTTAGTATGTGAAATATAACAAACCAGGGTAATAGTAGCTTAGTAGGTGAAATAATGTAACAGACCAGGTTAATAGTAGCTTAGTATGTGAAATATAACAACCAGGGTAATAGTAGCTTAGTAGGTGAAATAATGTAACAGACCAGGTTAATAGTAGCTTAGTATGTGAAATATAACAGACCAGGATAATAGTAGCTTAGTATGTGAAATATAACAAACCAGGGTAATAGTAGCTTAGTAGGTGAAATAATGTAACAGACCAGGTTAATAGTAGCTTAGTATGTGAAATATAACAGACCAGGATAATAGTAGCTTAGTATGTGAAATATAACAGACCAGGGTAATAGTAGCTTAGTATGTGAAATATAACAGACCAGGATAATAGTAGCTTAGTATGTGAAATATAACAAACCAGGGTAATAGTAGCTTAGTATGTGAAATATAACAGACCAGGATAATAGTAGCTTAGTATGTGAAATATAACAGACCAGGGTAATAGTAGCTTAGTATGTGAAATATAACAGACCAGGGTAATAGTAGCTTAGTATGTGAAATATAACAGACCAGGGTAATAGTAGCTAAGTATGTGAAATAATGTAACAGACCAGGGCAATAGTAGCTTAGTAGGTGAAATAATGTAACAGACCAGGTTAATAGTAGCTTAGTATGTGAAATATAACAGACCAGGGTAATAGTAGCTTAGTATGTGAAATATAACAGACCAGGGTAATAGTAGCTTAGTAGGTGAAATAATGTAACAGACCAGGGTAATAGTAGCTTAGTAG
This sequence comes from Archivesica marissinica, assembly GCA_014843695.1. Taxonomy (NCBI): domain Eukaryota; kingdom Metazoa; phylum Mollusca; class Bivalvia; order Venerida; family Vesicomyidae; genus Archivesica; species Archivesica marissinica. The sequence goes on along the minus strand of CM026402.1, from coordinate 45,061,337 downwards.
GTGAAATAATGTAACAGACCAGGGTAATAGTAGCTTAGTATGTGAAATATAACAGACCAGGGTAATAGTAGCTTAGTATGTGAAATATAACAGACCAGGGTAATAGTAGCTTAGTATGTGAAATAATGTAACAGACCAGGGCAATAGTAGCTTAGTAGGTGAAATAATGTAACAGACCAGGGTAATAGTAGCTTAGTAGGTGAAATAATGTAACAGACCAGGGTAATAGTAGCTTAGTAGGTGAAATAATGTAACAGACCAGGGTAATAGTAGCTTAGTAGGTGAAATAATGTAACAGACCAGGGTAATAGTAGCTTAGTATGTGAAATATAACAGACCAGGGTAATAGTAGCTTAGTATGTGAACTATAACAGACCAGGGTAATAGTAGCTTAGTAGGTGAAATAATGTAACAGACCAGGGTAATAGTAGCTTAGTAGGTGAAATAATGTAACAGACCAGGGTAATAGTAGCTTAGTATGTGAAATATAACAGACCAGGGTAATAGTAGCTTAGTAGGTGAAATAATGTAACAGACCAGGGTAATAGTAGCTTAGTAGGTGAAAGAATGTAACAGACCAGGGTAATAGTAGCTTAGTAGGTGAAATAATGTAACAGACCAGGGTAATAGTAGCTTAGTATGTGAAATATAACAGACCAGGGTAATAGTAGCTTAGTATGTGAAATATAACAGACCAGGGTAATAGTAGCTTAGTATGTGAAATATAACAGACCAGGGTAATAGTAGCTTAGTATGTGAAATATAACAGACCAGGGTAATAGTAGCTTAGTATGTGAAATATAACAGACCAGGGTAATAGTAGCTTAGTATGTGAAATATAACAGACCAGGGTAATAGTAGCTTAGTATGTGAAATAATAACAGACCAGGGTAATAGTAGCTTAGTATGTGAAATAATGTAACAGACCAGGGTAATAGTAGCTTAGTATGTGAAATATAACAGACCAGGGTAATAGTAGCTTAGTATGTGAAATATAACAGACCAGGGTAATAGTAGCTTAGTAGGTGAAATAATGTAACAGACCAGGGTAATAGTAGCTTAGTAGGTGAAATAATGTAACAGACCAGGGTAATAGTAGCTTAGTATGTGAAATATAACAGACCAGGGTAATAGTAGCTTAGTATGTGAAATATAACAGACCAGGGTAATAGTAGCTTAGTATGTGAAATATAACAGACCAGGGTAATAGTAGCTTAGTATGTGAAATATAACAGACCAGGGTAATAGTAGCTTAGTAGGTGAAATAATGTAACAGACCAGGTTAATAGTAGCTTAGTATGTGAAATATAACAGACCAGGATAATAGTAGCGTAGTATGTGAAATATAACAGACCAGGGTAATAGTAGCTTAGTATGTGAAGTATAACAGACCAGGGTAATAGTAGCTTAGTATGTGAAATATAACAGACCAGGGTAATAGTAGCTTAGTATGTGAACTATAACAGACCAGGGTAATAGTAGCTTAGTATGTGAAATATAACAGACCAGGGTAATAGTAGCTTAGTATGTGAAATATAACAGACCAGGATAATAGTAGCTTAGTATGTGAAATATAACAGACCAGGGTAATAGTAGCTTAGTATGTGAAATATAACAGACCAGGGTAATAGTAGCTTAGTATGTGAAAGAATGTAACAGAAGTAACTGCCGAAAACACATATGTCCAATTAGGCAATCACTGTACCATATCACGCTTGCCGGACCTAGGATCGAACCTGGATTGCATTGGTGAGTGGCAAACTTGCTAACCACTGCGCAAACAATCAGCTAATCCGGACTTTATCAAATGTAAAGATTTACCATGCACGGCCACCCAGTCGTTCTGATCTTCTCCTACTGGCAGCTTCACGACCTCCTTCAAGTCAATGCCGGAATTGAGCGAGGCATTAGCCTGTTTGTGAAGATTGAACTTTAATGTCCCCGATTCAAACTTCTTCTTTGGTTTGAACGTCTGAAAGCATAAATCAAAACAGAAACCATGAACCCTTTGTGACTTTAATGGTAAGTGTTAGTACTTCGTAGGTCGTTTAGTTACTATGTTGAGTGGTTTCCATAGCTACATGTAGGATGGGATGGATACTCACATACTGTTTCATAAATCTGTATTTTGAAATTGAATTGAAAGTAAGTTTTAAGATGCTGTTTAATAATATTATATCTTAGATTGTCTCTTATAACTCAAACATGGGTGGTTTTGTACATTGTTTTAATATTGCTGTATCAATATGTTGTATATGCTTGTACAAAAATGAGACGGTAAGAAACATTTATCTATCTATCTAATACCCCCATATCTTACCAACACAGTAATAGTTGTAGCAACACAGTTGGGGGTTAGGGTTCTACTTGGAATCAGAGTGTGGGGGGATTATGTCCTGGGTTTTTATTTGGGGCAAATTATGTCTTCCCATGTCCAAAAAACAAGAGGGGATTTTGTCTGGGTGAGGGGGTCTATGGTGGGGGATTATGTTAAGGTGAGGGGGTATGGTGGGGATTATGTCCGGTGAGGGAGTATGATGGGGGATTATGTCCAGGTGAGGGGTATGGTGGGGATTATGTCCAGGTGAGGGGTATGGTGGGGATTATGTCCAGGTGAGGGTTATATGGTGGGGGATTATGTCCAGGTGAGGGAGTATGGTGGGGGATTATGTCCAGGTGAGGGAGTATGGTGGGGGATTATGTCCAGGTGAGGGAGTATGGTGGGGGATTATGTCCAGGTGAGGGGGGTATGATGGGGGATTATGTCCAGGTGAGGGGTATGGTGGGGGATTATGTCCAGGTGAGAGGTATGGTGGGGATTATGTCCTACACCAATCTAGGACTTTTACCAGTAGCATAAATAGAGGCGACATTAATATTTGTTTGTATGTAAAATTACCACATTGTATCTACATGTATGTACAGACTGGTCAACAGGAATATTTACAGGCCCTAAGTTATTGCATGTAACTGATGTTTTTCGCAAATGTATTATACTATATACATTTATAAACGTATCTAAAAATATAAAGCAATATTTTGTTTGTAAATAATTAAACAAGGCCACCACAACAATGTTGCCTCGCAACGTGTGATTGATTGTGTAAGTACTGATTCACCAAAATATGCAAATATGCTTTCCAACAAATTGTCAAATTGTCAGCAGGGTTCATTATAGGTCAGTTTTTTTGGGAGAAGTGTGAAAGCTCATGATCGCTTCCTTAAATGGTGTTCTTTAATATACGTCTGCAAAATAGGGTTAAAATGCACAGTACAACCATTAAATACAACATTTGAATAGAAGGAGTGCTTTATAATGGGCCAGTGTATCTTACTAGACAAAAAAAAATATAATTTTTTTTTTAGGGAGAAGTGGGGCCCCCAGAGGGACGAAGTCAGTGTCCCTAGGGCGACAATTTCGCCCATATCGCCCTCTAGAATGATCCCTGTGTCAGTGATAGGGTGGGACTTGTTGAGAACTGTGTTAAGTGTTGAGAATTAGTACTCGGATATATATACAAAGTATCAAAGCAATACCTTCTATGTTTTTGAGAAATAATTAATTTCTGAAGTACAAGGTCACTCTGGGGGGTGGGAATTACTGTGGGTATAGAGAATAATCCGTGGAAGTGTACATGCATGTGAAGTTTCAAAGAAATAACTTACGGCGGAGTACCGGTAGGTTAACCAGGAACATTTAATCATAAAGATGACATTATCTTCCTCATGACTTGATCTGTTCTAAATTACATGACCGTAACCAGGAAGTCAGCTGTTAATACCGCGTTAACGATAGTATTTATACACCGCAAACGCTCCAAATTATAATCTGCTTAATATCATTCAATTGTACATGTCATTAAAACCATCACTTGTTTTATGAATAACATTTCCTTAATTCTAAAGACAGGTATGCCTCTAGAGAATAAAATATATAATATGATATGAAAATGTCTTATTAGACAATGACATGCTTTTATAATTTTACTTCCCTCAACAGTGTGCTAGTTATTTTAAATAGTTCCTGTAGGGCTCATCCTACATATATATAGGTCAGAATGTTTGGGAAAAGTGAGAAACCATGAGGTTGTGCCCTTAACCCATTCCCTCATAGAAGCACCTCTTGATGCCATTACCAATACCACATACATTAACTCTTTCCCTCATAGAAGCATCTCTTGACGCCAATACCAAATACATTAACCCTTTCCCTCATAGAAGCACCTCTTGACGCCGTTTACCTATACCATATACATACCAAATACATTAACCCATTCCCTCATAGAAGCACCTCTTGACGCCATTACCAATACCACATAAATTAATCCTTTCCCTCATAGAAGCACAACTTGACGCCAATACCATAAACATTGACCCTTTCCCTCATAGAAACACCTCTGGACGCCATACCAATACCACATACATTAACCCTTTCCCTCATAGAAGCACCTATTGATGCCATTACCAATACGACATACACATTAACCCTTTCCCTCATAGAAGCACCTCTTGATGCCATTACCAATACCACATACATTAACCCTTTCCCTCATAGAAGCACCTCTTGACGCCATTACCAATACCACATACATTAACTCTTTCCCTCATAGAAGCACCTCTTGACGCCATTGCCAATACGACATACATTGACAATGTTGTAGTCAAACCAATGTTCATAATAAAGGCCAGAATCTCATGTAGTTCCAGTAATATCTATGGAGGTGGGATAGATATGGCCACTACTTATCCACTGCATGATAGCTAAATGGCTGTCGTTTGTATGGAGATATAATAGTATATTAACCAAAATCTCTATGAAGGAAAGGGTTAAATGGCTGTCGTTTGTATGGAGATATAATAGTATATTAACCTAAATCTCTATGAAGGAAAGGGTTAAATGGCTGTCGTTTGTATGGAGATATAATAGTATATTAACCTAAATCTCTATGAAGGAAAGGGTTAAATGGCTGTCGTTTGTATGGAGATATAATAGTATATTAACCTAAATCTCTATGAAGGAAAGGGTTAAATGGCTGTCGTTTGTATGGAGATATAATAGTATATTAACCTAAATCTCTATGAAGGAAAGGGTTAAATGGCTGTCGTTTGTATGGAGATATAATAGTATATTAACCTAAATCTCTATGAAGGAAAGGGTTAAATGGCTGTCGTTTGTATGGAGATATAATAGTATATTAACCTAAATCTCTATGAAGGAAAGGGTTAAATGGCTGTCGTTTGTATGGAGATATAATAGTATATTAACCTAAATCTCTATGAAGGAAAGGGTTAAATGGCTGCCGTTTGTATGGAGATATAATAGTATATTAACCTAAATCTCTATGAAGGAAAGGGTTAAATGGCTGTCGTTTGTATGGAGATATAATAGTATATTAACCTAAATCTCTATGAAGGAATGGGTTAAATGCCATCATTTAATAAATTTCAACAAAATAGGATTGTAATACACAATATGACCATTAAATACAACAGTAGAACTAGTGCTTTATAACTGCCAGTGTAGTTTACAGGACTATTTCATCCATGTCACCCCCTGCTTACTTTGTGTGTTTTACGTTTATTTATCGTCGCTACCGGTTGCCCATATGAGCGACGCCTCCTGAAGAGATTAGTCATTTTAGATGATACAGACAGAGACCCATTGCAGAGTCTCCTCTTGTTATTTTACGTGCACGGCATACAGAACCGACACGAGACATCGGTTTAAAGTCCCATCTGAAAGACTTAATTTTATTAGGGTCAGACGGGGGATCGAACCTGCGATCCCTGGATTACCATTCCAGCGTGTTACCACTGTACTACATATCTGTCTGTAATTCTGACCTAGAATGAACCTTGAGTTGGGGATAGGATGCTTCCTTATGGTGACGTTGATAACTTGACATTTGCGGGTTTAAATTCCTTATCAAACTCCCACTCTTCTAACCTCTTAAGATCGTTTTGGAGTGTTCCCGACTCATTTGCGGATGATAGATAGACTACAGTATCATCTGCAAAGATATGGACTTTGGAACTGGGGTTTTGTGGGAGGTGACAGGTCGTTCATATAAGCTAGGAATAGCATGGGTCCAAGTACGGATGGATCCCTGTGACACAGGAATGGCTTCTGAACTAATGGTCTAGAAAACTCTTAATCCACCTTAATGTTTGACCTCTGACTTCATAGTCATGCATTTTTAGTAGTTCTTTCTCGTGATTGACCTTGTCGAAAGCCCTGAAATCTAAGAGGATGAGATCTACTTGATGCTTAATGCTCTGGCTCTTATTTTTTTGTAGCCAATTATTTTTAGCCAAATCTCTGCATCCTTTAGCCAATTCTGACGCGCGCCATTTCCCCCAAGTTTTTTTAAGTATATTTATTACAATATATTTTAATGTGTTATGCAATTGTATGATGTATGCCCATAAACTGAGGTAAGAGTTACATTTTCAGTGAAACATTACTTGACAAGTTGTGTCAACTTTCATTTTCAGAATCATTTTAAAATGCATTCCTAGGGTTAGACTAGTGCTGCATGTCAACTGTGCCAATTTTATTACATCACATAAGACCTTTGATCTTTTGAGTTATTCAATTGATGTAAACAAGATTTCTTTGATTGACAGGTTACTGCTGTAAAGCTTTGATGAGTTGGTGACATGCCAACAATGACTTATAATCGAGAGCAATTAACACCTGCCACTTATATTGCCAATACCATTGCTCAAATATGCCCAAATAAAATAAACATCCTGTTTTGATGGGATTACTTCGATTAGCTGTCTGGTTTAAAATTGGAATATTAAATATAATAAATGCCATAGCATAGGGTAAATATCAACAGACGGATATGTAGTCCAGTGGTAACACGCTGGACTGGTAATCCAGGGATCGCAGGTTCGATCCCCCGTCTGACCCTAATAAAATTAACAGTCTTTCAGATGGGACGTTAAACCGAGGTCTCGTGTCGGTGCTTTACACCGTGCACGTAAAAGAACCAGAGGAGATTCTGGAATGTGTCTCTGTCTGTATCATGCACTATCCTCCAAAATCTAAAATAACTAATCTCTTCAGGAGGCGTTGCTCATATGGGCAACCGGTAGCGACGATAAATAAACGTAAATTTAAAAAAAAAAAAAAGGGTAAATATCTATTATTTCTTTGATCACAATCTTGGCTTCGGATATCTTCCGGTTTAAATACATGTACCATCGGTAGTTACCTTGACCCGAGTAATTTTCCGTAAATAGCTTTAGGATTTTTTCCATTGGAATAGTTAATTTTTTCTGGAAAAATCAACAGTCACGATGGAACACCTGACTGAAGCTTAAAAATCCCTCCCTGGGATCTCGTTACTGTCGAACCCTGCTGCATTCCTGATTAAAATGCTCATAAATAACACAAAGATATATAATAAGCACTCATAGTGTGTCCCGTGTTTGCACACTAATCAAACATGCCCCATTAAATAAACAAACAACACGCTTGTATGATTCTCCAGCTAGTTATCGATTTTTTAATTGTACTCCATAAACTAAGAACACAGACTAGCGAGATCATTGCTATTTATAGATACATGATAAGCGTGAAAATGTTTGTAAAGAAGTCCGAGATACTAGTCACGCGCGACACGATGTTCCCTTGACCCGAGTAATTTTCCACAAATAGACTCGGGGAATTTCCAATTTCGAATATTTTACAGATTTTTGTCGTTCTTATCATTTTAGCCAAACTGAGTTTTTATTAGCCAATCTTGCCATATTTTAGCCAATGCACGCGCCCTGATGAAGGCTAAGATCTACTTGATGCTTAATGTAGACAGAGGTAACCAAGTTATTGATTAGCATTACTAATAACATGCTAATAACATGCTGCAAATGGTAGTTTATATATGAACATCATCTTAAGTAATCGCATCACTCTGTCTTCTAGAGTATACTCGCGATAGAGATTAAAAGCTTATTTATTATTGCTATATTGTTATTATTATGGCAACTACTGCCAACAATATGTATTAGTAAATAATACAACATGGTTCACTGATGATTGAAGGCTCGAATAGTAGAGAACTGGTTATTCACTGATGCAGAATGTTTCCTTTTGTCTGAACATTTGTTGCACTTTCTGAATGTGTCAACAGTCATGTAGGTATTTGCTTTGACTGGTGCTACTCCATTGTAGTTTTTCTGGCTTGGCAATTCTAGGGTTACCATATGAATCAAGTAAATGTCGCTGACAGCGATGAAATCGTTCGCAAACATATTCGAAAACAGGTGGCGAACGATAACAGAGCGATTGACGCTAAACGTCAAATGTGTCCAAGTCTAAATAGTTGGACTAGAACTAAAAATAGCAACAACACACGTTATAAATTTAACTACAGATACACAGAATAACAAAAACAATCCTTAGGTCCATTAAATACAAACTGTGCCTTACACTGCCCTTGTCCCGAGTGAAAAAATTCATAAAATTTGATCTGGCACCCGCCATTTTAATGCGGAAGTACTTTTTTCATGAAAGCGGTGCATGAGAGAAAACAGTTAAATGTGACAATCGCCAAAAATAAAATTTAAGCTAAAATACAGTATCCGTAACTCATTCGGTTTTATCTCTCTTCCTCTAATGTCAAACCCATGTTGTTCGCCAAACCGCAAAGAAGTTAAAAGGATGAGTAGTTAAAAGCATAAATATAAGAAAGTCATGAAATATAAGTTGGGCTAAGAGCTTAAGAGCAGATAGGCAGCACAACTAATTGCTCTATAGGTCAGGATGGAACAACAACAAGAAGAAGACAAACAAACAGTGTTACAAGAGGGAGATCAGAATCTAGGGACACAACAAATACACTAAGGAAGAATTCCCCATCACAAATTGATAGTTAGGAGTGTGACTTATACAAAGAAAATTTCACTGACAACAATGATAAACTTTTGACATGCGAGTACTGTGCTAATCATAGATGCATAACTTGTCTAGGCATGAATAAAACAGTGTATAAAGCTATAAGTGGAAGGCCAGATTTACCCTGGTTCTGTGGTGATTGTGTTGTTAAATCACTTGAATCAATAAAGCAAACAAAATCCATTGAGGACAGATGTTCAGACTTCATTTCTGAGTTTCAAAAAAAAGTTGATGAGCGGATGTGTAGAATTGAGGAAGACGTAACTACCATGAAAGTAAGCATGGAAACAATGAAAGATGAGATTGTAAAGGAAGTGAAAGAAGTTGTAACTGCAAACACGGAGCAAATTTCTGCTGAGGAATCTGTCAGTAAGCCAGACACAGATATAATAGTAAAACAGGCGACAAACGAAATGCAAGCGAGAATGGAACGCAAAAACAATATTGTTATGTTCAATGTCAAGGAGCCCTCCGGAAATCTCAAGGATGACATTCGAACGCAAGATGTAGCGCAGGTGCTGGCTATAGGAAAGGAGATAGGAGCAGACTTGAAGGATGATGATATTCTCTCACTGAAACGAGTTGGCAAAAAGGGTCAGATTAGAAAAGTTTTTGGAAAGGACACAGAAGTACCTAGACTGCTAATTGTTACATTCACAGAGACTGTGAAAGCAATTGTGATGAAGAAAGCACATAGACTACAGTACTCAGAATCTGAATATTATAAAACAGTTGGTTTGAAACATGATATGAGTCAAGAGGAACGAAAGGAGGACTCTAGGCTGCGGAGAGAGGCAAGGCAAATGCAAGAGGAGGCTGATGATGAAAATTTTGTGTTCCTGGTCAGAGGCCCAAGTTGGGAAAGGAAAATAATAAAGATAAAGAAATCAGGCGGGGGAGCGCGGCTTCCTGTGCCAGAAACGTAAATAGCGGTGACCGGAATAGTGCTAATGTAAACAATGTAAATGCGTTGAATTTAATGTTCAGTAATGTTGATACGTTTACTAATGAGAAGTTGTGCGAGCTGAAATTCAGATTAGAAACTATGACCACTGAGCCGACTATTATAGCTATTCAGGAAGTGAAGCCGAAACACTTTAGATTTGAAAGAAATGCTGCCGAATACAACTTGGATGGATATGAATTTGTACATTGCAACTTAGGCAAAGCGGATCCAGGAAGAGGGTTGCTTATTTATATAAAATCTACAGTGAAATATATACCAGTATCTGTTGAAAGTAACTTTAACGAGTTTATGTCTGTGGAGATTAATCTTGCGAATAAAGACAAATTGCTATTCACATCCATATACAGGAGTCCAAGCTCAGAGGACAGCAATAACAACGAATTGTGTGATTTGTTAAAAACATTGAATGAGTTGAGATATTCTCATTATATAGTTGTAGGTGATTTTAACCTTCCATGTATTAACTGGGAGAATTGTACCACAAACAGTGGATCAGGTGATGTGCATTTTAAATTTATTGAAAGCATCATAGACTGTTATTGGTATCAGCACATACATGAAGCAACTAGAGGCAGGGGAAACAACAATCCATCTCTACTAGATCTCATATTCAGCAATGAAGAGGAGATGATTAGTGATGTTACGATTGAAGACCCAATAGGCAAAAGTGACCATTCACTGATTAAATTTCAGTTTCATGGATACACAGAAAAGGATACATGCAAAACTAGGTTTAATTACAATAAAGCAGACTTTAGCAAAATGAAAGCTATGTTAGACATTAATTGGAATGCTATTATGGCAGGAAACGATGTTAACAACCAGTGGAAAATATTCATTGAAAACATTAACGCAGCAGTAGGATCATGTGTACCGAAACGGACAGTTAGATATAACAGGAAGAGCAAATTTAATGTAAGCATAAAATTAAAAACAAAGATTAAAAGGAAAGAAAGACTATGGAAGAGGTATATACAGAGTGGTGGGGACAGTAAAGTAGAGAAGGAGTATAACAGAGTGAGGAATCAAGTCAAACGTGACTCACGAAAAGCCATGAAACATCATGAGGAACATATTGCACAGAATGTTAAATCAAACCCGAAGAAGTTCTGGAGATACGTAAAATCAAAGTCTAAGACTAAATCCTCAATACCAGACTTATATAAGAATGAGGCGAGGGACACACTTACTACATCTGATAAAGAGAAGGCGGATTCCCTCGGAGAATTCTTCTCCTCGGTGTTTACAGAAGACCCATGTGATGAACTACCAGAGAGTGTGCCAAAGGAAATACCAATGACTGACAATATTAATATTAATGTAGAAATAGTGAAGAAAAAATTACGAAACTTAAAAATAGATAGATCGCCCGGCCCTGACAACATAAGTCCTAGAATATTGAAGGAGTTGAGTGATGTTCTTGCATTACCGATATACATTATATTCAGTAATAGTTTACAAACTTTTGAAATACCACAAGAATGGAAGACGGCTAACATCACAGCACTATACAAAAAAGGGGACAAAAAGTATGCAGGCAACTACATACCTGTAAGCTTGACATGTATTCTCTGTAAACTTCTAGAAAGTATAGTTCGTGAAAGCATGGTGGAACATATGAAAACCTACAATTTATTTGGTGACAAACAGTTTGGATTCATATCTGGTAGATCAACAGTGTTACAGCTATTAACAGTGCTTGATCAGTGGACAGAGATATTGGATTCGGGTGGAAGTATTGACGTAGCTTACTGCGACTTCATGAAAGCGTTTGACAAAGTCTCACATAGAAGGCTATTACACAAACTTCAGATATATCAGTTTGGACCAAAGTATATTCAATGGATTGAATGCTTCTTACAAGCCCGTCAACAGAGAGTCGTCGTTAATGGCCAACCCCAGGGGTCTGTACTTGGTCCGATGCTGTTTGTCCTCTTCATCAATGACCTGCCAGATGCATTACCAAATGGAAGTAAAGTAGTCCTATATGCTGATGACACTAAAATATTCAGGGATATACGAACTAACAGTGATAGAGACTTACTACAGGAGGATATACACTGCATGCACGCATGGTCAGAAACATGGCTCCTAAAGTTTCATCCCGCTAAATGCCATACCATGTCAATTGGCAGAAATAGACTGGAAGAACACCAATATAGTTTAAAAGCTGAATACCCGCCAATGAATAAAAGTCGATCAGAAACGGATGTCGGAGTAGTCATTGGTGATAAATTGACATTTGAGAAGCACATAGCTGAGAAGGTGAACAAAGCAAACTCGAGTGCAGGTGTAATAAGAAGATCGTTTGAATATTTAGATTGCATTACATTCAGACTCTTGTATACCGCATTGGTTAGACCACATTTGGAATACGCCAACCCAGTCTGGAACCCATATAAAAAGAAAGATATTACAACTATTGAAAATGTGCAAAGAAGAGCGACAAAGCTAGTTCCCGGATTGTCAGAGTTGTCATATACTGAGAGACTGAAAAAACTCAAATTATCGACACTTGCATATAGACGAACGAGAGGAGACATGATCGAAGTTTTCAAAATCCTGAATGAAAAATATGACTTTCCGCCCGAGAAACTGTTCAACTTAAGAGACAACAATTCAACAAGAGGAAACACCCAGCAAATATATAAACCAAGGGCACGACTGAACATCAGAAAATACTCGTTTACTCACAGAGTGATAGACACCTGGAATTCCCTACCAGACAGTGTTATAACTTATAAGTGCAAAGTAAGTACCTTCTTTTGAGAGACGTCTAGACAAATTTTGGAAAATTCAAGACATATTGTATAATTATAATGAGCAAATCGCAACCGGACGCGACAGTACAAATAACGAAGAGCTGGAGTCAGAGGCTGAGGACAGCCTTCTTCCAGAAGTCGACTTATGATAACTTATGATAAGGTAGGGAGATGTACAATATTGAGGGGGGGGGGTACAATGATAAATTGATCTTTGAAGAAAGGACAACTTGTAATAATCTGTAGTTGCTGTAATTATCATATAGCTTAAGGAATTGCAGTGGCGTGCCGAACGGGAGATGGGAACTACGTAATTTTCAAAGGCGATATCAACCAGATCATTATGACTTTTATACATAAGGGATAACCTAATATTGTAAATACGCCGTTGATCTAGTCTGTGAAGATTTAGGGAATGGAACATGCCTGTATCACTAGTACGATAGAAGTCAGCCTTTATCCAGTGGCTGCTCTTCGGAGCCATATTCCAGCTGGGCTCTCAATAGACGGTTGCAGGTGTTGACATTTTAACGACATTGCGAGTATTCTTTATGCAGAGGAACGCAGTCACTATAGATGATGATGAGTCTGGTAAGCCATGTACTTACGGTTTTCGGATTTGACTTGGATTTTTCTACTTAGAACCCCCTAATGCTTGGTTAGCTTTCTTTGTTGACCTATTTATGTGTGCGTCCCACGACAGTTATTTGAGGTATCCATGCCAAGGTGTTATGCTGTTGTGACCGTCTCAAGTAGGTCAATAACATATATTGAAAATCTAATCTAAATGGCTGGGGACATAGTAAGATGATGTCTTGGAAGAAGGAGCTCTTGATACATACAGTTATAGCATAGATATATGAGTCAAATGCATCTAGCATATCTGATCGGTAGGAGAGGACACAGACTAGCCTGTACACGATTCGATATATCATCGCCACCTTCACATGTGCTCTAAGCTCCTGGAGCGTCCGCAAGTGGAGATACTGCAGCATTAATGAGACGCTGTCCGATTAGCGCAGTGGTTAGCACGCTCGCTTCTCACCAATGCAAACCCGGTTCGAGCCTAGGACCGAGAAGTATATGAGATGGTACGGTGGTCGCCAGATCGGACAGGTGGGTTTTCTGCGGGTACTCCGGTTTCCTCCCACACGAATGATATATGCGATCTCATCCGCGCCAACGAGAGTGATTAATATAAGTAGTTAAAATCGTTGTAAAATAAATCAAGTTTAAACTAATGAGACGCTGACGGTTCTGCGGCAGTCGGAGAAGATCATGTTTGCCAATCTACGCTGCGCCTTCTCAAGCTTCCTGATATGTGTGATAGTGAAGGGATCCCAGATGACTGTATGTTCCATTAATGTCAGTACCATTGCCGGGACATATGCAGGCTTAGCCGACCTAAGCTGTTAACAAGTACTAAGCAATATGGGCGTGATGCACCTTGCTTAATGACACGGCATACGCGCTCTACATTCGATTCCAAATCCGACACTAGCATAGCTCCCTGCTCTCACTGGGACACTGACTGACGTTGCGCTGTAGGAAAGAACGAGTATTGTTTGCTTTCTGTTTGACTGTGTTGATATGATGATTCAATTTGAGAGATAGCACGCTGGACTGGCAATCCAGGGATCGCAGGTTCGATCCCCCGTCTGACCCTAATAAAATTAACAGTCTTTAGATGGGACTCTAAACCAATGTCTCGTGTCGGTGATGTACACCGTGCACGTAAATGAACCAGATGCGACTCTGGAATGGGTTTCTGTCTGTATCATTGCACTATCCTCCACAAATCTAAAATGACTAATCTCTTCAGGAGATGTCGCTCATATGGGCAACCGGTAGAGACGATACATAAATATAAAACACACACAGTTTGCCCGTTGAATGCCAACTTTGATGAACATTGTATAGCTTAATAATAGAACATTCATAAACCGGTGTGATGTTTCGGAATGTTCATACATGATAATGAAGTAGATTAAAAGCTTAGGTAACTTAATTGTATATGCGAGTTGGTATTGTAGGCTGAATATTGATCTCGTGGTCAATTATTTCTATATTATATTCATTGATACAGTTGCCATAATATTGATCTCGTGGTCAATTATTTCTATATTATATTCATTGATACAGTTGCCATAATATTGATCTCGTGGTCAATTATTTCTATATTATATTCATTGATACAGTTGCCATAATATTGATCTCGTGGTCAATTATTTCTATATTATATTCATTGATACAGTTGCCATAATATTGATTTCGTGGTCAATTATTTCTATATTATATTCATTGATACAGTTGCCATAATATTGATCTCGTGGTCAATTATTTCTATATTATATTCATTGATACAGTTGCCTTAACATTGAATTCGTGGTAAATTATTTCTATATTATATTCATTGATACAGTTGCCTTAACATTGAATTCGTGGTAAATTATTTCTATATTATATTCATTGATACAGTTGCCTTAACATTGATTTCGTGGTAAATTATTTCTATATTATATTCATTGATACAGTTGCCTTAATATTGATTTCGTGGTACATTATTTCTATATTATATTCATTGATACAGTTGCCATAATATTGATCTCGTGGTCAATTATTTCTATATTATATTCATTGATACAGTTGCCATACTATTGATCTCGTGGTCAATTATTTCTATATTATATTCATTGATACAGTTGCCATACTATTGATCTCGTGGTCAATTATTTCTATATTATATTCATTGATACAGTTGCCATAATATTGAATTCGTAGTCAATTATTTTTATATTATATTCATTGCCACAGTTGCTTCTCAGCAAGAGGAACCATATAATATACAATTCAATAACACTGGCATTGAATTAAAACGAACGTATACGTATGCCACTCTCTGTAAGCATGATTAGCCAGAACCTAAGATGAATTGAATACTTGGGTAATCAATATATCTGTCTTAGTAATTCTACAAAACACCGCTATTTTGAATGTACTGATCTACCGTCAACAATGGAACATTCAGAGAGCTGTAAAGAGATGTATTAATTAAGACTTCAGTAAAAACAAACACTGCACATTTCTTGCACTTAAAGCTTGAAGTTAAGCGGATAGTACAAAAGGAAAACTAGAAAGAGAAAGAGTGATTGGAACTTGACACTGCGGAAATAATTTCATCGCATTAGTGTTGCATGTGTTGTTTTGTAATTGTGGAGCCTCCGTGGTGTAATATATAGGTATTATCCTTATAATCGAGGTGCTGTGAGTTCGAGCCGTCATTAGAACCACGGTTGTGGTGTCTTTGGGTAAGACAAGAAGCTCAGCAATAGCAGGAACCATCAACGGGCATGTGTTTTACTAGGGTTTATTCTATAGTGGAACAACGGACAGGCTGGGTCAAAAAAGGGACAAGATGCATTTTGAGTGGCGAAGGGTGTATGTGTGTGAGGGGTACTTTGGGCATTTTGCTAACTTACGGTGATTGACAGCTTGTTCAAAGAGGCAGCAAGGCTGAACATATTGGGCAAAAAAGGCGTATGTGTTTCAGTTTATAAATGAACTCACCGAAAAATAAAAAAGGCTAAAGGGCGTATATATATATAGGCGCATAAAAAGGTGAAGGGCAGGACAGGCTATATAAAAAGGACTATAACATAATCCGTTGAAGGAACAGACGGATCTGTAGTCCAGTGGTAACACGCTGGACTGGTAATCCAGGGATCGCAGGTTCGATCCCCCGTCTGACCCTAATCAAATTAACAGTCTTTCAGATGGGACATTAAACCGAGGTCTCGTGTCGGTGCTTTACACCGTGTACGTAAAAGAACCCGAGGAAATTCTGGAATGGGTCTCTGTCTGTATCATGCAATATCCTCCAAACATCTAAAATTACTAATCTCTTCAGGAGGCGTCGCTCATATGGGCAACCGGTAGCGATAAATAAACGTAAAACACACTCCGTTGAATGATAGGACATATTATGCCAGTTATAATTATATAATTATATTCTCATTGCTATAGCAACTTATTCATCAAGCAGTCATTTCGTAATATTTACATACATACATTGTACTATAATGTTTTTGGCTACGCTTTATTTTATTCATTTAATAATAATATCTGTGTATTGTTAGTTCAAAGTCTAGCGGTCTAACTACTTTACTGCGCACTATAAGTCTATTTTCCCGGTGTGATTTACTTTCAGACACGATCTTATTTGCATAAATTGTGTAATTTGGTTCCTATTACTACACTATTTCTGGTTCAGAATAGGAAAGTAGACAGCGTACACGCTAATTCCAGTTTGTAAGTAGTTTTCACATGATTTCCTATATGCATAGCATCCTTGCATTCACACGCTGTTACATCTCAAAATGAAAGCAACGCAATTTGATACTCATAGCCAATATTTGACCTTCCAAGGTGATGTTGGAATGGAATGATATCATCACAATCATCGTCATCATCATCGCCGTCACCATCATTAAGCAGCACATTTAATATATTGGTGATGTGGTGGTGGTGGTGGTGGTGGTTGTGGTGATGATGATGATGATGATGATGATGATGATGATGATGATGATGATGATGATGATGATGATGATGATGATGATGTATGATGATGATGATGATGATGATGATGATGATGATGATGATGATGATGATGATGATGATGATGATGATGTGATGATGATGATGATGATGATGATGTATGATGATGATGATGATGATGATGATGATGATGATGATTGATGATGAGATGATGATGATGATGATGATGATGATGATGATGATGATGTGATGATGATGATGATGATGATGATGATGATGATGATGATGATGATGATGGCAGCTCTCCAGCTATTACTGGTGGAGGAAGACACCGATGCCCCTACGAGCAGTATTTCAGGGACATCCGGTAGAACCACAGACCTTCCGCAAGCCAGCTGGACAGATTCCTAGCATGAAAGAATTCGATATCCCAAGTGGGATTCAAACCTACAGCGGGTACGGGCAAGTGATTTGAAGTCGACGACCTAAACAACTCGGCCACGGAGGTCCCCTTCTTTATTATACACCTTTTTACCTACGTTATTTTTTCCCCTTTGTCGGACAGACAGTTTGGTGGCGGACAGCTGCAGCAAGCAACTGCAGCAATATCTCACATGTACTCACTCCATTCGACGTATGACTCCCAGCACTGGTCAATCGACTAACTACTACCACAGCTGTAACATATCCACAGTTTGTACCATTCAACGTAATATACACAGCACTGGTCAATCGACTAACTACTGCCACAGTTGTAACATCACGACAGTTTGTACCATTCGACGTAATATACACAGCACTGGTCAATCGACTAACTACTGCCACGGCTGTAACATAACGACAGTTTGTACCATTCGACGTAATATACACAGCATTGGTCAATCGACTAACTACTACCACAGTTGTAACATAACGACAGTTTGTATCATTCGACGTAATATACACAGCATTGGTTAATCGACTAACTACTACCACGGTTGTAACATATCCACAGTTTGTACCATTCGACGTAATATACACAGCACTGGTCAATCGACTAACTACTACCACAGTTGTAACATAACGACAGTTTGTACCATTCGACGTAATATACACAGCACTGGTCAATCGACTAACTACTACCACAACTGTAACATAACGACAGTTTGTACCATTCGGCCTAAGAAACACAGCACTGGTCAATCGACTAACTACTGCCACGGCTGTAACATAACGACAGTTTGTACCATTCAGCCTAAGAAACACAGCACTCGTCAATCGACTAACTACTACCACAGCTGTAACATAACGACAGTTTGTACCATTCGGCCTAAGAAACATAGCACTGCTCAATCGACTAATGACTCTCTCACAGTTCAAACATAAAGACATTTTGTACCATTCGGCCTAAGAAACACAGCACTGGTCAATCGACTAATGACTCTCTCACAGTTCAAACATAACGACAGTTTGTACCATTCGGCCTAAGAAACACAGCACTGGTCAATCGACTAATGACTCTCTCACAGTTCAAGCATAACGAGAATGTGTCTGGCTGCAACTAACATTTACTGCAATCATATAGTTCGTATCATCCGAGGCTTTAAAACCACAACACGCCCAACTGCTGATAATATATACATGTACATACATCACTACTGCTGATAATATATACATGTACATATCACAACTGCTGATAATATATACATGTACATATCCCAACTGCTGATAATATATACATGTACATATCCCAACTGCTGATAATATATACATGTACATATCCCAACTGCTGATAATATATACATGTACATATCGCTACTGCTGATAATATATACATGTACATATCCCTACTGCTGATAATATATATTATATATATCCCAACTGCTGATAATATATATTCAGGCGCGTACCTACCTATTAGGCCCGTAGGCCCGGGCCTACACATTATTTTTCCTTTCAAAAACTACTGTAGGCCAGGTATTTAACATCTGTAAATATACACAAATTGTCAATAACATACTTCAATCTCAGACTTTGTCTTAAAGTATTAACCTGTACATTCGTGTTTTGTGCTCATTTAAATACGCAACAATATGGTATCATGTAATCAATGGGAGGTAACCCAAATTGCAATCTGCACTAACAAATTTTTTTTGCAGATTGCAATTTGGGTTACCTCCCATTGATTACATGATACCATATTGTGGCGTATAATTTCGCGGCCTGGGTAAATACAGGAGCTCTTTTATTGTGGAGGCGAGATTACCAAAAAGTGTTTATGTAACATCGCGGTATACATGCCTACATTCTGATCATGAAGAAGATTGATTCATTCTTTGCTAAAGTTACAAAAGGGCCAGACAGTGATCATGATTTTGCACAAGCTTCAAGTAGTGACTGTACTAGTGAGACAGAGTCTGTCGAACAGAAGCTACCTTCAAAGTCCTACATATTGAATGACTATCCTGACATTGCACTTGTATCAGAAAAGGATGCTAGTTGTTTGACTGCGAAATGGGCCACCAATATCGACTACAAATTCCCGACAAGGTAAGACTACACTACGAAAAGTGTGTTGTGTGTGTTGTGTGTGTTGTGTGTGTGTGTGTGTGTGTGTGTGTGTGTGTGTGTGTGTGTGTGTGTGTGTGTGTGTGTGGTGTGTGTGTGTGTTGGTGTGTGTGTGTATGTGATGTGTGTGTGTGTGTGTGTGTGTGTGGTGTGTGTGTGCGGTGTGTGTGTGTGTGTGGTGTGTCGTGTATATGTGAGCGTGTTTTGTGTGCGTGTGATGTGTGCGCGTGGTGTGTGCGCGTGGTGTGTGCGTGTGGTGTGTGGATGTGGTGTATGAGTGTGATGTGTGCGTGTGGTGTGTGTGTGTGGTATGTGCGTGTGGTATGTGCGTGTGGTATGTGCGTGTGTGGTGTGTTTGTGGTGTGTGTTGTGTGGTGTGTGTGTGAAGTGTGTGTGGTGTGTGTGTATGTGTGGTGTGTGTATGTGTGTGTGTGTGTGTGTGGTGTTGTGTGTTGTGTGTGTGTATGGTGTTTGTTGTATGGTGTGTATGTGGTGTGTGCGTGTGGTTTGTGCGTGTGGTATGTGCGTGTGATATGTGCGTGTGGTATGTGCGTGTGTGGTGTGTGTGTGGTATGTGTGCGTGTGGTATGTGCGTGTGTGGTGTGTGTGTGTGGTGTGTGTGGTGTGTTTGTGGTATATGTGTGTTGTGTGTGCGTGTGGTGTGTTTGTGTGGTGTAGTGTGTGTGTGTGGTGTGTGTGTGATGTATGTGTGTGTATGTGTGATGTGTGTATGTGTGTGTGGTGCAGTGTGTGTGTGGTATGTGTATGTGATGTGTGTGTGTGTGTGTGTGTGTGTGTGGTGTGGTGTGTGTGTGTGGTGTGTGTGTGTGTGTGTGTGTGTGGTGTGGTTGTGTGTGTGTGTGTGTGTGTGTGTGTGTGTTGTGTGTGTGGTGTGTGTGTGTGTGTGTGTGTGTGTGTGTGTGTGTGTGTGTGTGTGTGTGGTGTGGTGTGTGGTGTGGTATTTGGTGTGGTGTGGGGTGTGTGGTGTGTGGTGTGGTGTGTGTGTGTGGTGTGTGTGTGTGGTGTTTGGTGTGGTGTGGTGTGTGTGGTGTGTGTGATGTGTGTGTGGTGTAGTGTGTGGTGTGGTGTGTGGTGTGGTGTGTGGTGGTGTATGGTGTATGGCGATGTGATATGTCGTGTGGTGGTGTGTGGTGTGTGTGGTGTGTGTGTGGTGTGTGGTTGTGTGTTGTGTGTGGTTTATGTGTGCGGTTTGTGTGTGTGGTGTGTGTGTGTGGTGTGTGTGTGTGGTGTGTGTGGTGTGTGTGTGTGTGTGTGTGTGTGTGTGTGTGTGTGTGTTGTGTTGTGTGATATCTAAACGATTTTACCTGGTGATAATACATAATCATAGCCAATTAATCCTAGATTATATTGAAGCTTGTCAAAATTGAAATTTATAAATTTAAATAGATTTGTGAGATGGCAGGAACCTGACACAGGCTGACACCTAACTTTCGTCCGACCGTGAGATACAATAATATATTGAGTAGAAATACTGATGCGTTGTAAATTAATGTATACGATGTCAATGCTTCTACAGTACTATACGGATTTATTTTTCAGGTGTATCCTCGGCAAAGAAAGAAAGTTTAATACAAGCTGGCTGTCAACATATCCATGGCTGAGGTACTCTAGTTCAACGGATGCTGTGTTTTGTGCTTTCTGCAGCTTCTTCCCGACGGCTGATGGGCGGGATAAAACTTTTCAAGCTCCACATTTTGGAGTTCATGATTGGCATAATCTGAGCAATCTCATTAGCAGGCACGAGCAAAATGCAAACCATGCCACTGCGACTGAAAAGACTGAAAACTTTGTATCAGTAATGCGAGGTGAAACGCCGGACATTGCTTCCAAATTGTCCAACAAATACGCTTTGCTTATTGACAAAAATAGGGCCATACTTAGAAGCATCATTGAGATAATAATCCTTTGTGGAAAATAAAATCTTCCACTTCGGGGGCACACTGAAGATGAAAGCACATTTATGGCTTTGATCAATTTTCGAGCACGGACTGACCCTGTTTTAGCAGAGCACTTGCAGCAAGCACCATCAAGGGCTCGATATCTGTCTCCAAATATCCAGAACGAAATCATCGCTATATTGGGTAAGCAAATTTCCGACGATATTGTTAGAAAATGCAATGAAGCTGAATGTTTCTCCCTTCTAGCAGACGAGGCTACAGATTCAGCGACAAAGGAACAGATCAGTATATGCCTTCGGTTCATAGACAATTCTTCACCAGCTAGGTGTATGCTGCGAGAAGAATTTGTTGCTTTCACAGAAGCAGAGGGTCTACGAGGAGAAGTATTGGCCAACACGTTCCTGCATTGCCTACGAGAAAATGGAGTTGATCTGACGAAACTTCGAGGACAGGGTTACGACGGAGCATCAAATATGAGTGGGAAACACCGTGGGGTGCAAGCCGTGGTGCAGCAACAGTTTCCTTCTGCAACATATGTTCACTGCCGTGCGCATGTTTTGAATCTGTGTCTAGTTCACAGTTCAAAGCTTCCGATAATCAGGAACATGATGGATACGGTGCAGCAAATTGCATTTTGTTTTAACTACTCAGCAGAACGTCTGAAGGCTTTCCAGGAACAACTTGATGAAACCGAACATGAGTTGGACAAGAGAACCAAGCTCAGAAGTCTATGTGAGACGAGGTGGTCCAGTCGGTCTGACGCACTTTTCACATTTCGAGCTGCTCTAGAAGTCGTTGTTGAGACGCTGGGTGTATTGTCTGAGGATGGAGATACCAAGGCTCGTTCTTACAAGTCAGCTGTGGAGAACTTTGACTTTATTGTTTCACTTGTGAGTGCTGAGCATGTGCTCATGACCTGCACAGCACTATCTAAGGTGTTGCAGGATACACAGCTCGACTTGCTAATTGCTACCGAGGAGGCAGACATTGTAATATCCATGCTGCAGAACGAACGAAACGACGATGAAGTGTGGGACGCCGTGTTTCAGAGGGCGTGTGATCTTGCCCAGAGATTGGACGTGCGTCCTCGAACACCGAGACAGGCAGGGAGGCAAGTCCATCGCGAGAACGTTGCCGCTGACAACGTCAGTCAATACTGGAAAAGAGCAATGTACCTGCCCTTCTTGGATCATCTCCTACAAGAGCTACGAGACCGCCTTATAACGCCACACGATTTGTCGCGGAATATCTCATACCAAGCAAGTTGGCTGCATTTGATGACGCTAAGAGTGACAGAATGTTGCATGAGTATCGGGGCGACATTTCAGATCCAGTAGAGTACGAAAACGAAGTGGCAAGATGGAAGGTGAGATGGACCAACGCGAACACGAAACCAGACACCTTGACAGGTAAGTTGGACAATACCGTTCAACAACTGTATCCCAACATTTACAGGATTCTATCTATTTTACTGACCATGCCAGTATCAACAGCAACAGCGGAGCGCTCGTTTAGCGCAATGAGACGGATAAAGAACTATCTGAGATCAACGATGGGTGAAACGAGATTTTCTGCACTCGCCCTGATGCACATCCACAAGGATTTTGAGCACAACATTGACCACGCGATTGATAGTTTTGCAGGAGCAGCAAATAGGCGCCTAGCTCTTCTGTTCCCACAATAAATCCTGGTCCAGGTGAGGACACCCAAAGACGTCGTATCTAGGTACACTCGGCCCTGGAGTGGTTTTGTGGTCCCGTCACCCTGTGGTGGACCTGTATGCATACATATATATATATATATATATCAGTTAACACATATGTTCCCTAATTTTGCATTGACAATTGTTCGAGTAATTATATGTAACAGTGAAGCAAACAGAAATGGGCTCATTCAAGCCTGGAATGTTTATGCTCCTAAAACTGTCTGTTGTACGTAATGTTTATTTCCGTGTTGAAGAATTGTTCAGCAATAATAATTTTTTCAAGAGAAGATCGGGCATTTTGAGTTCTATTTTATATCTCCAGATATTCCACAGATGTCCCCAGAATGCACCATTTAACATGTAGTTTAAACAAAATTTCCGGGGGGGATGCCCCCGGACCCCCCTAGCACAGCTACCGCTATGGGGCCTACACATATATTAAAAGCTGGGTACGCGCCTGATATTATATATATCACAACTGCTGATAATATATACATGTACATACATCACTACTGCTGATAATATATATTATATATATCACTACATTTAATTCCTTATCCAATTTTAAATACGTATACGGGCAAACAGTCATCTCTCCTAAAGTTCAAAGGTTCATGTTAGCAAAATATAAAAATGAATACGGGTTGGTGGGCAGTTGTGTACAGACGGATATGTAGTCTAGTTGTAATACACTGGACTGGTAATCCAGGGATCGCAGGTTCGATCCCCGTATGACCCTAATAAAATTAACAGTCTTTCAGATGGGACGTTAACCCGAGGTCTCGTGTCGGTGCTGTATACCGTGCACGTAAAAGAACCAGAGGAGACTCTGGAATGGGTCTATGTCTGTATCATTGCACTATCTTCCAAAAATCTAAAATGACTAATCTCTTCAGGAGGCGTCGCTCATATGGGCAACCGGTAGCGACGATAAATAAACGTAAAACACACATGGGCAGTTGTACTCATGTGGGATACATAACGTAATACGTTGTTCTAGAGCTTCATGAATTAACAATACATTCTTAAACTAAACTTTCTATTTATAGCCAAGTATAAGCAATTTACTAATGAAACAGCTTTAGTTGTTTATTTTTCATTTATATTTTTGGGGATCAATAGTTTGCGTATCCCAAAAACTAAGCCACCTTAACCCTTTGTACGCTAGCGACAGATAAAATCACTTCTGCAAACAACAACAACAACAACAACAACAACAATGGCGACGGGTGGGAGGTTGATGAGATCTGTGGTAGCATCACCGGGTTTTATTTCTGACTTCGCGGCCTGTACTACGTGCTCTGGTGATCACAAAAACACGGAGGCTGTCAGTTACTGCATGGATTGTAAGTCGTATTTCTGCGCAACATGCCTTCGCGACCACAGCAAGTTTCGATCCATGAAGGACCACACACTTCTGGACCAGACTGTGATGAAGGCGCGTAAAGCTGAACTTCAGCAACCGGAGCTACTTGAGCTACCGACCGAAAACTGCGAGGACCATCCGGGTAACGTGATTCAGATGTATTGTGGGAAACACGATGTCGTCTGCTGTACTGTGTGTATTGCTGTGGAGCATAGGTAAGATGTGTAGAATGTTAACCTAGAAATAAATATATCTCATTTACTTTAAATATAATTTATTTCAAACAATGATACAACATATACAAATTTAGTTTTACACAAACTATAGATACATGCACATGAATGACAATGGACCAGAACGGAAAGCTATATATAGATAATAGAGGTCTTCACTACTCATGAATGTAAAATATTAAAACTTCATACAAACGAAATAGTTGTTACTGCAATGAAATTTGGAGTCCAAACAACGTAAGCATATACTGTGCTATATAGTTAGTGCAGTTTGACCTCTCGTTTGTGGGTGCCATACGCATATTCATATTCATAGAATCATGTATATATGTTGAGTATCGGTAAATTTGTTCCACTCAGTTTCGAGTACATTAACAACTGAGTCCGCCTCCGTGGTCGAGTGGTTAAGGTCGCTGACTGGTATACCACTGTAACCTATCATCACTGATGGTCACGGGTTCGAGCCCTGCTCAGGCCTTGTCTCATTTATATGAAAAAGTTGGCAGTTTCTTACGGAGGTTGGTGCACCCAAGTACTGGTTAACCGCTGGAGCCTGCACAGGAAAGGTGTTGTTAGGTAATATAGTCCGAAATGGTGCTGATGCAGGCGTAAAACCCGAAATATAACATCATAATAATAACATTAACAACTGTCCATAATCCTATAATACTCGTATCCATAAAGTGCACTATCTATAAAACTATGCAAATTCTAGGTTACAAAGACAGCACACTAGTAATCAACACCCACTACACGTATTTATACACTCCAACTTAAAGGAACACAAACTGATAGCCCGTAATATTAAAGTAGTCGCCAGCAGTAAACGTTATGGATATTTAATACTTGCATCGTACAATGTACATTCATGCAAAATAACGTGCCAAACCATCCTGCTTTAATTTAAACTTTGTTTTATTAGGCAGTGCGTGCGTGTCCAATAAACGTGTATGACGTCATACTGTCAGTGACGTTATACCTTCACAGATGGTATGATGCATGTCTGGTAATGTTTCCTCGCTAATACTTCGTTTTTATCAGAAGGTAGGCTAACTATCTCGGCAGAGTCTCGCCTGGAATAGTTCTTCCAACTCGCCCAATAATTGAAAACTGTGCCTCGATGTGTACTGGATACATCTAGCACGTGCTATGAACTCTTTACGTCATCTTTCAAATGTAACGTTGATTCAGTCGATAGCACAAAATGACAAATAATTACATACGTTTTGGACGAGTGTTATAAATAAATCAGTTTTACTTTGAATAAATCAGTTTTACTTTGAATAAATCAGTTTTACTTTGAATAAATCAGTTTTACTTTGAATAAATCAGTTTTACTTTGAATAACAACAGAGGTGACTTGTAATTATCACCTATCGTTTAAATAGGAAAACAAATACACGCGACTGTGTATTGTCAATTTACTGTTTTACACTATTTGGATGACATTAAAGGGGGCGTAACTGTAGCACGTGGGTTACTGAGATAGAATAAAACATAAATTTTATTGTGAAACAGAAGCATACTTAAATGTGTTATCTGATATAGACAGTAGACTTTACGTCAACGACAAGACACGAGACAAGACACGTATGGGTCTTGTCAATAATTTTTACAACAACTGTTATGGATCTTATAGCGACATTACATCGCAAATAAAACCATAAATAGCATCGCTAGTTCATAATCTTCCGAAATAATTCGAACACTAACTTTCAATCAATAAACAGTGATTTTTTGCGGTCTACAATCTCTCAAAGGTGAAAGAATGATTTCATATTGCGGTCAGCCAGGCTCCGGAAATGAATTATTATTGAAGTCTATGCTAAACGCTTGGTATCTTATACTTTTAATCATATTAGTCTAAAAGTAAATATGCAAAGGTACAAATGCGAGATATAACGATAAATCTGTACCATAAATGTTGCTATTCATGATACATATGTTTGATATACGCATGTTTGTTGACGGTATTTACATTATTTTGTTATGTTAACAAACGTCGTATATTTACGTATTATTTGGCAACATTAAACTGAGATATTTGCATATTCCGTGAACTTACTTCGTTAATAATCGATTTCCGAAGTAAAATATGAGTTTTCGATTATTGTACACTTACCTGATTCAAATATTAACGGTAAAACCCTAACGTATGTCCTGGTCGTTGTTCACGAAAACTCACGAAGGCTTTGGCGGAGATTAATTAGTCTCAGTTTAATGTTGCCAAACAATACGTACGCTTGTTTATTAGTTGAACTACTACTCAGATTTTGAGGCAAATAGTTGGAAACAAGTTATACCACACAATATGAAATTACATTATGTAGCAATATGCGTTTACACCGATGTAGTGTCGCTTTAAGTATAATATATAAAAAATATGAATGCAGATTATTAATAATAATTAAAGAACACTGTTTGTTGCAATATTTCATACTAAGTTAAATTACGATCACGACCATTACACATTATTTGTTTTGGTTTTTACATATTTATTTGAGTTCGATTGAGAAACAACTTTTTGATACAACATTATAATAATCGCTATCGAGACTTCGTTCCTGGTGGAATCCATAGCAATGGGGGAGAGAGAATATGCCACGTGGAATGTGGAACTTAACACTTATATACAACAGAAAATGTTGTCAAATTGTAATAATGGTAAACTATTATTAGACAAATATGCCTGTTCATATATCTGGAAATACCCATATATTAACAATGTTAATCATTTCCTATATTTAAACAACGTGTTATTGATTTTTCAATACAAATTTGCATACTAATAAGGCATCTAATGTAGGCCTATTATAATTGATTCAAGTTCGAGTTTATTGGCATAAATAGCATACTCATCATCAGCCTCCGTCCGTCTTATGAGACGATGGATTGCGCTCTTGTTGAGGAACATCTTCTGCGGTGACTGAGTAGGCCTATTCTTGAGTGGCAGTCTCTGTTGCAGTCATCGCAGGTGAAGATCGAGTCATCTCGTTTGATTGATGCCTTTCGCTTCTGTCGTTTCTGCTCACGAGGCCGAGTTCGCTCAGCCTCGGCTCGTCTAACCCCAGCTTTCACAACGTGTCTCCATGATGACCGGTTTGATGCTGTGTCTTCCCAAGACTCTATGTCGATTTGCGTTGAACGCAGGTCCCTCTTACAAGCGTCCCTGTATCTTAGGTGGGGGCGACCAGTTGGAAGTGATCCTTGTTCAAGTTGATCGTACACTAGATCGTTGGGGATGCGTCCTTTGTCCATGCGTCGGACATGACCTAGCCAGCGCAGGCGGCGTTCACTGAGCATTGCATAGATGGTTGTTGAACTCGCTCTGCTGAGGACCTCTGTATTTGTGACCCTATCTTCCCAAGTGATTCCCAAGATCCTGCGAAGGCACCTCATATGGTATGAGTTCAGCTTTGTCTCTTGTCTGGCATATGTCGTCCATGACTCGCTGCCGTAGAGCAGCGTGCTGAGTATGCAGGCCTGGTAGACCTTCAACTTGGTGTTCAGCGTTAGGTTTCTGTTCTCCCAGACTCTAACAGCATAATACAAGTTGCATAATATGACCATTAACAAATACAGTATGGCAAATACAAGAAATATATACATTCAACATCACATACGTTAATAATTGGAAATATAAGTTGAGCTATGAAGCATATTACCGTCTAACTTGAGATTATTTCTAACTCGAATGACGATGTCTGCCCACTCGCCTAGATTTGCTAATAATAGAGTACAGAGAAATTAAGCGTTACTGACAATGTTGCAATGTTAGAGATTTTATTTTAATTTGTCCCAGTTACTCAGATTTGAGTGAAGAACGCATTAATAAGTACTACTACATGAGTCACTCCGCTTGCTGTCAGGTAGCTAGTCTAACGTCACTCCGCTTGCTGTCAGGTAGCTAGTCTAACGTTACTCCGCGTGCTGTCAGGTAGCTAGTCTAACGTCACTCCGCTTGCTGTCAGGTAGCTAGTCTAACGTTACTCCGCTTGCTGTCAGGTAGCTAGTCTAACGTTACTCCGCTTGCTGTCAGGTAGCTAGTATAACGTTACTCCGCTTGCTGTCAGGTAGCTAGTCTAACGTTACTCCGCTTGCTGTCAGGTAGCTAGTCTAACGTTACTCCGCTTGCTGTCAGGTAGCTAGTCTAACGTTACTCCGCATGCTGTCAGGTAGCTAGTCTAACGTTACTCCGCGTGCTGTCAGGTAGCTAGTCTAACGTTACTCCGTGTGCTGTCAGGTAGCTAGTCTAACGTTACTCCGCGTGCTGTCAGGTAGCTAGTCTAACGTTACTCCGCGTGCTGTCAGGTAGCTAGTCTAACGTTACTCCGCGTGCTGTCAGGTAGCTAGTCTAACGTTACTCCGCGTGCTGTCAGGTAGCTAGTCTAACGTTACTCCGCGTGCTGTCAGGTAGCTAGTCTAACGTTACTCCGCGTGCTGTCAGGTAGCTAGTCTAACGTTACTCCGCGTGCTGTCAGGTAGCTAGTCTAACGTTACTCCGCGTGCTGTCAGGTAGCTAGTCTAACGTTACTCCGCTTGCTGTCAGGTAGCTAGTCTAACGTTACTCCGCTTGCTGTCAGGTAGCTAGTCTAACGTTACTCCGCTTGCTGTCAGGTAGCTAGTCTAACGTTACTCCGCTTGCTGTCAGGTAGCTAGTCTAACGTTACCCCGCTTGCTGTCAGGTAGCTAGTCTAACGTTACTCCGCTTGCTGTCAGGTAGCTAGTCTAACGTTACTCCGCGTGCTGTCAGGTAGCTAGTCTAACGTTACTCCGCTTGCTGTCAGGTAGCTAGTCTAACGTTACTCCGCTTGCTGTCAGGTAGCTAGTCTAACGTTACCCCGCTTGCTGTCAGGTAGCTAGTCTAACGTTATGCTGTCAGGTAGCTAGTCTAACGTTATGCTGTCAGGTAGCTAGTCTAACGTTATGCTGTCAGGTAGCTAGTCTAACGTTACTCCGCTTGCTGTCAGGTAGCTAGTCTAACGTTACTCCGCTTGCTGTCAGGTAGCTAGTCTAACGTTACTCCGCTTGCTGTCAGGTAGCTAGTCTAACGTTACTCCGCTTGCTGTCAGGTAGCTAGTCTAACGTCACTCCGCTTGCTGTCAGGTAGCTAGTCTAACGTTACTCCGCGTGCTGTCAGGTAGCTAGTCTAACGTCACTCCGCTTGCTGTCAGGTAGCTAGTCTAACGTTACTCCGCTTGCTGTCAGGTAGCTAGTCTAACGTTACTCCGCTTGCTGTCAGGTAGCTAGTCTAACGTTACTCCGCTTGCTGTCAGGTAGCTAGTCTAACGTTACTCCGCTTGCTGTCAGGTAGCTAGTCTAACGTTACTCCGGATGCAGTCAGGTAGCTAGTCTAACGTTACTCCGCGTGCTGTCAGGTAGCTAGTCTAACGTTACTCCGCTTGCTGTCAGCCCGTCCATCACCACAAGTGTTCTATTCTACAATGTGGCTTCTTAGAAATAGCTAAATGTCATATTTTTGTTTATAATGAATGCTACAATTAGAATATTGCTTAGGTAAACAAATCCATTCCTAGACATTTAAATATATTTAATATTAAATACATTTAATTAATCTTATTTAAACTAGGAACTATAGGCCTAGTTTACGTTCGACTTTCTCCATAGCTTCAATTCTCGTCAACAACTCAGCGGCCATCTTGGCTGTGGTGACCATATTAGTAATTAAAGTATATTACCACGTCAAAATTACTTGAGAAATGTTTTCTTGAAATGTGTACATGTAATTCTTCTGCAGGATTCCTGGCATTGCTGTTTACATGTATATATTTTATAAATGCACTTAGCTGACCTTTGACATAAGAACCGACTTTACTAATGACGTTGGACGTTGATACCACAATAGATAAGCTAGATATCTATGATTTAATCATATTTTATTGTATATGCATATTAAACAGTACAGTTGACATACATGCATGATACAGAATAGAAATTAACAATGTATAAGATGCATACATACATTTGTGCAACATTGCAAAAGGGTCGGGCTACACGTGATAACCAACATTAGATATCTAATAGTCTAAAACAACAAGTTGTACTATAGTACACACACATGTACGTTGTCAAGAATCTCTAGCACTCTAAATTACATAGCAACACCGAATGTACTGGCAGCATAATAGTAAGTAATGTTGATTGTTTTTAGGTCATGCAAGGGTGTGGACTTACTGAAACGGCGACCTCTCTAGATACAATCCGGAGAGAGATTGAACATCTGAAAATTGAGAAAATGAATGCACTTTCCCACCAAAGTAAAACACTAGACGACATCCTGGAAGAAATAATAGACATTAAGATAGGTATCATCGCTAAAGTGGGCACGCTGGAGAAAAAGTCGTCTGAACAGATCCGAGCTAGACACAAGCAACTCTCAGATGTACTACACAGCGATATAAGTATCCTCGATGACATGCTGAAATGCACGGTGGAACAAATAAAGACCATCGACCAGTATAGAGATGACAATGAAGCACAGCTATTTGTGCACGTAAAAACAGGACAAAAACTTAAATCAATGTGGGCAACTCTTGCAAAACAGGTGGTCAGTACGACGGGCACAGCTCTGTCATTTCAGAACAATAAGCAGATTGAAACGATTCTTAACGAAGTGGATTCATTTGGTACCATAAGCGATAATGTCAATGTTCATCCATACAAGGTATCGTTTGTTGATGATTTTGATGTGAAGGTCAAAGGAGACAGGTCAATTTGTAACATACGTGACATCTGCTGCTTTGGACGAAAACCAGTTTGTTATTACAGATTATACGAATAGTGAAGTAAAATTACTTGACAAGAAATACAATGTGACGAAGTGGTGTGCTATGCAAGGCGGTCCATGGGGTGTTTGCAAAACTGGAAATAGAGAAGTTGCAATTTCCTTGTATAGTTCCAAAAAGGTGCAAATTATCATTTTTGGTAACACTATTACCATGGCAAAGTTATTCAATGTACATGCAGGGTGTAGAGGTGTGTGCTACAATCGAGGCGAGCTCTATGTAACTTGTGATAATGGTCAGATTAAGGTGTACACCATGTCCGGTACGTTGCTAAGAACAATTGAATCAGATCGAAAAGGACAAGAACTGTTTCGCAATCTGTTTCTTATGTCAATAAGCTCAAGCGGATCACGCATGTACATTGCCGATAGAAAGACCGGTATCAATGTTGTTGATGCACAGAGTAATATAGTATCACAAGTCACTGATCCAAGATTACAATTTGCTACGGGTGTTAGTATGGAGCATGGTGGACAATTGATTGCCTGTGGTTACAATTCGCATAATGTCCTCTTGCTGGACAATCAGGGTAATAGTGTAGAGGAAATACTGTCACAATCTGACGGGATAATGAGACCAAACTCTGTCGCGTTTGTTCAGAACCCAAGACGAATTGTAGTTACATGTTCCATGACTAACACTATCAAAATATTCAAACTGACATAATACTGACACACAACAAAACAATGATTGAATATATTTAACATTCATGAGTATGTCCGTGTGATCTATTGATAAATACATGTACCAGTCGTGAGTATGTCCGTGCGGTTTATTGATAAATATATTTAACATTCGTGAGTATGTCCGTGCGGTTTATTGATAAATACATGTACCAGTCGTGAGTATGTCCGTGCGGTTTATTGATAAATATATTTAACATTCGTGAGTATGTCCGTGTGATCTATTGATAAATACATGTACCAGTCGTGAGTATGTCCGTGCGGTTTATTGATAAATATATTTAACATTCGTGAGTATGTCCGTGCGGTTTATTGATAAATATATTTAACATTCGTGAGTATGTCCGTGCGGTTTATTGATAAATATATTTAACATTCGTGAGTATGTCCGTGTGATCTATTGATAAATACATGTACCAGTCGTGAGTATGTCCGTGCGGTTTATTGATAAATATATTTAACATTCGTGAGTATGTCCGTGCGGTTTATTGATAAATATATTTAACATTCGTGAGTATGTCCGTGTGATCTATTGATAAATACATGTACCAGTCGTGAGTATGTCCGTGCGGTTTATTGATAAATATATTTAACATTCGTGAGTATGTCCGTGCGGTTTATTGATAAATATATTTAACATTCGTGAGTATGTCCGTGCGGTTTATTGATAAATACATGTACCAGTCGTGAGTATGTCCGTGCGGTTTATTGATAAATACATGTACCAGTCGTGAGTATGTCCGTGCGGTTTATTGATAAATACATGTACCAGTCGTGAGTATGTCCGTGCGGTTTATTGATAAATATATTTAACATTCATGAGTATGTCCGTGCGGTTTATTGATAAATACATTTAACCTTCGTGAGTATGTCCGTGCGGTTTATTGATAAATAGATTTAACATTCCTGAGTATGTCCGTACGGTTTATTGATAAATACATGTACCAGTCGTGAGTATGTCCGTGCGGTTTATTGATAAATACATTTACCAGTCGTGAGTATGTCCGTGCGGTTTATTGATAAATACATGTACCAGTCGTGAGTATGTCCGTGCGGTTTATTGATAAATATATTTAACATTCATGAGTATGTCCGTGCGGTTTATTGATAAATACATTTAACCTTCGTGAGTATGTCCGTGCGGTTTATTGATAAATAGATTTAACATTCCTGAGTATGTCCGTACGGTTTATTGATAAATACATGTACCAGTCGTGAGTATGTCCGTGCGGTTTATTGATAAATACATTTACCAGTCGTGAGTATGTCCGTGCGGTTTATTGATAAATACATGTACCAGTCGTGAGTATGTCCGTGCGGTTTATTGATAAATATATTTAACATTCATGAGTATGTCCGTGCGGTTTATTGATAAATACATTTAACCTTCGTGAGTATGTCCGTGTGGTTTATTGATAAATACATGTACCAGTCGTGAGTATGTCCGTGCGGTTTATTGATAAATACATTTAACATTCGTGAGTATGTCCGTGCGGTTTATTGATAAATACATGTACCAGTCGTGAGTATGTCCGTGCGGTTTATTGATAAATACATTTAACATTCGTGAGTATGTCGTGCGGTTTATTGATAAATACATGTACCAGTCGTGAGTATGTCCGTGCGGTTTATTGATAAATACATGTACCAGTCGTGAGTATGTCTGTATATCCACACATATAACGTGTTTATCTGTATATCCACACATAGAACGTGTTTGTCTGTATATCCACACATATAACGTGTTTATCTGTATATCCACACATAGAACGTGTTTGTCTGTATATCCACACATAGAACGTGTTTATCTGTATATCCACACATAGAACGTGTTTGTCTGTATATCCACACATAGAACGTGTGTATCTGTATATCCACACATAGAACGTGTTTATCTGTATATCCACACATAGAACGTGTTTGTCTGTATATCCACACATAGAACGTGTTTGTCTGTATATCCACACATAGAACGTGTTTGTCTGTATATCCACACATAGAACGTGTTTGTCTGTATATCCACACATAGAACGTGTTTGTCTGTATATCCACACATAGAACGTGTTTGTCTGTATATCCACACATAGAACGTGTTTGTCTGTATATCCACACATAGAACGTCCATTCTACACAAATGTAATATAAGGACTGGCAGTTGTAACAGGAATGGTTTTTACAACCTGCTAAAAGAACTGGACAGTGTTCATTATTACTGTGTGTTTTGGCTGAAATTAAGTGCTCTATATACGCTTACAGATGGTACACATACTTGTAACTTTACAAACTAATGTGATCCGCATCCGTGGTCGAGTGGTTAAGGTCGCTGACTTTTATACCACTGTAACCTATCATCACTGATGGTCACGGGTTCAAGCCCCCCTCATGCCGCGTCTCCTTATAAGCAAATACCCCCCGGCGATATAGCTCATCATGAAGGCGTAAATCCCGAAGAAACAATTAGAAAATATGACTGAACTTTCTGCAAATGGACTCTTCATACGGATATATTCAATTTGGTTTGGCAAATTACAATTATTGGACAAGTCTTGTCAGTGCAGTCAATGTCAATTCACCACCTAATTTCCGAAGAGGCTGTGGATCTGTGGATTGAAGCTGTCCAAATATAACGCCTATCCCGAGTCTTTATATTGTTCTTCAAATAAAACACGACTTTAAGCTGCATGCATGTATACTTTGCAAACAATTGCCACATACATTGGCCATAGCAGGTCACATTTCCATATTAGGACACGGGTTCTGTCAGCAACAAATCTTCGACGGGAGAGTTTTAACTGTGAATAACATTATCAATAAAATGTGTTTCCACTAACCTGTATGTTTATTCAAAAAGAGATTTCGTAGCATTTTCAATTTGTTTTGAAAAATTCTAAAGCGGCGCAATTCGCGTTGAAACGAGCGTTGAAACGAGCGTTCTGATTGGATTATTAGAATGTAACAAGATGTTTTTTTATATATAATCTGTGGATTGAATCGTATTGATAAGATACCTGATTAATAATAATTTGAAAACTCACTTGTTTGTGCAGGCACATGGAGATTAATGTTTGATAATACTCTGGACATGCATAAAGTGACTGTGTGTATATAACATATTATTAATTATTTTGGATTTGTAACTACACTTATTTAATTTCGGATATACATGTTTTTTATCACTGCTAAAATGACTTTTGTTTATCTATGTATAATAGATTTATTTTACTTCATATTGTAATGTTGAAATACTTTTTGTTTTATTAGTATGTCCTTTTGTATTTGTTCTTAAACTTTATCTGTAAATTGCAATCATTATTTTAGGTATAAGGTTTATCTGTACTTTTACCACTTGACTTCTATTTTTGTACTTTTTATTCTATATGTGTTAATTGTTACATGAACATGTAAAGCGCTTTTGAACGTATAATTTTTATATGATAAAGGCGCTATATAAATATGGTATAATAAATAATAATAAATAATAATTTGAAGTCAACGACCTTAGCCACTCGGTCCCTCCTGTATAGATTACATTTCTTCACTTTTTGTGTGTGTTTTTACGTTTATTTATCGTCGCTACCGGTTGCAAATATGAGCGACGCCCCCTGAAGAGATTAGTCATTTTAGATTGTTGGAGGATAGTGCAATGATACAGACAGAGACACATTCCAGAGTCTCCTCTGGTTCATTTACGTGCACGGTGTAAAGCACCGACACGAGACCTCGGTTTAAAGTCCCATCTGAAAGACTGTTAATTGTATTAGGGTCAGACGGGGGTCGAACCTGCGATCCCGGTATGACCAGTCCAGTGTGTTACTAGACAGTGTGTGGACTACAGATCCGTCTGTGCTTTTGTTCACTGAGCACTTACGTAGGATAGATAGACCGACTTACCACTCATGATAA
The DNA here is from genome assembly GCA_014843695.1 of Archivesica marissinica. Lineage (NCBI taxonomy): Eukaryota > Metazoa > Mollusca > Bivalvia > Venerida > Vesicomyidae > Archivesica > Archivesica marissinica. Next base: position 45,024,987 of record CM026402.1, on the reverse strand, counting down.
ATTGATTTATAACATAGCTTTGTTTGTATTCAATCAATTGCAATGTAATACAGCCATCACATATGTTCGTATATGTACACACTTAGTATAATCCCTGGAATTATTCAGATTGATTGAGAGAATACTCCTTATAATTGGTATATTAAACTTTCGAGTATGCATATTTTAGTTCAATTGATACACGACGTTAATATTATAACAACCTACGATTTAAAAGAAGTCTCGACTCAATTATAACACTGTTCAAAACTAAAGTATATCGCCACTTTGTGTAATGACGTCATGACAATTTGCACTAGCACGTGGCGTCAAAATGAAAGTAGCAAACGAGTGCACGTGTTTTTACGTTTGTTTATCGTCACTACCGGTTGCCCATATGAGCGACGCCTCTTGCAGAGATTAGTCATTTTAGATTGTTGGAGGATAGTGCAATGATACAGACATATACCCATTCCAGAGTCTCTTCTGGTTCATTTACGTGTCCGGTGTAAAGCACCGACACGAGACCTCGGTTTAGCGTCCCATCTGAAAGACTTAATTTTATTAGGATCAGGCGGGTGATCGAACCTGCGATCCCTGGATTACCAGGTCAGCGTGTTACCACTGAACGAGCACAGGATGTTACACTCGCGATGACTTCGTGAATACAATAATTATTTTATGAAGCGAGTTTTATAATTTTGCTATTAAGCGAGTCTTTTGGCATAACATAACTATGATATGAACTAACTACTCATGTACGATCCTATATATATCACGTTTATGAACGAGTTCACTGCGTTTCTTTGGTTTCTATCATGTTGATGAACGAGTTCACTGCGTTTCTTTGGTTTCTATCACGCTCATGAACGAGTTCACTGCGTTTCTTTGGTTTCTATCACGCTCATGAACGAGTTCAATGCATTTCTTTGGTTTATATCACGCTCATGAACGAGTTCACTGCGTTTCTTTGGTTTCTATCACGCTCATGAACGAGTTCACTGCGTTTCTTTGGTTTCTATCACGCTCATGAACGAGTTCACTGCGTTTCTTTGGTTTCTATCACGCTCATGAACGAGTTCAATGCTTTCTTTGGTTTATATCACGCTCATGAACGAGTTCACTGCGTTCTTTGGTTTCTATCACGCTCATGAACGAGTTCACTGCGTTTCTTTGGTTTCTATCACGCTCATGAACGAGTTCACTGCGTTTCTTTGGTTTCTATCACGCTCATGAACGAGTTCACTGCGTTTCTTTGGTTTCTATCACGCTCATGAACGAGTTCACTGCGTTTCTTTGGTTTCTATCACGCTCATGAACGAGTTCACTGCGTTTCTTTGGTTTCTATCACGCTCATGAACGAGTTCACTGCGTTTCTTTGGTTTCTATCACGTTCATGAACGAGTTCACTGCGTTTCTTTGGTTTCAGATCTAGTGCAAAATATTCATCTTGCATTGAAATAGACAACTACAGCTGTAGAAGACAGATCAATTATATGTATTACCTCCTAGTCTTGCATTACGTGCACTGCAAATTCAAGTTTGCGATTATTATCCACGCGATAGGTGGGAGAATTGCGCGATAGGCGGGTGTAATTACGTGCGGTGTTATCCGTGCGTCCGTGTCTGTGTTTATTAAACAGTACACTACTATTGTCATTTTTCAATATCACATCTTAGCTTTACTTCTTTAGACATTCTTAGACTACTAGTATATATTATTAGTCAAGAGCACATTTCAGCGACGGACATTTCAAGTTTTGTGCAATACGTTAGTATAGCTCATAACGTATGTCTTAACAATACTTGGCACAAAATTGGTGCATATAAAGATGATCACATGACTGTGAGTGCCTGCTTGGTCATGTGATATGGTGCGATTGATCGTCAGTTCTACGCTAGGCTTAGATCGTTTCGCAAGCAATTTCGCTATTCAAATTCGAATAATTTCGGGAATGGGATCTATGAACGGGTTTCCATATTGATTTAAATGTTAAAATCGAATTGAATTCAGATTCGTTATCGTTATAAGTACCATTCAGTATATCGTAAAACCGAGTACGAATATGTTATCATTTGGAAACTATTATTTGAATCTACAAACAATCAAAGATATGTATGAAATTTCCCTGAGGTACATTGGAGACAGTTTTCCATTGTAAAATATATAATACATTTGATATAGTTTTTCTTACATTATCATTAATGATTTTTGACCTCTGGTTTTTACCATGGTCCCGTGTATGTTTCATGTATTCGACTATATGTACGTAGTACAGTCAAAGAGATTTGAAAACATTTGTTTTGTACTTGTAATTAACCTCGCCATTACAGTGAATCGCAAGTCTTGCCCATTGGTATCGCAAGTCTTGCCCATTGGTATCACAAGTCCTACCCATTGGTATCGCAAGTCTTGCCCATTGGTATCGCAAGTCTTGCCCATTGGTATCACAAGTCCTGCCCATTGGTATCACAAGTCCTGCCCATTGGTATCACAAGTCCTGCCCATTGGTATCGCACGTCTTGCCAAGTCCTGCCCATTGGTATCGCAAGTCCTGCCAAGTCCTGCCCATTGGTATCGCAAGTGCTGTCAAGTCCTGCCCATTGGTATCGCAAGTCTTGCCCATTGGTATCGCAAGTCCTGCCCATTGGTATCACAAGTCTTGCCCATTGTATCGCAAGTCCTTCCCATTGGTATCGCAAGTCCTGCCCATTGGTATCGCAAGTCTGCCAAGTCCTGCCCATTGGTATCGCAAGTCCTGCCAAGTCCGCCCATTGGTATCGCAAGTCCTGCCCAGTCCTGCTCATTGGTATCGCAAGTGCTGTCAAGTCTGCCCATTGGTATCGCAAGTCCTGCCCATTGGTATCGCAAGTCCTGCCCATTGGTATCGCAAGTCCTGCCCATTGGTATCGCAAGTCTTGCCCATTGGTATCGCAAGTCTTGCCCATTGGTATCGCAAGTCCTGCCCATTGGTATCGCAAGTCCTGCCCATTGGTATCGCAAGTCCTGCCCATTGGTATCGCAAGTCTTGCCCATTGGTATCGCAAGTCCTGCCCATTGGTATCGCAAGTCCTACCCATTGGTATCGCAAGTCCTGCCCATTGGTATCGCAAGTATTGCCCATTGGTATCGCAAGTCCTGCCCATTGGTATCGCAAGTCCTGCCCATTGGTATCGCAAGTCCTACCCATTGGTATCGCAAGTCTTGCCCATTGGTATCGCAAGTCCTGCCCATTGGTATCGCAAGTCTTGCCCATTGGTATCGCAAGTCCTGCCCATTGGTATCGCAAGTCCTACCCATTGGTATCGCAAGTATTGCCCATTGGTATCGCAAGTCCTGCCCATTGGTATCGCAAGTCCTGCCCATTGGTATCGCAAGTCCTGCCCATTGGTATCGCAAGTCTTGCCCATTGGTATCGCAAGTCCTGCCCATTGGTATCGCAAGTCCTACCCATTGGTATCGCAAGTATTGCCCATTGGTATCGCAAGTCCTGCCCATTGGTATCGCAAGTCCTACCCATTGGTATCGCAAGTATTGCCCATTGGTATCGCAAGTCCTACCCATTGGTATCGCAAGTCTTGCCCATTGGTATCGCAAGTCCTGCCCATTGGTATCGCAAGTCTTGCCCATTGGTATCGCAAGTCCTGCCCATTGGTATCGCAAGTCCTGCCCATTGGTATCGCAAGTATTGCCCATTGGTATCGCAAGTCCTACCCATTGGTATCGCAAGTATTGCCCATTGGTATCGCAAGTCCTGCCCATTGGTATCGCAAGTCCTGCCCATTGGTATCGCAAGTCCTGCCCATTGGTATCGCAAGTCTTGCCCATTGGTATCGCAAGTATTGCCCATTGGTATCGCAAGTATTGCCCATTGGTATCGCAAGTCCTACCCATTGGTATCGCAAGTATTGCCCATTGGTATCGCAAGTCCTACCCATTGGTATCGCAAGTCTTGCCCATTGGTATCGCAAGTCCTACCCATTGGTATCGCAAGTATTGCCCATTGGTATCGCAAGTCCTACCCATTGGTATCGCAAGTCTTGCCCATTGGTATCGCAAGTCCTACCCATTGGTATCGCAAGTCCTACCCATTGGTATCGCAAGTACTGCCCATTGGTATCGCAAGTATTGCCCATTGGTATCGCAAGTATTGCCCATGGTATCGCAAGTATTTCCCATGGTAGGTATCACAAGTCTGCCCATTGGTATCGCAAGTCCTGCCATTGGTATCGCAAGTCCTACCCATTGGTATCGCAAGTATTGCCCATTGGTATCGCAAGTCCTACCCATTGGTATCGCAAGTCTTGCCCATTGGTATCGCAAGTCCTACCCATTGGTATCGCAAGTATTGCCCATTGGTATCGCAAGTATTGCCCATTGGTATCGCAAGTCCTACCCATTGGTATCGCAAGTCCTGCCCATTGGTATCGCAAGTCCTACCCATTGGTATCGCAAGTATTGCCCATTGGTATCGCAAGTATTGCCCATTGGTATCGCAAGTCCTACCCATTGGTATCGCAAGTCCTACCCATTGGTATCGCAAGTCTTGCCCATTGGTATCGCAAGTCCTACCCATTGGTATCGCAAGTCCTGCCCATTGGTATCGCAAGTCTTGCCCATTGGTATCGCAAGTCTTGCCCATTGGTATCGCAAGTCCTGCCCATTGGTATCGCAAGTCTTGCCCATTGGTATCGCAAGTCCTACCCATTGGTATCGCAAGTCTTGCCCATTGGTATCGCAAGTCCTACCCATTGGTATCGCAAGTCTTGCCCATTGGTATCGCAAGTCCTACCCATTGGTATACAAATATTGCCATTGGAACAAGTCTCATTTAATCGCCCCATTTTGGATCCTCCAGCTATTAATTGCCTTGCTACCAATGTACGCTCCAGGTCGAATCTGGTTTCGCACCTATTGCCCATTGGTATCGCAAGTCCTACCCATTGGTATCGCAAGTCCTGCCCATTGGTATCGCAAGTCCTGCCCATTGGTATCGCAAGTCCTACCCATTGGTATCGCAAGTCCTACCCATTGGTATCGCAAGTCCTGCCCATTGGTATCGCAAGTCCTACCCATTGGTATCGCAAGTATTGCCCATTGGTATCGCAAGTCCTACCCATTGGTATCGCAAGTATTGCCCATTGGTATCGCAAGTCCTACCCATTGGTATCGCAAGTCCTGCCCATTGGTATCGCAAGTCCTACCCATTGGTATCGCAAGTCTTGCCCATTGGTATCGCAAGTCCTACCCATTGGTATCGCAAGTATTGCCCATTGGTATCGCAAGTCCTACCCATTGGTATCGCAAGTCCTGCCCATTGGTATCGCAAGTCCTACCCATTGGTATCGCAAGTATTGCCCATTGGTATCGCAAGTCCTACCCATTGGTATCGCAAGTATTGCCCATTGGTATCGCAAGTCCTACCCATTGGTATCGCAAGTCCTGCCCATTGGTATCGCAAGTCCTGCCCATTGGTATCGCAAGTCCTACCCATTGGTATCGCAAGTATTGCCCATTGGTATCGCAAGTCCTACCCATTGGTATCGCAAGTCCTGCCCATTGGTATCGCAAGTCCTACCCATTGGTATCGCAAGTATTGCCCATTGGTATCGCAAGTCCTGCCCATTGGTATCGCAAGTCCTGCCCATTGGTATCGCAAGTATTGCCCATTGGTATCGCAAGTCCTGCCCATTGGTATCGCAAGTATTGCCCATTGGTATCGCAAGTATTGCCCATTGGTATCGCAAGTCCTGCCCATTGGTATCGCAAGTATTGCCCATTGGTATCGCAAGTCCTACCCATTGGTATCGCAAGTATTGCCCATTGGTATCGCAAGTCCTACCCATTGGTATCGCAAGTATTGCCCATTGGTATCGCAAGTCCTACCCATTGGTATCGCAAGTCCTGCCCATTGGTATCGCAAGTCCTACCCATTGGTATCGCAAGTATTGCCCATTGGTATCGCAAGTCCTGCCCATTGGTATCGCAAGTCCTGCCCATTGGTATCGCAAGTCCTGCCCATTGGTATCGCAAGTATTGCCCATTGGTATCGCAAGTCCTGCCCATTGGTATCGCAAGTCCTGCCCATTGGTATCGCAAGTCCTGCCCATTGGTATCGCAAGTCCTGCCCATTGGTATCGCAAGTCCTGCCCATTGGTATCGCAAGTATTGCCCATTGGTATCGCAAGTCCTGCCCATTGGTATCGCAAGTATTGCCCATTGGTATCGCAAGTATTGCCCATTGGTATCGCAAGTCCTACCCATTGGTATCGCAAGTCCTACCCATTGGTATCGCAAGTCTGCCCATTGGTATGCAAGTTCCATGGTATCGCAAGTCCTACCCATTGGTATCGCAAGTCCTACCCATTGGTATCGCAAGTCCTGCCCATTGGTATCGCAAGTCCTGCCCATTGGTATCGCAAGTCCTGCCCATTGGTATCGCAAGTATTGCCCATTGGTATCGCAAGTCCTGCCCATTGGTATCGCAAGTCCTGCCCATTGGTATCCAATTCCCATGTATCCAATTGGTATCGCAAGTTCCCATTGGTATCGCAAGTCCTCCCATTGGTATCCAAGTTACCCATTGGTATCGCAAGTATGCCCATTGGTATCGCAAGTCCTACCATTGGTATCGCAAGTATGCCATTGGTATCGCAAGTCCTACCCATTGGTATCGCAAGTCCTGCCCATTGGTATCGCAAGTCCTACCCATTGGTATCGCAAGTCCTGCCCATTGGTATCGCAAGTCCTACCCATTGGTATCGCAAGTCCTGCCCATTGGTATCGCAAGTATTGCCCATTGGTATCGCAAGTCCTGCCCATTGGTATCGCAAGTCCTGCCCATTGGTATCGCAAGTATTGCCCATTGGTATCGCAAGTCCTACCCATTGGTATCGCAAGTCCTACCCATTGGTATCGCAAGTCCTACCCATTGGTATCGCAAGTCCTGCCCATTGGTATCGCAAGTCCTGCCCATTGGTATCGCAAGTCCTGCCCATTGGTATCGCAAGTCCTGCCCATTGGTATCGCAAGTCCTACCCATTGGTATCGCAAGTCCTGCCCATTGGTATCGCAAGTCCTGCCCATTGGTATCGCAAGTATTGCCCATTGGTATCACAAGTCCTACCCATTGGTATCGCAAGTATTGCCCATTGGTATCGCAAGTCCTACCCATTGGTATCGCAAGTATTGCCCATTGGTATCGCAAGTCCTACCCATTGGTATCGCAAGTATTGCCCATTGGTATCGCAAGTCCTACCCATTGGTATCGCAAGTCCTGCCCATTGGTATCGCAAGTCCTGCCCATTGGTATCGCAAGTATTGCCCATTGGTATCGCAAGTCCTGCCCATTGGTATCGCAAGTATTGCCCATTGGTATCGCAAGTCTTGCCCATTGGTATCGCAAGTCCTGCCCATTGGTATCGCAAGTATTGCCCATTGGTATCGCAAGTCCTACCCATTGGTATCGCAAGTATTGCCCATTGGTATCGCAAGTCCTACCCATTGGTATCGCAAGTATTGCCCATTGGTATCGCAAGTCCTACCCATTGGTATCGCAAGTCCTGCCCATTGGTATCGCAAGTCCTACCCATTGGTATCGCAAGTCCTGCCCATTGGTATCGCAAGTCCTACCCATTGGTATCGCAAGTCCTGCCCATTGGTATCGCAAGTATTGCCCATTGGTATCGCAAGTCCTGCCCATTGGTATCGCAAGTCCTGCCCATTGGTATCGCAAGTCCTGCCCATTGGTATCGCAAGTCCTACCCATTGGTATCGCAAGTATTGCCCATTGGTATCGCAAGTCCTACCCATTGGTATCGCAAGTATTGCCCATTGGTATCGCAAGTCCTGCCCATTGGTATCGCAAGTCCTACCCATTGGTATCGCAAGTCCTGCCCATTGGTATCGCAAGTCCTGCCCATTGGTATCGCAAGTCCTGCCCATTGGTATCGCAAGTCCTACCCATTGGTATCGCAAGTCCTGCCCATTGGTATCGCAAGTCCTACCCATTGGTATCGCAAGTCCTGCCCATTGGTATCGCAAGTCCTACCCATTGGTATCGCAAGTATTGCCCATTGGTATCGCAAGTCCTACCCATTGGTATCGCAAGTATTGCCCATTGGTATCGCAAGTCCTACCCATTGGTATCGCAAGTATTGCCCATTGGTATCGCAAGTCCTACCCATTGGTATCGCAAGTCCTGCCCATTGGTATCGCAAGTCCTACCCATTGGTATCGCAAGTCCTGCCCATTGGTATCGCAAGTCCTGCCCATTGGTATCGCAAGTATTGCCCATTGGTATCGCAAGTCTTACCCATTGGTATCGCAAGTCCTACCCATTGGTATCGCAAGTCCTGCCCATTGGTATCGCAAGTCCTGCCCATTGGTATCGCAAGTCCTACCCATTGGTATCGCAAGTCCTGCCCATTGGTATCGCAAGTCCTGCCCATTGGTATCGCAAGTCCTACCCATTGGTATCGCAAGTCCTACCCATTGGTATCGCAAGTCCTGCCCATTGGTATCGCAAGTATTGCCCATTGGTATCGCAAGTCCTACCCATTGGTATCGCAAGTATTGCCCATTGGTATCGCAAGTCCTGCCCATTGGTATCGCAAGTCCTGCCCATTGGTATCGCAAGTCCTGCCCATTGGTATCGCAAGTCCTGCCCATTGGTATCGCAAGTCCTACCCATTGGTATCGCAAGTATTGCCCATTGGTATCGCAAGTCCTACCCATTGGTATCGCAAGTCCTGCCCATTGGTATCGCAAGTCCTGCCCATTGGTATCGCAAGTCCTACCCATTGGTATCGCAAGTCCTACCCATTGGTATCGCAAGTCCTGCCCATTGGTATCGCAAGTCCTACCCATTGGTATCGCAAGTATTGCCCATTGGTATCGCAAGTCCTACCCATTGGTATCGCAAGTATTGCCCATTGGTATCGCAAGTCCTACCCATTGGTATCGCAAGTCCTGCCCATTGGTATCGCAAGTCCTGCCCATTGGTATCGCAAGTCCTGCCCATTGGTATCGCAAGTTCCCATTGGATCGCAAGTCCTACCCATTGGTATCGCAAGTATTGCCCATTGGTATCGCAAGTCCTACCCATTGGTATCGCAAGTATTGCCCATTGGTATCGCAAGTCCTACCCATTGGTATCGCAAGTCCTGCCCATTGGTATCGCAAGTCCTACCCATTGGTATCGCAAGTCCTGCCCATTGGTATCGCAAGTCCTACCCATTGGTATCGCAAGTCCTGCCCATTGGTATCGCAAGTCCTACCCATTGGTATCGCAAGTCCTCCCTTATCCAAGTCCTCCCATTGGTATCCAAGTATTGCCCATTGGTATCGCAAGTCCTGCCCATTGGTATCGCAAGTCCTACCCATTGGTATCGCAAGTCCTACCCATTGGTATCGCAAGTCCTGCCCATTGGTATCGCAAGTCCTACCCATTGGTATCGCAAGTCCTGCCCATTGGTATCGCAAGTCCTGCCCATTGGTATCGCAAGTATTGCCCATTGGTATCGCAAGTCCTGCCCATTGGTATCGCAAGTCCTACCCATTGGTATCGCAAGTATTGCCCATTGGTATCGCAAGTCCTGCCCATTGGTATCGCAAGTCCTGCCCATTGGTATCGCAAGTCCTACCCATTGGTATCGCAAGTATTGCCCATTGGTATCGCAAGTCCTACCCATTGGTATCGCAAGTCCTGCCCATTGGTATCGCAAGTCCTACCCATTGGTATCGCAAGTCCTGCCCATTGGTATCGCAAGTCCTGCCCATTGGTATCGCAAGTCTGCCCATTGGTATCGCAAGTCTACCCATTGGTATCGCAAGTCCTGCCCATTGGTATCGCAAGTCCTACCCATTGGTATCGCAAGTATTGCCCATTGGTATCGCAAGTCCTACCCATTGGTATCGCAAGTATTGCCCATTGGTATCGCAAGTCCTACCCATTGGTATCGCAAGTATTGCCCATTGGTATCGCAAGTCCTGCCCATTGGTATCGCAAGTATTGCCCATTGGTATCGCAAGTCCTGCCCATTGGTATCGCAAGTATTGCCCATTGGTATCGCAAGTCCTACCCATTGGTATCGCAAGTATTGCCCATTGGTATCACAAGTCCTGCCCATTGGTATCGCAAGTATTGCCCATTGGTATCGCAAGTCCTACCCATTGGTATCGCAAGTATTGCCCATTGGTATCGCAAGTCCTGCCCATTGGTATCGCAAGTCTTGCCCATTGGTATCGCAAGTATTGCCCATTGGTATCGCAAGTCCTGCCCATTGGTATCGCAAGTCTTGCCCATTGGTATCGCAAGTATTGCCCATTGGTATCGCAAGTCCTACCCATTGGTATCGCAAGTATTGCCCATTGGTATCACAAGTCCTACCCATTGGTATCGCAAGTATTGCCCATTGGTATCGCAAGTCCTACCCATTGGTATCGCAAGTCCTGCCCATTGGTATCGCAAGTCCTACCCATTGGTATCGCAAGTATTGCCCATTGGTATCACAAGTCCTACCCATTGGTATCGCAAGTATTGCCCATTGGTATCGCAAGTCCTACCCATTGGTATCGCAAGTATTGCCCATTGGTATCGCAAGTCCTGCCCATTGGTATCGCAAGTCCTGCCCATTGGTATCGCAAGTATTGCCCATTGGTATCGCAAGTCCTGCCCATTGGTATCGCAAGTCCTGCCCATTGGTATCGCAAGTCCTGCCCATTGGTATCGCAAGTATTGCCCATTGGTATCGCAAGTCCTACCCATTGGTATCGCAAGTCCTACCCATTGGTATCGCAAGTCCTGCCCATTGGTATCGCAAGTATTGCCCATTGGTATCGCAAGTCCTGCCCATTGGTATCGCAAGTCCTACCCATTGGTATCGCAAGT